>OY757918.1:37075509-37160509 GCA_963585895.1 Sepioteuthis lessoniana | reverse complement strand
CCAATTATTGTGTGTGAGAACGATAGAGAGATAGAAGAGAGAGAGAGAGACAGACAGACAGACAGAGACAGAGAGAGAGAGAGAAAGAGTGAGAGATTATATCTCAGAATATACTTTTGGGGAGCGTAATGACTTCAGCATCAATTTGCAGTAATTTCTTTCCACAATAAAATATAACCCATTCCGACAAAATATGGAGTGAATTTGGGGAAAGACTAAAATCAGAGTTATACAGAGCGCCCAGAATCACTAATGACTGCAGCTTAAACAAAGTAAATATTGTTTATTTGAATTCAGTATTTTCCTTCTCCTCCCCTGGCTGCATCACTAATCTTTGAAAAATAGTCTGCTCTACATTTTACCCGTAAATAGGGAAGGACATATGGATTACTGCTTTTCCTAAGGGCATTAGCGCGAATCGAAGAGTTAACAGCCACGCCCTCCTTTAATCTTTTATAGAATGTATGTAAGAATTACTCGAACCTCAGTTAACTTATCTTTTTATCTCAACACTCAATTATGTCTATGAACAAATAATTTTATTTTTATTCTTACAAACCTTGTAGTTTATACGATTATTTTGCAAAGGTGAATTTAGGTGGTAGTTTATTGTTATCAGCTTTGCCGTACTCTTACCCTCGAATATAGAATGAAAGACCAACGATGCTACTCTAGGTGCCGTATCCATTGGCCAGGGAAAGGGTCAAGTCTTTTTATTTGCATCCCCTCCCTATGGATAACTATCATTTTGCTTATCATCTCAGTTGCTTCTTTGTATCTCATCTAATATTAATGATTATTCGTGACAACTGTCTCCTCCCATTAATAAAAGCCAACATGATTGAACGCAACAACTGTTACGAAGCGGCCAATTCAGTAGGAACAGTCAAAATAAAACAGTCAACTGTCGTCTCTCTTGAGAGGCAAATGATGTCGGAATCTCTTGGATAAGCTGACAAATCAAGTTACGTGAATGTTGTTTGACATAACCACAATAATACAAAAACCCAGTTGAATTCCATCGAACTTTATTGAGAATAACGCTATTTCCTTGTGTAATTTGCATATTTTTTAAAAATAGTCTGACTAGTGTTATATATATATATATATATATATATATATATATATATATATATATAACACTAGTCTGACTATTTTTAAAAAATATGCAAATCATACAAGGAAATAGCGTTATTCTCACTAATAATAATTCTCAATATATTAATAATAATAATAATAATAATAATAATAATATATATATATATATATATATATATATATATATATATATATATATATATATATATATATTTCTGCATTGGATTTGAGTAAAGTATATGAGTGATCTAACTTGGATCAAAGGACTGATCACTGATATTATTGCTTGGGATCGGAGTGAAGTTTATTTACCCATTTAAAACTTGATGTTATTTAGAAATAAAAAAAGGAAGAAAAACCTGATAAATAAAAAGGTTTTCTCTCAAAGACTTTAAAATGAAATTCTTTTCATTCAAATAAGAAAAGAGGGAACTGACGCAATTTTAAAGGGGCTTGGGTTTCTTTGTTTAATGGCATACTAACCTCCGTGTGTTATTTTGATGCCAAAATCAACGATATAGAAGAACAGCAGTGATATTATTTAACCAATGGAGGTTCATAATTAGGATAATGTTATTCGTCGGAAAGTGAATGGAACTGCGTGAAAGGGGTTCGGATTCATTTACTCCGAAACAGCAGTCCAGTACATTAGTCATTATTCCATGGGGACTCTCCGATAAGGAGCCAAGTTTTTTATACGATTATAATGATAATCATCATCATCATTATCATCCTCATCAAGTCATGCTGATACCATGGTGTTCCTCTCTCTCCCTCTCTCTCTCTCTCTCTCTCTCTCTCTCTGGCCAGCTCACCCAACCAGAAGGGGCTGTAGAATACACCGACTGCTTTTCTGCAGAGGGGTAAGATTTCCCCAACCGCTGTTCTGGATATGACACTAAAAATCTGATTGTGAGGTTCCAGAGATGCTGGGGCTTTGGAAAATGTGGAGCACCCCTTCATAGCCCTTGCTCCCAGGTAGCACCTGATAGGGCCCTATCTATGGATTAAAAAGGATTAAACTGCATATTTATGCTAAAGGGAATTGTTTGAATTAGAACTGTTTGACCTCTAAACTGAATAGCCTGAAATAGAAATATTTTTGACAATTACACTGTGTACTTATGCTAAACTGAAATGCGTGAAATAAAACTGCTTTTAACATTGAAACTGTACTTAAGCTAAACTGAATTGTTTGAAATGGAACTTTACTTACACTAAACCGAATTGTTTAATATAGAACTGTTTTGACATTTAACTGTTGGTAAACAAAATGTATACTTATACTAAACTGAAGTGTTTGAATTAGAACTGTTTGACTAAACTGAATAGCTTGAAATAGAAATATTTTTGATTATTAAATTGTCATGCTAAACATAATTGATTGAAATAGAACTTATTATTTGTAAAAAAAAGGATTTGGCGTTAAATAACCAACAAAGTGTGATATGCCATAAAACCTAACCAACCAACCAATCAAACTCTCTGGCCTGTGTCCCTGTCACCCATCGCTCCTGGGAGGTCATCTTGACTGGTTTACGTAAGTCTTTGATGGTTGGCCAATCCTAGGGACTTCATGAGCTGGAATTCATAAGAAAATGTAATTTATGAATTTCTCCTTACTTCTCTAGTAGGGCCCATTAAAGTTCAGGTGGTGCACCCATACAAAAGTACTGACACAGCCACAGTTTGGAGGAAACCCCGCTAATTTTCAATCAGAGAAATCAGATATCTGTATGACCGACAACCTGCTAATTATAGTTTACATATTTGCAAGTAATATGTTGATATCGCTTTCAGTTGATGTGATATTGTTCTCGAGGTATGAGATCTGGTCTAGCAATTACAAAAAGTTATAACTTAAAGTGGAGATGACTCATTATTTAAAACATAAATTCTATTTGCGTTTACAAAGAAGCCAATACCTTCTGATACTTGTTCTAGACTAGGCAGCAGGGGTTTGCTTTGGGCTGGTATATTTGTGAGAAGCCCCAGAGCATCTGCGTAGTTTGCGTCTGTCTTAAATGCTATGGGATGTTGTCTGTGTCTCATCTTTTTTAATGTGAAGACATTTTCTTGTATTAGATTTACTGACGTTAGTAGCACGGAATCTTCGCATATTATAAACATATACAGTGATAATATATCTCAATGCAAATCTCCAGAGACAATATCAAAGAAGTCACTGTAACAATCGAGTGGGCGAACCATTGCTTTCGTGTTTATGCAACGTATCATAATAACAGTGACAGTTTCTTTGAAGAGACCATATACTAGCAGTATTTGTTCCATATTTCCCCCGTGCATGGAATCGAATGTCTTGGAGAAATCTATGAATAGTAGTGTTGTCTCAAGATTTTTTGCCTGTACTGCTTCAAGAAGTCAACATGTTGCATAGCAATGATACAACTATACAAATATACGTATAAGTAAAATATTCAGATGCAGGGGAATCCGCGAAACACTGACGACTCTCGGTAGTTCAAGTATGAAACGTTTATTAACTTTTTTTACTTTTAGTTTTTCGACACGAGGAGAGAGAGACAATATTTACTATGCTGACTGTTCCTACATCGTCCTTCAGTCAACTCCCAGCTGGCTTCCCGGCCCAGAGTCAAAATCTCAACGCGCCTCGCCCAGAGTCAAATCTCAACTAACTACTTTTTAAAAAATCACCAAAATTCCCAGCCCATCGCTTCCGGGCATGAAGTCATTCACACCCCAGTCCCATTTCCTATCTGGGGCTTCTATTATGACATTCGTGATTGTCATATCCTCCACGCGCGAGCGTGAACACTTGCACTAAGAGCCGAACACTAACCAAACCGAATGATAATATAAAAAAAAAAAAATCATTTCACAATTATATAACAAACAGATTGTCAGAATCAGAATTTCTGGAGCGATTCCTTCGAAAACTGTTCTGGTTTTTCCTAAGAAATTTCTTATATTAAGGTTGGAAACGATTTAAAATTAAAGCATTATGAACCTTAGCAGCAACATAAGAAAAGAGTTATTCTTCTGTCGTTCTTCGTAATTCCGAGGACGTTTTTCTTTGAGAAGGGGAGGGTGCAGTCTTTTATTCATTTCTCTTTTAAATTTTGTAGAATCGAAGAAGTACGTCAGAGGATGAAAAATCTCGAATTGAGTAGAAAATTAAAATCAAGATAAAAAAGAAACGAAAAGTGCTCAACGAATAGCATGGAAACACCTTTTATATATTTTCTCTATTTTATTATATGCTGTTAAAACTTCAGTTTATCACTACCCTGAAATGTAGCTTTACCCACAACCAAATGTACAATAAGTACGGATTCCACTCAATTTGAGACTACACATACTGTAGAAAACATCGTTTTACATGATGGCCCACTAATATATAACGTGTAGATATTTCTTGGTGCAACGATGATGTTGCAGTACAATTATTCCATTTTCAAGTTGCCTATTTTAAAAAGTGAGAATAAAAAGCAAAATTAAAAATCTCGAATTGAGTACAAAATTAAAACAAAAATAGTGAAGAATGAAAGGCACTGTAAGATCATTTGGTTATTCATCTAGTCATTTACAAAGATGTGATACAAGGCTGCTTGAATAGGGTTCTCACTGAGACTCAAGCTTACTCTTGCGAGTAATTACACCACCCGAGGGGCCTAGCGTAAAACTATCGATATTTTTTCCAGTTCAAAATGGGAATAGTTCTGTTCAAAATGGGATTAGTTCAGTTCAAAATGGGAATAGTTCAGTTCAAAATGGAAAAATTATTATAAGTATAAATAAAAAAAATATAGAATTGTTAATATTTTATAATATAAAAAAATTCTTCAAGTCATTTATAAGAACACAACATCTTCTAATGCTTCAGCTGCAGGAATTTTAGATTGAATTCCTGCTATGAAACGATTGCATACTTCTGGTGTAACCCTTCCCAATTATTCCTCAATTAATGAAGTCAAAGCTCTGGCCCTTTGTTCAGTAATTGACAAGCCATCTCTTCTCTCCATTGCTAGAATACTTACAATTTTAGCAGTCAATTCTTGCTTGACATAAGCTTTGATTAAAGACCATACTTGTTCAATCGGATTAAACATTGGACTGTATGGTCCCAACCTAAGCACTTCACATCCTAGAAATTCTTCTTCACTAAAAACTTCTTCAATGTTTGAGTGACATGGGGCATTGTCAACAATCATCATAACTGGACCCCCATATTGTCTCTTTGCAGCTTTTTCATATTTATACTTATAATAATTTTTCCTATTTGAACTGAACTATTCCCATTTTGAACTGAACTACTCCCATTTTGAACTGGAAAAGGTATATATATATTTATCTGTTTAATTATATGTATTTTAGGACTTGCTAGACATTTAACCATCCAAAGTGCCCAGCAGAAGACCATTTATATATTCATGTTTTATTACATTGGCATGATGATAAGAGTGTTCGCCAATGGCCCAGGAGATCTGGGTTCAATCCCAGGTCGAGTAATACCAAAGAGTAAAAAAATGATACTTGATGCCTCCTCGCTTAGCACTCAGCATTATAAAGTACGGTTCGCAACTCTTCAGTGTGGCTAGACACGCACGATGATTCAACCTGGGATCGAAACCTGCCTAACTTACGCAAGACTTGGTATCTTAACGATCAGCCAAATCAGCGAATGTCAGCTCAAGAAATTAACACATTTTGTATCAGCTTTTGTTTGTTTATATTTACCGGTGAGCTCAATTCGTTAGAAGAACTTTGCATTACGCATTTTGGTAAGTTAGGATAGGACACAAAATCAACGGGTCTTGGGGACTTTTGTGATCATCATATTTAGTTGACTCCCCAAATAAACTGTAGCAGTCATAATGATGCCCTTTAGAAAACTTCTCCGATATTGTTGCTAGAGTTCTACAAGGAGATACATTAGCACTGTATCTTTTTATAGTCTGCTTTGATAAAAGAACTGTACACTAAATGGTTGTACACTAAAAAAAGGTACTATTTACCAACCCCTCCGCTCAGGCAGGATATGACACAAAGTCAATTTTTAAGCGGAGTTTAACAGGTTTGAATTCAGAGTTTTCCTTCTCCTAGACTAGTTGCCTCACCAAGGCTGAAGAACCTAGTCCGTCCTACTATTTACCCATAGCTGGAGGGAGAATAAGGGGGTTCATACCTTTCCCAAGGGTATTTGCCCGAAAGTGAACGTAATAGCGCGACTGGAGTACGAACTCGCGTACTACGATTCCGCTGTTCATCGCTTTAACCATTACACCACGAGGACACCCCTAAAAAAATGTACGAAGTAGACGATATACCGCAGAAATTAAAACATTACATTAGCACCGAATCTATTCACGGTCTGCCTAGACTACGTACTTTGAAAGTCGATTGATCAAATAAATGAACATGGCTGTACACTAAAAAATGTACGAAGCAGACGATATACCGCAGAAATTAAAATAGGCGCAGACAATGCAGATGACATGGCGCTTCTTGCAAATACACTTACACGAGATGAATCCTTGTTGCATTGCCTGAAGTAAGAAGCAGGAGGAATTGACCTCGATGTGAACTTTAACCAAACGGAGAACATGTGTTTTAATCGGGAAGGAGCCATCTAAATTGCTGCCCTCTGAAAATAGTCGATAAGTTCACGTACATCGGCAGCAGCAGTTCATCAACTGAAAGTCATATCAGTATTTTAGAATCAACCAGAAGCACAAGTCCTGGCACCAACACCCCACAAGACACCAGCTATACGGCCACTTGTCTCCCATCACGAAAACTATACAAATTAGACGAACCAGACACGCCGGACCCTGCTGGAGAAGCAAGGACGAACTCATCAGTGATGTACTCCTATGGACCCCCGCATATGACCATGCAAAAGCAGGACGACCAGCTCAAACATACATACAGCAGCTATGTGAGGATACGGGATGTACCCTGAAGACCTGCCAAAAGCAATGAATGATAGGGAAAAGTGGCGAGAGAGGGTCAGGGATATCTGTGCTAGCGGTACGACAGGATGATGATGATGATAATGATGATGAAATGCAGCACCGGATGCTGTTTTGCACCAATAACTGAAAGAGGCACTTAGGTCTTTTGTGACACAATAAGCTCTTCTGTATCTGGGTGCACATACTTAGCTGCTATAAATCATGTGCATCTATGGGCGAGCGTGTCTATTTAAGTATCTACTTATAAACCCAAACTCTTAGCCAAAGGCAGGACATGACAATAGGTCAATTCTTTTGCTTAGATTAAAGCTGTTTTGAATTCACAGTTCACCTCTGCTGCCTACTATCTACCTATAACTATTGGGGCGATAGAACAGATGGATTCATGCCTTTCACAAGGGAATTGGGGTGAAAGGAAACTCAAACAATCCCATCTAGGGTTTGAAACCAGATCGCCTATTCTGTTCCTAGCGATGTTAACCATTATGCTAAGTTAACATACCATATTTAGATAGGAGTATGTATAGATATAAGTGTGGTGCAATTATGCATATAGATGCAAGATAACCTGTATGAGGGGACGTAGCCATTGCGTTTATGCACGTATGTACAAGGATTTGTGTATATAGTTGTATCAAAAGCATACATAAACAGATATGGGGTCAGTAGACTTTAATAGAAGATGAAATAGAAATTAATGGATTTCTCGATGGGTATGAACCGGGTAGCTTTCTAATGTCCGAAAATAAACTGGATCCTTCGGTGCAAGTAAGGTCAGAGGTTCCTGGACAAGGATATCGTGTTTTAAGGTACAATAGTTCTAGGAATTTTGCCATTTTCCTTTCCGGAAGTCAAGGTCCCTATCTTCATGAAAATAATCAGGATTTGAACCAAGTTTAACTGTGGAGCTCCGGATGAGACCAGTGGCGTTTCTGTTGGCCGTTGGACTTTGATCTCTCCCTGCTATCGTCTCCTATAGTTAGTCACATGAAGAGGTAAGTTCTGCAGTTATTTAGTATCTTAGCTTAGTTGAGGCACAGAGCTGGAAGATGGAGCATGCAGTGATAATCAAACTCAAGGAATGGTTTGCTAATACAGCTTGCTAATTGTTATATACCATGTCCAAGAGTCAAGTTCTCTGACTGTTGATCGTAGGCGGGACAATACTTGTCATGAAAGACTTATCGAAACGTGAAGAACTTTGAAATTACCGACATATCTATGTGTAAACCGCCCACCAGAAAAGTCAGACTTACTAAAAAGATTTAAAAAATGTTGCCCATAAGTAGTTACATACCGAATATTTTTATCAGAAATATTTTTTATTTTCAACCACGGATTTTGTTTCTTGTGAAATATTATACATATATTCCTATGTGTTATTTTATACAGAACTATGCAGAAAAATCAGTAACCAAAAAAATAAAATAACATGAATTCATGTAAGGTGTCTACTTATTTTCTCTGACCTATTCATGTTATACCAGCCCATTTTCATAATCGTTAGAGTGTTCGGCAATGGTCTGGGAGACCGTGGTTCAATAGAGGTCGAGTTATTACAAAGACGCAAAAATGGTACTTGATACCTACTAGTTTAAAACTGAGTATTATAAGGTACATATCAAGGGAAAGTAGAGCTATCCAGGTGTAGTAGTTTTTGAAAACGGAGCGTTCGGGTCACCCTCGACTACGTTCAGCGAACCTACTAACTTATTCATATCAATATTTGCAATTATCTCCGGCTATTTATTGATTTAGCTAACTATATTTTCGTCTATGTACACACGAACACACACACACACACACACACACACACATAAATATGTGTGTATACTTTCACACACACACACAAAAAAAAAACACACACACACAAAACCATACACACACGCACGCGCGTATATATATGCCTTCACACTCACTCATACATATATATATGCTTTCATACACATATACACACTTTCATATATATATATATATATATATATATACCTTCACACATGCACATACACAGATATATATATATATATATATATATATATATATATACATGCTCTCACACACACACATATACACACATGCATACATAAACACACACACACACACACACACACACACATATATATATATATAATTAAAAAATATTGACATCCTTTGCCTTTACATTTTTGTATCTATCGTTTCGAGTTGCCGAATCGATTTTATGTTATCCCACGGGAATCGTTTAATAAACCTCCAATAAATTATCGGTTCCCAAATATTTTCTGCTGATCTTGGGCCATCATCAGGGTTGTCAGGCCATGTAATCTTTTCATGTACATTATTACTTTGTAAGTGTTGAGCGTTTATTATCTATACTGGAGTGTGGTTGTAGTATTTATTCTTAAATTTGGTTCTATAAGTAGCATCAGTGGTTAAAGAAATTTAAGCACATTAATAATGGATTCGAAATTGATTCTATTGAGATTAGGTAGTTTCTTTCTGATGTGGAGAGCGCCGAGAATCTGTCATATTTTCTTGTGATTTTGCAAATCTAATATTATGTTTTTGGGAAATATTTTCCGAAACTCAGTTTTTCGGTAGGAATGTTTTTTTAGACGTTGAGCTGTTGAACAGGTATCAGAGAGATGCATAGTGAGTCGTTTTGATTTGGTAGATGAGGTTAATCAATAAAGTATTAACAAAGAAATACTGCCCAAATACAGATATATATTTATATATGTGCTTTCACACACACCCAGGGACACAAACATATGTATGCCTTCACACAAAGGCACACGCATGCACGTATGCACACACACACATATATTAATGTGTGTGTGTGCGTATATATATATATATATATATATCAGTTTATTACGATTTTCGTTTCTTCATTTGATGGTATATCATTCTTCGAAGGTTACTTAGAGCCACAGCCATCACTTTAGGAGGACAGTTGCGATAATTTTTAACCCATAGATGGCTAGACGAGTGATATCTTTCCACATAAGATTAGTCCGAAATTGAACGTAATAAAGCGACTTGGGTTTGAACTCACTTACTACTGTTTCGCTGTCCTACCTATTAGCCCCTTCGCCACAGATACCCCTTACTCCGCTCATATATATATATATATATAAAATTAAAATTTTCTTAAAATATTTGATGGTGTAGCTTGCTACACTTCTTGCCACGTTTATGACTATCCAGAATCGATTCATCTGTCTGTCTCAGTCTCTACATACTTAATCATCTCAGGGTATTTGTAGATTTAGCTTTCTACACCTCTTGCAGCATTTATTTCCATCCATTGTTTATATCTTCACCCCTTCTCTCTCTCTCTCTCAATATACATGTATATATATATATATATATATAAGTGTCTATATATATATGTATGTGTGTGTGTGTCCGTATATATATATATATATATATAGATATATTTACCAGTTCCTACACATTTCATTATCTTTAGTTATTTGTTGATTCAGTTTTCTTCTCATCATGCCTCATTTATGTTTATCCAACGTACAGCTGTCTAGGAAAATGAAATTGTATTATCTACTTATTGTCTGTTACATATTCATATATTTGTTTAAAGAGTTCCCTTTCAATAATCTAGAGTTTTGTAATAAATAATATTCAAAATCAGTTTTCGTTGTATAAAGTTCCACAAGAAATAAGTAAATCTTTCTATTCCTGTGTTAGAATGAAAGGTAAACAGTGCGTGGTCGATACTGGACGTACATTTGGAAAACCATAGCTTGCTAGCGCGCAAACGAAAAGTCTCCCGTAAAAAGAAATCGCAAGGCACAAAATGAGCACTCCTGTGTTGATTAGACAACACTAAGTTGTTGGCGTCCGTAGTCGAGCTCCATTTTCAATAGCAACTACACCGAGATGAAGGGGAGGGCGCTACTCTTTTCCCAGGATTGCTCTACTTTACCCTTGATACGTTCCTTATATTGCTGAGTGTTAAGCAAGGAGGTATCAAGTACCATTTTTAAAGTCTTTGGTATGACGCGACCTGGGATTGAACCCGGGTCTCCCGGACCACTGGCGAACACTCTACCAAAACTACATAAATGTTAATCAGAACATAGTAATCTTTCAATTCCGTAGATTGATTTTTAAAAAAGTATACAATATCATATAATTTTCTGAGATCATTTTCATTGGCCCTATGAGTAGAGTGTTTGCAAAGGATCCGGAATACCGGGGTTCAATCCTAGGGCGAGTCATACTCAAAAAATGGTACTTGATATCACCGTGCTTAGCACTCAGCATTATAGGGTGGAGCTATCCAGGGAATGAAGTAGCACCGTCTGCTACGCCTCAGTGTAGTAGCTATTGAAAAGGGAGCCTTCGGGTCACCCTCGACTAGTCGTCGACTTTACTTTAACTTTACATCATGGAAAGTTCACACTTATAAGTGGATGTTCACTTATTTTTTTTATTTATTAAGCACTAAAAATAACAATTACTAATAAGTCTCAAACTGAGCTTAGAGCCTTATCATGGACCATTTTTTTTCTATCATGAATTGTTTTTGATGTCACTGTTTTTAACGCCTTTCCTAAGAATGTTTTAATCCCTTTTGCTTTGTAACAAGATCCAATATCATCTTGAAAAATGATTTCATTACAACCAAAAATGGGGGTGTCATCGTGGTGTAATGGTTAAAGCGATGGACTGCGGAATGGTAGAAAGCGAGTTCGTACTCCAGTCGCGCTATTACGTTCACTTTCGGGCAGATACCCTTGGGAAAGGTATGAATCCCCTTATCCTCCCAGCTATGGGTTAAATAGTACCATTACTGTTCTTCTAGGAGACTAGCATTGGCATTAAATAACCTACAAAGGTTGATATGCCATTAAACAAAGAAACCAAACCAAACAACCAAAAATGATCCTAGAGAAGATTTTATCCACCAAAGGTTTATTTCGGGAAATCTGAAATCACTTTAGTGAAGGATGTTGCTTTAGATTTGTCAGAAAGAATTCAAGCTGTCACCAGCTTCAGAAAGGGTGACTAAGTATTAACTATTTGATTAGATAGATAGATATGTAACGTGAAATGGTATGTTCAAGTTATAAAGGGTACGAGGTGGTAGTTTCTCGGTAAGGAGAGAGAGAAGGAAAAAGAAAAAGAAAAAGCTGACATGGAGTCTGCAGGAGTGGCCGGTTGACCTCTGAGCACTTGTTTCAGGTCGGCCAGTCGTGGGTGAGTGACTAGGGTAATTAAAAATGACAAAAAAACTCAGAGGTCCCAAATCTGCTGTGAAGGGACGACACTGGCTTGAAAGTTAGTTGGCAGCCGGACACGATGAGGTAAAGACAGGGATTTGAAGAATGGATAGGGAGCTGTGGACAGACCCCGCGAGGAAGCACGAATTAGAAGATGAAACGTGGTATAAAATTCAAGGTCTGTATCTGTGTTATGTTTTGACCTTTTGACCCGGCCAAAAATGCCATTCAAGGTGATGCACTGGAAGGAAGTGACACATTCTAATGGCTGTGATGAAAGGAAATCGCGTGGGCGGAAATTGGCTGATGAAATGGGACGAGGTAAAAAAATCCCATTATACTCTCATAGACTGACGCACCGGAAGAGAGTGACCTCTGAACTGCATGACAGTTATTTCCGCTTGATGACGATCACACAGGCCATTCCAAAGATAGCGGAAGTGACACATCCCGATCGCCAGATATCAGAAGAAATTGCGGAGGCGTGGAGGCGTGTCTATATCACCGCATGGAAGTTTGAAGGTAATATAAGGCCGACGAATTGAACAGAAGGAGGACAGTTGAGGACAGTTGAGTTCGAGGGCCAGTTGGAGGCGAGATGTGGTAGGGAAAGCCACACCCGGCCGAAGGGGCTCTCGGGAGCCCTGATTGAATTAGGGCCCAGAGGAGAACGAGAAAGACACAACGTTGCCGACCATAACAGTGGGGGTCAAAATATTTCAGTTATGTTCGATCTCCAGCTCCCTCCCACACGCAAACCTTGAACAACCCTTTCGAACCCTTACAAATAAAGTGAGAGGTAAATATTTTGTTAAAGAAGTCTTCCTGCGTCTCTATCATTGCGTCTGTTATTCCTGCGTGCGTCTTTATTATTGTGTCGTTATGATACGGCACATGAGAATATAACATCCGCTCTCTTCCTCTCCTCTTGACATATTTTATTTGCCCAGTTAACGCAGTTGAAATATTTTAATTCTCTCTTTCTCCTGACGACTACTTAAAAAGTGTAATAACAAATAAAACTTTGTGTTAGAGAACTAAAACAGAGTTTCATGTGTTCGTCAAATTTTCCCACGGCGAGTTTGCAACCGGGTCCGACTACTACTTAAGATGTAATTATACCGACATTACCACGTTCGTGCATAAGGTAGTACAACCATACATTTGGTATGTAACAGTACAAACGTCTATTTGGTACCATTATGGTACAGATAAATAGATAGTTATGTCAATGAATTATTGAATTTAGATTATTTAAACCTGTTGATTAAGGAATATTGTATGGAACCAGTTCGTTCAATAGTTAGGAAGAAACATTTTCTGTGTCTTTTCTGCTGCTCGTTTATTTACTGCTAAATAATTTAAGTAAGATAAACCTCTTTGAAGCGTGTTAATTCTATAATTTTCCAGGGGTCGTAGATGGGGGAAGATGTTTCATGTATCAGAAGCCATTGAGCAAATTGTGATTTGAAGTAGCTGAAAAATAAGCCTTTTCTCTTATAACCAGTATTGGTTCGACAAAAGGCAAGGCATCTTCTACAGAGATTTACAGTCTCTACTATATTTCTTTAGTTTTAAACCCACTTACAATATGTCCTCGTGGTTTAATGGTTATTACGTTCATTTTCGGATAAATATCCTTGGCGTTAAAAAACCCACGAAGGGTGATATGCCTTTAAAACAAAGAAGCCAAACTTCTCCCTGTAATATAAAGATGTCTTAAAACAGGATGAAAGACTGAGTCCTTAGTTATAAAGGAATAAAATCAAGCTTTTCCCGATATTTTAGAACGAGACTCATTCACTGATCAAAACGTTTTGGGTGAAGGGATATAGACACTGGAATATAGTTTGACATTTCCAATTGTGCAAAACACTAAACAGGAAGTTTGAATTGGTATCTAATTACCAGATGAAAAAATACAATCCCATTTGCACAAGCAGAAAGTGAAACATGGCAATTTTTAAGTGCAGTTAAAGTAATTTGAATTCAGAGTTTTCCTTCTTTTTGGCTAGGGCAGAAAATGCCAAACGAGCTTGGCTGAAGAGAGATCAGTTGGATAGAGTCGGTAGTTCGTTACAGAGTCGTCCAGGTTGATTTGACTCAAGAGGGAGCGCAGAAAATTCCGAGAAAGAATGCAAATCATTCCTAACTTCAAATGTTACCGGGTTATTCGGGGAAAAAACTGTGGTAGAGACAAAAAAATTAATATAATAGAAATTTCTTATTCTAATAACGTGTTAAAATAAATGATATATTTCATAACGGAATCTATAGTAACGAAGACTGAAAGTTTTCTTCGTATGACTGTCGTATCTGCGTACCATAACTCGCTGATAGCATTATTTGAGTTTGAGGACACAATTCGGACACTCGTAGCAGGGAAAATACACCATTGCTTAATATATCCTCTTGCGTAATAATTCAAGAACAATCCGCGACGAAATAAGAACAGTTTATTGCCTGAGCAAACTTAACAGTCATCATCATCATCATCATGTCGCGCTGGTAGCACGGATATCCCTGACCCCCTCTTGCCACTCCTCCCTATCGTTCATCGCCCCAGGAAGGTCTTCCGGACAACATCCCGTATCCTCACATAGCTGATGAATGTATGTTCGTGCTGGTCGTCCTGCTTTTGCACGGCCATGTGAGGGGGTTCATAAGAGTACATCACTTATGAGTTCGTCCCTGCTTCTCCAGCAGTGTCCTGCATGTCTGGTTCGTCTAACTTGAATAGTTTTCGTGATAGGAGGCAGGTGGCCGTACAGTTGGTGTCTTGTGGGGTGTTACCGCCAGGACTTGTTCAAGATTGCACGCAGCATTCTTGTGTAATTGCCGTCTAGCTTCTTCTCGAGCCGTTTTGTTAGAGTCCATGTAGTGCACCCATATAGCAGTATCGACGTGACCGCTGCCTGAAAGAAACTGCGTTTCATTTTATCGGTTAGGTCTGATTTCCATATAATCGATAGCCTATTGATAGCTGTCCATGCTTTCGTTAACCTCGTGCCGATGTCCTTTTTGGTTGATTACGAAAATGATATAAAATTTTAAAAATACGTACGGTGGTCAAATAGGGAAATGTTTTAATGTGATTGATAGATTTTTGTATAAGTTTGAGAGTCCTTAATTAAGCACGTACGTATGATAGAGAATGGAAGTATTGTTTGAAGACCACCATAGTTAAGAAATGCTATCGTGTGCGAATCTCTGTAAGGTTGTTTTGGGTGCAAGCCCCTTGTCCGTACTAACAAGAACGTCCGTTAAAGGCACTATCGAGGTCGAAAGGGAATTTGACTTTGACACATACTTCTTTTATATACTCCTTTAACCATGCCACCTAATGGCAGTTAAAAGTGCTATTTGATATAAATGGGAGTTATGGCCCTTGTGTGATCAAGCGCCAAGTAGAACTATTCACTGGGCAAGGGATGTAATCTCTACATGTTTCATCAAAAAATATGAAGGCAATTGTATTTATAATTACAATACACAGTGTAAACATATACTTTGACGTCGTATGGTTTCCCAAAACTAAAGTATGTAACTACTTGCTAATTACTGGCGATTCCAAATAATTGGCTTTAGTTGCCTAGGGCATTAACAACTTTCTCGTAGAATTAAAATCTGAGTGCTGCGATAAAATGCAACAAAAATATAATTAAGAATTTAATATGAATAAACAAATAAATTGTAATATTCTATTTAACAAACATTTTTATAAAAATATTTTTAGTCGATTCAATAAACTCGTAAAGATTATACAATTTATTACAGTGACTAATTGGTGATCAACAACGCAGAGTAGAATATATTTGAAAGAAAGTACCACGTGAGAAAGGCAATAGACGAGATTTCTACTCAGTTATGAGAGCTTTGGTATCCAAATTAAAAAAAAAAAAAAAGGCGTAGACTTTATAAAATGGGAAATGGTTTACGAGTACGAAGTTAATTCTGAATTCTCTGCATTTTACGTTTTTTTTTTTATTTCTTTTACGGCATATCAACTTCTTAAAAGTTTCTAAATATCGAAATCTTATTCATAAGTAAATGTTTGATTGTAATCATTGACAATATTGTTAGTACTATTTACCCAACCCCTCCGCTCGGGCAGGATATGACACAAGGTCAATTTTTAAGCGGAGTTTAACAGGTTTGAATTCAGAGTTTTCCTTCTCCTAGACTAATTGCCTAACCAAGGCTGAAGAACCTAGTCTGTCCTACTATTTACCCATAGCTGGAGGGAGAATAATTGGATTCATACCTTTCCCAAGGGTATTAGTGCTATGTGAAATACAGTCAGTCTCTTGGAGGTGCCCGTGGTGTAGTCGTTATCGTCGTAGGGAAATGAACACGGCGATCGAGTTCAAATCCATTGACAATATTGTTAGTGTTTTATCATTTTTTTTTACTCTACTTTTTTCTATAACCATTTGTTTGCACACAGTCATATGATATCAAGTATTGCTATCTAACACCAATAATTCGCACGCACTTCTATTTTCAAGTATCCTTCTCTAATACAAAAAATGTATTCACATTTAAGTTGTATCAAGTTATTATTCATATCAAATAATAATTTGTTTTAACACATTTATATGCTTTCAAGTAACTGATAATGATCCTTAGTAATTAGTTATAAGTTCAATTAACTATCCTAATACAAGTTATTTGCTAACGGTTATAGAGTATCAAGTATTTTTATCAAATAATAATGATTTATATGTAGTTAGATGGTATCTATTTTTGGTTTGGTTAGTTTTTATGGCATATCATCTATTGTTGGTTATTTAATACAAAGTCCTCTACAAGCATACTATACATAATGTGTAAATCCAAAGTTTGTAGATGATTTTTAAATGCGCCAGAGATCGCTTGTTTACACAGTTTACTGGTTATATATACATCATCTGCAAGTAAATATTTTGTAGGTAATCTCATTTTTAAATGTCAGAGCTGATTGTTTGTATACAAGTTTTACTATTGTTTGCACGCAATTTATGTCGGTTGGTTGGGTTTTAATGGCATATCAACTTTTGTAGGTTATTTAACGCGAAATCCATTTTTATGTAAATAATCAGTTCTTTTTCAAAGAATTCAGTTTAGCATAAGGACGCAGTTTAAATGTAAGTACAGTTTAATTGTTAAAAACATTTCTATTTCAAGCTATTCTCAATTTAGTATAAGTACAGATTTTGTTTACACACCGTTAAATTCCTAAACAGTCCAGTTTAGTGTAAATACAGTTTCAATGTCAAAAAACAGTTCTATTTTAAATTATTTAGTTTAGCATAAGCACGCAGTTTAAATGTAAGTATGGTTTAATTATCAAAAAACCTTCGATTTTAAACTATTCAGTTTAGTAAAACAATTCAGGTGAGCATAAGTATGCCTATAGTTCTATTTAACCCATAGATAGGGGCCTACCAGGTTCTACCACACCTGGTCAGTGTGGACCTGGGAGCAATGGAAATAAAGGGGTGCTCCGTATTCCCCAAAGCCCCAGCATTACTGGAACCTTAACATCAGATTGTTTAGTGTCCTATTCAGGACAATCGTTGAAATGGGTCTTACCCCTCTGCATAGGTGCAGCCAGTGTATTCTACAGCCTCAGCATACTGGGCAAGCACGCAATTTAATGGTTCCAAATAGTCTAACTCGAATAGTTCTATTTTGTTTGCACTCACTGAAATGGCTTCAAGTATTGCTATAAATATTTGCTTTTAAATGTTTCAAGCATCACTATGTTACACTAACCATTCAACACACTTCAAGTATTGCTAACCGACGAGGGGTGTCCTCGTGGTGTAATGGTTAAAGCGATGAACTGCGGAATCGTAGTACGCGAGTTCGTACTCCAGTCACGCTATTACGTTCACTTTCGGGCAAATACCCTTGGGAAAGGTATGAACCCCCTTATTCTCCCTCCAGCTATGGGTAAATAGTAGGACGGACTAGGTTCTTCAGCCTTAGTGAGGCAACTAGTCTGGGAGAAAGAAAACTCTGAATTCAAAACCTGTTAAACTCCGCTTAAAAATTGACCTTGTGTCATATCCTGCCCGAGCGGAGGGGTTGGTAAGTAGTACCAACAATTAAACACTACTCATTCGTTTATATACCGTTAAATTGTTTCAAGTATTGCTATGTACCATTAACAATTTAATTAGACATCAGTCATGTTTTTTTACACAATTGAATTATCCAACTGTTCAATTTCAAACAATTTGTTTACGCATAGTTTAAATTTCAAACAATTTGTTTACGCATAGTTTAAATTTCAAACAATTCTATTTGACTCAAAGATAGGACGCAATCAGATGCTACCATTCCGGCCAGAGTGAACCAGGGAGTAGTGGAAATGAAGAGGTCTTGCACATTCCCCAGAACTTCAAGGCTGGAGCCTCATCGCCAGATGGTTTAGTGTCATATCCAGGACACACGTTAGGGGAGTCTTTCCCCTCTGCAGAGATGCAGTCAGTGTTAACTACAGCCCCAATCAAGTGGGCTGTATATGGTGTAGAGTATTCCTATCTTGTTCCGATAATTTTCAAACAGGTTTATTGAACCCGCAGTTGAAACCGTAAAGATTAATAATATTCCTGATCAAAGTGCATCAGGGAATTATGGAAACAAAGGTGTTTTCCATAATCCTCAGGGCTCTAGAAGTGGAGCATCATCACCGAATACCGTTTAGATGGGGAGATACAATTGATTTATTCAGACCCAACAGAATGGATGCCGTTTACGTTTAAAACATAATGATATATTGACTCAAAACGATCTGATTAAAAAAAAAAACTCGATAAATTAAACAGTGAAGAAAATACAAAAAAATTAAAATTAAAAAGTGTGATAACAAAATGTTTAACCTCTTTTGTAATTTTCATATTTCCCTTGTTGCCTCATTTAATAAGTTGCTGATTAAATTGATTGCATACCAGTCTCGGTTCTTTTCCATTGGGTCTTATATGCGAAGTTGAAATATCTATTGGTGTAATATTTACTCAGACACAATAGACTATTAAAGTGAATCAAAAGTTTTGCTATATTTTGGTACGTCCTACTTGATTACGAGTATGACTGATGTTGTTCAAGCCTTCGAATGGTGTTTAGTTGTTTATTGATATTTGGTGCACTAAAACCTGAATTCTTTCACTCTTAGAATGATTTAAAAGCTGCAATAATGAACGTTCAACGTAGTCTAATTCAAGAACTTATTCTGTACTAGTTTGAACCGGATTATTACGCTGTAGAAGAAAACAAAACACTTGTGTATGGTGAAAGCAGATTTGATTTCTGTAGAGTAACAATGCAGTCCAAGTAATATCGTTCAAGTTAAGAGAATCACAACGATTATGCTAAGTTAAGTATGCCTAAAACCGTAGATTCTGTGGCTGTTCTCAAAACTATTGAAGCAAAAATGAGTAGCATTCAGAGAGCATAAAGAAAACTCAACATTTCACAGTCCAGACTGATTCATACCCTTGACAACCTCCACAAAAGCATCTGGCACTGCAGATTTGTGGCTTCCATTACCAAACTAATGAAAAACTATTGACTCAATCTTGTATATAATGTGAGATGAATCAGGCGAGCTTCGCTTCTCCCAGTCCACTGTGGTTCATCCCCTTGCCCACCCCAGTAAAAGCATCTACTGCTGCTGAATTATGGCTTCCATTACCAAACTAATGCAAAACTTTTGACTCACTCTTGTATATAATGTGAGGTGAATCAGGTGAGCTTCGCATCTCACTGTCCAGTGTGGTTCATCCCCTTGTCGAACCCAGTAAAAACATTATCTGCTGCTGAATTGTAGCTTCCATTACCAAACTAATGCAAAACTATTGACTCACTCTTGTATATAATGTGAGGTGAATCAGGTGTGCTTTGCATCTCATAGTCCGATGTGGTTCATCCCCATGCCCACCCCAGTAAAAGCATCTTCTGTTGCTGAATTATGGCTTTCATTACCAAACTTATACAAAACTATTGACTCGCTCTTGTATATAATGTGAGGGGAATCAGGGGTGCTTCGCATCTCATAGTCCAGTGTGGTTCATCCCCATGCCCACCCCAGTAAAAGCATCTTCTGTCGCTGAATTATGGCTTTCATTACCAAACTAAGACAAAACTATTGACTCACTCTTGTATATAATGTGAGGTGAATCAGGTGTGCTTTGCATCTCATAGTCCGATGTGGTTCATCCCCATGCCCACCCCAGTAAAAGCATCTTCTGTTGCTGAATTATGGCTTTCATTACCAAACTTATACAAAACTATTGACTCGCTCTTGTATATAATGTGAGGGGAATCAGGGGTGCTTCGCATCTCATAGTCCAGTGTGGTTCATCCCCATGCCCACCCCAGTAAAAGCATCTTCTGTCGCTGAATTATGGCTTTCATTACCAAACTAAGACAAAACTATTGACTCACTCTCGTATATAATGTGAGGTGAATCAGGTGTTCTTCGCATCTCATAGTCCAGTGTGGTTCATCCCCTTACCGAGCTCAGTAAAACATCTGCTGCTTAATTGTGGCTTCTATTACCAAACTAATGCAAAACTATTGACTCACTCTTGTATATGTGACATGTATCAGGTGAGCTTGGTATGTCACAGTCCAGGGTTGGTTCATTCACTCAACAAAAGACTCTGATGCTGCTGGATTGTGTCTTACATTACCAAACTATTACAAAACTTTTGTTTAACCTAGTATTAGTAATGACGACAAGCTTACCCCCATAACACTGTCATATTAAATGAAACTAATGAGATATTTCATATACCACTGGATGTGTTAATGACAAATAAGTTAATAAATATATAAGCATACTTGGAAAGTGAGTTTCTACGGAACAATATCTTTTGTGTTTTAGATGAATGAAACAGAAAGAAAATACAGATGATTGGATTCAATTAAATACAAGATTAGATGTGCTTGAAGTAACTAAATGTCAGGAAATGGAACTTAATTGACATTTTTCATGATATGGAAATATATCTCATGGCTGTGGCTTACCAGAGCATAACTGAAAGAGAAGCTGAAAGTCACTATGTCGCAACCCTAGATCAGGCTTTGGCAACCAATAACGTTAAGTGACTACTGCCTCGCATATGGCTTAAAAGCGGGTAATGTTATTAGCATGGGAAATACTTACACAAAAATATTACAAAGCCTCGGTGAGAAGCTGGATTAAAAAAAATATCTGCCCTGGAAACTGTGCAAATCCCATGGCTTGGCTTCGTGAAACAAAGAAAAAGAAAAGGCTAGTCCATGCTGACTGCAGTCACGTTCATGACTGATAAGGTCGATGAGAGACAGGTAGGCACGGTCACAGCAACCAGAGCTGAAGGTATAGTATGGGCTTGATCGCAGAGTTATACGCTTCCTCTTCCTGTGCTTTTTGACCTTGAATGCGGTCCTTCGGGTGTTTTCAAAAGAGGAGATATGTTTGGTGGTGAGACGCCAAGTGTCATGGTTGTCAATTAGGTTGGACATTCGGTGATAGCTGATGAGGCAGGTACTAAAATATTTTTAAACATTCCTCAAATCGCTTCATTCGTACTCTTCTGTTGTGATGACCAGCGGAGAGCTCACCACACAGCAGGGTCCTTGGCAGGCGATGATTCTCCATCCTGTAGACGTGTCTTGTCCAGTGTACCATCACCTTGATGCTGGTGATCTTTACCTTTTCAAGGACTTCAATGTAGGTAACAAAGTCATTCCAGCGTATGTTAGGGGTGCTACAGAGGCAGCTCAGGTAGACCGGTTCGAAGAATCGTAAGTAACCCACAAGGCAAGGACGATAGCACAATAGACGCAACTCTTTGTGCCCTTATTTCGTTGTTTGTCATCCCACACACATTTATATACTCGTCAAAATGCACTTCTTGCTTCTGCCAATCATTCTTTGACATTCTTGTCGATATTGGCCTCTGATTTGGTGGTGCACCTCGGGTATGTGAACAGATGGACTACCTCGAACTCAGTTGAGCCAATGGAAATGTGAAGAGGTCAGTACACTTCCTGAAATGCAGGCTGGTGGAGTATCGCTGTGTTCTTTAAAATGCCTTCAAGCTAAAAGAGCATGGCAGTAGGAAGTGATACGCTGCAAAACTTCACTTCTCATCCCAGTTAAACAGCTTTGTTAAAGCCATTCTGTTTTAAAGCATGTGGGTCTGTCTGACATACGTCTTCATAACATTTCAATTATACTTGTCTTCTGTCTTTAGTGAATATAAACACATGGGTGCCAAATCTTAGAAGCCATAACTGTATTGTTATCAAAGGCTATAACTACTATTGAGTACCATTGAAAATTTGGGAACAAACTTCTGTGTCATTCTCTCTAATTAATCTATTTTATATGTAATAAAAGCGGTATTATAAAAAAAAGAATAAAGTGATTGTTATATCTTAGCAGTAAAAGTAAGGACTTGGTTGATGTGAGTTTTAATCTAGAATTACTAATGTACTACCAATCCAATCCGCGGGCAGTGTTGTTGAATTTGAACAAATGACTAATTATTTTGAAAAGTTTTTTCAATGCTGGTGAATTTTCTATGGACACAAATAATAAAATCTGACAATATAAACTGAACCCTCTCCACTCCAAACACGTCGTATTCCTGATCCACGCGCAGTTCAGTTCAAACCCCGACTGAAATCTCACTACATATCTCGACACTGCAGTTGGAATTGTGGGGGTTTTATTATTCAAAATTGTCCTCAAAGCACAGTTCCGTTGGTCGATCGTCTATTTTGATATTCAAAAAGTGTTGTGATACTTATAGGTGAAGGAAACGTGTGTTGCCAAACCGATAAGCCGTGATTATCTCCTCTGGTGATGAATGTTCTGAAAAGGATAAATCGCCCCCTTCTCCGGAAGAAAAACACTGCCAGTTCATTACATATAAACAGTTTAATAACAGTATATCAAGTAAAATACAATCAATTATCATATGACATCTATAGTAATTCAAAACATCATACAACGTCTGGGCTCGCTGTATGTGTATCAGTCTTAAGTTAACTTTGGCAACTTAATAAAATGTTGGAGTTATTCACTGATGAGTGTGTTGGTATGTAAGATTTCTCTCAGCTGACAGTGGTCGAGTTTGCGTGTGTGCTCAGCCTCAGACAATACGAGTCGATCTGTTCTTTCCATATTCCAAACTCCAACTAACTCGTAATGTAGAACCCCAATATAATATGCATATTTACCATGCTGAAAATACATCACAAATAAGCAATTGTTCAAATCAAGTTTAAGGGTCATTTCCTCGAAACTTCCTAACGCAAAATCATATTCCAATATTGTCAACCAATATGGCCCTTACTTCTACGCAGCTTCGAAATCCCCAAACGGTTTGACCTTTCGCTATTTAGGGTCACACCTAGTTTTCGCAATAAAGAACCTGTTCTCTGAGCTGATTTATCTCATTAACCCAATCCAGACACCAAAGAAGAAAACTATAACTATGATATTTTCAAAAGCAAGTTAACGCTGTTACATTAGAATTCATTAATTTTGTCACAAGTATATATTTTCAACGACATTGATTTTTATTACATAAGAATATTTTTCAAGTAAGCCAACTATCATTTCAGAAATATGTAGTAAGTAAAGTTGGCGACCGTAATCGAGGGCGACCAGAAAGTTCTTTTTTTACACCGAGATGTAGTGGAAGGCGCAACTCCTTTCCCTGGATTGCTCCACTTTACCCTTGATATGTACCTTATATTGCAGGGTGTTAAGCAAGGAAGTATCATGTACAATTTTTCGAGTCTTTGGTATGAACCCAGGTCTCCAGGACCATTGCCGAATACTCTATCCATAAGACCAATGAGCCGGTCCTATTATGTTTGGAGAGCATAAAAAAGAGTGAGAAAACTTATGAAAAGAGTACCTGAATACCGTTGCAGGCAGATTTCAGAGAAATTATCATTAACTATTTCACTAGATATACAGCGGTTCATTGGCCTAGTGGGTAGAATGTTCGCCAATGGTCCGGGAGACCTGTGTTCAATCCCAGGTGGAATCATACCAAAGACTTTTAAAATGGTACTTAATACCTCCTTGCTTAACACTCAGCAATATAAGCTAGGTATCAAGGGTAAAGTGGAGCAATCCCGGGAAAGGAATAGCACCCTCCCCTACACCTCGGTGTCGTAGCTATTGAAAAGGAGCCTTCTGGTCGCCCTCGACAACGATCGCCAACTTTACTTACTTCACCTGAAAGAAGAATGGAAGGTAGTCAAATAAAATCTTTTAAAATAATGGAATTTCTAATCATGGAAGATGTTTTTTAAAAGTTCTCCATGAACTAGAATTTTTCTGTCAAGGCAGATTTCAAAGACTAAGTCTACTCACTAATTGGATTTTTTTGTTAACAGGAAAATGTTTTTAATTGCCTAATGAGATTAAAAACAGTAATTCTGTTAAAAACAATTGAACTGGATGATTTCTGAAGGAAAAGGGCGTAAGAGGATATTGTTAGGAACTATCGAATGAATTAAACAAGATTTGATAGATACACTGGTATAGAATTGATATTGTATATTTTCAGTTCAAAGATTCTCTTTTTAGGTTAAGTTAATGTGATAAGAGTCTAAAAATGGGAGATGCCAAAGGAGACATAACAAAACAAATAACAACCGTACATGAAACTCAAATGACGAATCTAGGCAAAATTATTGATCAAATCATTAAATACTTTTCTTAATTAGTGAGCTTTTTTTTCAGTTTCAATTGTTTGCAATTAGCACAGACCACATTGTTGCTGAGTGCCATGATCAAATTCCGTATCTGTAAACTTCCTGCGTTGATACAAACGCCTTTACAATTTGAACAAGCAAGGGAACAAATAAAACAATGTTCCCTGCAGCTGCATCTAACAATGACCACGATTTTCTAAAGAGAACTACATGAGATTTCTAGTAACAGCCAATAGAACGTGTGTAATTGTATCTTTTTTTTTTTTATACTGCTCTGTTTGAGAGCATTCTAATTTTATTGCCACCGTTTGCTTTATCTTCTTCTTCTTCTTCTTCTTCTTCTTCTTCTTATTATTATTATTATTATTAGTAGTAGTAGTAGTAGTATATATATATATATATATACACTACTACTACTACTACTACTACTACTATGTATATATATATTGGTACCTTTAACAGATCCTTTTCTGTTCTCCGTAAAGTACGTTGCGATCAGATATTTAGAAAAGTGTAGTCTGAGTCGTTTACGCCATTCTTCTTGCTAGATCACGTAATCTCTCGTGGCGTTTCAATTATGGCGAGAGTTGATGAGATTTTCCCAACTAATTAGTATATGGGGAACAGAGAAAACGAAGAAGGATAAAATAAAGAGGTTAAACAATGTGAAATTATAGATTTAGACAGAAGAAGAAGAAGAAGAAGAAGAAGAAGAAGAAGAAGAAGAAGAAGAAGAAGAAGAAGAAGAATCTTTTCCCTTATATCTTTCATCGACATAATGAGTTCCATGTTGCATCATAAAATGGTGCCACATTGAACCAATAGACGTTGTTCGTTCATTTAGCATAAACCTACTTCAACCTGTAAAGACGATCGAATGTTCAGAGTGTCACATGAGTGGGACGACAGGTGGGTTGATTACACTCAAGCTGTCCACATTTTAATATCTATTTACGAAGCCGTGAAGTAGGGAAATAAAAGTAATCACATCAGATGGACGAGTGAATGGCCTAAATTAGGATTTCGGTGATTTTTCCCCGCTTTTGAGGAGGATTTGCGACTCTATCGGAATCAACTGTAACAGTAAACAGTATTATCCGAGCCTTAATGAGCGAAGGTGCTATTGCTACAGAAATTACTATGCATAGCAAAGGGATTGGCTCAAATGCTAAAGTGAAGTTAAAAAGACCAGAAGTACGAAAAGTATTTTCCTGTTTCAGAACTTTACACCAAAGTTTGTCTGTTTACTTTTTATCTGCAAACTTTTTTGTAAAAAACATTTGTATCAGGTAGGAATACTTGAAACGGTATAATTAATTACAAATTATTTACATTAAATAAGAACACAAACACAAACACTCATATAAACATATATACATACATACATATTTATATCATCATCATGATGTCGTGCCGCCAGCACGGATATCCCTGACCCTCTCTCGCCACTTCTCCCTATTATTCATCGCCTCTGGCAGGTCTTCAGGGTTACATCCTAGGTACTCACATAGCTGCTGTATGTAAGTTCGAGCTGGTCGTCCTGCTTTTGCTTGGCCATATGTGGGGGTCCATAGGAGTACATCATTTATGAGCTCGTCCTTACTTCTCCAGCAGTGTCCGGCGTGTCTGGTTCGTCTAACTTGTATAGTTTTCGTGATGGTAGGCAAGTGGCCGTATAGTTGATGTCTTATGGGTTGTTGTCGCCAGGACTTGTTCAATATTACTCCTAACATTCTTGTGTAATTGCCGTCTAGTTTCTTCTCCAGCCATTTAGTTAGCGTCCATGTTGTGCATCCATATAGCAGTATCGATACAACCGCTGCCTGGAAGAAACTGCATTTCATTTTATCGGTCAGGTCTGATTTCCATATGATCGAGAGCCTATCGATAGCTGCCCATAGTTTCGTTAGTCGTGTGTCGATGTCTTTTTCGGTTGATGAGACGCTACTTCCTATATTTATTTAATAGCATGGTTGCTTGTCTGCGACCACCGGTTTCATGCCGTCTCATTTCGCCAATGATCAGGCAGATGATGATTGCCATAATAATACGGCATTACCTATGGTTGCAGATAAGCATCCATGCAATAAAATAAATATATATATAAACTAATTCAAATACATATATAGAAAAACTAATATATATTCATTTATTATTATTATTATCATATAATAGCTCTATCTTAGATACTGAGCACTCTCCAAATTATACCCTATTTGGTATAGTGACAAGATAGTGAAAACCATATACTACTGTAGTGTTTTATATATATATATATATATATATATATATATATATATATATGGTTAAAGTTGAAATTACGGTTAGTGTTGTGTTGGGTTGAGTTAGTTTGTTTTGATTTCTTTGTTTATCAATCTTCGTGAGTCATTTACTGTCCACACTATCGTTTTAGATTAACAGTAGTGGTATTATTTAAGACATAACTTGGAGAATAAGTGGTTTCATGCCTTTCCGGTGGATATCCGTCATAAAGAGAATTGAATATACCAACTACTTCTCCGAAGATGTATAAGACCCCACCCCACTAGATATGACACAAAGCAATCTGATGGTGAGGTTCCAGTAATGCTGGAACTTTGGGAGATGCAGAGTACCCCCTCATTACCATCGCTCTCTGGTCCACTCTTGCCTGGAGTGGTAGCGCCTGATATGGTCCTATCCATGGGTGAAATAGAAATAAACTGCATATTTATGCTAAACTGAATTGCTTGAAATAGAACTGTTTTCATATTTAAACTGCGTACCTATGCTTAACTGAGTTTTTTGAAGTGGAACTGTTTTGAAATTTAACTGTATATAAACAAAAAGTATACTATTACCAAACTAAATTGTTTGAGTTGGGGTTGTTTGACAAAACTGAAATAGAAATGTTTTTTGACGATTAAACTGTGTACCAATGCTAAACTGAATTGCTTGAAATAGAACTGTTTTCACATTTAAACTGTGTACCTATGCTAAACTGAATTGCTTGAAATAGAACTTTTTATTTACGTAAAAATTGATTTGACATTAAACAACCTTGAAAGGTTTTAAATACCATAAAACCCAAACAAACAAGTAAACAAACAAACAATCGGTGACTCTCCGGTTAGGTCGGTAGGGTTTGATTGGTTTGGTTTGGTTTCTTTGTTTAATGGCCTATTGACCTTTGTAGGTTATTTAATGCCAAAGCTATTCTCCTAGAAGAACAGTAGTTGTACTATTTAACCCTTAGCTGGGAGGATAAGGGGGTTCATACCTTTCCCAAGAGTATTTGCCCGAAAGTGAACGTAATAGCGCGACTGGAGTTCGAACTCACGTTCTACGATTCTGCAGTCCAGCGCTTTAAGGTAGGGTTTGAGTTAGGGTTTGAATTTGTTTGGCAAAGTATGAAGTGAAATGATGTGAAGAGGAGTGTCTGATTTCTTTGAAAATTCAACATTACGGTTGGGATATTTATGTCACCACGAACACCGACTTCTTCATTGTTACCGGTTCTTTTTTTTTTCTTTTTTTTCGAAGTTTAAAATTTGAGATCGTCAATATTTGTGTCTGAAGATTGAGTGATGTACATGGATATTTAAGTAACGGACTTCTGGAGTACATTACCTCATATCTTAAACTTGCATGTATCATAGCATGAATTAATTTTTACACAATCTCCATATAGATAGATAGATAGATAGATAGATAGATAGATAGATAGATAAAAATTGGCCGAGGAAGACTTATGTTCACTATAATAAATAAAAACATTGTGGTGTTTAACTTGTTTCATTAAAACTAACAGTTATTGGACGAGAAAAATTTTTACGGTGCTGAAATACTCTTGACTGGTTATATATATATATATATATATATATATATATATATATATATATATATATATATATATATATTTGTGTGTGTGTCTGTGTGTCTGTGTCTGTGTGTGCATATATATATATATATATAAGCATGTTTCATTAAATAAGAAAAACAAATTTTGTCTGCATAATTTATTTAAGATCCTTTCGAGTTTTCTTATAACTTCTGATTAACTTCCTTAAAATGAAAGTATTAAGAATCTCAAACTGGATTGGATAAAACTTCCACTTTGATTAACAAAAAAGATACGTATAAATAAGGTCATAGTCCTAGAAATGCTAAAAGAATTTAGTTTTCAAAAGTAAGCATAAAAGCTAACAGAATGTCTTCAGCTGAAAATTCAAGAAAGTAGGCCCAAATTTCTTGAAATTGCTATAACATTCTATTATTTTGTATCCACTTATCTATTTATTTATTAATATATTTATTTTCATTTATTTATTTTATTTATCTTTTAGCTTTTTGGTAAATAATTAAACACACGACAAGCAAAAGCATGGAGGACTACAATAGGCTTATCGGTCATATGAAAGTCAGACCTGACCGATAAAAGTCAGACCTGACCGATAAAATAAAGCGCAGTTTTTTCCAAGCAGTGGTCGTATCGATACTGCTATATGGATGCACCACATGAACGCTAACTAAATTTATGTAGACAAAGCTTGACAGCAATTACATAAGAATGCTGCGAGTTATATTGAACAAGTCCTGGAGGCAACACCCCACAAAACAGCAGCTGTACGGCCACCTACCACCCATCACGAAAACTATCCAAGTTAGATAAACCAGACCTGCGGGACACTACTGGAGATATATGGACGAACTCATGAATTACGTATTCCTGTAGACCCCTTCACATGGACGAGCAAAGGCAGGACGACCAGCAAGAACCTATTTACAACAGCTTGGTGCCAATACAGGATGTAACCTGGAAGACCTCCCAGGAGCGATGAACAATAAAGAACAATAGAGAGAGGGTCAAGGAGATCCGTGCTAGCAGCGTGACATGATGATGATGATACTTTTGAAAAAATAGTGTACCCAAAAAATCAAAAAGTTTTATTAATCTAATTTCTTTTCTGAGCAATTGTTTGAATATCTTGTTCTCTCTGAAAAAAGGAAAGAAAAAGCTGCCAAAAAAGTCACCAAATATAATAAGATCAATCCACAAACCGTTATCAGAATTTTTAAAAAAAAATTGTTAATTTATACTTAGTTAAAACTTAAGAAAATTCAAGGCGGAAGTATAAGACTTTTTTTTTCTTCAGAGAAGGGACACACAATAAGTAAAGTTATCCTGCCCCGGCTTGTCGCTGGATGTCAATCTCTGAGAGTGGAGAATACTATACAAGCTAGACATGCGTATAGCAATGAAAACCATGAGATACCGTATGGTAGATATGGAGGAAGGCGGATGGATCTAAAGACAGTCAAAGGCGCGCTTCAATTGATGTTTGCCCAAGGAACCCCATAGGTCATCGGACAGGATCAAATAGTTCAGTCAGGAATCTACTGCTACTTATCAGTAAAGTTGGCGTTAATTGATGAGAAAATGAAAACAGCCAACGAAAGTTTACTATAACTCTGATTCAAACCGTATGTTTAAACCGCATCACCTTTCATGTGAGTATGCAGATGTTAAAACGCTAGCCCCAGTGTACGAAATTTTACTTACAGAGCCCAGACCAAAATTACTTAGATGCAAATGCATTGACATCATGGTGATATTTAACGTAATTTAAACCAATGGGTCACTCACCTGGAGCAGACAGCGACTTTTAAAACATTGTTGTTAGATTCTTGTTCGGAGATACATAAGTGCCACATATGTCTATAATTTGCATGGACGATGTTCTTCGAATGTCAATAGATCTAATAAAAAAATAGCCCCAGACTAAAAAAAAACGGCCAAGTAACAAAGGTTATTCTAAAGAAATTATGACAGACGCCGACTATGCAAATGAAAAGCGCTTCCTGCAAGTACACCTGCCAAAGCTGAATCTCTATAGCATAGCCTGGGGCAAGCAGCAGGAGGCATTGGTCTCTACGTGAAATAAAAAAAAAAGATTTCATGTATTTTAAACAAAGATTCATCTCCACTTTAAATGGCAAGCCCCTGAAATTAGTCGACCAGTTCGTATACCTCGAGAACAATATCCCATCTACTAAAAGTGATGTCAACATGCCCATAGCGAATGGATGCTTTACAAATGAAAAGTTGCCGACCATATAAAAATCAAATTCTCTGATGAAATAAAACGGGATTTCTTCTAGCTGTATCTGCATCAGTACTTTTGTTTGGCGACACTACCTGGACTTTAATGAAATAAACGGAGAAAAAACTAAATGGAATGCTACGCAATAATTCTATGAGGTGTTTTGAACAATTACTGTCGGCAACACCCAAAATATCTTTAGTTACATGACCTCTTCCTTCTCAATCATAAACTATCCAAGTAAGTCGAATGAGATATGCTTGGCACTGGTAGAGTTTTAAGGACGAACACATAAGCGACGTTCTTTTATAAACTTCTACATATGGACGTACAAATAAGGAACGGGCAGTATGGACTGACATACATCAGATCTCTGCAGACACTGGATTCAGACAAGTCGACCTGCCAAGAGCGATTGATGATAGGGATGGAAGGCGATAAAATCAGGGAACTCCCTGCAATCAGAACGACTGGACAATGATGATGATATATATGTACTGCCACCAGTACACGTTGATCCGAAATAAAAGGGTAAATGTGTACCTAAAATAGTCAGATAAACACCTCGCGGCAATTAAGACTCTGAAAGGAAATTTGGATCCATCAGGTTTATTAAATACCGTCAGGGTGAGCCATGAAAGAAAGATTTTTTGGATAGAAACTGCTGTTGGCTAACAAAAGTCAGACATCTAACTAAACTATAAACGGGAAGCAGTCAACCGGAGAAGGCCCTAAAGATTCCCTTGCTAAAAAGGGGTCACTCGAGGGAGGTAAAATAATTCAATGATAATTTGAGTTCTACGGGACTGAACAATATATATATATATATATATATATATATATATATATGTATACTCCTCAGCACGATCAGGATGTGTCAAAAGGTCAAGATAAGTTTAAAACGTTTGGATTCAAAGTTTTCTTTTTTCTATACTTGTTACTATATCAAGGTTAAGGTCAGTCTGCCCGACTATTTCCCCATAAATGGAGAAAGAATTGTTGGATTCATACCTTCCCTAAGAGTATAATCGCCACGTGGAATGTAAACAACCTTGACCAGAATTTGAACTCAGGTCATATATATATATATATATATATATATATGCGTGTATGTTTTTACATATATCTAATAGCATGGTTGCTTATCTGCGGCCACTGGTTTCATGACGTCTTTCTATGACAATCATCGGTCAGAGATTTATTTATTATATTATAAAATTGTTATATCACAGATATGTAGCACTCTCAAATTATACTGCATTTGTGCTGCGACTAACCCACCAAGTGAGATATTCACAATCATATACAAAAAGTCCGAAGCCTAACCCAGTGAGATGAGCTATCGCAGAATATTTTTGCAATGGCGAAATACAACCACTTAGGGCGTGTCCTCGTGGCATCAATGTCCAAAGGATTGTGTGATCATAATATGTGAATTCGAACTCCATTTACGCTATTAGACTCTCTTTGGGACAATACCCTTGGGAAAGGCATAAACCCCCTAATTCCCTTAACTATGGTTTAGATTATGCCACTACTGTTCCTTTACAATGATCGCTTTGGCATTAAATAACCCATGAGGATTAATAAAAACAAAGAAGCCAAAACAGAGAAAGAAATACTTCTATAAATAAAACGTATTCAGATTTCTGACTTAATTTTGATGCAGTTGAGAGTCATAAATTTTGAGTGACAAATCTGACCGAAGCTTAGAACTTTTTGAACGATCATCGTATTGATTTATAAGAAAGATTGACATATATATAATACGTATTGCTTGACTTCCGACCAATATATGGCTTGGTTTGCTTTGCTTTACTTTGGTTTTATGGCATATCAACTATTGCAGGTTTTTTAATGCCACATCCATTTTTACACAATAAAACAGTTCTGTTTCAAACAATTCAGTTTAGCATAAGTACACTTTTTAGTTCTATTTAACCCATTGAGAGAACCCAATGAAGAGCTACGATTCCAGTTTAGAGTGAACTAATGGCAATAAAGGAGTACTCCGCATTCCCCAAAACTCATGCATCACTGGAGTCTGACCATCAGATTGTCTAGAGTCATATCCAGGACACTTGTTGAAGTAGTATTCTCCCTCTAGAGAGAGGCAGTCACTGTATTCTGCAGCCAACCAATATATGAGAAACCAATATATATTCTGGGCCAACCAAAATATGAGAAAATACCATTCCTGCTGCTAGAAGTGAGGGTAAAAATAAGATTTTTAAAACAGAGTGTTTGGTGCACCATAATCTTGCTTTTCCTTTTTGCCGATATTTGGAAATATATGCCGTTCAAACTTGAGCCTAATCGATAACAATATAAAAAAAGACAATTTTTCCGAAAATTATTATCTATAATGCGTTTTGTAGGGCGAACAACACTTTTATAACACTCAGATATAGAACGTAATAATATGAAATATTGAATTATTCTATTCTTGATCTTGCCTGCTTCGATACAATGTTAATTTCCACTGTAAATAAGTAGCGTATTTGACGAGATATAAGACGCACTTTTTTTTACTGAATGCATCTTTTAAAATTCGCCTGCGTCTTATATGACCTGTGCAGGTTTTAAATTGGCGATAGTCGGCCGAAATTAGCTACCTAGCAACTCCTATTAGCTAAGACTTGAAAGTAACATATTGTTATTATTTAAAAGGCTATTATGCAGATTAAAAGGGTTATCATTGATGGTATTCCTTATAATATTTTCATCAGGCATAGGAGGTGTTCTCGTGGTGTAATGGTTAAAGCAGTCGACGGCGGAATCGGAGTAAGCAAGTTCATACTCGAGTAGTGCTATTATGTTCATTTTCGGAAAATACCCTTGGGAAAAGTAAGAACCCTCTTATCCTTCCAGCTATCGGTTAAATAGTACCACTACTGTTCTTAAGAGGATGTCTTTTGCATTAAATAACGCAAGAAGATTGATATACCAATAACCAAATCATCGCATCTATTATAAGTGCTTTTTGTCTTGATTTGCCCGACTGAATTTGGAGTGCGTCTTAAATAGCGTCAAATTCTGTAATAGATTAATTGTAGTGCTCTATTTCAAAATTTCGAAAAATAACATAAAACGTAATTCAGTTATTTAAAAAATCTGCGACAACATAAAAATACGTAGGAAATATGCATGTGTTTCTAGACTTCCATATAAATAGACAGTCCGACTGTCATGATTAGAGAAACATGTAATATAATTTATATCTCAGATGTATACCATATATTTTGCTTATTAGAGTTGTGAGAAAGACGTGGTCCGGGATTATTGTGCAAAGATTAACAGAAAAGTTTAGAGGACCGATAATTCTTAAAGATTATCTGTTTGCCATATTATATTCGAATTATTATTAAAGACTGGATTTGAGATGAACTAATAATATCCATGCACTTAGAGATTATCATGAAAGGAAAAGAGAGCAATAAAAAGTTAAATAAGCTTTACAGAAATTTGCAGGGTTTTGCAATAGAGAACGGGAAAATGAAAATATATGGGGTAAGATTTTTCTCCTTTTAAATCTAGTCTTACAAATATATGAAAATGGTTAGAAGAAAATATAACTTAAAATAAATTGGGGTGTCCTCGTGGTGTAGTGGTTAAAGCGATGAACTGCGGAATCGCAGTACGCGAGTTCGTACTCCAGTCGCGCTATTACGTTCACTTTCGGGCAAATACCCTTGGGAAAGGTATGAACCCCCTTATTCTCTCTCCAGCTATGGGTAAATAGTAGGACGGACTAGGTTCTTCAGCCTTGGTGAGGCAACTAGTCTAGGAGAAGGAAAACTCTGAATTCAAAACCTGTTAAACTCCGCTTAAAAATTGACCTTGTGTCATATCCAGCTCGAGCGGAGGGGTTGGTAAATAGTAAGTTAAAATAAATTGCATTAAAAACAATTGGTCAGTGATTTGCATACGTCTGTGTTTCACTAATAATAATTAAAATGCACACACACACATATATATATAATGTATTTTACTATATATGAATAAAAAAAGTCCATCATATTGATTGTATACCATTTAAAAGTAAGTTTGGATAGCACGAACACACGGAGTCAATTTGATGATTTTGCAACTACACTATCACAGTGCCGATGGCCCAGTCGGCTGGGGCTGTTGAATACACCGACTAAACCTCTCGGAGGAGTAAGACCGGCCCCAACGAGTAGTACCCCTTTATTGTAATCGCTCCCAAGTCCACTCTGGCCCGGAGTGGTAGTACCTGATAAGGGTCCTATCTATGGGTTCAATATAACTAAACGATGGTTGGAGTTTACTATTTTCTTGCATTCAAACTGCGTATTTATGCTTAACTGAATTGTTTAAAATAGAACTGTTTTGGCATTTAAACTGTGTACTTATGCTAAAATGAATTGCTCGAAATAGAACTGTTTTGTCATCTAAACTGTGTACTTATGCTAAACTGAATTATCTAAAATAAAACTGTTTTGATATTTAAATCTGTGTATTGCACAGACGTCTGGGGTTGTAGAATACACCGACTACAACTCTCGGAGGGGTAAGATCCGCCCCAACGAGTATCCTGGATATGACACTAAACAATCCGATGGTGGGTTTCCAGTAATACTGGAGCTTTGGGGAATGTGGAGTACTCCTTTCATTGCCATTGCTCCCAACTCCACTTTGGGCAGGAGTGGTAGCACCTGATAGGACCCTATCTATGGGTAAAATAGAACTAACGGCTAACTTATGCTAAACTGAATTGTTTTAATTAGAACTGTTTGAATAAACTGAATAGCTTGAAATAGAAATGTTTTTGATAATTAAACCGTACTTAAATTTAATGTGCATGCTTATGCTAAACTGAATTATTTGAAATGGAACTGTTTCTTTTTACATTGAAACTACTTACACTAAACTGAATAGTTTGATATAGAACTAATTTGACATTTAACTGCGTGTAAACAAAATCTGCACTTATACTAAACTGAATTAGCTGAATTAGAACTGCTTGACTTAACTGAAATAGAAATGTTTTTCACAATTAAACTGTACTTACATTTAAACTGCATACTTATGCTAAACTGAATTGTTTGGAATAAAACTATTTTCATAAAAATCGATTTGGCGTTAAATAACCTACAAAGGTTGATATGCCATAAAACCCAACCAACTAACCTAATTCCGATTATATGCTCTATCTTCGATATTAAACACTTTATATATTATTTATCATAGTTTTGCATCGGGTTAAGGAAGAGACACACAGTGAAATAACTATTTATTAACTCAAGTGGCACAATTCAACGAATATTATAAGCTTCGCGGGTGTTACGTCCAAAGTTGGTCTTACTACTGACCAGGATCTAGCTGAACATTTCGTGCTTAAGAAACATGCCGTCTTTTATACATCCGCGATACCGGAAGTCACGTGGTACGAGCCACTATACAACTCATGGATAGATAGATAGATAGATAGATAGATAAAGCGAGAGAGATGGACAAATGAAACATAGTTCAATAAGATAGATAGATAGATAGAAAGAACGATAGGTAGATAGAAGAAAAATTGACAATTATAGTCCAAAAGTGATGAATTTTTTAATCAAGAAAGTCGACGTTATAACTTTTCGGTATGAATATACCATCATCAGGACATTAGGAGGTGTCAGTGGTGTAATGGTTATCGTCACAGGATATGGACACGGCGATACGAGTTCCAATCCTGGACAAGACTGATTGCATTTCACATAGCACTAATACCCTTGGGAAAGGTATGAATCCAATTATTCTCCCTCCAGCTATGGGTAAATAGTAGGGCAGACTAGGTACTTCAGCCTTAGTGAGGCAACTAGTCTAGGAGAAGGAAAACTCTGAATTCAAACCTGCTAAACTCCGCTTTAAAAATTGACCTTGTGTCATATCCTGCCCGAGCGGAGGGGTTGGGTAAATAGGATCAGGACATTAAAATGTGACATCAAATGATGAAGGAATAACGATGGACGTTTAATAAAGTACGGGAAACAATAGAGGAAATATGTAAAAATATGTAAACAAAGAAAGAACATACAACCGTTCAGACATTAAATCAGCCTTTGCATTTCAAAAACATTTACGTGACATCGCAAAGCAATGATGTTAAGCAAATGGAACTATCATGAGTCATAACGGATTAGAAAGAGAGAAAGAAGAAAATAAGAAAAGAAAAAAAAGAAGAGAAAACAAAAGTTTACCTATGGAAAGATAATTGATAAAAAATTGAATATGTTGTCGCATATTAAAGACATTTTTTTCTTAGAGGATATATGTTAAAAAATCCAGAACGTTTATAAGAGACAAATAGAGTGAAATTGCACCGGCTTCAAAAATCTGTCTCAATCTTTTGTTAAGGATATAAACTAACATAGTGGATGCATTAAAATCAAAGTTGTGGTCAGTTTTAGGTATATGTAGAAAAACTGCATTATTAAGATTGTCTGATCTAATATCTCTTATATGTTCATATATATATTTATGAACATTTATGGTATATTCGCCGATATATTTCAATTTACACTCTTTGCAAGGAATACAATAAACACCGACGCCAGAAATGATATCGTGTCGAGAATTTAAGTGGAGTAAATCAATAGTTTTAGTAGATATAGAGACAGTTTTAAAACCGAAGATTTTAAAATCTTTTCCTATAATGTTTGTGGAAAAATTCCTAAGTAAAATAATGTTTACGGGGGAGTTTAATCTCATTAGATGGTGTGTTTATGACAATTCATGATTAATTTCTCTTGTGAAATTCAAGGGCTTTAGATTTAGCAAAATGTATAAAAGGTTTAGGGTAAAGAAGGTTTAAAAAGGAATCCTCACAGAAATTAAATGCTTCATTTAGATATTTGGGGGAGCAAATTCGAAGAGCCCTATTGTAAAAGCCTATGATAATACCTCTTTTACTGCTGGTGTTGTGGTGTGAGTAGAAATTATGAGATCATTTTTACATGTAGGTTTACGGTAAATTCTGAATTCTAATTTTTCATAATTCATTTTTCTTCATAAGACATCCAAAAGAGATAGTGTTGTTGGATTCAAGTTCATATGTAAACTTTATAGAAGATTCTATATCATTTAAACTGTCATGGATCCTATTTAGATTATGCACTTGTGGATAACTAAGTAAAATCTCGTCTATGTAACTGAAGGGACGGGCATTGCTGGGGGTTATGTATCTGGAGCAGAAAGAAATTCGTATTTTTGCTTGGCGTGTAATTTAATTCGATCGTTAAGGTCGACGCATAATTTCACCCAATCCGGACGACTTATCCTATTCAACCCGGATCATCTTCCGGGGCAGCACAAATTGGGGAAGCCGCCAAACACTTTCTCTTTCTTAGAACTTCTTCGTTCAAGACAGACGTCTTACTGTCTGCTCTTCATTAGCAACAGCAGCATCACACCACCACGAGGGAAGCTGTCTAATTTATGGACCCCTTGCGTCTATTCTCTTAGACCAAGGGTTCCCAGTTGAATATGAATTAAATGAACTCAATACGCCACACACAGGAACAACTTTTAGTTGCCTCCAGTATTGGCTATGTCGACTGCGACGCAAAATCCGCTCCGACACGGAGCTACTTCATCTCTGGGCAACATTTTCTGGAGATATTCCCAATTCTCCCCGAAACAACCAGAACCACAAATCCATGGGTGACTACATCGTTTCTGTCCTCAAACAGCAAACACAACTTTTGCTACACTATGGCGAACATATCTACCCCTCACACATTCAACAATGCCTTAACCTAATGATGCACTTTTCGCCCAGGCATTTAGCTGCTAAAATGATTTCTCAACTCTATAACAACTTCATATCGTTTCCTTACTTCTTTCCTTCCTACGAGACTTGCAGCATAAACGTAAACCCTTTATTCCATGCTGCCATTAAAAATCTTCATATAAAACCTTACGGCATCTTCTTCTTACTTCTTCATACTCCTTTATTTTCCAACAATCTTTAGCGAGAATATGAATACGTTTCTTCGCTAAAAATACAAATAACAATATTTCATCGCTAAATATCTAAAACATTTCGTGCTTAAGAAACATGCCGTCTTTTATACATCTGCGATACCGGAAGTCACGTGGTACGAGCCACTATACAACTCATAGATAGATAGATAGATAGATAAAGAGAGAGAGAGATGGACAGATTCAAGGAATTCAAGATAAAGGCATGAAAGAACCCCGCTAAGGGAACAACCCATAGGTAAACCGAATTTCTTTTTACAAAAAGTCTTGTTGTATAGGAAATAGCAATGTAGCGTACATACGGTACATATTTTGATTAGTTTAGAGACAGGTAGGGGTGATATAATGTTTGTTTATCGAAGGTAATCTTCTAAACGTTCAATGCACCTGTCAACAGGTATATTAGTGTACAAGGATTTTATATCAAGGCTAACTAAGGATTTATTTTTCATATTAATGGTAATTGATTAACTAAGGAGTGCGCAAGAATTAATTGATGTGTGAATCGCTGATAGTACACAACAGTGGGGATTATTATATGGCTAAAAGTTTGACGATATTATGAGGGCCAGATCCTGTGCTAGAGATGATAGGTCTTTGGGGAATATCTGGTTTATGGCTGTTGCAAAGACCGTTAATTTTAAGTATGATGGGGTGGTAACAAATTCATTACGTTTGGACCACTCTGTCTATTTTTCTCCATACTGTCAGATTCTCTTTCAATTATTCACTTCCATAGATAGATAGATAGATAGATAGAGAAAATGTGAGAATGAGAGAGATATTCAAACACCTAAAAGAGTTCAATAAGATAGATAGAAAGATAGAGAAATAGATTCTTAGAAACATAAAACTAAAGAAAACAACGTCCAATTTGATTGAAAATAAATAGATGGATCGATAAGTTTGTTTTTGTAGGAAATATACACGGCGACACGAGTTCAAATCCTGGACGAGACTGATGGCATTTCACATAGGACTAATACCCTTGGGAAAGGTATGAATCCAATTATTCTCCCTCCAGCTATGGATAAATTGTAGGGCAGACTGATTTCAGCCTCGGTGGGGAAACTAGTCAAGGAGAAGGAAAACTCTAAATTCAAACCTGCTAAACTCCGCTTAAAAATTGACCTTGAGTCATATCCTGCCCGAACGGAGTGGCTGGTAAATATGGAAAATTTTGTTTTTGTTTTAATGACATGTCAACTTCCGTGGGTCATTTAATGCCAAAGCCATCCTTATAGATTAATTGTAGCTGTATTAATTAACCCATCGTTGGCTATTAGTTCGAAAGTAAACGTAAGAGTGTGACTGGAGTTCGAACTCGCTTATGTAAAAGTCCAGTTCTTTAGCCATTACGTCACGAAGCAGGATAGATAGATAGATAGATAGATAGAAACCAAAAAGTTCTTATATATATATATATATATATATATATATATATATATATATATATATATATATATAACAAAGAGAGAAAGAGAAAGTTGGGTAGTCTGAGAGATACGAACACAAGAAACAATTTAATAAGATCAAAAATACATTAATAGATAGAGAGAGAGAGGCAGAGAGACACAGAGATAGAGGGAGAGAGACAGTGTGTGTGTGTGTGTGTGTGTGTGTGTGTGTGTGTGTGTGTGTGTGTGTGTGTGTGTTACGAAAAAAGGAAATATAGTTCAATATGATAGATATATAATTGATCGATGGATTGATGAACAAGGAAAAACTATTTCCATGTGTTCAAATATAGACAGATTGATAGAGAGATAGAGAGAGACAGGGAGAGTGTTTGTAGGAGAGAGATATAGAAAGAGAGAGGGTGATATGAACAATGTTTACATAGATTGATATATAGATCTTACTGAATTTATTTCCTGTTGCTATATATTTCGTACGTGATGTCTCTTTTTAAGTGGCAAGTGCATTGAGAATTCTACGTGAATTGTTCTTCAACCGTGACCTTTGTTGTTTTTCTATTGATTGTGTCTGCCAATTTCATGTATACGAAGCTGACAGGCCGCCGAAGGGACGTTCCACTGTTGCCTTTCGATACAAGTGCTTGAGAGCAACGTGACAACGACAAACAAGTCCTCACACAATCATCGACTTTTGTTTCTCTCTGAATATTACTTGGACATCGCTGCTACGCTTGTCGAGAAGAGACGATGATATGTGTAAATCATAATAGGAGCCTAAAGTAAGGGCCACTTTTGTGAAGCCTGTGGTGTGGCTTAATAAACGTTGTACAATTGTTGACTTCGTCTTGCACCCTGGGTGAAATGACCCCCGGGAGATTATATGGTTTGTTTCTTCTTACAGTGAAGGGACGCTTGCATCGATTGTAGTGGCGTGATCGTCTGTGTGAAAGGATTGTCAAGTTTTTAAAAAAGTGTCTGCAGCATCAAGTGAAGATAGCTGATCAGATATATTCATGCAGGAAAGAAGAAAAACTGATAAATATAAGAGGCAAATCCACCGAATTATAATATGAATAGTGGTGAAATGCCCGCGTCTGGACACCAACCATTGTCCTATTCCTAAATGTCCACATGCCTACATACATACGTACATAAATACATACACGTATACATATATATAGTCATTCACAGACTGTTTCGTTGTATCACAAGTCTTCAATGTGGCTAGACACGCACGATAATTCAACCTGGGATCGAAACCTGCCTAACTTTAGGCAAGACAAGGTATCTTAACGCTCAGCCAATTCGGTGACCTACATCAGCTCGGTAAATTAACACATTTTGTATCAGCTTTTGTTTGTGTATATTTTGCGCTATCGGATACCGGGGAGCTCAAATCGTAAGAAGGACTATGCATTACGCATTTTGGTAAGTTAGAATAGGACACAAAATCAACGGGGCTTGGTGACGTTTGCGATCATCATACTGAGTTGACTCCCCAAAGAAACTGTGACATTCATAATGATGCCCTTTAGAAACTTCTTTGATATTTTTGCTACAGTTTTACAAGGAGATACATTAGCACCGAATCTATTCACGGTCCGCCGAGATTACGTACTTTAAATGTCGATTGATCAAATAAATGAACATGGCTGTACACTAAAAAAGGTTAGAAGTAGACGATATTCCACAGAAACTAAAACGGTCGCAGACAATGCAGATGACCTGGCGCTTCTTGCAAATGCACTTATAGAAGACGAATCCCGGCTGCATTGATTGAAGTTGGAAACTGGAGGAATTGACCTCAATGTGAACACAAACCAAACAGAGAACATGTGTTTCAATCGGGAAGGAGCCATCTAAATTGCTGTCCTCTAAAAATAGTAGAGAAGTTCTCGTAGATCGGCAGCAGTGTTCCATCAACTGAAAGTCATGTCAGTATCTACCTACTGACGGCGTGGACGGTTATCGATGGGGTATCAATCATTCAAAAGCCTGACCTATCCGATAAAATAAAATGTTCTAAGCAGTTGTGGTATCCATAATACTCTAGGGATGCACGGCATAGATACTGACAAAATGCATAGAGAAAATGGTAGATGGAAACTGAACGAGAATGCTACGAGCTGTATTGAACAAATCGTGGAAGTAACACCCTACGAAACAACAGTTGTACGGCTACGTATCCACCAACTCTAAAACCGTCCTAGTAAAACGAACAAGACATGCGGTACAGAGTTGGAAATGCAAGGACGAACTCATCAGAGACGTTCTCCTGTAGACCCTTTCTCATGGTAGTGCCAGTGTTGGCTGACCAGTAAGAAATTACCTAATGCAGCTCTGTGCGTGCACATGATGTAGTTTGGAAAATCAAGCGGGAGTAAAAGAAATCCATGCTAGCAGCACGACTTAATGATATATATATATATATATATATTGTCATCCACAGACAGACTGTTTCGTTCTCTCAGAACTCTTCAGTATGGCTAGACACGTAGGACGCTCGAAGTTGGGATCGAAACCCATCCAACCTTACGTCAGACTAAGACTCAGACCGCTCGGCCAACAAGCGTACCACACTGGCTAAGGGAATTTTTAAAGGTATTTATGTAGCAACAACCGCAGCAGCGTCCGTTTATTTACATTTTTATACCCTATCGGTTACCAGAGTGCTCAATTATTTCGAAGAGCTTTGCATTATGCGAGCGGCGGCCGAAAATTCCTTCACCAGAGTGCTCAACCCACATGGGAGAGCGTATATATATATATATATATATATATATATATATATATATATATATATATATATATTTATGAAACAAATGGATTGACATAAACGTAGTATAAAGTGTTGCAATGAAGGATCCCATAAACTCCAAACTAAGCAAGATAATAGAATGCTAAAGCTGTTTCTTCGTTTGTTGCCATTGACAGTGGTTTAATCTGTAGCTTCATCTTCGGCCTGCAACATTCTACTGGCTTCCACTCCAAAGTTTAATTTCTAAAAGTCTCTCTCTCTCTCTCTACATTTCTCTTTCCCTCTCTTTCTTTCTCTTTTTCTTGCTCACTCGTTCTGTGACAGACTCTATCCTCTTGGTACATACACACATACTCACACCCACACATACACTTATATATATATATATATATATATACTGTTATCCACAGGGAGAATGTTTTGTTAAATCCCAACTCTACAGTGTGGTTAGACATTTCAAATTGGGCTTAAAACCTAGCTGACTTTACTTCAGTCGGATATCTTACCCCAAAGATATCTTCATTTTTAGCAGAAGCGAAGGAATTTTTTACGTATATATTTATACATATACGCTGTCGGCTACTGGTGTGTTCAGTTCATGAGAAGAGCTTTGCATTTATGCGTAATGATTTTTAAGCGAATAGTTTTTAGATAACTTCATTTTCAAAGAGCTAGAGTTCATTTGTTTGCACACAGTTAAATGGTTTCTGGTATAACAAATGATGAAATACTTCTTTTGGACCCGTAGACTGGACCCTAATACTTAATAATATTTCTATTCAGAGTTGATTTGAGAGTACTAGCAATAAAGTTCTACTTCACATTCTCCAAAGCCCCAGAACTTGTGCCTTATCATCAGATCGGTTAGTCATATCTAGAACAATCTAACTGGTTCTTACATCATTGGGACCCCACGGACAGGGCAAAGTTTTATATGCCCCACAGACATCAAATAGGTACAACCTCTCTGTGTCAAAGTGGTTCGTGGAGTAATGCCCATGAAGAGTTATTCCGCATTACCCAAATCATCAAACGGTTTAGTGGTGGCTTACCCCCTCAGCAGCGTTAGAGTAGACTTATTTTACCATCCTAGCTGATTGGGCTTATTGACTGAATTGCCCAGTCGGTTGAGGCTATAGAATACACTGACTCCGTCTCTGCAGAAGGGTAAGACTATCCCAACGAATGTCCTAGATATGACACTATATAATCTGATGGTGAGGCCTCACTAATGCCGGAGCTTTTGGAAATGCGTTTTACCCCTTCATTGCCATCGCTTCCAGGTCCACTCTGGCCTGGAGTGGTAGCACACAATAGGGTTCTATCTATCGGTCAAATAGAACTAAACTGTACTTATGATCAACTGACTTGTTTGAAATAGAACTGTTTTGACATTTAACTGTGTATAAACAAAAATCTATACTAATACTAAACTCAATTTTTTAAAAAATAAAACTATTTTTTACATTGAAACTGTACTTATGCTGAACTGAATTGTTTGAAATAGAACTGTTTATATGTAAAAAATAGATCCGACAATTATGACCTACGATGGTTGATGTTCCATACGACTAAACTAAACCAAATATTGACTGAAAGTAAAGTTGCAATACCATATTTTTTTTCAATTTACTCCAGAATAAAACTACAGGTATTATTGCTGGATTTCAGCATATATAGTGTATGCTAAAAATCAGCAGGTATAAACGCATTGAAAATCAGCATAGTTAAACATGCAGGAAAACAGCAAATAAAATGTGCTAAAAGTCCAGTTAATATTGGAGTGCTAAATAATAAGCTAATACAGAAATGCTAAAAATCAACCAAAATATTCGTGCGGAAAAAAAAACAGCAAATACAGATAGATTACAAATCAGCAACGGCAAACGAACTAAAAAAAAAATCATCAAATGCAGCCTTGCTAAAAAAATCAGCAAAGTATTGACGTCTCTCAAATTAGCAAATAGACGTACTAAAAATTAAAAAATTTTGATGTGCTAAAATAATCTGCAAGTATATATGTGTTAAAATTGACTTAGACAGATGTGCTAAAAATAATCAGCAAATACAGGCGTACTAAAACAAAATGAAATCATAGACGTGCTAAAAAGTTGACTTAATGTAGACGTACGAAAAAAATAGACGAATTAAAAAGAATCATCAAAAATCGACTCGCTAAAAGTCAGTAAATAAAGAATAAGAAAATGTAGCCGTGATTAAAAATTTATCAAGTATAGGCGTGCTTACATATTCAGCAAGTACAGATATAATAAAAATGGTAAATATAGAAGAGTTGAAGAGGCCCGTAAATTGTTACATGGTATCAAGTAATTTGAAATTATATAAGTAAAGTTGGGAACCATAGTCGAGGGTGACCCAAAGGCTCCCTTTTCAATAGCTACTACACCAAGGTGTAGGGGAGGGCGCTACTCATTTCCCTGTGAAATTATATAGTTTCTGGTATCTCTAACTAATTCTAATGATAATATGGTTTCAAGTAATTATTTCTTTTTAATAAGCCATTTGTTTGTTTCCACTTTACACTTTAATTTCAAGTAACTAATAATAACCTTTGTAAACAATTAAAGCAACAATTATTTTGACAAATAATTGTCAGTTAGATGCTATCAAGCATCCCAATCGAAAAGGGATTTTTAAAATAGATTTATTTGACCTATGGATGGGACCTCTGACTGGTAGTGCCACGCCGGGTCATACTGAACCTGGGAGTAATTGTTGCATATTGACCCTTGACCTAGCTGTCACTTAGAGAATCTCTACATAGGAAGCCACCTGTGAAAATAAGCGGAAGCAGTCACGTGGTTGAACGGAAACGTGTTGGTGTTATGAAAGTATATATACAGATGCCCACATGAGATACGGAGAGTCAGTCTTGAGTCATACCCAGCTTGCGGCCAAAAGAGAGCTGTCAGTTACGGGTGCGCCAGAGATTGAATGGGGCATCCCGAAGGGGCAGCATCCCACAGAGCCGCCCACATCAGGCCTCCGGTTGAGTACCCACTCCGACCGAGAAGCAGAAGGAGTGCTAAGTGGAGCCTTGGAGATAACACAGCGTGGTATGGTCAAGATAATAAGTTATGGGTCAATGTAGCAGTCTCCATTCGTCTCTATGTCTTTGTCTCTCACACATGTACAGAAGCTTTGGCTCCAAGAAAAATAAAAAGAGTTATATTTTTATAACCAAATATCGAGGTCATATTTCCACCATGTATATTCATTCTTTATGGCTACTCAACAATATCATCAGCGCAGATCTCCTTGACCCTTCTCTGTCGTCCATCGCTCCCGGTAGGTCTTCAAGGCTATATCTTGTATTGACACAGAGCAATTAAATGTAGCTCCTAGCTAGTCTTCCTGCCTTGGTTCGTCCATGTGAAGGGATCCACAAGAGTACATCACGAATGAGTTCGTCCTTACTTCTCCAGCAGTGTCCTGCATGCCTGGTTCTACTAACTTACATAGTTTTCATGATGGGTGATAAGTGGCCTTACAGCTTGTGAGATGCTGCCTCCAGGAATTGTTCAATATTGCTCGCAGCATTTTTGTTTAGTTGCCGTCAAGCTTTTTCTCTATACGTCTTGTTAGCGTCCACGTAGTGCATCCATACAGCAGTATCGACACGACCGCTGCTTGGAAAAAAACTGCGTTTCATTTCATCGGCCAGGTCTGAATTCCATATGACCACTAGCCTATTGATAGCTGTCCATGCCTTTGCTAGTCGTGCGTTCATGTCTGTCTCGGTTTATGAGACACTGCTTCTTAGGTAGGTGAACTTGTCTAGTACATTTAGAGAGACGACATCTACTAAGAATAATGGCAATGAAGAAGTACTCTACACTCCGTAGATCTCCAGAACTCGAGCCTCACCATCAGATGACATTTAGTGTCATACAGGGACACTGCTTTTAGGGGAAATATTCCATCTCCGCGAGGGATATACAGTCAGCATATGTTCATTCCCATCGAAAAATTACAAAAAAAGTATCGTCCTTGGAGGGTGGGGCTTGATCCTATCTTTTATCAGAAAATGTAGACATATACAGGGATAGATATTTGTGGAAGGGTGCAGACAGAGATTGGATCTCTTCGCGAAACGCGGATATAGTTCTCATTGTGATTAAAATGTGTTTTTTTGTTTTTGTTTTCGTTTTATTTTTCATTTGGTTTTCATTTGTCTCTCTCTCTCTCTCTCTCTCTCTCTCTCTCTCTCTCTCTCTCTCTCTCTTAATAATATTGCAATTAACATCTGACAACTTTTACGTCAGAGTGAAAATGACCAATTAAACGGGGAGAATGTAATTTAAATATAGGAATGTCACGTTTGATGATTTGATCTATCAAGACGCCCACGTTGTTTTCTGATAAAACGGGCACTGAAAAGATCTCGTGAAAATAACTACTTTATATAAATAGATATCGACCAAAGAAGCGACAAGAAAAATATTTAAAGTGGACAAAGACCAATCTGATGGAAAATTGTGAAATAAAAAAAATATAGATATAACATAATTTTCGAAATTGCTGGACTAGAAATGGTAGCAGCCCATGGCGAAATCGTCTAGTTTTATTTTTACTTTAAGCATAAATATTATACAGTGAAGTTAAGAGAGAGACAAGACTTGTTCAGGATGTGTTTATTAAATCGTATACACGAAAGAAACACTCTTCCTTATAATAGAGCCACTGAAATAATATTGACCATTTTAAATACCTCGGTCGGAATATCTCTTCTAGTGATAGTGATGTCAATATACTCATCAAAAAGGCTAGAACTACTATCCAAAAGTTATCGAGCAAATGGAAATCTAATCTTTCGGAGAAAATAGAGTGAAAATGCTCCCAAGCAGTTGCCATGTCACTGCTATTATATGGCTACACGGTATGGACTTCAACAAAAAGCAAGAGAAAAAAGGCAGATGGGAACAACACAAGGACCCAGTGTGTTGTTTTAAATAAATCCTTGAAGTGTAATTTAATTAAGGACAATACTTAATTATATTAGTTAATTATCTTATTGGTAGTAGTAAATTATGAGTAAGCTAGAAATTTTGAGTTGAAGTGTCTGTCACTTTGAAAGGTCGAACGCGTGAACATGCGACGACCAGATGTTAGCTCATATCAAAATAGAGATTTGTTTCTAAATCGGCGGCCGAGAGGATGTTGTAAAAAACACATTGAATGCAATGACAGCTGATTTACCTGATGTGTTAATGGAAACTTTTTAATGACACGCGTTTCTTATCATCATTAGGTGATGATATAATTAATATATTATATAATCAGGGTGATTTTAGTGGTGAGTCAGTAGTTCAGTTGGGTCGTTCAGATAGGGACGCAGTTACTCGGACAGTTCCGAGTCCAGAGACGATGGTCTTGTGGGCCTGACGGGGTGAAGTAACGAAGTCGATGTTTTGATCGTTCGTCTCCCACTAATGGAAACATCTGCATTTCTAATGAACACCAGTAATTCTTTCAACCTATCTTTCTTTCTCGTTTTGTTGACAACGATGTAAAATATTGTTGTCAGAAAATAAACTTTGGCATTTAAAACAACTCCTCCGCTTTTGTAGTTGCAAAATGTAACACCTCTTCATTTTGGGTCTCGTAGGGTAACACTTTTTAATAATATCTCTGTGCGTCGTGTTACTTCATTATATCTGATCCCGTAGTATTACAGAAGCAGTATCTAAAAAACTGAAGCTTTACAGCTGCCTATCTCAGCAACCATCCAAGTAAGACGAAGAAGACATAAGGATAAGCTCACCTGATACTCTCCTAGAGCTACTCGTCGGATTTGCCGCTTTAACTTGGAGCACATCCTAGAATCCACAGTTTTAGTCCTATCTGACCTTACCTGTTCGTCGAGGTTCTTGCAATCCGTGCGAAATTCTTGGTAACATAAGGTTACTTATTGTGATCAAATGTGCCTTCACCTTTCGTGCAAAAAATCTTTTCGAATTCATTTCGAACTAGCAAGAATCGTTTTTATCAAGCTGATAAGGAGAAGTATACAAAAGCTGAATCCATATGAAACTACGTAAGAAGGATTTTAACTTCGTTTATATTTTCAACGGTGTATCAACTGCAAAGTTATTCAATATTGAAATCGGATTTATTGTTAAATATTAGATTATAATCATGACAACTTACATTATAACGATCGGTTGCAATCACTTTGATTTCTAATTATAATCATTTGTTTACACACACTTATGCCGTACAAAGTATTTAAAGTACTGTAAGCGAGTTCGAACTCCAGTTACAATATTTCGTTCGCTTTAAGACTAATACCCTGGGATAAAGTATAAATCTCTATGAGTTTAATTGAACCACAACTATTCTACAAAGACAGCTTTGAAATGAAATAATCCACGAATTTTGATTAGGTTTCACTTATTAATATCATATATTAATCATTTACACGCACATCAATTTGACCCAATGTTCGGTAAATAATGGGATATGAACCATTGTTAATTTCTATGCCAAGTAAAGCAGGTTTCAAATCAAAGTTTTAGTGATTACCTTACCAAAGTTTATAAACACAGTCTGCCCAATCAATGGGAGTAGAACAAGTGGATTGATCTCTTTCTCGAAGGCATTAGGAATTATTTTTTGAGACGGATAAAACGGCTGTTTTGGTGACGCTTATTTATATAGAAACAGACAGGCTCAACGATTTTATGGGGTGGATTGCATATCAGAACACGAGTTGGAAATAAATTTCACCCACCTAACTTCGAATTTACTTTATATATATATATATATATATATATATATATATAAAGTAATTTTCATGCAGTATGAGCTTGTGACTATTTTTATCTATTCATAACCATGAACGTGTTTTATCAAATTTCACCGATGAAGCTGAATTGGAATTATTGAGAAATATTTCATATATATATATATATATATATATATACGTATGTATGCATGTATGTATGTGTCCTCTTTGTATACCATCTACATATAAACAAATGGATCTGAACTTATACATATATGGGTCTGTGAATTGTGAATGAAAGTAAACTGTTTCTGAGGCTCCAGTTCACTTATGTGTATAACGTAATGGCCAAAGGATTTCGGTTCATGCCTTTGACTTTAGTTAGGCTGAGAACTTTTCGGCACAGCACATGGGTTACTTAGGTGCAACATTGAGGCAGATGTTAATGTGGGCACGCGCGGGCGGATGGAGGTGTCACTCAGATGTCACAATAGCCCAAGATGACGGAACGGGGTGACAGGGTGCGGGTGACGTAGCGCACCGGAAGCGCGCGGAGGTTTTTGGGAGATTTGAAGAAAGTTAGGGAGTTGAATACTAGACGCCAAACGAGGAGGATCGACTTTTGGAGCTCGCGGACGCGAGACGAACTTGCACCCTATGGGGGCCGCTCGAGGTGGGGGCCAAATGAATAAGACTGCATAGAAGATTATGTCTCTCCTCCTTATGTCGAAACCTTTAACTCAAAGTTAATAAAAAGGTTTCATACCTGAACAAAAAGTCGTTATGTGTTTTCGAATTTCGAGATTCCTATGTTCTTTATGTGTTCTTAGGTTATGCATATATGTAATGATCGTCCCGTGTACATTTCGCAAATAGCCGTATTTACCTATAGTACATGTGTCAAATAGATCGGTTTAAATTGCAGAAATATTTACTTGTTTAAAATAATTAAACAACTGTTAACGTTAATTGAGTAAATGTTTTTTGGTATAAAAACTATGGTTGACATACATTAAAACTAACCTCCTTGCCAACAAACCAAACAATCACCTGCTACATATGTAAATCTAGAAATTATCAAAATAAAGAATGTGATGACATTCTGGCCCATTGGTGTAGAGTATTCGCCAATGAACTCGGGAGACCGGGGTTCAATCGCAGGTCGAGTCATACACAAGATTCAAAAAATTGTACTTGATGTCACCTTGCTTAAAGGTAAGAATTATAAGGTGCGGATCAAGGGTAAGTAGAGAAATCCAAGATAAGGAGCAGCGACCTCCTCTACACCATGGTGTAGTAGCAATTGAAAAGGGGGCCTCTGGATCGCCCTCAAATACAGTCGGCCAACTTATTTATAGGAAAACATTTGTATATTTATTTGCCTTGCCCCTCCTTGCCCAATCGGCTGTTGCAGTAGAATACACTGACTGTACCTCTGCAGCGGAGTAACACCCCCTCAACAAGAGTCCTGGATATGACACTAAACAATCTGATTGTGAGTTCCCTATAATGCTGGAGCTTTGGGGAATGCTGTGCACCCCTTCACTGCCATCGATCCCAGGTCCACTCATGCCCAGAGAGGTAGCACCTAATAGGGTCCTATCTATGGGTCAAATAGAACTAAACTGCGTACTTATGCTAAATTGATCTGCTTGAAATAGAACTGTTTTGACATATAAACCGCGTACTTACGCTAAACTGATTTTTTTTAAATAGAACTGTTTTGATCTTTAACTGTGTGCAAATAAAACCCAACTTATACTAAACTGAATTTTTTAATTAGAATTGTTTGACTAAACTGAATAGCTTGCAGTAGAAATGATTTAAACTGTGTACTCATGCTAAACGTAATTGTTTGAAATAGCCGGGGTGTCCTCGTGGGGTGATGGTTAAAGCGATCGACTGCGGCATCGTTGTAAGCGAGTTCGAACTCCAGTCGCGCTATTACGTTCACATTCGGGCAAATACACTTTGTAAACGCATGAACCCCCTATTTCTCCCAGCAATGGGTTAAATAGTACCACTACTGGTCTTCTAGGAGAATAGCTTTGGCATTAAATAACCAATAAGGGTTGATATGCCATTAAACAAAGAAGCCAAGCCAAACCATCATTAGATAACCGATGGAATTTCAATGAAATACAAAACAAAGGAGATTATACATAGAGAGATAGGGAGCGCTAACAATTTAATCAATAAATCAGCGTTCATATTACAAAAAATATCCTGTGACTGTGTAAGGCAATAATGAAAAAACAATGGAACCATCAAGAGATGAAGAAGAAGGAGAAGAAAGGGAAAAGATAAAAGAGGGAAGAGAGAGAAGAAAAGAATGAAAGGCAAGAGAGATAATACCTTTTTTCAAGTCCTGATGAGGGTTTATATTAAATTCTTCACTTTGGATTACTTTTTGTTTTTTAATTTTTCTCCACGATGTCAGATTCTTTTCCTATGTTTCACTTCCATATATATATATATATATATATATATATGGGGGGTTGTGGGAGGGTGCACTGTCCTTGTGCAGTTCCCATCAAGGTTTTTTCTCCAAGCATTTAGTTAAATCTCAGTAGTGCAACCATGTAATAGAAATGACGGCTGCAGATTATTAAAATTCCTGTTTTATTCTAACAGAGAAATCAGATTTCCACTCAGTCAATAAACTATTAATAACACCCCATGCCTTTTTATGCTTATTTTGACATCAAACTCATTAGATGAGATACTGTTACCGATGTATATGAACTATTCTACTGATTTCAGTGGCTTGGCATTTGATGAGGAAATGACAGCATCCTGGTTGAACCACATGATTCATGATTATAAGACATGGTTATATATATATATATATATATATATACGCATGTGTGTGTATATTTTTGTATGCGTTATCGTTAATTTCTCCTTCTTTTATGCATTGATTGCGTTATGATAATTAATAAACCTGAGACTTTTCAGCCAATCAGATGACAAAAACTGCGTGAAAGTCAATCAATAATAAATGGAGAAGAGGCATTGTATATTTCTTATCAAATTATACAAACAAGTTTATTGTATAAACGTGGCTCTGGGGTACAGACCGATTTGATCGATTGCTGAACCGTGACAATGGAATCCATCGCTCGTGCCATTACGTGCCAATTTGCATTATCGAATATTTGCTCGCAAAGATGAAAAACGCACCCACACATTGGCGGGTGCGTTTCACATGAGTGATTATTATATCAGCTGTATGCCAAACACAGTTATATCCCTTATATGCCATCTCTCAGTGAAAGGGAATTTAATGTTTATTGCCCATCTCTTCTCAAAGTAAGTTGCCTTAAGTTGTACTAGGTTATATGATACCTAGGACAAGAAATTATCCTTAGCTTGACCCGTTATCAAACACCAAGGATTGATTGCCTTAACTAAATTTGAAGGCCTTACACTCATAAAATGACTTGGATAGACTATATTCTACAAGCAAAGAGGCATTTGTAGAGTAAACACCGTAGAAAATCGACACAACGACCCGAGTTTAAATCCTGGACGAAACAATTTTATTTTTATAGCGCTAGTACCCGTGGTAAAGATATGGATACACATATTCTCTTTACAGCTATAGATATATAGTAGGGCAGACTGTTACTCATTTCAGTTATAACGACAGATTCAAGAGGAAAACTGAATTCAAACCTATTAGTCTCTTTTTGAAAAATTAGCAGGATGCGACTCCTGCTCGTGCGGTTGGGCAGAGACGAAGTAAACGGACACATATTATTATCACTTTTGTCATCACCATCATCGCTATCATCATGCCAACAACACAAATTCCCTTCTCTCTCTCTCTCCCTCTCTCGTCCTTCTCTCTTTCGCATCCCCACTCTCTCTCTCTCAAGCCATCCTTTCCATTTGGTTATCGTTGTTGGGAAATCTTCTAGACTGTTTCCAGTGTCCGCACAGAGGTATAAGTATCATTTTTTCTAGTCAGCTTTCAATACCTTGTTCATAGGAAAATATCGCTTACGAGTTGGACCTTACACCTCCAGGAATGTCCTGCATGTCATTTTCGTATTTGGATAGTTTGTGGGATGGGAGGTGAATGGCCTTACAGTTGCTGTTTTGTGGGTTGCTGCTCCCAGAATGTGTTCGAAACATCACGTGGCCATCTTGCGTATTCCCCATTTAGCTTTTTTTTATTTTTCAAGTGCTTCGTTAAAATCCGACGGGTGCAACCATACAATAGTACTGACACGGCTACAGCTTGGATATTTTTGACTAAAATGTAACTTTTACATGAATGGTTTGATTTCAAAGAAAATCAACGTTGTCAGTTCACTCTAAGATCAATGTTTTTAATAATATTATGGCTGCAGAGAATAATTCTAAAAGCTATCAACAAAACAATAATTGATTATTAGATAATAGTTTTTTAAAAAGGAAAACGAAAAAATTACCCAAAAAAAAATAACTTATAATTTTTTAAAAATTATATTGAAAATGAATTAATCTATTTGCTTAACATGAATAAATGAAATATAAACCTGATAACCATAAAAATGTAAAAAAATATTTTAAAAGAATTGATAGGAAGGAACATTGAAGATTCAGTTTAATTAATTAAGATCCCAAATGCCATAAGGACCAATTATGTTAAAGCATAAATAGATGATACGCAAGAATAGCAAATACAATTTATGTGCAGTAAGAGATGAAGCGTTTAATCACCTAAGTAAGCGAATGCAGCATACTAGAACACAAGAAGTATAACACGAGGCGTGACTGGGTGGGATCGTAGATCCACTGAGAACTGTGCAAGAGATGTAAAATGGTATATGCACAATCCAGAATCTGGAGATGCATAAAGATCTCTACGACTTTGAGATAAAAACGGATCACCAAATCCCGGCCAGACGACCAGACCTTGTGTCAATTTACAGAAATAGACAACTTGTCGTCAAGTGCATTTTGCCATTTTGGTAGATAACGGAGAAAAAATAAATGAGAGGGAAAACATTGACAAATACTTGGATCTTGACCTCGAACTAAATCCCCTGCGGAACTTGTGGGGGATAGTAATACCAATTGAACTTGGTGAGTTTGGAATAGTTCCCAAACATTCGAACAGCATTGTAGAGATCGGCCAGAATACTCAGTAGAGTCTTTGATATCTGAAAAATCTTGCTGCCACTCTGACTCCTGTTTGCCCCGTCAGCTGTGGCTGTAGAATACACTGACTTCACCTCTGCAGAGGCGTAAGACCCCCCTGACAAGAGTCCAGGATATGACACTAAACCATATGATGGTGAGGTTCCAGCAGTGCTGGAGCTTTGGGGAATGCGGAGTACCCCTTCATTACCATCACTCCCAGGTCAACTCTGGCCCGGAGTGGTAGCACCTGATAGGGCCCTATCTATGGGTTAAATAGAACTAACAGCATACTTATGCTAAACTGAATTGTTTAAGTAAACTGAATAGCTTGAAATAGAAATGTTTTTGCCAATTAAACTGTACTTACATTTAAACTGCGTGCTTATGCTTAACTGAATTATTTGAAATAGAACAGTATTTCGACAGTAAAACTGTATTTACACTTAACTGAATCGTTACATATAACTGCTTGAATAGTTTGAAATGGAAATGTTTTTGACAAACTGCGTACTTATGCTAAACTGAATTGTTTTAAATAGAACAGATTATTTACATAAAAATGGATTTGGCGTTAAATAACCTTCAATGGTTGATATGCCATAAAACCCAACAAACCAAACCAAACCATGTGACTCCTGTGAAAGACCCTCGGCTAATGATGGTGCAAATAACTCTCCAGAAGTAAGATATTAATAACAGTTAATCATATAATAATCAAATGCAACGAATTAGCAACTGATACCAACACAAAACAATCCCATAAGGATTAACTATATCAAAGCAAGTATAGAACAGACGCAGAAAAATAGCAAATGTAGATTATGTGGTGATAAAGACGAAACGATCAATCATATAAGAATCGTATGCTGTAAATTAGTGCAAAAAGAATATAAGACTAGACACGGATGGGAGGGCAAGGTGATCTACTGGGAATTATGCAAGAAATCTAAATTCAACCATACGTACAAATGATATTTTCATAATCCAGAATCCGTACTGGAAAATGAGACGCATAAAATTCTTTGGGGTTTTGAGATACAAACGGATCATCTAATCTCAGCCAGACAACCAGACCAAGAGATAGTCAACAAAAAAAGAGAACATGCCGAATAGTGGACTTTGCCGTTCCGGCTGATGACTGGATAAAAATTAAGGAATATAAAAAGAGAGAGAAGTATCTAGACCTTGTTTGAGAACTAAAAAGTCTAAGGAACATGAAAGTGACGGTGATACTAATTGTAATTGGTGCACTCGGAACAGTCACCACGGGATTGGTACAGAGCTGGAGGACTTTGAGATAAAAGGACGAGTGGAGACTATCTTAACTACGGCATTATTGAGATAGGCCAGAATACTTAGAAGAGTCCTAGAGACTTGTTGTCACTCAGACTCCTGTGGGAAACCACAAGCTCACGATTGTGACAAAACCTCTCAAATACGTAAAATAATAATAATACAAGAGGAACAGGTAATCTACTGTAAATTGATTGACGCATTCTCAAGGAGTCCAAATCGAGACAGGAAAATGTAGCTATGGCGTAGATTAACAACAAAAAGGCCGTCGATATTGTCTCACCAAGCTGGATAATAAAATTTTTTTTTTTTTTAAATGTCCAAAATATCCAAGAAAGTTATACAGTTCATCACTGAAGCTATGAGAAAATGGAAAGTGGACTTAATCGCTTGAGGAAAAACTAAAACTGAGATAGAAATCCAGTGAGGTATCTTCCAGGGAGATACATTTTCAACATTTCTTTTTTAAAGCGATGATAACACTCAATCACATTCTGAGAAAATGCACAGGGGGGTGCAAATTCACTAAATCGCAAGAAAATTTTAACCACCTAATGTCCGTTGATGATATAAAACTGTTTGCAGAAAAGAAAAAAAAAACAATTGGATACTCTAATACACACAATAAGGATATATTCTAAGGAGATAGGAATGGAACTTGTCATGGAATAATGTGCCCGGTTTATTATCAAAAACGGAAAAAGACTGATTGCAAAAAGAAGAAAGAATCAGAATATTCGGAGAAAATGAAACCTTCGAGTACTAGGAAATATTGGAAGTGGACGTGGAGATGAAAGAAAAAAATTTAAAAGTGCATCTCAGACGAACAAGAAAACTTCTCTGAAACAAGCTCTCATCAAATGGATAAACACCTGGGCTGTCTCGCCAATAAGATACTCGAGATGATTCTTAAAATGAAACAGAGGATAAAAAATCTACAAAAGATGCATAAGGCTTTGCAGTCAAGAAATGACATAGATTATACATGTCAAGAAAAGGTGGAAGAGGAATTACAAGCATTGGAGATAGCGTTGATGCCTAATACAAGGACTCGAAGACAACAAAAAAAAGAACAAAGAGGCACTTCTCATAGCGGCCAGAAACAGCACAAATAAAACAACTCTCAACAGAACTAGTTAGAAACAGAAATGAGAAGAAAACAACAGTATGAATATTTCGAAAGACAAACGAAATCTCACACGAAAAGATTTAGATATGACTTCGGAAAGTAAACTTTAAGAGAGAAATTCAATCTCTCCTGATAGCAACTCAAAACAACCCATAAGGACCAATAATGTTAAAGGGGAAATAGATAAGAAGCAACAGAGTAAATGATATAGATTATGTGGTGATACTGGCGAAACAATAAATCAAATAATAAGCGAATACAATAAAGTGGCACAAGCCGAGTTCAAAAAATTGACATGACTGGGTGGGCAAGGTAGTTCACCGGGAATTGTATAAGAAGTTTAAATTTAACCATATTGCCGGATGGTATATGCACAGATCAGAATCAATCCCAGAGAATAGGACGCATAAAATTCTCACGGGTTTTGAGACACAAACAAGCTGCCTCATCCCGGCTAGAATATCAGACATTGTAATAGTTGACAAAAAGAAGTTACCTACCGAATAGTAGATTTTGCCGTCTTGGCCGATCAGAGAGGGAAAATAAATTTAAAAAAAACACACGAAAACAATAACAAATACTTAAATCTTGTCAGGGAACTAAAAAAACCTCACGAAATATAAGCGTGACGGTGATACCAATTGTAATTGTTACACTTGCAATGATCACCAAATGCTTAGTAAGGGCACTTGAGGAGTTAGAAATCGGAGGACGAGCGGAGATCATACCAACTAGAGCATTGTTGAGGTCAGCCAGAATACTGAGAAGAGTCCTGGAGACTTGATGAGACTTGCAGTTACGCAGATTCCAGAGAAAGACCATCAGGTAACACTGGTGGGAAAAATCCGCGAGTAGTTATAAAATAATAACGGTTGGTCCTAAAATAATGGAATGCAGCAAACTTGCGCAAACAAGACAAGACATGACTGGGTGGGAAAGGTGAACCCCCGAGAATTGAATATTGAATTTTGAATATGCTAACAAATGGTATATGCACAAACCAGAATCTGTTCAAGAAAATGAGAAGCATAAATTTCTCTATGTTTTGAGAGATAGACAGATCATTTAATCCCTGTTGTCCAAATGTTTATTAAGAAGAAAAAAAAAATATTTATCAGCTAATGGATTTAGCCGCTCCGGTGCACCAGAGATGGAAAAAAAAGAAAATGGAAAAAATGGAAAAATATTCGAATCTTCTCAATCCTTTAAAACCTGTGGAATATAAGAGTAACGATAACATCGATTGTAGTTCATATGCAATAAATAGTCACAAAAGACTTTAAAAAATAAAGAACAGAAGGAATTGGATATCAGAAGGAAAATCGAGACCATTCAGACCACAGCATCAGTGAGATCGGCTATAATACACAGAAAAGATCTAGAGACATGTCTCTCTGACTGAAGTTAAAAACAACCAGTGTAAGTTGGTGTTAGGATTTTGTTAGTCAGTTTGTTTGTTTGGATTTAATAGCATATCAACCTTTATAGGTTATTTAATGCCAAATCCATTTTCATAAAAAAAAATTATATTTCAAACAATTCAATTTAGCATAAGTACACTGTCGAATTGTCAAAAACATTTCTATTTCAAGCTATTCAGTTTAGTCAAACAGTTCTGTTTCAAACAATTCAATTTAGCGTGAGTACAGTTTCTATGTCAAAAACAGTTCCATTTCAAATAATTCCGTTTAGTATAAGTATGCAGTTTAAATCTCAAAACAGTTCTATTTCAAGCAATTCAATTTAGCACAAGTACACATTTTAGTTCAATTTGGGTGGGGGTCATTCTCTGCAGAGAAGCCGTCGATGTATTTTACAGCCTTAGTCGATTTTGACCAGTCGGCTTCGACTGTAGAATACACCGACTGCACCTCTGCAGAGGGGTAAGACCCCCACAACGAGTGTCCTAAATATGACAATGAACAATCTGATGACGAGGTTTCAGTAATGCATTGAGCTTTGGGGAATGCAGAGTAGCCATTCATTGCCATCGCTCCCAAGTCGACTCAGACCCGGAGATTGGGTACTTTCTATGGGTCAAATAGTACTAAACCGCATACTTATGCATAAGTGAATTGTTTGAAATAGAACTGCTTTTGACATTGAATCTGTACTTAGGCTAAACTGAATTGACTAAACTGAATAGCTTGAAATATAACTACTTTTGACAGTGAAACTGTGAACTCATGCTAAACTGAATTGTTTTTAATTGAACTGATTATATGTATGAAATGGATTTGGCGTTAAATAACCTACAAAGATGTGCCATAAAACCCAACCAAAGAACCAACCAAACAACCTGACTGGGCAGCTGGTGTTGAGAATTCATGAGGAATAAAGTAATGCCAATAATAACAAGAGCTGGAAAAAGTCGAAGTAGAAACCGAAAAGTAAAATGAATTATCGAAAACATATGAAAAAACAACATTACCGAACTAAACGATATGATTTATGCAGAAGTAAAACTAGTCGGTGTCAAAACTGTCATACATCCCCAAGAAACTCAAAGAGAAAGACAAAAACTAGTGAAGAAATTAGAATAGAAGCACAAATGAAGAAATTCCAACAAGAAGTGAAAGTGCTAAGGAAGTTATATACACAAAGACAAAATGGAATGAAAAGACCAAAAATCATTAAAAAACTAGACTGATCATACAACAGGAAGAAATAAATCAAAAGATATTAGCTAGAGAAGAGAAATTCAAAAGATAAAAAGACAGGGTCATGCAATACAAACATAACAGGACTGGCTAAAATAACGAAATAAAATTCTACAAATAGTTCCCAGGAGAATATTCAAAGACAAATCAATAACCAGATACAAAAAAAAGTAGTTTTGGAGCAAGATATGGAAACAGAAAGTTCACATAAAAGCCAAATGGTCAAATTATATTAAAAAAAAGAATAACAAGTACTTTAAGAAGTCACAGAAAAGGACACACCGGGACCCTCTAAGAACGGTACTCTAGAAAGTACCAAATTGGAGGTGCCCGTGGTGTAGTCGTTATCGTCGTATGAAATGGACATGGCGACACGAGTTCAAATCCTGGATGAGACTGGTTGCATTTCACATAGCACTAATACCCTTGGGAAAGGTATGAATCCAATTATTCTCCCTCCAGCTATGAGTAAATAGTAGGACAGACTAGGTTCTTCAGCCTTGGTTAGGCAACTAGTCTAGGAGAAGGAAAACTCTGAATTCAAACCTGTTAAACACCGCTTAAAAATTGACCTTGTGTCATATCCTGCCCGAGCGGAGGGGTTGGTAAATAGTACCAAATTGGAAAAAAAAGAAACACTGGGCTATGATAGCGTACATGGATTCCAGTCTTTAAAATTAGGCTCATCAACCACAGGTTGTTTCAGCAACAGAATAAATGCGTAAAAAAGCTGACATACTCGAATGGATGAAGATGAGAAAAACTTACTTGATCCAGAACGATCCCCAGAAAGGAACCATTCCCAGCAACGATAGACCGATAACATGTCTACCTATGAAAATCTTTCACCGAAACATAAGCATTCACTTGCTAGTCTCAGACTATTTCTGCAGGAACTGAAGGTATTCCGTAGGTAAATAATAGTGACAGATGACCTACTATATATAGATCAGCTCATCTTTACACTGGTATAAAAACAACGGAAAAATAAAGCTGTAATGGCGTAGATTGACTATAAAAAGTCTATGATAGGATCAAGATAACATGAACAATAGAATGTAATAATATCCGTATAAATCCATGTGCTTCATTACAAAATTCATGGAAACCTGAAAGTGAAATTAACTGCAGAAGGATAAAACCTCGGAGAGGTGAAAATTCAAAGAGGCATATTCCAAGAAGACGCTCTCTTTCTCTCTCTTTCTCTCTCGCTAGTACTATTTCTTATGGTACTGGTGTCTCTCAATCATATACTTCGGAAATACACTGGATAACTACAAATTTACAAAATCACGAGAAAATATCAACTATCTTATGTATATCCAGCACGCACATTGTGGTGGGCGTCATATCCCCCTGCAGAGATACAGTCGTCGTATTCTACAGCCTCGAGTGACAGGATTACTTGAAATTTAAAAAAAAGAAGGTGTCCATCATATTTGGCAATGCTCCTTGTAAAAGTAATCGAAAACGAAATTAATTAGCTTGTAAAAGAAATGGTTCTTTCCCACCAGATTTATCATCGAATGTCCAGGACGAAATGTCATTGTAAGGGTAAAGGGCTTCAAATAACCTGCTATTTACATATATTTACTTGGAGAATTATATTCATGCCTATCCAATGTCTACTTTGCGAAGCAAATATTCGCCAATTCTACTCTGTGTGCTGCTAATCGTTCGAGCCCTTTGACCTTCATACGCATGCGCAAATTTTAGTTCTGCATATGTATATTTTGCATATACGAACATGCTGTTATTGCGCCAATCCTTTGAATGTGCTGAGTCTGCTTGTCTGCCTATAGCGAACACCCGAATCAAGATCAGCTCACATGAATAGGACAGGCTCCGGACAAGATATGCAACAGCTGCAGCCATTAATTAACTGCACTGCAAAACCTAACACCCATGAAAGTGTGAGAAATACTTAAAAGAAATTGATGCGGGAAAAAGACAGGAGGTAGTAGATATGAATGGGTTGAAATGGATAGATATAAACTGATATATATATACATATATATATGTATATGTGTGTGTGTGTGTGTGTGTGTGTGAACTGAATTAGACAGATAATTTGATAGATAGATAGATATGGAGAAACTAATATCAACAGATATTAATTGACTTGGATAGATAAATGTATATTGACTTAGATAGATAGATAGATAGATAGATAGATAGATAGATAGATAGATATAAATGTGTTGAGTTTAATGTACTGATAGGATTCGAGTTAACGAAATTCTGGTAGGATCATAATATCGAAGGCTAAGTTGATGCAAAAATGCAATTCTAATTTTCGAGTCAATATCTTCTGACTTCCTTTTTTTGTGGTCCTGTTCTTTTCTTTTCTTTTTCCCCTTATTTATCTTAAAATTCTGAATAGGTAATCCATCAAGATTTTCCAATGTTGTTAGGAGACAAGTTCAGACCGCTAAAAAATGTATGCTACTACATTGAAACAATGACATTAGATTTAAAAAAAAAGAAAAAAGAAAATCGTCGCAATGAGACAACAGTGTTCTGGATCTCATCAGTAGAAATTACATGCTTTTAGTAACAAAAAAAGTTACCTTCCTTGATATGTGACACTAAAGAAGAAGAAGAAGAAGAAGAAGAAGAAGAAGAAGAAGAAGAAGAAGAAGAAGAAGAAGAAGAAGAAGAAGAAAGTAAAGGCGATAACACGGAGTTCCCTGACTATCTCTGCCTTTCTTTCTCACATCATCGGTCGCTATCGTCAATCGCTCCAGATAGGTCATCCAGACTGCATCCAGACTGTATATAAGTACTTGTTGATCAGCAAACATTGGCGCGACCATGTGTAGGAATCCATTAAAGAATGTCGCTGTCATTCAGACTCCTGTAAAACGCTTGACAGCTAAATCTGCTATTATAAATAATAATAATAATAATAATAATAATTAGAAGAAGAAGAAGAAGAAGAAGAAGAAGAAGAAGAAGAAGAAGAAGAATTAGTCTGGAGCATAAATCAAATGGCTTGGGAGACTCGAAATATAAGGTAAGCATGTGTTGTTAAATTTCAAAATTATTATCTTAGTTGATATGCTGAAATTTCTGTTTGTTTCTAAATATTTCAAAAATTCTCTGGCGTACCAGAGAAGTAAGATGTAGTAATTTCTGTTTATATATATATATATATATATAATCAAAAACAGTTTACAATTTTGATACGTTGTAAAAGAACATGGACATCATAGAGATTTTAGTATAACCACTTTCTTCTTCCTCTGCTCAAGTCATGTGACTGAAACTTTTTTTTCATCAAAATGCCCTTTAGGATAGTTTAACTAGTCTGGAATCTAAGTCAAACGGTGAGCAAGATTAAGCTTTGTGGAATATCCAATAAAAGTTCGGTTTTAAACAACAGTAGTATCATTCATAACAAATCTACGCAAAAAGTAGCTGCTCAAATAACGAATGAAGATTTAAACCAAATGGATTTAAAAAAAGGAGTTTGGGACTTTTACTAAGTTAAACGTAATAGATTTAAAATCGGAGTATTTAAAAGGTATGTTTTTTGTGGCCTGCTTTTGTGACTCCTTTCGTTTAAGGACACATCTGTGACTAGAGCATACATAATAATCAGCCCCTGGGTCTCGTCAGGTTATACTGCCAATGAAAAATAATAGATATAAATCAGCGGGGACTCAGATTAATCTGAGAGTCATGATAGCCAATTGCCCCCAGGATAGCCTACATGGGGTTACTGATCAGCATCCTGTGAATATTCAACTGTTCTAATTTTAAATACACGAACATCGACCAAAGTAACATTTCAGCTAAGAGATACCAACGGAAAAAAACTGACAAGAGAAGACAACAAAAATGTTCTTCGTTTTTTTTAAAGAGCAATTCAACAAAAAGTGCGTATAGAAAAGGAATGATTAAAATTTGAACCTAATTTCACAATATTTAATATAAGCAAAGACAATATTCAATATAAGCAAGAATGGTGTTAAATAAAGTTGTTTTTTCTGATCTTGAGGTACTAGAAATAGTGAATAATAGGAAGAAGATATTATTACCCGAATCGAAACACTTAATGCTGAAAAGCAAAAATTCTAAATTGAAAAGCAAAATCCTGAAACTTGAAAGGTTAGACACCAGATCCATAAAACAAATGTTAACACCAGAAGACAAAATAGATGTAGAGTTGAAAGACAATATCATGACAGAAAATAAAACTACATTATCATCACTCGAGAACCAAGACTGCAAAAGAAAACTTAAAGTAGAAACCATAAAGGTAATTCTTTGAACTGACTGTTATTTTGATGTCAACTAAAGTTTTTTTTTAATTATTGAGAACCCCGGGTCGTTTCATCTCTGACCTTCGTTTTTAATTTATTCTTTTCTTCGAAAGATGAACTCTGATTCGTTTGGCGATCGGCGAAAGGTGACATTCAGTGATCTGGATCTAAAACACAACGAGGTCAGGTGAAGGAACAAGGTTAGGTTTAATCTTTCATTGGAGAATTGATCCGTCAGTTGTTTAAGCGGTCGACAGGGTGAAAGAGAGACCTTAGAAAGGAACCATACCCAGCAACTTTAGACCGATAACCTGTCTACATATGATGAAGAAATTCCTGACCGGACTGATTAGAACAGACATCTATCACTAGCTCGTATGCCGTGGAATTTTTTTTTTTTTTAATGAAACGCAGTTTCTTCCAGGCAGCGGTTGCATCGATACTGCTATATGGATGCACTACATGGACTCCAACAAAACGGCTGGAGAAGAAGCTAGACGGCAATTACACAAGAATGCTGCAAGCAATCTTGAACAAGTCCTGGCGGCAACACCCCATAAGACACCAACTGTACGTCCACCTGCCTCCTATCTCGAAAAAAATTCAAGTAAGACGACCTAGACTTGCAGAAAACTGCTGGAGAAGCAGGGACGAACTCATAAGTGATCTACTCTTATGGACCCCCACACATGGCCGAGCAAAAGCAGGACGACCAGCACGAACATACATTCAGCAACTATGTGAGGATACGGGATGTAGTTCAGAAGACCTGCCAGAGGCGATGAACGATAGGGAAAAGTGGCGAGAGAGGGTTAGGGATATCCGTGCTACCAGCACGACATGATGATGATGATGATGATGCCATGGATTGTTTCCGGAAGAACAGAAAGGATTCCACCGAGGAAAAACAAAAACAAATGACTTGGTGTACATCCTCAAGGAAAGCAAAATGAAACAGGAAAATATAGTCATGGCGTGGATGGATGATAGAATGTTCTATGATACGGTTCCTCAAACATGGCAAATGGATAGTCGGAAAATGTACAAAATATCCGACTAATTTATAAAAGTCATCATTGAAGCCATGAGAACCTGAAAAGTGGAATTAACGTAAAGAGGAAAAAACTTTAGCTGAGGTGAAAATCCAGAAAGGCGTCCTCCAGTGAGATACGGGATCGTCAATATTTTTTGTTATAGAAAATATGACAATTTATTACATACTAAAGAAATTCACAGTGTGGCAGCAAATTTACAAAATCTCAAGGAAAGATCAATCACCTCATGTACGTGGACGACATCAATTTGTTTACAAAAAAAAAAACGAATTGAAGACTCTGATACAAACAATATGAATATACAGCCAGAATTTAGGAATGGAATTTGCCATAGAAAAATTAGCCATGTTCATAAGGAAAAGTGAAAAAAACATATAATAGAAAGAAAAGTAATGTCAAATCTAGAAAGAATCAGAACGCTTGAAGAAAAGGAAAATTACAAGTACTTGGGAATTTAAAAAAAAACAACCTCATTTAACAAACGAAATGAAAGAAAATATAAGAAAACAGAACTTCAGACGAACAAGAAAGCTTCTCAAAACCCAGCTCTACAGTAGAAATCCCATCAAAGAGGTAAACACCAGAGCAATTCCTCTTTGTAATATACACGAGAGTATTCTTAAAATAGACCAGTGAAGAACACAGACAAATGGACTAGAGGACAAGAAAATCGTTGACGATTCAAAAGGCCTTACATCTGAGAAATGAAATAAACACACTATACATATCAAGAAAAGTAGGATTAAGAAGACTTGCCAGCATTGAAGAGTGTGTGAATTCATCAATACTATGACTCAGGGAGTTCATTAAAGATCAAAGAAAGACTAATTACAGCGACTAATTACATCACAGGGACAAACAGAACAGCAAGAAAAACAAAGTAAACAGAAATAAGAAGGAAAACAATAGTACAGATAATTCAAACGACAAATCGATGAAATCTCACACTAGAAGACCTGGACATAGCCATGAAAATAGAAACTGTAGACAGAAATTAAATCTCTTCTATTAGCAGTACAAAGGAACACCATAACGACACTATATATTAAAGCGAAAGTTTATAATACCCAACAGAATAGGAAGTAAACTTAATGTAGTGACAAAGAAGAAACGATTTATTACATAATAAGCGAATGTAGCAAATAAGGAGTACAAAATTTGGCCCGTCTGGGTAGGAAAAGAAATCTACAGGGAACTTAGAATTTGACCATACAACAACATGGTATATGTACAACCCAGGATCCGACCTAAAGGATGAGATGCATAAAATCCTCAGGGTTTATATGATGCAAACAGATCACTTAATCTCGACTAGAAACCTATACGTAATAATAATTAACAAAAAAGAGAACTTACCTTCTTGTGGATTTTGCCGTCTCAGCGGACCACTGAGTGAAGATCAAAAAAAGCGATAAGAGGGACACTTATTTAAGATCTTGCCAGAGAATTATAAAAAGCTGTAGAACATTAAGTTGACGATGATACCAATTGTAAATTGTGCACTTGGAACGGTCTCAAAGAGATTGGATTGACGAGTGGAATGGTTGGAAATCAGAGAATCAATGGAGACCATCCAGAATACAGCCTTGTTAAGCTTGGTCAGAATATACAGTGGTGTCCAGGACAACTGAGGAGACTTACTGTAAATCTGATTCCAGTGAAATACCATCAGCTGATGATGGTGTGAAAAATTTGCTCGGAGTAAAATGATGATTGACTCCACTATTGAGGTGCATTATAAAAACTCAAATAATATTCTATAAGACAGAGCCAAGAGAGACTTATTACAGTTAACAACAATACCAACAACGATAGTGTAACAAAAATTTGAAAAATGAAAATATGATAAGAAAAACAACTGTAAGGATAATTTAATCGCAAACATCCTACATGTGATGATCCGACCTTTGAAACGAACAGGTAATTTACAGATGGAAACTGAATCACTAATAATTGCAGCATAAAATAATAGCATAAGAACTAATTATATAGAACACATAAGATTATGGGGATAGTATCCCTTCTAAGTTACTCTCGACACTTCTTAAAATGGACAAGGTAGGAAGCAAGACAGATGGACCAAAGAACAAGAACAATTATGACGATGCATATGGCCTTAAAAACAAGTGATGGCACTGACTGTGAAAAGAAAAGGAGGAAGAGAACTTGCAAACACTGAGAATTGCATAGATATAATAAAAAAAGAGCCAAGAAAGATCCGTCAAAGGAACTGATAACCACGATATAAAGAAAAATAATTCAGGAAAAACTGAAAAAAAAAAAAAATCAAGACCACAAAAATCACAACTGTATGGATATTTCAAGCGACAAAAAAGTTTTTTTTTTTGGTTTGTTCTTTAATGGTATGTCAACCTCCTTGGGTTATTTAATGCTAAATCCATCCTTCGAGAAGGACAACTGTAGTATTATTTAACCCATAGTTGGGAAGATAAGGAGGTTCTTACTTTTCCCAGGGGTATTTGTCCGAAAGTAAACGTAATAGCGGGACTGGAGTTCGAACTCGCTTTCTGCGATTTCGCAGTCCAGCGGTTTAATCATTACACCACGAGGACACGTCCACCGACTAACGAAGGAAGTTTCATACGCAATGACATGGTTAAAAAAAGGAAAATAAGCCAATGTTGCGAATTGGCACAAAAAAAAAAGTCTAGTTGAGGTGCCCGTCGTGTAATGGTTATCGTCGTTGGAAATGGATACGACAATCCGAGTTCAAATCCTGGACGAGGTTGTTTGCATTTCACGTAGCCCTAATAACCTTGTGAAAGATTCGAATGCAACTATTCTCCTTTCAGCTATGGACAACTAGTGGGACAGACTGGGCTCTTTAATCTTGGTATGGCAAGCAGTCTAGTAGAGGGAAAACTCTGAATTCAAATCTGTTAAAGTCTACTTTTAAAAAAATGGCCTTGTGTCGCATATTGCACATTCAAAAGGGTTGGCAATTACATACAAGACAAATCACGACTGTGTAGGAAAGGGATTCAATGAGAATTTTACAAGGCTGTGAAAATTGGTTCAGCTAACAAATGGTATATGCACAAAATCAGAATCTGCCATAGAAAGTGAAATGCATTAAATTCTATCGGAGTTTGAGATACAGATTAACCATATTTACCCAACCCCTCCGCTAGAGCAGGATATGACACAAGGTCATTTTTAAGCGGACTTTAACAGGTTTGAATTCAGACTTTTCCTTCTCCTAGATTAGTTGCCTCACGAAGGCTGAAGAGCCTAGTCTGCCCTACTATTTACCCATAGTTGGAGGGAGAATTATTGGATTCATACCTTTCCCAAGGGTATTAGTGCAATGTGAAATGCAATCAGTCTGGTCCAGGATTTGAACTCGTGTCGCCGTGTCCATTTCCTACGACGATGACCATTACACCACGGGCACCTCCACAACATACAGATTAACAGGCCTAAGACAAAATCTGGTGTTAAATAACTCGATGAAAATCCCTTATCATTAAGTATATTTTACCGTTCCAGCAGACTATAAATCAAAAACAAAAATCGGCAAACTCAATTAATACCTGAATCTCGACAAGAAATTTAAAATACTGCGGAACAAGAAATTGATATTAATACAAATTGTAGTTGTTGGCCTGAAAATGGTACAGGGAGAATAGGAGATCAGAGTAAGAATCGAGACCACCTCGACTACACTACTGTTAAGATCAGTTAGAATTGATTTAGTTTCTTTGATTAATGACATATCCTCTTTCGTGTGTTATATATTACTGAAGCCACCCTGGTAGTAGAATAGTAGTGGTACTATATAAGACATAGCTAGGGGAATAAGGGGTACCATGCCTTTCCCAAGGGTAATTGTCAAAAGAGGAAGGTAAAAGCACAACTAGAGTTTCGACTCGCTTACAACGATGTCGCGGTCCAACTGCGCGATGGGGACTCCCCGCTTTTGAAAGAATACAATAGAAAAAAAAAATACTAGGATATTTGTGGGTTTACAAGAACACCCTCGGTAATTTTTCGTCAATCTACCCAGGGAACGAAGCATGGAAAATACGCTTTAACGACAATCAGATATTTCTTCGGCTCTGCTTGGGGCCATAATAAGAGATCAGGTGAGTTTAGTAAACAGTGCCACACACGAATCGAGATTAATGCGCGAAGTTAAGTTATATACAATGAATATATACAAAGATGTACTTATTTTAGGTTTCTACATACTAGATATTCTGTTATTTCTAAGGGAAATTCGAGTTGGCTTTTATCGTATTAGTTTATTTTTTTAATACTTGAACTTTAATTTTAGCGTGGGGTTCGATTTACTCTGTATGTATCAGGTTAAACTGAACTCGTATTTGTCTGTCATATATATATATATATACACACCTGGCCTAGGCTGTGCAGCCTGGCATACGTGCCGGCTGGAGTATCAATAACAAGAATAGATTCATATTGCAGACCTTCAGGTCAAGTGGATCTATGACTAGCAAGGTCACCAGGCATACATGTCGGCAGACTTTGCAAAGGCCTGCAGTGTTCACATTTCACCTCGTGATCATATGGCCAACATTCTCCAGTCACGGCTGGTGTCCGATCTACCCTCCCCTAAATCACCACAATATAAAAGATCCTGTATCAAATACTATCAGGTTGAAGGCATGGATGAATATCGTAGTTGTCTGTCACACTTGCAAAACAGAATCTTTATTATTTTGTTAAATATCGCCATAATTAACAAATGCGTCAATAGAAAATAGCGACAAAATTGGAATAAAGACATACACAATAAAGTCTTCCTGATTAAATCCACATTGGGGAGAATGAATCGGTCCATTAGCCTTGAGATTAGACGGCTCACCAATAGCTCGAAAGACCAAGGGTTCAATCCATGGTTCAGTCATACCAAAGACCAAAAAATTGTACTTGATGCATCCTTGCTTAACACTCAGCATTATAAGGTATGGATCATGGGTAAATGGGTAAAGTAGAGCAATCAAGGGAACGGAGTAGCGCCCTACCTTATACCTCGTTGTTGTAACAAATGAAAAAGCAGCCTTCGGGTCGCATTTGACTACAATCGCCAACTTTACTTCACTTAGGAGAATGAAAAAAAGCTTTCAGAAAATACATTAAGGAGCATTGATTACACAAGACATACGCACTCCTTTGTACTCAAACAAGAGGAACAAGGACAGTATATAGCATGTTAAACACCCTACACTGTCAAACATTTTCTCAAAGATTGCAGATATTTAGTTCTCATGAGACAGCATTTTTTTCAACGTAAGAAATATTTGAAAATATTGACATGAATAGATTTGTTCCTAAGGAGATAAATGAAATTTTACCAAAAATAATATATGTAAACATGATCTGTATATATATTGCAGCCACTTGGCATATTCTATATATGCCAGTTCCACCTCTGCAGAGGAGTACTCTCTCCTCCTACAATGAGTGTCCTGATATGACACAAAACTGTATCAGATAATGAAGCTATAATCTAAGAATATTGAAGAATGTAGAGAACCCATTCATTGCCCTTACTCCCAGATTTGACCTGTCCTGAAGTGATAGTATCCGTTACGGTCTTATCAATGGGTAAGATAGAATTATTTAATAATTTGCCATTCTTGAAACTATTAAATTGTGGACAAACAAATAAGTCCTGGCTTGTTTTTAAAAAATCCACAAACAAATTATTTACTTAGAAATAATCTATATACATAAACAGGTTCTGGCATGAAATAACCATCAATATATATGCCATTAAACCAAATAACATAGCCTAAGCAATAATGGGTTCTATAAAAAAGGATTGTTAGAGAATCAGAGGATTGTTAGAGAATCTACAAGAATGTTGAGAACAATATTGAACAAGTCCTGGCGGCAACACCCCACAAGACACCAACTATACGGCCACTTGCCTCCCATCACGAGAACTATACAAGTTAGACGAACCAGACACGCTGGAGAAGCAGGGACGAACTCATCAGTGATGTACTCCAATGGACCCCCGCATATGGCCAAGCAAAAGCAGGACGACCAGCTCGAGCATACATACAGCAGCTATGTGAGGATACGGGATGTAGCCCTGAAGACCTGCCAAAAGCAATGAATGACAGGGAGAAGTGGCGAGAAAGGGTCAGGGATATCCGTGCTAACGGCATGACATGATGATGATGATGATGTTAGAGAATCAGAGGATATGGATACATTGTTCAAATGAAAAATGAAAAATAAGTAGAGTCTTAAACAATGATACAAGAATGTAGATATAAACGTGCAATGTACGCGATTCTCTAACTTCTTGACATAAATTAACCCCTGGTTGGTTGACATGCCGTTGGAATCAATGATCTAATATTTTTTAGTTTATAAAGTAGACATACGACAAAAATCTTCCTCGCCAAAATGATAAACTGATCTGTCAAATAAGAATTCAATAGGCTCATTACCGCTGACGGGAACATTCTGTGGGTCTTGACAGAGAGTCAAGTACCGTAAAATGTGATGCGTACAAGTTGACATTTGAAGCTAAAAAAAGTCTGCACAAAACTACGGGTCGACTTATACAGCGGGCTAAAGTTCAAACACTTACCACTGGTTTATCATTCAGTGGAAAAGTTTTATTTTGGTTTGGTTTGGTTTGGTTTTATGGCATATCGAAATTTACTAAGCTTTTTGCTCAGATGTGGCTCAAGGCCATATGAAAGGGGCACCCAATGAGACTCGAACTCACTCGTGTAGGTTTGCTAGTCGACCTTGCTAACCATTACACCACCAGAGGCGCCTTAGTTTTATGGCATATCAACCATTGCAGGTTATCCAATGCCAAATCAATTTTATACATATGAACAGCTCTATTCAAACATATCAGTTTTGCATAAGAACACAGTTTAAATGTAAAAACACTTCTATTTCAAACAATTCAGTTTTGCATAATTACAGTTTTTTCTATACGCACAGTTAAATGTAGAAATAGTTCTATTTCAAACAATTCAGCTAAGCATAAGTACAATTTAGTTCTATTTAACTCATAGAGAGGACCCTATCAGGTGCTACTGCTGCGGGCCAGAGTGGACCTGGGAGCCATGGCAATGAAGGGGTACTCCGCATACCACAAAGATCCAGCATTACAATAGCCTTACCATCAGATTGTTTAGTGTTATATCAGGACACTCGTTGAGGGAGTTTTACCTCACTACAGAGATGCAGTCGTTGTATTCTGCAGCCTCAGTCGAATTGACCAAAAAGTTTTTGATTTTAGCCCATTCATATAAGTCGACCCATAGTTTTATAGACATTTTTTCATGCTCAAAAGGCCGTCTTATACACTGCATTTGACGGTAAGTAAATATATTTACACTGATTTAACTTTAGCAGTTGGTATTTCTCTAGACTATACTTTCGTTTCTTTCTTCACTTTTTATATTGTCCATATTTGCTTGTTCTACAACTTATGTATTAGACAATATTAACAAATGCAAAATAACTTCCAGTTTCCTGTATTTTAGTGTTATTAACGCTTAGGAAAGTAGGAAAGAAAATAATAGCGTGTATTTTGCCGTGTTTTACATTAGAAGATAAAATGACGTGTCTCCTGGGTGCCATTTTCCTAGTTAGTAATATCATCACTTGTAATTGAAGAATGGGACGTAGAGTGAGTTCTGACGTTCAAAGAATATTTGAATGACAAAAGCCATAAAACGAGGCAATTTTCCAGAATTTCCCACGATGATTGTTTTATTGAGACGCAGTTATACACAGTAAAAGAGAGATTCTCTGACCGAGCTTGAGAGAGAGAGAGAAATAAAGAGAAAGAGAGAGAGAGAGAGAAAGCGAAAGAAAGGGTGAAAGAGTGAGGACGTGTTAGTATTGCAGACCTCAGAGAGACATTGATAGCAAGTAATACTAGTACCGATTAATAGCATTAGTGCAATTATATAAAAACTGAGAAATGCGACGAAGGGGGGTTAATGGTTCATTTGTTGCGAATATGACTTCCGGGTTTCGCTGGGGCATGCTATATTCTGGTTCGTTCTTTGACTCCGGCACGAGTAAGGTAGTTGATATTTACGAAATAGTACAACACCGAGCCAAATGTGTGAATGATAGTTTGAAAGATGGCTAGGTTTGATTTCTTTCTCTAACGGCATATCAACCGTCTTGGTTTATTTAATATAAAAGTTTTTCGTGTAGACAAACAGTAGTAGTATTTATCCATTGTGGTGAGGTTATTGAGTGTTACGCTTCCCGAGAGTATTAGTTCGAAAGAAAACCGAATTGTGCGACCGGAGTTAGAACTCGCTTACAACGATGTTGCAAACAGCATGTAAATCACTGCACCATGAAATTTGAAAAAAGTCTCTTCTTCCGCACTATCAATCGACAATCATTACTTTTAACTAAGATCGTCTGTGAAACGTTACCCCCTCACCCCCCCCCACATTATCTCAGTCTTCTAACCATTTCACTTCTTAGCCGGCCGGTGATCAACTAGTGGTTCGAGGGGGCAACGCACATTTCTTTACCTACACAAGAATACGATCGAGGGAGACAGGAGAAAATAGAAGGACAAACGAACAAACAACAAACTAAGCTTGGGGTTACCAAGAGCAGAGGAAGGTATGCAACACTACATGCATGTGCGGACTATCGCTAGCGTGGGTTACTAGCGAAAATTCCACAATGCTACTGGAATCAGACATCTTGAGACTCTTCTTCACTGGACCCTATCTTGTCTCCTCGCCTCTCTGCTCGGTGTCTGGTGTTGACTGCCCCTCCGTGGATCCACGCCAACCTCTCTGTTCGCCTCTCTCCTGTCCAGCCGCAACTGCCTTCTCTCTGCTCTCCAGCCACCAACTGCCTCTCTTGGTCTCCTGCCGCCAACTCTCCTCTCTCCTGTCCAACTACCAACTGCCTCTCTCTGGGTCAGGTCGTCAACTCTCATTCGCCTCCCCGTACCACTTCCGGGTACGGCGAGATTTCATGTCCAAGAATCCTTTGTCTGGTTTCGCGCCAAAACAGACTCGTCTGCTTTGGCGGCCCAACCACATAGTGCTACACGTCATTAAAAAGTGAGACTTATCTAGAATCGAATGATACGTGATAATCCTTATTATTCTCCATCATCTGTTAAAGAAAACCCTTTCCCGATTTTCTGCAACGCTTCTTACTGATTGGGCACCATTTTCTTAATTATCTACAATACCTCTTGTTTTTCCTTGCTAGACGGCAATTACACAAGAATGCTGCGAGCAATATTGAACAAGTCCTGGCGGCAACACCCCACAAGGCACCAACTATACGGCCACCTGCCTCCCATCACGAGAACTATCCAAGTTAGACGAACCAGACATGCTGAACGCTGCTGGAGAAGCAGGGACGAGCTCATAAGTAAGACACTCCTATGGACCCCCACATATGGCCGGGCAAAAGCAGGACGACCAGCTCGAACATACATACAGCAGCTATGTAAGGATACGGGATGTAGCCCTGAAGACCTGCCAGAGGCGATGAACGATAGGGAGAAGTAGCGAGAGAGGGTCAGGGATATCCGTGCTAGCGGCATGACATGATGATGATGACTATATTTCTATTCAATTCCCCTTTTTTTCCCGATTTCCTCGAGTACAACAATTTGTTAGTCTTTTTGCAGTCTTACAAGCAAACACTACAATTTGATAAATCCTTCTTCAGTAATTTTTTTCTTACAACGCTTGTTCTTGATTGAGTACCGTTCTCATAAACGTTTAAACGGATCTTGGCTACTTTCCCTTTCTTATCCTTTAAAATTATTTATAGCATTTTTCTTTCTGTTTCTTTTTTATCTCCGTTATTCTGAGGTTTGTTTGTTTAATGGCATATCAACTCTTTTTTAGGTTATTTAATGCCAAAGCCGTTCTCCTAGAAGAACAGTAGTGGTACTATTTAACCCATAGCTGGGAGGATAAGGGGGTTCATACCTTTCCCAAAGGTATTTGCCCGAATGTGAATGTAATAGCGTGACTGGAGTACGAACTCGCGTACTACGATTCCGCAGTCCCTCGCTTTAACCATTATACTACGAGGACCCCCACCCCCGTTATTCTGAAGCAGGGACGAGCTCATAAGTGAGTTCGATTCTATTGATTTAATGAATTTCTATTGTTTGAGTAATTCGTTTAACGGCATATCAACAAATTTATGGGTAATTTTTAATGCTGATATTTTCCTCAATTGTAAATGTTTGAAAACCTGATATTTTCAACTTACAATTAGGATGACTTTTTGTAAATCGCACTATTCTATTTGTCTAAGGATAGGACACTTTGTCAATCTCTGTCTCAGATTTTTAATGAAGTCCTAGGTCTGCGACTTTTCTTTCAAACAAAAATTTTGAAATATATCATCATCCCCATGACCCACTGGTACCTATCGTCCATCGCTCTCGACAAGTATTCGATGCTACATCCTGTATTAGTACACAGCGGTTGTAGATAGGTTCAAGAGGGTTGTCTTACCCTTTCCCGTCGACGTGTGAAGAGGGGGGGCACAAAAGTCCATCGCTTATGAGTTATCTCTTACTTCTCCAGCACTGTCCCAAATGACTAGTTTGGATGGTTTTCGAGATGGGTGGTTGGTGTCCATACAGCTGCTATTTAGTGGGATACTACCTCCAGAACTTCTTCGATACAGCTCGCTCACAGCATTCTTGTGTATTTTCCGTCAAGCTTTTTCTCCCTTCGCTTAGTCAACGTCCATGTGGTGCACCCCTACAGCAGTATTGACACTACCGCTTCTTGGAAAAAAATGTTTTATATTTTTCTGATAGGTCTGACTTCCATATGACCGATTGTATATCAATGTCTATCCATGCTAGTCGCGTGATGATCTCATTTTCGGTTGATGAGGATTATTCAATGAATAAGGTGAATTTGGCTAGCAGTAGGGAATATTTTTGACAGTCGCGAATTTTTTCAAGGAAATCAATAGTGATGAATCCCTTCATGTCCCTGAAGTCTGTGCTTCTTTACTAACTGCTAACCCGGGTAAATATTTACTCATTTTTTTTTAACACAGGCAAGATGATCCTGAAAATATTTTTTTCAATGGAGTATAACTAGTTTAAATTCAGAGTTCTCCGTTTCTTGGACCGATTGCTGTATCGAACCTTAAAGCCCTAACTGCCACTGCTGGGGAAGAAGACATATATCCTTAACTTTCTCAAGGACATTCCTGCGAAATGAAACGTAAACTAACTCGTCTAAGATTTGAACTCTGATTCATTTTTTGACAACAACCGTTACGACAAGCGCGCCTGCTTTGAGTCTTAGCCTTTTTGCTGATCATAAATATCGTAAAGGTTAGTTTGCGAAGCAGAAATCTAGTCTTTTCAAAGGCAACAAATATGACGGAAATTGGCCGCAAGAATCAATGTATCACGATGACGATTGATTCTGCGGGGCAAGACGCTCAGGGTTTTCTGATCCGGAAGGTTTGATAATGAACAACTGATAATGCCATGTGAGATTAGCGTTTTATCGTAAATTTTATGCGGCTGGCAGGCAAGCCTCGTTGCCATTACGAGTTGCCTGAAGATAAGTTGCCAGCTATCTTGTTCAAGGCCATACGAACAAAACAACGGCATGCAGGTTTACGTTTTAGATATCATAATTCCTATGTCAGGGGACTAGTAGGTTGTTCTGTAAACGGGAATTTATTGAAATATCAGAGAAAAGTGAAAAGTAACCACTTGAAAAGTAACACTATATAAAAAATTATATTTATATTTAAAAGGTATTCAAAAACTCAAAATCGGACTGTCTAAATAACTTGAATATATAAATCTTCAGACTTGGTGTATTCATGTGAAATGGAAAAATATGGCTTGATATAGACATCCCTTTATATATATATGAAAATGTAAATTTCCTCAAATTGATTTACATGGTATTTGTTTTTAAGCAATAAGAAGATTTGTTTTTGGTTGGTTAGACTTTAGGGCAATCTTTGTAGGTTATTTAATGGCAAATCCATCTTTATACGAATGAACAGTTCTATTTCAAACATATCAGTTTAGCATAAATTCACAGTTTAATTGTCGAAAACATATCTATTTCAAGCTATTCAGTTTAGACCAACAAATTTAATTCAACAAATTCACTTTAGTATAGGTATAGTTTTTTCCACACAGAGTTAATTGTCAAAACTGTACGTTTTTAAGTAATTCATTTTAGCATAATTACGTATTTTAGTTCTGATTGACTCATAGTTAGGACCCTATCAGGTGCTACCACTCCTGGTCAGAGTCGACCTGGGAGCGATGGCGATGAAGTTGTGCTCTGAATTCCCCCAAAGTTCAAGCATTACTGGAACCTCACCATCAGATTTTTAAGTGTCACATACAGAACATTCGTTGGCAGGGGATCGTATTTCTCTGCAGAGTAGTAGTTGGTGATTCCCTGGATTGCTCTACTCTACCCTTCCTTACCTTATAATGCTGAGTCAAGCATGGTGGCATCAAGTAACACTCAACTCATTCGGCCAGTGGCCCGGTTAGCTTTACTCCACTTAAAAAAATGACTAAATGTCACACCCTGGCCGTACCGATGGGATTTCATATATACAGGGTGAAACGATAAAATTGTCATCCTAAAGAAAACAACACTACAGCTTTACTTTAAAACTTTTATTGAAAAAATCAATTCAGGTAACTTGATTATGTAATAGAGCTGACATCTATTCAATGTAGCCGCCTTCGGCCTCAAACACCGCCTCGATACGGATTCCGAACTGGGAGCATGCCTTTTCCACAAGCGCCGGCGGGAGCTCGGCAAATACTCGGCAGATGGCAGCGATCAGGCTGGCTTTGGTGTAGTGGGAGGTCATGTTAGTGATGTTATCGACGTATGACCAAACGAAGTAGTCCAGCGAGTTCAGGTCGGAGGAGGAGGGGGCCAGTTAGGGAAGGGTACAAAGTCGTAGCACTCCTTCTGAAGCCAAGCCTGGGTCTCTTTGAACTTGTGGGCCGGCGCCGAGTCCTGTTGCCACACCCAGGGTCTTTAAGGCCGAATTCATGTTTTATACAAATAATCATTTAAATTTCAAACATTCCCGGGGGATCTCTACACTCTTCAGCACATCAAGGTACACTTTGGTATTGACTTTTAAGCCGACTTAGAAAATGTGAGTTGGCATGATGTGGCCCTCACTTGAAACCACACCAAAGACCATAACTGTAGCCGGAAACTTTGTTTTCATCACCTTGGATACGTTGAACCGTCAGGATTTGCATTTTGATGGTGCTGACAGTGGTCCCGTTGTCATAACATGGATCGGTAGAGAGCATGAGCTGTACTGCAGCGCATCTCCGATCTCGCTCGTTGTGTCACTTTCAGACATGATAGAAGTCTCCTATCGCTCTTGGGAATTGTACACAACTGGCCAACTAGTAGATGGTCTGCAACAAAACAAGAAAACCGGTTTTCATTTAACGGAAATGGAATCATGTCACCTTTTCTAGGGCGACAATTTTATCATTCAACCCTGTATATATATATATATATATATCATATTTACCAACCCATCCTCTCAGGCAGGATATTACACAAGGTCATTTTTAAGCGGAGTTTAACAGGTTTGAAATCAGAGTTTTCCTTCTCCTAGACTAGTTGCCTCACCAAGGCTGAAGAACACAGTCTGCCCTACTATTTACCCATAGGTATAAGGAGAATAATTGGATGCATACCTTTCCCAAGGGTTTTAGTGCTATGTGAAATGCTATCAGTCTCATCCAGGATTTGAACTCGTGTCGCCGTGTCCATTTCCTACGACGATAACCATTACATCATATATATCAATGCTTTATGAGTGAACAAACGCTCGGTCATTTGCTAGACAAAAACCTTTCCCGATTCTTTCCCTGATGTCTGCAGCTGTATCATTCGTTCATCGCAAACTTAACTCTCTTATCAATCCATCTTCAGCCAGACTTTTTTTTTTACCACGATTGTTATATATTGGTCAGCGTTCTCTCAACCTTCAACAACATCTCTTCCCCTCCATTTTTTTGTCTCTAAAAATTTTCCTTAGAAGTTTTTCTTTCTATTCTTCTCGATATGAATGTAAGCCTGGCTACTGGAGATTTAATCCATTTCTATGATTTTCTTTAGTTGTTTAACGGCATGTTAACACCTACATGGGTTTCTTTATGCGAGAATTTGATTCCTTTCTAATTGCTTATTTGTACGTATGATTTTCTTTTGTTGGGTAACGACGTATCAATATTTTTATGGGGTTTTTTAATGCAGAATATTGATTCCTTTGTAATTGCTTGTTTCTAAGTATAATTTTCTTTTGTTGTCTAACGACATATCAACACCTTTATGGGTTTCCTAATGCCGAAATTTGAGTCCTTTACAATTGCTTCTAAATATTTATACTTTTAACGTTCCATTGTAACCATTTTTTATATCACAGATTTTTATTTGGCTATATTGACAATCGCTTTTTGCATTGTTATATGTTATCAAGTTTCCCTCTTTAACATTAATTCCTTATACACAAATCTATGTTTTCAATTAACTATCTCAATCTAATAATAACCATTTGTTTACACGCACTTATATAGTTTCAAGCGTTCCTATATTATACAAATAATTTTCAAAATATCTCTTTGACCCATTCATGGGACCATAACAAGTACTACCAATTCGAGTCAGAGAGTACCTGGGAGTAATTGCAAGGACGTGGGGAGACGACAATCGTCAAAACTTAAGAACTGGACCGTCACCATAAAATAAAGTTGGACACGAGTTCAAATCCTGGACGAGACTGATTGCATTTCACATAGCACTAATACCCTCGGGAAAGGTATGAATCCAATTATTCTCCCTCCACCTATGGGTAAATAGTAGGACAGACCAGGTTCTTCAACCTTGGTAAGGCAACTAGTCTAGGAGAAGGAATACTCTGAATTCAAACCTGTTAAACTTCGCTTAAAAATTGACCTTGTGTCATATCCTGCCCGAGCGGAGGGGTTGGTAAATAGTACCATAAAATAAAGTTTAGTGATATAACCCTAGCACTGATTTTTAGTGGAGAAGGGGATATAGTCGATATTTTGTAAGCCACATCAACAAAGCTGCATTTATTTTCACAGGTAGAGCGTTCGCCAATGGCCCCGGATACCGGGGTTCAATCTCAAGTCGAGTCATACCAAAGACTCAAAAAATGGTATCCGATGCTTAACATTCAGCATTATATGGTAGGGGTCAAGAGTATAGTGAAGCAATCCAAGCAAAGGAGTAGCGCCCTCTCCTACACCTCGGTGTAGTAGTTGTTGAAAAAGGAGCCTTCGCGTCACCCTGGAATAAGGTAGACACCTTTGCTTTTACTTTTTTATATGAAGATATTTCTGCTTTAGTTTGATAAGTAAAACATTTTCACGACTACCTTAGATATTTTGTCCATTAAATTATCTTTCTCGGTTCATAGCAGAACTCAAGCGTCTTTCAAGACATTTGAAGAAATGAACATTACCTTCTCTCTTTGACAACAGTTATATACATTTGATTACATATTTCTGTAGTAAGTATTTCTGTTTGAATTCAAGTATCTATTCCTATTTTATAATAATTATTTGTTTGCACAAACTTATATGATTTAAAGTAACTATTCTTATCTAACTATAATCGTTTGTTTGCGCACACTTAGTTTCAAAAATTATTCCCATTTAATGATAATCATTTCTTTGCTCAAACCTATATAGTTTCAAGTATTCCTATCAAATGTAAATAATTTTCAAACAGATCTATTTAACTCGTAGATGAGGCCATAACAAGTATTACCTCTTTGAGTTGGGCACCTCTGGTGGTGTGACGGTTAGCAAGCCAGACTAGCAAACCTACACGAGTGAGTTCGAGTCTCAGTGGGCGCCCCATTCATTCGGCCTTGTGCCACATCGAAGCAAAGAGCTTTGTAGATTACTATTACCTCTTTGAGTTCAACATATTAGTCACCACACAATGAGGCTATCTATTTTTATGTTGTTCTTCAACCATCTATCTTCTTTACTAGCACAGAATACAAATCAGGGCCTACACGTTAACAGGAAAAAATAAATATTACTGTAGTAGAATAGCTAGTACCCCTTCAGCACTCGACAAGATGGACTGGCTCAGAGCCATAAATAGCCTTTAAGGACTTTGATGGTTGATTACTAAGTCGATATTAAGGGCACCTCTGGTGATGTAACGGTTAGCAAGCTAGACTAGTAAACCTACACGAGTGAGTTCGAGTCTAATTGGGCGCCCCATTCAGTTGGCCTTGTGCCACATCGAAGCAAAGAGCTTTGTAAATTAGGACACCTTTGGAGGTGTAACGGTTAGCAAGCTTTACTAGTAAACTTACACGAGTGGTTTCGAGTCTAATTGGGCGTCCCATTCATTTGGCCTTGTGCCACATCGAAGCAAAGAGCTTTGTAAATTAGGACACCTTTGGAGGTGTAACGGTTAGCAAGCTTGACTAGTAAATCTACACGAGTGAGTTCGAGTCTAATTGGGCGCCCCATTCATTTGACCTTGTGCCACATCGAAGCAAAGAGCTTTGTAAATTAGGACACCTTTGGAGGTGTAACGGTTAGCAAGCTTGACTAGTAAACCTACACGAGTGAGTTCGAGTCTAATTGGGCACCCTATTCATTTGGCCTTGTGCCACATCGAAGCAAAGAGCTTTGTAAATTAGGGCACCTTTGGAGGTGTAACGGTTAGCAAGCTTGACTAGCAAACCTACACGAGTGAGTTCGATTTTCATTGGGTGCCCCATTCATTCGGCCTTGTGCCACATCGAAGCAAAGAGCTTTGTAAATTACTAAGTCGATATTAAGCTGATTGACATTCGGACAGATCTTTTTTCGTTTGGCGATACAGCATTTTGACCATCCTCTATGTCTTGTAAGTTCTCTTGTTGATTGGTTGTAACTTATTGTACTGTTTTTTTGGGTTGAGTATATATCCGTTAACACCGGATAATGGCACTGAATGAATATATTTACCTCTCATTCTTCTCTGTGTATCATTCACCTTGATTCACCTTACTAAACTGTGATCTTGAAAAGATATGAATTCCTATTTCTTCTTCCTTGTGATATAGGATATAAAAGAACACACTCTGATCTCAAGTCTCGGTAGAGCAACTGGTCAAGTGAACGCATTCCAAATGTAAACCGCCTGCCAAGCGTCATAAACTGGTATAACAGTCCTTATAACTGAGAATCGCACGCTCATACTCACACACTAGACACATCTGACAGAAAATTAACCGAAAATACAACACAATACGTTATTTAACATCCTAAATGACTGTATTATTGCTTGTATATACCTATGCAAAAATGAGGATCACCTCGTCACAATTTAGGTCGAGCGGGTAAATGTATTGCAGTAGAAATATCGGCCATTTGGGATGCACAAATAAAAAGTTAACTAAACTAAACCCGTTTTTTGTTTGCAGGTCTGGATTCTTCATTTGAAGTAATAATAAATGCTATGTAATCTGGAGCGGTAATATTAGTGTGACGGAGCTGTCACTTCTTGCTAACTAAGAGTGTGATTCTTCCTTCAATCTGTTGAATATTCCGCGGGTTGGAAATATCTTTGGATAATACAAATTAATATGCTATCCGCCCACGTTGTATTTTCAAGATCCGGACAACGAATCAAACGCTAGTTGGAGTCGCCGGTCAGCTAGTAAACGAATGACACAGCACAATCAAGGAAGTGAAAAAAGTCGACGCAGAGTCAGAACACGACTTTGCAATAATAACAATATTTAGTATATATTAGAAATGTCTTTCAACGTTCTTACATACAAAGTTCTTATATAAGTGGCATCTTCAGTCAGAGACCGTCAGTTACTTGTATAAGTCTTCGTCTATCTTCTACTTTCTATATCCAACGCAACCAAGTCCAAGGCAATATTCAATTTGTGTTTTAGATGGTGTTCCCACTTTCTCTACTCAAAGAAGTTTTGTACATAGTCAATAAAACTCAAAGATGTATAGCAATAACATACTGAATTTTCTACGATAATTTGACACGCCAGCGCAAAAAGCCTGGAAACTTATTGAATGCACCACGTATATTTAAAAATGTTCTAATTGATTGGAATACTTGATGCCATAGAACTGTAAATTGCTTGTATTATGGATCGTTACTTGAAACTATAATTGTTTACTAAGGATTATTATTAGTTTGGTTTGGTTTGGTTTGGTTTTATGGCACATCAACCATTGTAGGTCAATGCCAAACCCACTATTAAACATATAAACAGTTCTATTTGAAACAATTCATTTTAGCATAAGTACACAGTTTAGTTCTATTTGACCCATAGGACCCTATCCGGAGTTACCACTCCGGACCAGATTAGACCAAAGAGCGATGACAATGAAGGGGTACTCTGCATTCCCCTAAGCTCCAACATTACTGGAACCTCCCCATCCGATTGTTTCGTGTCATATCAAGACACTCGTTGAGGTGGTCTCACCCCTCTGCAGAGAAGCAGTCGGTGTACTCTACAGCCCAAGCCAACTGAGTAAATGAGTACAAACAAATGACTATTACAAAAAAAAAAAAAAAATTAATTGAAATTATAATTATAAGAATTTTATAGAAATACTTGAAACCGTATGACTGCGTGCAAAATATTTATACTTCATTAGAAGATTTGATCTCATACTTCTCTGTTGAAAAAAGTTCAGCAACAACTCCACTGAAAATGTACATACAGATGTATAGCGAACCCATTTCCGTTACTTTTAGGCAAAAAATAACTCTTGGCAGATTGGTATGCCATATAAAAAATTAATCAAACATTTGGAAATAACCTTGGTGTTGATATGATATTAAATGAATCAAACTAAACCAACCAGATCGGAAGAGGAGTATAACCAGTTAAGGAGAAAGGAGTGCCTCATCATCATCACCATCATCTCTCTCTCTCTCTCTCTCTCTCTCTCTCTCTTCATCTCGCTCTTTCTTTCTCTCTCTGTTTCTTTCTCTTTCTCTTTCTCTCTCTGTTTCTCTTTCTCTCTCTTTTTCTTTCTTTTTATCTCTTCCTTACTCTCCCTCTCTCTCTCTCTCTCTCTTTCTCTTTCACTCTTTCGTCCTCTCTTTTTCTCTTCCTCTATCTTTCTCTTTTGTTCTCTTTTCTCTCTCTCTCCTCTCTCTTTCACTTTCAATTTCTCTCTTTCTCTCTCTTCCTTTCTCTTTCACTCTTTCGCTCTCTCTATTTCTTTTTCTATCTCTTTCTTTCTATTTTTCTACCTCTATCTCTCTCTCTCTCTCTTTCTCTTTCTTTCTGTCTTTATATTTCTCTCTATCTTTCTCTCTCAATTTCTTTCTTTCTATCCATCTCTTTCTTTCTCTTTTTCTCTTTCTCTTTCTTTCTCTCTCTTTTTGTCTTGCTCCCTTTCTTTTTCACTTTTTCGCTCT
>OY757918.1:37064400-37075309 GCA_963585895.1 Sepioteuthis lessoniana | reverse complement strand
AAGCAAAGAAGTCTCGTCTGTTTAGAAATTATATATTTTTATAATATATCAATACTGATTTGCCTTGACTTTAGTTTAATTAGCCTCATTACTGTTAGTCGTAAGTGCCATAAAAACCGTTACTAGTTGGATACATATCAAGGAAACCTTTTATAATATAATCACAGGTGTGTCTAATTAAACACATTCCCTTTAGCAACAATCAATTCCTAACGTTTATTGAATATTTATAAATTAGCCTACAGATATTCAGTCTTCCTGAATATAAAATTAAATTTCAGTCCAGACAATCTGATCAGAACTCACTATTCAACAAATATTTAACATTAAAAAAAAAAAAAAAGAAAAAAAGATGCACATTTAATAAAAATATCCTATCAAAAATGTTCAAAAAATGTTGAAAATGTACTCATCAATCCTTTAAAAAATGAAGAAAATACTTGCAGATTATAATCCCTTGTTCTTCACGCCAATATTCCTCTCATAATTACCGAGTGTTCAAACAATTAAAGGAAATTCTAATTAAGGGAATTGTTTGCTTACTTGCAACGTAACTAGATCGGACAGAACTGCCAGTGATCTCGCCGCTAATTATTGCTTGAGGCTAACGCATTTATCTTCTTATTAAATTTAATTCACACTTCAATATTCTAACTTCTTCATTAATTAACTTCTGTTCTTGCTTTCAAAAGAGATTAGTCCATACTATTTTTTAGTTGTAACACTCAGCAATATTCCACGAAATGCAATAAATCAGATAGTACACACACTCACACACACACTCTCTCTCTTTCTTACTCGCACACACACATAAACAGACACTCTCTTCCTCTCTCTCTCTCTCTCTCTCTCTCTCTCTCTCATTACCACATGGATTCCTATCTTTTGTAAGGATGACTGTATTTTTCTTTAATAGGTCGAGTTAAAAAAGTGCAATCAGAAATACAACTAAATTTTTTCGAGAACTTACCACGGAAGGGGGTCTTGCTCGACTTACAAAAATATTGAACTAAAAGAATATAAGAGTTGTGTCTGCACATCCGTGGTGAAAGGTTATACCCTGTGTAATTGGTACCAAATATATATCTAATTATTTTTTACTCCGGGTCTCCCGACGAGGCTATATTTACTATAGCGGTTATCATCATAGGAATTGCTAAGTTGGCAGCAGAGTGGTAAGACGAGTGTCCTGTATATGACACTAAACAATATGATAGGGAAGTTGCAGTAATTCTGGAGCTTTACAGAGTACTCTTTCATTGCCATCGTTCCCAGATCCACTCTGGTCCGGAAGTGTAGCACATGATGGGGTCCTATCCATGGGTCAAATAGAACTAAACTGCGTACTTATTCTAAACTGAATTGTTCAAAATTGAAACTGTGCTTATGCTAAATTGAATTGTTATAAATAGAACTGTTTTGACATTTAACTGTGTGTGGACAAAACCATACTTATACTAAACTGAATGGTTTGAATTAGAACTGTTGGACTAAACTGAATAGCTTGAAATAGAAATGTTTTTGACAATTAAACTGTGTACTCACACTAGACTGAATTGTTTGAAATAGAACTATCTTTATAAAATGGATTTGGCATTAAATAACCTACCAAGGTTGATATTCCATAAAAACCCGAACAGACAACTAACCAACAACGTTGGAAATGGAATCAAAAACCTGAGTTCCAATCCTGAGCAAAGCTGTTTGCGTTCTACTTTGTGCCAATGCCTCAGTGAAAAGCATGAATCTATTTCATCTACCACCAAGTTATAAGTAAATAGGACGGCAGTTTAACTTCTCTAGACTTGGTTAGGCAACCAGATTAGCTAAAAAAGAATTCCGAATTTACACTTGCTGTACACTGCTTAAAAGTTGATTTAGTGCCATATCCTGCCTGTGTTGGAGGGATGGGTTAAATACATGATAGGGTCTTTCGATTTGTAAAATATGGACTTCTTTTGACCCTACCTGCCACCACGAAAGGAGTAGAGTACACTGCGTCAAGATTTTAACAGGAGCCTTCATTGGGACAAAAAGGTTCGTTCACCGGCTGTGTTCCTCTTTATGAGGTACCTCAAATCTAAGGTATTGCTGCTCGAATTATCTATTCAAAGCAATGTAACTTAAGTCAGATGTATTTAAAGCAATGTAACTTAAGTTAGATGTAACTTAGATGGCATCTGCCCTTGCCCTTGAAAGTGGCAATAAAATGTCTAACTCTGTAAAGATAGTATGGGGTGAAACATTTGTTTGGCATAATAGTCACTGATTTGGAACGTGAATAAGGAAGATAATGAGCAAGACTATCAAGCAGATAGGGTCACGCTTATTCTTACTAAAGGGATCTCCGTTTGTGCATGCTTTTTCGATGTTTGTCTTCTCGGCTCGTCGATAAAAAAAAAATACATATCAAAGTAATCTTTTTCTTGACGTTTATGTTATCTTTAAAATGTATTTTACGGACATTTCACAACGATTTTTAAAAGTTGTTTAGTACGTATAAGCAGGTTAGAAAAAAATTTCATTGAGAAATTTTTAAAGAGATTGGCAATTGCACTAAAAATACAAACTACATCTTAGGACCAGCGTGCGAAAAAATACTGTTCACAACATGCATTCCAATGGGTTTTCAAGTGCTCAAGGCACTTCTGATTTGGTTGGGTTTGATTTCTTTATTTAACGGAATACCAACCTTCGTGGATTATTTCATGCCTAATTGAAGAATTGTGGTGATATTATTTAACCCATGGCTGGGTGGGGGATAATTAATTTACCAAAGGTATTAATCCGAAAGTGAATGTAATAGTGTGACTGGTGTTCAAATTTGCTTAAGACGATGTTGCAGTTCAGCAAGATAGCTACTACGCCACAAGGAGTTGTTAAATTTAACTTGATATGACATGCAATTGCACTAGCATTTTTTTTTAATGTGATTCCTTTCCTTGATTCTCTTAAATTTTAGAGAAACTTTCATTTTGGTAAACATGAAAAACTCACCCACCCTTAGTACTGGGGAATATGCTGAATGTTGCACTTCCACAATACTGTGTTTCACGAAAAATATTTTATTTTAAAAAGTATCGACACTATCTTCATAATTTTTTTCAAGCTGAACCCTATTTTTAGTACACAAAATTAAAGGTTACCTTTTTGTTGTCGATGCCAGAGATTTTTCATAATAATTATCCTGTTTTTCGACCAATTTTATTCATTCTGGGGCGCCTTTTCTAATCACTATTTTAGATTCCACTGGAAGACACAAGAATTGAACCCATGACCTTTAGGTAAACCAAAACATTTAACCCAACCTTAAGTTCAATATAGTATTGCTCCAAAGATATTTCCTAATCTAACAGCCCAAATATTCAATAAATCACATTTTAAGATTAATATCTCATAAAATACAAGAAATTTTCTACAACGTGATAAAAAAGTATCCCAGAATATTTTGCTAGAAACCTCATTTGTGTCTTATAAACTTGGTAAAAATTATGGAATTAAAACACTTAGAAAAACTTCACTTATAAGTTTTGTTTTTCTTTCTAGTTGTAAATCAACTAATGACTGGTAAGACACAAATTATTTTTTATTTAATGGAAGAAAATTTTGGCTTCATAAAATATGCATAAAACAAAGTAGTTTAAATTATTTCAATTAATGATGTGAGATATCAAAAAAAGGATTTTTTGTTTGAAGAATTTTTCTGTAGTTAACTAATTTAGTTAACTACAGAAAAATTCTTTTAAAAAATCAAAGACTGGAAAAAAATCAAAGATTGTCACAGTAAAATTGGCGTTTTATTATTTGTTTTGTTCTTTTTCATTTAAAAACAGCACCGAATCATACAATTAATAATGTTGCAATAATTTCCCACGAGAAATCATCACGAAATCCACTCAAGTTTTAAGCAATTGAAGAAGGTTTCAGGACGTTTTTCCCCCCTTTTCATGACAGAAAAAAGTTAATATTAACTTGCGTCATATGTTGTGATATATGATGCTATCTTTTGGTGGAGTCAACGAGAACATTTTCAAAATATTCCTCGAAGAGGCTTGCAAAATTCATGGCGGAATCAAAATCAACTGGATTTCTCGCCTATTTGTAAAGTACATTTTAAAGAAACCCTTGGTTGTAGGGCTTCGAATTTTTCAAGTAAAGCACCTTCCGTACTCATCTAATCATCAATTTAACGTTACTTTTTTCTTTGAGTCAATGAGAAGATTGCAAAATAGTTGCACTCTTCTAATGATGCCAGACCAGTTTCGCTAACTACGAAATTTTAGCTCCTTTGTTCATCAATGGTCTGGGAGACCAACGTTCAATCCCAGGTCAAGTCATACCAAAGACTCAAAAAATGGTACTTGATGTCAACTTGCTTAACGCTCAGTATTATAAGGTAAGGATCAAAGGTCTAATGGAGCAATCCAGGAAATGGAGAAGCGCCCTCCCCTACAATTAGGTGTAGTAGCTATTGAAAAGGGAGCCTTCGGGTTACTCTCGACTAAGGTCGCCAACTTTACTTACTTGTTCGCTGCCGGTTACGAAGTGACCGAACTTTTTAAGAATCCTCAACTTGCCTGTGACCAGTTCTCACACTTGCTACTTTGTTGCCAGTAAGATAGACGGTCACTAAGATGACTGGGAGTGAAAACCAGCTATTGGAAGCTGCTGATGACTTTCTGACAAATCCAAGTACATCTTTTAAAACACAATTCTCTGCTGAAGTAAAATTAATTGTCTAAATTTCTGACATAATCTTGATTTTTATTATTAAGGGTTTTCAGAGTATTGTCTTCGTCTTTATTGTTATTTCCACAACGTTTCGGTCGATATGTCCTCTGGCCTTCTTCAGGTGTTTGTCGAACTCGGGAACCTTCATGGAAATTCGAACTACGTCCTTTATTGAATCCACGGGGTCGCCTGTTCTGATTCCGTTAGCCATAACCGAGTGAGAAGTGTTAAGTATTCCTGTATTGTTACTCGTCTGCAGTCAGGCTTGAACCTGCAACCTACAGATTATTGTCTCCGTCTCTTAGGAAACCAACGCCTAGAACCGTTACGCTATGTGTCCTGCTGCTTGCATCACTTTTCAAAATGTTATATTTTTAGCCCCGAAACGTTTTGGTTTGTTAATTGGTTGGTTGGTTGATTGGACAACATTCATTCATTTACACGAAGTCAAATGGTTCTTTGTGATACCAATAATTCAGTTTTTGCATACAATTAAATGGTTTCAAGTATTCCTATCAAATACGAATAACTCTCTTTTGTATTCATTATTTGTTTGCGATCAATTAAATTGCTTTAAGCATTGCCATCTAACATTTACTGTTTTATTTGTTCAGAGTTAAACTATTTCAAGCATCTGTGCAATACTAACTATTCACTTTAACATCAGTCGTTTTTTACTAACAATTAAATTGTTTAACCGTTCTATCCGATCCATTGATGGGACCTTATCAGGTACGCCCCATTTGGATCAGAGTGGAGCTTGGAGCAATGGCAATAAAGGGTACTCCAGATTCCCCAAAGTTCCTGCATTATTGGACCCTCACCATCAAATGCTGTTTGTTGCCATATCCAGAACACTCGTTTGGAGAGGGTCTTACTCCGATGCAGAGAGGCAGTCGATGTATTCTACAGCCTCAGTGCTGCAATTTTTTTTTTTTTTCAGTATATATTTGGAAAGATGTTTCTTAAGCACAGCTCATAAATATTAATCGCCATCATTATCACTATTCTCGTAACCTTATTTGGTCATATTGGCGCAATTCATGTAACATCTCTTGGGCAGAAATGGCCAAGCGGAGCACATTCCTATTTAGGTCTTTTTGAATTCAAAGTTTTCCTTCTCCTTGACGGGTTGCAATATCAAGGTTAAATACATCTAGCCTTCCCTACTATTTACTCATTAACGGAGTGAAAATAGTTGGATGCATACTGTCTTCAAGATTCGAAATCGAGTAGTTGGGTCTATTTCCCTCAACTGTAACCGTTATGGCATAAGATATTCCTTACTTATGTCAAACTTGGTCACATCAAACGAAATTGAAAAAAAAAAAAAAAAAAGACTACTCCTGTTTTTAAACAGGAGACCACCATCTTTACAGTCATCTTTGTAATTCAGTAATTGAAATGGAATCCTTTTCAGACGACACAAACTCTATCTCCGTGGGACGAATTTACAATGCAACAGTAAAATACGAAGAGAGGGGAAAAGGAGTCATTAGATCTCCATTGATTCAGTATCATAGTGGTGCTGGCAGAGTGGATGTGTAACGACTCTGCATGAAGAAGAAGAAGGTGATGATGTTAACAACTCGAAAAGATAAGCGGAGTTGTCGACTAAAGTGACGCCATGAGTAAATTGTCTTGTTCGTCTCGCAAAGTAGAAAGATTTTCTTTAAAGAGGGGAGGGTTTAGAGTATGTGGAAACAGTGGACATGCTGATTTTTCTTTGTGTTGATAGCGAGGCCTCCGAGCTTATGTCTGTCTGCAGTCAATTGTCAAACAATTGAAACTCGCATTCCAATAACGACGAATCGGGCGAGAGCTGCACAAGGTCATGACAATAATTCATTGATAAATTCTAAGGTGTGTCAAAAGTTTTGTAATATTTTATTAACACGATGCACTACTTCTGCAGCTTCTGATTCTTTTGTCTAGGTCGTGAATGATTTGGTTTAGTTTGGTTTGGTTTTATGGCATCTCAGCTATTGTAGGTTATTTAATACCAAATCCATGGTATACATATTAACAGTTCTATTTTAAACAATTCACTTTAACATAAGTACGTAGTTTAAATGCCAAGAACAGTTCTAGTTCTAACAATCAGTTTAGAATAAGCACTCAGTTTAGTTCTTTTAACACATAGACAGGATCCTCTCAGGTGCTACCACTCTGGACCAGAGTGGACATAGAAGCGATGACAATAAAATGGTATTTTGCATTCACTAAAGATCCAGCATTACTGGAACCTCACCGTCAGATTGTCTGGTGTCATATCCAGGATAATTGTTGGGGGAGTCTTACCCCTCTGTAGAGAAGAAGTCAGTGTATTCTACAGCCGCAAATGATTGGGCCCCGAGGTTATGAAAGTGACAAACCGTACTGAACGGTGAGATGTCGAGCTGACACGATACTATCCTCGTTCTATTTGTCAGATTTCCATCTATGATTTGGAGTACGGTCGCCTATTTCACACTTTTAACCCGACCAAAGTTGGCTTGATCGTCAAGGTTTTATTTCTAACCATCTGGTTACTGTGCAGTGATCAACTCAGCCTTTATTTTCACAAAACAAAATTTTTCGTTGCTTCCGCAGGCTTATAGTTCAAATTGATAAAGCATAGGCTCCTCTTCTCCACCTTCTTATGGTTGACTGTTTGGTCTCCAATGTTAGAAAAAAGTTTTTAACGATTCAACTTCTTATGCAAATTGTTTACACCAGTGTAAGCTGATAGTCTTTCTCTGGAGTCTGAGTGATTACAAGTTTTCTAAAGTCTCCAGGATTCCTTTCAGTATCTATTTTATTATTATCATTTTAATCTTGCGAGAGATTTTCACACGAGTGGAGTTTGAGTGACACCAAGTCTCACCAAGTCTACAGGACTCTTCTCAGTATTCTGATCATTCCAAGTAATGCTTTAGTTTATCTTTATCATTTTAATCTTTTTAGAGTTTTTCACACCGGCATAAACTGATAGTTTTCCTCCAGAGTTTGAGTGACACCAAATCTCCTCAAGTCTCCGGGACTCTTCTCAGTATTCTGGCTGATGTTGCTCGATTGCAATATGTTACTGAGCGAGTTCAAACTCCAGTTGAACTATCATCTACACTTTCATTCTAAAACCCTAGGGAGAGATATGAACTCCGCCATACCCTAGAGGTGAGTGCAATAGTGTCACTAGTGTTTTCTACGAAGATGGTGTTGGCATTAAATAATCCACAAGGGTTGGGGTGACATCAAAATTAGAAACCAGACCAAATCAAACTTGCCCTTTATGCATATGAAAAAACATACACACACGCACACATTCTGAAACATACACATACATAAAAATATACATTCACCGCATTTTATACTTATAAATAAACATATAAATAAGAACAGATATAATGAATTGATCACTCACACGCGTACACTCTCACAAACACTCTCACACACACTTGCACTCTCACACATATCTAAACACACGCACGTCAACACAGATTTCCGCATATACATACATATATACAATCATACATACATAAATACGTACATACATACGTGCTGAATACAATTAATATATATATATATATATATATATATATATATATATATATATAAAGGATACACAGACACTTACATACACGGAATTTTTACACATACATACATACATACATACATACATACATACATACATACGTAGATACTTACATGCACAAAAGGACAAACACTTTAGTAAGTAGGTCAACGGAATGTAAAATCATTGGGTAAAACCTTTCTCAAACTTCCTGCTTATATATTGTCTCTTAGATAGGTTTTAATCGATTCTTCATCATCATCATGTCGCGCTGGTAGCACGGATATCCCTGGTCCTCTCTCGCCACTTCTCCCTATCGTTCATCGCCCTAGGCAGGTCTTCAGGACAACATCCCGTATCCTTACATAGCTGCTGAATGTATGTTCGTGCCGGTCGTCCTGCTTTTGCACGGCCATGTGTGGGGGTCCATCAGAGTACATCTCTTATGAATTCGTCCCTGCTTCTCCAGCAGTGTCCTGCATGTCTGGTTCCTCTAACTTGAATAGTTTTCGTGATAGGGGACAGGGGGCCGTACAGTTGGTATCTTGTGGGGTGTTGCCGCCAGGACTTGTTCAAGATTGCACGCAGCATTCTTGTGTAATTGCCGTCTAGCTTCTTCTCCAGTCGTTTTGTTAGCGTCCATGTAGTGAAGCCATATAGCAGTATCGATGTGACCGCTGCCTGGAAGAAACTGCGTTTCATTTTATCGGTTAGGTCTAATTTCCATCTAATGGACAGCCTATTGATAGCTGTCCATGCTTTCGTTATATACATACATACATACATACATATATATATATATATATATATATATATATATATATATTTGATTAGATAACTTTAAGGTCAAACTTTGGTATTGAAAAATGAATTTTAAATCAAAATCATCGTGACCATACCTGCTACTTTCGCGATGATATCTCTATCACAATGTTATGTAATAATCAGAATTGAGTTAGTCGGATGATAAAATAACCTTAAAATCGGATTAAAAATCGAATTAGAAAACGAATTAAAAATTACTTTTAAAATAAATCTAAAATCCCAAACCTGTAGTCTGTAATGGTAATATATCAGAAATCTAAAATGATAACGTACAGAAAAAAATATATATATAGATATATGAAGTATGATTTGAAGATTAACATCAATAAGATTGATAGTTTTATTATGAAAACTAAAAGTTCTCAACTCAAGAACAGACCAGGTCAAATCCTTTTTTGTTAATTTTTGTGTGTGTTCGTTCGTTTCTCGGCTTGAGTGCGTAAGTAAGTGTGTTTTGTTTTACAATAAAATCATTCATTAAAAGTTTATAAATGAAAAGCGTTCTTTATATATATATATATATATATGTGTGTGTGTGTGTGTGTGTCCGTGTGTATGTGTATGCTGAAATTTATATATATATATATATATATATATATATATATATATATATATACCCCAGTTCACAAGCAAGGTGTAACATGAGGCCAAATTTAAGTCAAATCAAACTGGTTTGAATTCAGAGTTTACCTTCTTCTTGAGCGCTTGCTATACAAAGGATAATGAGGTCAGTCTTGCCAACAATTTACTCATAGCTAGAGGGAAAATAGTTGGATGTTTACCTTTTCCAAGAGTATAAGTGTTATATGCAATGCTAACAGCTTCGTCAAGGGATATGAACTCGCACCAGCGCGTTCATATTCTATGATGATGTATATTACATCCTGAGCGCCTCCCGAATATATATATATATATATATGTGTGTGTGTGTGTGTGAGTGTGTGTGTGTATTGATTCTTTGTTTTTATTCTTACTTAGATATATATATATATATATATATATATATATATATATATATATATATATATATAAGCAAAAAAGTGTAAATATGAAGTCAACGTTATTTGGTAACCGATTCGCGTCGATCGAAAGGTCCAACAGATCAAGTAATTTTCGGCCTTGTCGTTTTATATGCTGCTGGGTTTGAAGAAGCTAGTCTTGTTTGTTGGTCATTCTGGGTAGGGTTTCCTTAACAATGCGTCTAATTGTTTTGCCCTATTAATTTTTTAATTAAACTACATAACGTCCTACACCAAGCCACTGTGAGATCTAAATAAAATATTAGAAAAATATATAGGTGCAACAGATGACCCCAGGAAACAGAAGAGCTAAATACAAAAAAAAAATCATTTAGCAATGAAAAAATTATAGTGAACAACAGTTTTTTTTTATTGATTCGAGACCTTAAAATCTCAAACGAAAACTTAAGAGAATTAGCCTGAAGAACAAGAAGAATAAAACCATCCTACAGAAACATCTTAAGACAATGTTTACCAATAAGAAAAAAGAGTCAGAATCACCTTCCCAGAACAAAGATATCCCTGAATAAGTGATCAGAAAAATTTCTACTAAGCCACCTGAAAAATAACGACTCCAAAGATTAATAAAAAAAATAATGATTAAAATAGAATAAATAAATAAATAAATAAAATTGAATAGAAATAAACAAGTTAACAAATAAATGAAGTGAATAAATACATAAAGAAACGATAAATAAATAAATAAAAGATAAAAAGTGAAAATAAAGAAAATAAATAAATGAATGATGCAAATTAATTCTAAAATAAATAAGATTGACCA
>OY757918.1:36889400-37059400 GCA_963585895.1 Sepioteuthis lessoniana | reverse complement strand
CCAAAAATCACACTACATTAGTATAAGTACAGTTATTAGCAGTCACATGGGCCCAATGTATATTGGGACACCCTATATATATATATATATATATATCATCGTCATCATCAAGTTGTAATGATATCTCAGTGTTCTCTCTCTCTCTCTCTCTCTCTCTCTCTTTCTCTCTCTCTCTCTTTTGGATCCTTATCATTTGTTGCTCCTGACTGGTCCTCTAGACTGTATCCAGTGTCCACACAAATATCTTGCTGGTCAGCTAACCCTGGTGTGTCCATGCATAAGAGTTCATAAGAGAACATCGCTTATGAGTCCATCCTAATTTCTCCAGCATGTCTAGTTCGTCTTATTTGAATAGCTTATGATATGGAGGTAAATAGCCACAAAGCCACTGTTTTGTGGGGTGTTGATTCTAGGATTTCTTCAAAACAGCACGTGACATTCTTGTTAGGTTTCCTTCTGGCTTTTTCTCCACGCTTTTCTTTACAATCCACGTAGTGCATCCATAAAATAGTATTGAGATGGTCACAGCTTGTAATAAATCAGCCAATTTATCAGGGAGATCAGATTTTCATATTATCGATAACCTATCAATATCAACCCCACCCTTCTTTAAGCGTATGTTAATATATACAAATGCATATATATATATATATATATAATAACAGAAAATCTTTCATAGATCTCTACAGTCCTTCATAATCACCTCCACCTACACTAATCTCTTAAATAAGGCTGCTTAGAGACAAAAGTCACCTCCGGGATCAGCCCTTGCCACCCATGTGTAGATATGTAACTGCATTATTCCAAATGGTCTAGTCTGCATATAGAGACACACTGCCATCTGGAAGAAAGTTTAGTCGATAAAAAGATTGTAAGAGAACATTAAAACATCGTAGATAGTATATTGACTAAAGCTTGTTGAATACGGATACCACATTGAAAGACTTCATGATTATTTTTCGGGCATAAGTCGAATCACTGATCACGTCAACTGCAGATTTTTTCATCTAAGTGGATAACTTGACAAAGTAAAATAGGTCGAACAGTCCGAGGATAAATGTGTTCAATTGTTGTTCAGCGAAAAGCTTTCTCGACTCTTGAATAGGTGTCATTTTTCATTTTATATGGTGTTTAGCCACCCTCCTCATCAGACAAATTCGGTGAAGATAACGGTTTATTCGTTGATTTTCCGATAATGAAACAGCTTGTACAAGGTTACAGAGTCTCAGTAGCATTCTGAACAACCTCACACACATACACAGATCACACACAAACACACAGACACAGACACACACACACACACATACTTATATATATATATATATATATATACATATATATATGTGTGTGTGTGAGTATATATATATATATATATATATGTATAACTACTGCTGCCCATCTATAAGGGTGGCTTCTGTGGATAAGTATGAAAACAACCATCGAAAGATAACCATGTTCCACACTCAAACGACATGTCCAAAACGGCATCAATGCACACAAGACGGAATATAAGTTCTTTAATCAAACAGCAACATCTCCACATTTAATGGTAGCTCTCTGAAACTAGTTGACAAGTTCACATACCTAGGAAGCAGTGTCTCATCAACCGAGACAGACATCGACACACGACTAGCAAAAGCATGGACAGCTTACGATAGCTATCGATCATATGGAAGTCAGAAGTGACCAATAAAATGAAACGCAGTTTTTTTAAACATCTGAATGGATGCACTACATTAACGGTAACTAAACGTATGGAGAAAAAGGTTGAGGGCAACTACACAAGAATTCTGCGAGCAATATTGAACAAGTCCTGGTGACAGGACTCCGCAAAGCAGCAAGTGTACGGCCATCTCGAAAACTGTCAAAATTAGACGAACCAGACATGCGGTACACTGCTGGAGAAATAGGAACGAGCTCATAAGTGATGTGCTCCTGTGAACCTCTTCACATGGATAAGCAAAGGCAGGACGACCAGCTCGAACTTACACATTGTAGCTCTGTGCTGATACGGGATGTAGCCCTGAGAACCAGCCGGAAGCAATGGACGATAGGGAGGTGTGGCAAATAGCGCAGCATGAGGACGATATATATATATATATATATATATATATACATGCGAATACCAACAGAGTCAGAAGTAATTTACCAAGGTTCCACCAAACCGGATCATCCGGATAATTCTGATCAAAGAAGAGTTGGAGCAAACTCCATTTTATTAAAAGGCCGCCAGCAGCGTGTATATATATATATATATATATACGCTGCTTTTTCGGCAATGTGTCTTTACTAATGAACTACTTTCAGCGGGAAACTATGATGTCACTAATGAAGCTGAGTGTTGTTAGGCACAAGCGAAAAACCAACGCATAACAATCATTTTGATTATCAGCCAACAATGACACCATTCAATGAAAAACGCGTCTCTACTAGACGGAAATAACCGTAATTGTTAATTTGACTACCTTCTTTTATTTTTAATTTTTCCGAAAAAAGAAGCCCAAGTAAGTTTAAATTCCATAGTTTGTGTCTACTATCTTTGGCCAAAATATTATCGAATTAGTACAGTTAGAGATACCCATGAGGACAAACTCGATGGAAAAAATATCATAAATTGCCAGATTTGGTGATAAAATGAAAAGGATGTTCTCGCTGAAATAGCCCAATGAGTGTAAAATTCAAACTAGTAAAAAGAATGTAGTAAATTTGGTTTGGTTTAATTTCTTGGTTTAATTATATATCCAAATTTGTAAAAAAGTAGTTATACAATTTAACCAAAAACTGGGGGAATAAGGAGGTTCATACATTTCTCAAAGGGCATTAAGTCTGATAGCGAACGTAATACATCAACTGGAATTCCAACTTGTTTACTAAGATGTCACATTATTGCACGTTAGACCCAACACTGCATGAGTCACTGAACATAGTATGAAATTCCACTACAGTCATTCATGGCAAAGCTTTCTGAAGTTGCAAACGGCAGTGGGATGTTAAAAAAAAATATTCTAGCATAAGAATCTGTGAAATATGACATGATTATTCAAGTATGTATAATTGATACAAATATATATTTTGCTATAATTAGATTTATTGGAGGAGTTCCCTTAATAGAAGGGTCACTATTAAGAGGTGGATTCTACGAGTTTTTGATACTCCCTGACATCACGTAGCAAACATTTTGATAGACTTTATTTTACGTCGATTATCTGTAAGACGTTGAACAAACGATCTGCCAGCATTAGGCACCTATCTTTGTGTAATGGTTAACAAACGAAGCTAGCAAACCATTACTAGTAAATTCGACTATCAAAGAACGCTCCATACTTCTGGCCTCGTACCACAACTGACCAAAGCTTAGTAAATAATAACTATGTGCAAACAGATCCAATTGAAATAAATTTACTTTGTTCGCTGAACCTAACTTAAAACTAATTCTGATCCTTTCAAAAAAACGTGGTCTTTAAGTCTATTATCCCTGGAGAAATTAAAGAAAATACCTGTCTTATAGAATGTTCACTTAGTGCTTTTTAAGTTGAATATAGACCAATAACAAATAAGATTCAAAAATATTCTTATTTAAGAGCTGAACATGACTGTTTCATAGAATTTTCCTTTAATAAACTAGATTAAATTGCTTGAATGAATAGTATATTTTATTTCCAAGCCAAACGTTTGTTTGGTCTTCCGTTGCTTTATTCTCTCTGAATAATTTCTGATGCCGTGAAAACAGGAAGAAATGTACAACGGACACCACGTGGAGGCCGGCTTCTTTGTTTTTCCCGGAAGCGTCTCTTCTCGTATCGATGATTCGTTTCTCTTTCTCCATTCAACTGGAGTTTTGTCTCCTTGTACTCCAGCCACCAAAAGAGATAAGGAGATAGAATCAAAAAGATTATATATATATATAGGGGTTCAAAAAACACCCTACTCCTACTTCCGCCTCGGGTAGGTGATATGCAGATGGTGACCTTGGAAAACCCAGTCTGATATGCTGCATCAAGCATATTTTGTTAAACCTCACCCACTGGACGAGATGCTGAACTTTGTCAATTCATCTCTCTTCCAAATACTGACTTTTTCATTTCTTCTTTTTTTTTTTTAAACTTTTCTATTTGCGTTTCGTTAACATTTGCTTACAATACAAAAAGGATGTTAAATTCAAAGATAAAAATATCTTTTTGTGTTAATCCACTTAAAAATTGACCTTGTATGATATCCTACCAATAGTGGAGAGGGTTTGGTAAACTGATATTTTACTGTATGAAAAACTATTTGTTCTGATTCTATAAATCACTTTTTAATTAAAAGCCATCCGAAAAAATGTGACAAGTCTAGTAAGAGCTTATCTTGCCTTCCTCGAGAGATATTTACCGATCCCTCTGCAAGCGCAGGAAGTGACACCTGGTCAGTTTTCAAACGGAGTTTAAAAAGTTTGAATTCAGAGTGTTTCCAAGACTGGTTGCCATATCATTATTGATGAGCTCAGTTTATCTTACTAGTTACTCGAAGTCGGAGAGAGAATGGCTTGACTCATACCTTTCCTAAAGGTATTCGAGCAATGTGAAATGCAAGAATCTCGTCCAGGATTTGAAGCTGTTCTGCCGTGTCCATTTTCTACGGTAACTATAACACAACGAACGCCATGGTATCAGGTAAGCTAGTTCTTTCCCTCACATCGACGGGTTGTTGGTGTCTTAAGTGAACTCTCCTGTTTTCATTTTTTTCTCGTTTCCCTTTTTTGCCCCGTCAGCTGGGGCTGTAGAATACACCGACTGCTTCTCTGCAGAGGGGTAAGACCCCCCCACGAGTGTCCTGGATATGACACTAAACAATCTGATGGTGAGGTTCCAGCAATGCTGGAGCTTTGGGGAATGCGGAGTACCCCTTCATTGCCATCGGTCCCAGGTCCACTCTGGCCCGGAGTGGTGCCACCTGATAGGGCCCTATCTATGGATTAAATAGAACTAACAGCATACTTATGCTAAAATGAATTGAGTAAACTGAATAGCTTGAAATAGAAACGTTTTTGACAATTAAACCGTACTTACACTTAAACTGCATGCTTATGCTTAACTGAATTATTTCAGATAGAACTGTTTTTCGACATTAAAACTGTATTTACACTTAACTGAATTGTTACATATAACTGCTTCAATAGTTTGAAATGGTAATGTTTTTGACAATTAAACTGTGTACTTATGCTGAACTGAATTGTTTTAAATAGAACAGATTATTTACATAAAAATGGATTTGCGTTAAATAACCTACAAAGGTTGATATGCCATAAAACCAACCAAACCAAACCAATCGTTTCCCTTTTGCTTTTAAAACTGTTTGTATAAGATTAAATTGATAGACCAAAAACGAAATATAATGAAAATGATCATTTGATAAAATGTTGACTTGTTTTAATAATCTGATGTTCTTTAATGAAAACTGAGGTCTTTTTTTCTTCTTTAATGTTGGAAATGTTTTTTTTCCTCAATGAAGAAATTGAATATCACTGCAATAACTTTGGTACAGCTACATTTAGCGTTTCTAACAATTCGATGTAAATATTGAAAAATAGATGTTGTTTACAAAATTGAAATAAGTAGAAGATACTTTTTTTTATTAAATGGACAATTTCTTTCGTTTATCATAATTACCCAACCCCTCCGTTCGGGCAGGATATGACACAAGGTCAATTTTTTAAGCGGAGTTTAACAGGTTTAAATTCAGAGTTTTCCTTCTCCTAGACTAGTTGCCTCACCAAGGCTGAAGAGCTTAGTCTGCCCTACTATTTGCCCATAGCTGGAGGGAAAATAATTGGATTCATACATTTCCCAAGGGTATTAGTGCTATGTGAAATGCAATCAGTCCAGGATTTGAACTCGTGTCGCCGTGTCCAATTCCTACGACGATAACCGTTCTTTGTTTATTACACTTTGCTGACGAATCTGCCGTCCTCATTCCAACGTTATTGCTGTCGAATCCTCAACAGTCCGTTGTGTAGTTCCATAAAAATGAACACTGACGCCGAAGATTCCGTAATAAAGACAGAATGGTGTCGCTCGTGGTGTAATGGTTATTATCTTGAGAAATCGACACGGCGATCCATGTCCAGTGTCTGAACGAGTCTGTTTGCATTTCACATTGCGCAAATACCTTTGGCAAAGGAATGGATTTAATTGTTCCTCCTCCAAATATCGGTAAATGATAGGTCAGACTGGATTCTTTAATCTTGGTAGGGCAAGCAGTCTAGAAGAAGGAAAACTCTGAATCGTACACAATAAATGTCTGCTTAAAATAATTGACCTTGTGTTGCATCCTGCTCGTGGCGGAGGGGCTGGATAAGTACATGTCAGTAAGTTGGCTGGCTGTAGTCGAGGGCGGCCTGTAGATTCCCTTTTCAGTAGCTACTACACCAGAGGAGGGCGATACTTCATTCCCAGGATTGTTCCACTTACTCTTGATCTGTACATTATAATGCTGAGTGTTAAGCAAGTAGCAAACCTGTCGGCTCCGCAGTGTGTGTTCCCTGGCCCTCGCAATACTTCACAAAATGGGTCCCCGCGACAAAAGGAAGATATGTGCAAACTTTCTGTGGCTGTATTACTACTTCACACAAACGTCGCCGTCGAAGAATAAAAATGTAAATTGTATTTTTATAGATCTAAGTGTTCTTCGTTGTTTGTCTAGCGCTACAATATGCGACAGCTAGTCACAACACAACGAGGACTCTCCACTTATCATAATGAATATCGAACATGAATAATTTTCAATAGTTACTACACCAAGGTGTAGAGGAGGGCGATACTTTATTCCCTAGATTGTTCCACTTACTCTTTATCTGTACATTATAATACTGAGTGCTAAGCAAGGAGACATCAAGTACCATTCTTGAGACTTTAGCATGACTCGACCTAGTATTGAACCCCAATCTCTCGGGCCATTAATGAACACTAACCATTATGCTAATGGCCCGCTTAAAGTATATACAGTGAAGACAAAATAAAGAAAAGGGATGAACAGTTGAGTCGTGAATAACAAAGGGCAAAATAAACAGTTAAATTGTCTGTTTAATCAAAATGAGTTACAATCAATTCAGTGGAAAAGAACCTCCTTTATCAATGGGTATTAGTATACGTTCAGTGTATCCCACTGCAGATGGACAAGATCCTCTCATAAATAAGGGTTTCTTGGATAGTGTGAAAATACCTATTCATTGTCATTTCTCCCCGCTCCATTCTGATTCTAAGTGTCAGTACCTGCTAGGGCTCCATCAATGGAACAAATAGAGCTGTTTAAAAATTATTCACGTATGATCGAACATTGCGCAAAAACAAAAGAAAAACTCTTGAGAAACATCAATACGAAAAATATGAATATGAACGTACAATGAACACGATTCCCTAACCTCTGGGCATAAAATAATACCAGACGATTTGACTTGACACTAAAATCAAACAATCAATCAACCAATCACTCAAGAACACGAGCAAGAATAAAGAAAACATTTGACTCAGAGTTTGAAATCGAATTTTTTAACTCTTATCCGCTGTAAACGATTACTTTGTCTAGTGAATATATGAATCGATAGGATGAATTTAGCTATGATAATCGTAATGTTTGCTCAAGACTTTTTTTTTACAAATTTAGAGGTTAATTAGATTCAGGTTTTCTCTTCTTTTCCTATTTATTTATCTTATTGGTTATTTTATAAACTGAGTCATATTCGAATAAATCGCTGTGTATTTTTTTATTCTTTAGTTAATCTAAACGGATGTGAGCAGGCATTTTGTTCCTTTTTTGGCAAACATGACAAATAGATTCATATTTGGCATTCGTCTTATTACACAAATAAAAAAGCAAAAATCTTTTTGATATGATTCAATATCAACCGTCAGTTAAACAATTTAATGAAATACAAACATTTCCAATTTGTCATTTGCAGGATTCGTTCTTTTAGTAAGTTGGTGTGCAACGAAATTTTAGATATTATGATTTCGGCAGACATTCGGCAAGTTTTTTTAACTAAATAATTCTTTAAACAGTAACTACAAAGTAGTTTGGTTTGGTTTTATAGCATATCAACCATTGTAGGTTATTTAATGCCAAATCCATTTTTATTCATATAAACAGTTCTATTTCAAACAACTCAGTTTAGCATAAGTACACAGTATGAATGTCGAAAACAGTTCTATTTCAAACTATGCAATTTAGTCCACAAAATTAAATGGTTCCAGCATTGCTATGTATCACTAATAATTAAATTAAACACCAGTCATTTGTTTGCACACAGTTAAATGTAAAAACAGTTCTATTCCAAACAATTCAGTTTAGCATATAAACACGCAGTTAAGTTCTATTTGACCCATATATAGCACCTTATCATGTGCTACCATTCTGGTCAAGAGTGGACCTGGGAGCGATGGCAATAATAAGGTACTCTGTATTCCCTAAAGTTCTATCATTACTGGAGCCTCACCATCAGATTGTTTAGCGTCATACCCAGGACACTCGTTGGGGGTGTCTTACTTCTCTGCAGAGAAGCAGTCAGTGTGTTCTGCAGCCCCAACCGACTGCGCCAAAATACAAAGTCGATCTTGAAAGTAGTAATCATTTATTTTGACGTCTTGTCGAGAAGGATTTGGATACTCCCACAGTATTCCACATAGAAGGGTAAGACTCCTCTAAAATGAGGTGCCGTTCGTATAATTGGTGGTGAGGCTGCAGCTCTGATGAGTGTGTAGTTATCCCTTCATTGTTATTACTCAGAGATCGACTCTTGTTACATTCTCATCTACAGCATCACAACGACACAATAATTAAGACGTAGTGACAAAGACAGACGCAGGAAGACTTCTTTACAAATATATTGCACCTCTCACTTTATTGCGTTGTTCAAGGTTTGCATGTGAGAGGGAGTTGAAGACCGAACATAACTGAAATATTTTGACCCCACTGTTATGGCCGTCAGCGTTGAGTCTTTCTTCTCTGGACCCCAATTCAATCAGGGCTCCCGAGACCCCCTTCGGCTGGGTGTGGCTTTCCCTACCACATCTCGTCTCCAACAGGCACTCGAACTCAACTGTCCTCTGTTCAATTCGTCGGCCTTATATTACCTTCAAACTCCCACGCGGAGATATGGACACGCCTCTACGCCTCCGCAATTTCTTCCGATATCTGGCGATCGGGATGTGTCACTTCCGCTACCTTGGAATGGCCTGTGTGATTGTCATCGAGCGGAAATAACTTTCATCCAGTTCATAGGTCACTCTCTTCCGGTGCGTCAGTCTATGAGAGTATAATGTGATTTTTTTTTTACCTCGTCCCTGTTCATCAGCCAATTTCCGCCCACGCGATTTCCTCTCATAACTGCCATTAGAATGTGTCATTTCCTTCCGGTGCATCACCTTGAATGGCATTTTTGGCCGGGTCAAAAGGTCAAAACATAACACTCTGACTCAAAATTGTATCACTCATTTGAGCCTCATCTATGATTGATTGTTTTTTTTTAATGGCATATGAAAACGTCTCGGGTCATTTTTGCCTTGAGTTTAGGGAATCGCGTTCATTGTACATCTATACTTACATTTTCGTGCTGTTGTTGCATACCAGATGTTTTTTGCGTATTTTTAACGATTCTGACTTCTTTGTTTAATGGCATATCAACCCCCGTGGATTATTTAACTCTTAAGCCATCATTGTAGGAGGACAGTTCTGGTACTTTTTACAAAGCTGCTGGGATAAGGAGATTCATAACTTTCCCGAGTGACTTCATCCGGATAAGCGCGAATGGAGTTCGAACACGCTTACTGCACGTTATATATATATATATATATATATATATATATATATATATATATGTAATATACTAGCTTAGCTTGCGACAGTGTGCCGTGGATGCACTAAGCAGATTCTATTCGGTCACAAGATAACATCAACAAAGTGGTTTCACAGGAAAGAGAAAAATAAAAGATTATGGCGAGAATATAATTTATTGCATTAGGATAGAGTGACAGATATATCCGTTCGCAACAAATTACCGGAAAAAACGAAAGTATGTAAGTCCCGATAACCAGCCATAAAGAGAAAATAAGTGGGTGAAGAGGTGGGTTCATATTTCCGCGCGGGACTTGAGAAGAGAATATAAGGTCTGTAATTTTAGACTGAAGGCAAAGATCTGCTAGGAGAGACCCGCTGGCCACTCAAGCGATGGGGCTGGGTCTGCTGGTCTCTCAAGGAAACCTGTCGACTCCCCTGGGTGTGTTCTCTGGCCCTCGCAATACTTCACAAAAAGGTCCCCGCCACAGAAGAATGATATGGGCAAACTCTCTCTAACTGTATTCCTACTTCACACAAACGTCGTCGTCGAAGAATAAAAATATAAATTGCATTTTTATATATCTAAGTGTTCTTCGTTGTTTGTTAAGCAGTATAATATGCGATAGCTAGTCACAAAACAACGAGGACTCTCCACTTATCATAACGAATATCGAATATGAATAATTTTTCAACAGAACTATTTGACCTTTTGAAATGATTCTAACAGGTACTACCAATCCAGGTCAGAATATAATCCGGAATAATGACAACAAAGTGGTACTCTAAACACTCAAGATCTCCAAACTGGAGCCTCACCATCAGATATAATTTAATCTACTAACATTTTTGGTACGAGTATGTTTCTACCTCCCTGCAGCGTATACAGTCAGCGTTTTCTAATTCCCGTCGATATAAATGTTATTACTCTGCAGCGTATTCTAATCTCTAGTCTCACCTTAAAGCGAGACACAGTGTTTTAATCTCGTCTTCGGGCACAACATGATCTAAAGACGAGGAGCGCGAATTCCTAAAAACCTTCAAAGTGTTACAATGTTATCTTCGGCCAATGTATTTCCTTCACGACCTCCGTCTAATATATGCAAGTAGAGACAACTTATTCAAAGTTTTATTCACTGCAGTTTATAAATTCATTTTTGATATCGAGATACAGAATGTAAAAATAGTTTCGAGCTATTTCCAATAAAGACGTACTGGATCGAGGTCATGCAGCTGAGAAGTACCGTGCACCTTAGGAGATAGTGGGAATGACAGAAGTCAGATGTCAAGTGCGACTTTTCATTTGCAAATCCACCTCTGAAAGGCAGTTAGGGTGCCTGATGAATGAGCTTCTATTGCCCTAGGTATGGTGAGGAAAATTTTAAAAATATAATAATGGCTGCCGTGCCTAACATAGACACAAACAGTTCGATAAATATTCCGAAAATCAGATGGAAATGGGAAATGCATGAGAAAAAGACTAAGATTAGGTGTAATATACTGGTTTTAAATGATATATATTTGTGTTGCTTGGAGTGATATATATATATAAGATGTATAGATATATATAATCCTTGGTATATATATATAATCACTCTCTCCCTCTATATATACATCACTTTACATGTATTTATATGTGTTATATATATATATATATAGATATTGAATGATGTAGATAGGTTTATGTATTGATATATATATATATATATATATACGTTTGTGTGTGTGTATGTGTGTGTGTGTGTTTCCTTGTTGGTTTGCAAGTGCGTGTACAGTGTTGTATATATATATATATATATATATATATATATATATATATATATATATATATATATATCTGTGGAGTAATGTATAGATACATATAGATGTATGTATTTATCAATCCCACCGCATGAGCTGGATGTGACACAAGTTGCATTTTTAAGCTGAGTTTAACGGGTTCGAATCCAGATTTTCTTATCCTTGAATGGTTGCCTAACCAAGGTTAACAAATCCAATCTGCCCTACTATTTACCGAGAAGTGGAGGTAAAATCATTTCCAAAATTTATTTGTGCCTTTTGAAATGCATTCCTATAATGGATTTGAACTCGTGTCGACATGTCTCCATTTCTTACGACGATCACCATTACGCCACGGGCACAGCCACATATATATACCTGTATAGGGATGTAGAGATATACTGAAATGTAGACCGATACACACACACACACACACACACATATATATATATGTAGTATATCATATATATATATATAAAAGTTGCCCGACCGTAGTCGAGCGCAATCTGAAGGCTACTTTTTCAATAGCTACTACACGAGGAGTAGGAGAGGTCAGTACTTTCCCGGGGTTGCTCCACTTACCATTGAACCGTAAATTACAATGCTGAGTTTTAAGCAAGGAGCAGCAAGTAATATTTTTTTGAGTATCTAGTATCACTCGGTCGGGGATTGAATCCCGGATATATATATATATATATAATATATATATATATATATATATATATATATATATATATATATTATAAAGAAAGGGAATAAAAGATTGAGTGATTTACTTTTATATTTCGAGTGATGTACATATATAATATATGGAGAGCGAGAGAGAGAGGAAAGAGAGAGAGAGAGAGAGAGAGAAAGAGAAGGAGGGAGAGAAAGAGAAAGATTGATGTATAGATTATATATAATCCTTGGTGTGCATATAAATAACCTGGGATGAAGATGCAAACAATAAAATACAGAGATAACCCACGAATGGTGTATATGACATTAAACAAAAGAAACAAACCACACCTAAAATACACAGTGATAGAGAGTGGGGGTGAGACTAATAGTCTATAGAAACTACGAATAGACGGAAATAAATAGCTCATGGATTTTTATGGATATGGTCTCTGGGAAATGGATAGATACTTAGATGCAAGATGGATAGAAGATGTCCGGTACGCGGATGTAGATATAGAGATATTAAAGTGAATCTATGAATATATTAAGGCGGGCTGGAAACTGGGATATATATAATATCAACAGTCTGAGATGGCGGGTTTTAAACTGATAAGCTAGAGATAGATATGAGCAGATTTAGATTCAACTGGGTTGATGGTTATGTATAAACTGAGAGAATAGTTACGAATGTGCTGATATAGACACACAAAGAAGACGTGGATGAAAAAGAGATATACAGACACAAGTTCAGATATTAAAATGACACATAAATAAAATCATAGTTGTTTCTTCGGTTGAACTCATTTATGGATGTCTGTCTGGGAAGCCATGAAAAGAAACAAAAAAACATTTAACATTTCATTTTATGAAATTTTATTGAACTTCTTTCTCTTCTAAATTTTAAATCTAAAATGTAACCTTCAACGCAACTCTTATTTCATATACTTCTAAATATTCTTATTGCTTAAAATCATTCACTCGACAATAAACTTGGCTCAGTTGGCTGGGGCTTTAGAATACACTCACTGCATCTCTGAAAAGGGGTAAGACTACCCCAACGTGTGTGCTGTATATGATACTAAATAATCTGATGGTGAGGCTTTAGTAATGCTGGGGTTTGGGGGAATGCTAAGTACCTCTTCATTGGCATTGTTCCCCGGTCCACACTAGCCCAGATTGGTAGCATATGATAGGACACAACCTATGGGTTAAATAGAACTAAACCATGTACTTAAGACTAACTGAATTATTTGTAATAGAACATTTTACATATAACTATGAGTAAGCGAAAAACTATATCTAGAAATGACTGTGTTTAAACAAAAAGTGTTGTATTTATGCTAAACTGAATTGTTTGAAGTAGAATTGTTTTTTTACATTTAGCCATGTATTCGTATTAGATATGAGAGAAACCATTGAACTGTGTAAAAAATGAACTCAGAATCGTTTAAAGATATTAATCATATATTTAATATATATATATATATATAAATGATTTGGAATGAAATAATCTACAATGTTTGATATGCCATGAAACCCAACCAAACCAAAACACACACACACACACACACACACACACATATATATATATATATATATATATATATATTATAAAGGATTTGGCATTAAATAACGTATAGGAGTTTATATGCCATAAAACCAAACCAAACCGTATATATATACGTATATATATATATATATATATATATATATATGTGTGTGTGTGTGTAAAGACGATTTAGCATTAAATAACGTACATGGTTTGATATGCCATAAAACCAAACCAAACCAAATCATATATTTGGAATTAAATTACCATGACCAGAAAATCCGGCGAACACTTACGCACGACATACGGAAACACTGGACAGCTGTTTCGACCTTATTAGGTCTCATCAGCACCTAATAAGGTTGAAACATCTGTCCAGTGTTTCCGTATGTCATGCATAAGTGTTCGCTGGATTTTCTGGTTATGGTAATTTAATTCCCAATATAATTCTCTACTTAAAAAAGAAGAAGAAAAAAAAGAAAAATGTTGATCAAATCATATATATTTAGTATATTTGTATAAAAAGGATTAAATAACCAACAAGGATTAATATGCATTAAAACCAAACCAAACCAATCGATAACAAATCATAATCCCATGACACAGACGACTACTTTGGTTATCCCCAATTAATGTATGTATTTATATATCAAGATATTTTCATTGTTTTTTCTATTTCTTAATATATGAACAAAGAACCAACGAACAAAATATTTCAATGCTCCTGTCGGTGTGGCTAAGAATATATACACACCCCCACAAAAAAGCGGTATTACATCAAACTGCATCTGATGGGGAGGCGCGGGAAATCTGGCGAATTTAATTAACCCTTCATTGTCATTACTTTTAAGTTCACCGTGTCATAGTACCAGTCTGGGTTCTATTTAAAATTCAAAGAGATTTATTCTATTTAATATTCAAAGAGATTCATTCTATTTAATATTCAAAGTGATCTCATAAAAGATGATTGCAATTTAATAGAAAAAAATCTTAAGAAAACTACATAAAAATGAAAATATGAACATACACGGAACACAGTCTTATAACATCTAATCATGAAATAAGCCTCAACGGGTTGATATACCGCTAAATCAATAAGCAACCCCAACAAAATATTTCAATATTGTACCAACTCATCAAGTGAGTAAAATAATCTTTCAACATATCAGATTTCATCATCGTCATCATCATCATGTTATGCCGTTAGCAAGGGTTTCCTTAACTCTCCCCTCTCTCTCCCTCTCTCTCTCTCCATTCGTCTCTATCATTCATCGCTTCCGGCAGGAATTCAAGACAACACCCAGTGTCCGTACAGATAAGTTCTAACTGGTCGTCTAACATTTGCTCTTCCGTTTGAAGGGATCTATTGGAAAACATCACTTATGAGTTCGTCCTCACTTCTCCAGCACTGTCCCTCATGTCTCGTTCGTCTAATTTGGATGTTTTTTTAGATAGGACGTAGGCGGCCGTTCAGCTGCTATTTTGTGGGACGCTGCTTCCAGGGTTTTTTTTAAATATAGCTCGTAGCATCCTTGTACAATTGCCCTCAAACGGTTTTCTCTATACGCTGAGCCAACGTTCATCTAAGTAGCGGTCTTGTCCATATTAGATATAATCGTCGGAAATCGATTACCTTGGCGATTTTCTTTCCCTGTATTTATTATTTTATCTTACTATGTATTAAAAATATAATTAAATAGATATATAGTAAGTTTTCCAACTGTAGTTGAGGGTGACCTGAAGGCTCCTTTTTCAATAGCTACTACACCGAGGTTTAGGGGAGGGCGCTACTCCATTCCCTGGATTGATCCAATTATATTTAATCCATTGCTTATAATGTTGGTTGTTAAGCAAGGAGGCATTAAGTACGATCTTTTTGTCTTTGGTATGATTCAACCTGAGATTGAATCTCTATTTTTGTCAATTCGTAAACACTCTAATGTAATGACTACAGACAGTCATAACCCACGTTACATCATTTCAGCCAACGTCAAATTTGCCTTTACGTCACTTTTCTTGACTAAATTTCACTTCAGTGAACTACATTTCGTCTGGCATTACGTCACTCGTTAACGTCACCTACATCATTATAATGAAATTGAATTAAATAGTTTTATTCATTTAATTTATTGTTCTTTACAAATTAAGACGAAACTATTCTTTGAAATTTGGAATGCTGTTACAAAAGTTATATTAAAAAGTTTTTAAGCTAATTATCAGGTGTCTGAAAATCCCAGGCCATTGGGCTAATAAGTAAAGTGTTTGCCAATGGTTTGGGAGCCCGGGTTCATTTCCAGGTCGAGTCATACCGAAGACTCAAAAATGCCACTTGATGCCACCTTGCTTAACACTTAGCTTTAAAAGGTATAGATCGAGGGTAAAGTGGAGCAATCCAGCGAATGGAGTAGCGCCCTCCCCAACACCTTCGTGTAGTAGCTATAAAAAAGAGAGACTTCTGGTCGCCCTCCACTAAAGTCGCAAAATTTACTTAAATCATTTTTTATCAGGTGTTTGTTCTTATGCTGAAGGCATTCTTAGAGTAAATCACTAGATAAATAACCCAGTTTTATTAATTCTGTTTATTATTCTTTAAAAGATATTATGAAAATCGTTTTTTCATGTTCTTTAATGTTTAGCAATAGCTATATTATTTTAAAAGCATTAGGTTTTTTTGACAGTTGGGATTAAAAAGAAACAAAACAAAAAATAAATACAAACACGTAACAGTTTCCCAGGAGGCCACTAACAGGAAGTAAAATCGGCGTGTGCCTAAAAAAAGGGAGTTAACTTGATCCAAGAAGTTTTCTCTCATTAAGCATTTACCACTTCGACAGAACGGACGTTTTTTTTTTTTCTCGCCTGCTAGTCGCGAGCGCATGTGTTCGTTAAGTCCCGTGGTTTATCGGCGCGCTGCTTCTTCTACTGGTAGCAGCCTCTACTAAACATACCCATTGAGCCCACGACGTATTTTAAAATTTATAACTCGAAGAAGATGAGTCCATAATTTACTTCATCGCCTTTTCTGGAAAACCCGACTTTTTCTACTGGTTTAGGGGAAAATATAACGCCAAAGAATAGTCCTAAACCCTAAAATAAAGTTTGGGTTTAAATGTTTCCTTGTCTCTTTCCTTCCGTATTTGATTCCCTTACATCTTCACGTGACAAAAAGAAGACAAATGAATAGGGTAAGAAGAAAAAAAAGCAGTCTGATGTCAAAATCCTCCAACAATACCAACAATTTATTTCACACAAACAGAATAACCCTCCTTTAACCCCATAGGACTAACTTAGAACTTAGGGCAGGATATGACTCTCTCTCTCTCTCTCTCTCTCTCTCTCTCTCTCTCTCTCTCTCTCTCTCAATCTATCTACATATATATATATATATACTAGGGTTATGGGCACTATAAGTCCGTTACTTTTAGTTTCGTGTGTTTTACACAATCTTCAGACAGAAATATAAAAAAGGTAATCCAAGTTCCTATGTATCATTAGGCAGAGTCACCAGATTTGATGTTAGTAACTGGGCCATTGGCCTTATGAGTAGAGTGTTCACCAATGGTCTGGGAGACCGCGGTTCAATCCCAGGTCGAGTCATATCAAAGACTCCAAAAATGTACTTGGTGTTTCCTTGCTAAACACTCGGCATTATAAAGTAAGGATCCAGGGTAAGGTGGAGCAATCCAGGGAATGAACGTTTTCCAGATAAGGCCATGAAGTATATTATGGACTCATTTTCGTCGAGTAATAAGTTTGAAGATCCGTCGTGTGTTCAGTGGGTAGGTATTGAAAAAGGGGCCATCGGGTCACCCACGACTATGGTCGCCAACTTTACTTACTTACTTATGCTATAACAGCATCGAGAACTCTTTTTATCCAAAAACATTTTATATTTGCAGTTTCTAATTATATATATATATATATATATATATATAATACTAGCCTAAGCAACGTCATTAATAATCAACTAATCAATATTGTCCTCCACAACAATACTATGATGGGAAGGAAAAATTTTCAAGACTTTCGACCCAATATTGAGAAGACCGAGATCGAGAACGAAATGGAAGCCGACTGTATCAAGTGAGGTAGAAAACATCAAACAAACCTGGGCAATAACGATATATATATATATATATATATATATATATATATATATATATAGTATACTTAGTCCAGTTAAACCGGAGTTAGGAGTAATTCCATCAGGACAAGAAATTATTCATGAATGAATATTTAAATTTTCCTGGTAAAGAGCTCAATGTACCAATAATACAGAGCAATAATTTCTTTAAGAAAAAAACAACGAAACCAATCACAAAGGATTATAAATTTATTTCCATCCTGTTACGCATTTTTGAAATTTCCTAAAACACGAAAAAAAAAAATTAACAGGACTTCTTCAGATCTTTTTGATAAAAAAACTAGAATAGACACATAAGAGTGGGAGGGGATAGAAGAGTGGGAGGGGATAGAAGAGGGGTGAACAGTTACCTCCTCATTAAGTCCACTTCCGTTTTAAATTTAAATTTCGGTTAGCAATATAGCAAATTTATTTATTTTTTTTTTTTAAGAAATTAATATTTTGTTAAAATTACATTTAGACTTAAATTACAGATATTTTTAATTAGATTTAAAATTTTAAATAATAATCTCACGTAAAGATGCAGTAATAGATATATTAAAACAAAAACAAATATTTAATTTACTTAAATATTTTAAAATTTCGAAAATATTTAGAAAGCATTAATCAGTTACTCTTTTTATGCGTAGTACATATGTATTATATATTTTTTCACAATTTTCTATCTAACAATTTATTTATTTATTCTCAAAATTAACTCAAATTCTCAAAATAACTTTATGCTTTTTTTTTTTTTAAATTTTGTTTCATTATTTATAGTTTAAATTTGGCCCTATGTCTACACCTAGCTATTAGTTCATTTCTCTTATTTAATAATTCTCTTGGCTCAGGAAAAAGCAAAATGTGGATTTTTTCCTCAAGACACAGATTGCACCTACTATCGAAAGATTTTGGGGTACTAGATCTTTTCAGTATGGACCATTGAATGTCAGGGGTTAACCCTTTATTTTTTAATCCCCAATAATGTTTTGATAGAGCAGTTTGATTTTTTTGATGCTCATGGGAGAAGGAATATTTATGATTTCCGTACTTAATTTTAAAATTAGTAGATGAAACGCCAATATAATATTTCTTATCAATTATGTCCTCTTTTGGATAAATAATAGCTTGATATACTACGTTATCTAAATTACACAAACCATCCATTGGACAATCACTTCGAGATTTACAATTACATTCTATTTTTTTACAATTAATATTATTATTATTTACTCGGTTATGAAATTTATTAATTTATTCATTATTATGACTATTTATTATTTGAGAAATATTTTTAGTGCAAGAATAACTTATTTTCAAGGTTTTCCTACTAAATATTTTATGTAATATATTATCTTGTTTAAAATGTTTATCTATCAGTCTCAAAAAATATTTACCTACATCTATATTTGCTAGTTTACAAAAAGGGGGGGGGGGTTAAACCATATAATTTTACTTTTTCTATTTTTATTTTTTTGATCGTAATTATTATTATCTCTAGCAATTTCATTTGCTATATTTTCTTTTAAATACCTAAAATCCTCCTTAAAACCACTATTTTTAAGGGCATCTATATATTTTTTACTACTCTCTTTGAAAATCTTTTCTTTTGCAGATAGCTTACCTATTCTTAAATTTACTGCTTTAGGGATTTGCTTAATTATAATTTTAGGGTGACTGGAATTAACATTAATGTATGATGGTTCTGGTTGGATTTTATGAAAGGTTTATAAGAATCATAGTAATTATAGTAATTCTTTTATCAAAAAGATCTGAAGAAGTCCTGTTAATTTTTTTTCGTGTTTTTGGAAATTTCAAAAATGCGTAACAGGATGGAAATAAATTTATAATCCTTTGTGATTGGTTTCGTTGTTTTTTCTTCAAGAAATATATATATATATATATATATATATATATATATATATATATATATATATATATAAAGTAAATTTGTCGACCGTAGTCGAGAGCGACCCGAAAGCTCTCTTTTCATTTGCTACTACACCGAGGTGTAGGGAAGGGCGCAAGTCCTTTCCCTGGATTCTATAATCAAGCTAAGATTTTTTCGCTAAACCAACACATTAAAAACTCTTTACAGGATACAGTGATTTCCATGCCAATTTAGAAGTGAATGGTATCTTACACGTTCTGCATTTATGCTAAGTGTTAGTCTTAATCATCAAAATTGTTTATTTAACAGAGGTTGGTTGTTTGTTTGTTTTGCTGATTTGTGTTTTATGTCCCATCAACCCTAGCTGGTTAGTTTATGTGTGTTTGTAAGTGGTGGGGGGCGCGTGTGCGTGTATGGAATTTGTAATCAAATTGTTAGTAAGGATCTTTATTTTTGAACGTGTTTCAGGAACTCATTTGTTTACACTGTGTTAAATTGTTTCAAAAATTTATATCAAACACTTTTCATTCTATTTATCAAATATGCCAATCTAATATGAACAACTTGCACTCAGCAGTATGGTTTTCAAATAACTAGTTACAATAATAATTATAATTATAATAATGTTAATAATAATATTTAGTAAATCATTGAGCAGTTTTATTTCACCCATGGTTGGAACCCTTACAGGTACTACCATTTTGGGTGAGAGTGGACCTGGAGGTAATGGCAATGATGTGATACTCTGCATTCTGCAAAACTCAAAGATTGGAGCTTCACCATCCGATTCAGGTTAGCGGTATATTCTCAGCACTTGTTGTGGAGTAGGGTCTTACACCATTTTCAGGGGTGTAGTCGGCGTATTCTGCTGCCTCGGCTGACAGGTGAGATATAATGGAGATAACTATGAAAAGCCAATTAGAATTCTTCATCATTATCATTATCAACACATCAATATATAGGGTGTCTCAATATTCATGGGACCTATGTGATTGCTAATATCTTTATTAATAATAATGTTCTTTTTCGTTTCGGATTTGAAAATAGTATATTATAACAATTATTAATCCTCGATCACAATGCCTTGAACAAGAGAAGAAAAATATTATGTGTCACTACTTATTTGGAAACAAATTCATTCAAAACAGTCTCAAAATAGATGCAACCCATTTATATGATTATGATTTATTACAGAGTCAAGAAATACCAAAAACATTGCTTGTCTTAGAACCTGATATAATACCAATTTTCAAAAAAGCATTGATTTGATGTTTCTAGCTCAAAGGATGCAATTTTTAAAGGACGTATTCCAAATGACCGCCGTTGCGTTGGTCTAAATAAAAACCATTATCATATTACTGCTTTGGTTTGGTTTGGTTTGGTTTCTTTGTTTAATGGCATATCAACCTTTGTAGGTTATCTAATGCCAGAGCCATTCTCCTAGAAGAATAGTTGTGGTACTTTTTAACTCATATCTGGAATCATATTAATAGGTTGCATTTATTTTGAGACACCTACTATCATGCAACCCTTGTACAATAGGATCCCAGATTATATGCCCTTCATCTCGACAACATCTAGTAATATATCAATCATTTTTTTTTCTAATTCAGGATCCAGTTTACGACGAAATACAGACTTTTTTTATTGAGCAATACTATATTTGTTCAAATCAGTTCCCTTTCTAAAATATGTAAAAGTAAAGTTTTAATAATTGTAAGATTCATTGCGTCCCTGGGTTCCAATCAAGCATCGTATTTACCAAGGTTTACACCACTATTTACCAAGGTTTAAACCACTATTAGCGTAGTAACAATAAAATGCTGAATAGAATCCTTGAAGATTACTCAAATAGAAGTATCGATGTCATTATTGATTGCTATTACAATAAGAACCTAAAAGGATCTCGGATTGTTTAGTAGTTATTTAATAAGCTTGAAAAATTTCTAGCTTTGAAAAAGAGCTTTAAAACAACAATGTCAAGGTCCAACAGGAAGTCCTCTTCATATTCTGCGACTCCTCATTTAATTTAAGGGGTAAGATCATGTTCAATCCCTGAGACCTGAAGCGTCTAAAATAGAACATCTTGGTAACTATACACATGTATCGAATATTTTGATACAAATCGAACATATGACGGTATCCACTCTTGTGAGGTGGTGTGTGGGCACAAGTTTAATCACGCCAGGCTAAAAACATTAGAGCTACCAGCGAGAATCCTAATACAATCCAAGGCCTGAGAGACAAACATGCTAATAATAAATCTGGGCAATGGGAAAGATTATATATACTTGGTGAATTCAATAAGTTTCCAGACTTATTTTGTACAGGCATTTAAAATTGTCGTAGACACTTGAAAGTTCAGTATGAGATGACTGACCAATTTCTATGATTTCAGTTTCAAATGAACATCTACAGCAGCAATTGGAATACATCCTACTAAAGCCTGACAGTCACAGCGATTGAATTTCAAAAATGCACTCTCGACGTGATGACACTTTAGAAGAACAATATGCAATAAATGTCTGTTTTAAACTTGGAAAAATGCCACAGAAACGAATGGCATGCTTCTGCTTTTCGAGCATCTTCCAAGAATCGAGCATCAGTTTTTGAGTGGCATAAGAGATTCAAGGAAGGCAGGGAGTCTGTGAGCGATGATAAGAGGTGTGGGAGGAGTAAGGAAGATAATGCACCAGAGTTGATTGGCCAAAGGGTTAAGGTTAGGGTTACTATGTTGAGGTTTTAAGGGAGTCCAGAAAGAGATTCCTTGGGAAGAGGCCATCACTCTTCAAATCGGGTCAGTGGCATTTCCACCAGGTCAATGCACCTGTCCACAACTCCATCCTTGTCACAGACTATTTGACCAAGATGGGCATCAAGACAGTTCCCTACCCTCCCTACAGTCCAGACCTTGCTCCCTGTGACTTTTGGTGATTCCCTAAGCTAAGAGGCTGTCGTTATGAGACAATTGAGGAGATGAAAGAGGCTGTGTCGAAGGTCATTGACACGATCTCTCAAGAGGACTTCCATGGGGCCTCTCAGAAGTTGTTAGAACGGTACAACAAGTGCATTGCAGCCGAAGGAGATTACTTCGAAGGGGACTAGAGTTTCATGTGTGTACTATCAATAAAAGTGCCCATACGAGAAAAGTCTTGAAACTTATTTAATGATCTTCGTATATATATATATATATCCAACCCAATTAATTCGTCACGAGCATGAAGTGCCACTAGGTCAATTTTTAAGCGAAGTTCAGCTTGTTTAAATTTAGATTTTTATTCATTTGCTTACATTTATTTACATGGTATCAAGTATTCTTATCCAATACAAATAATTTTGAAAGGCATATATTAAACATGTAAAGAGGACCCTAACAGGTACCACCACTTTGAATCAGGAAACATGTTTACTCAATCGTTTTACCAAAGGCAGGATGTGATAGAAGGTCAATTTTTAAGCGGAGTAATGCTGGTTTGAATTCAGAGTTTTCTTTCTCCAATATTGGCTGCTTTAACAAGGCAAAATACCGTTTACATCCTAATTATTTTTCATAACTCACTGTAAAATAGGAGGATTTTATTCTTCCCATAGGTATCAGCGTGAAGTAAAACTCAAAAATCCTTGTTCAGGATTTGAACTCGGGGGCAGATTCCATTTCCAATGACCATAACTATTACACTAAATGCGCCCTCCATTATAAAGTGTGAGAGTGTGGTAATTGATATTAAGAGGGCTTTGGTATTGACGCCTTGAAGGTTTGCCTTCAAATGTTTGTCATGTCTGAGGACCAAAACTCACTGCAACAACTATTTGAATTTAAGGAACACAATTTGGACACTTAAAACTGAGGACATGTGTTATGCTTTAATATTTCCTCGTGCTAAACAATGTAAAACAATTCACAATGAATTAACAATAACATATGTATTCCCTACTTAAAGAAAAACATCATTTAGAAAAGTCCTATTTTGCAGTTAAAGAGTATTTTAATATAGGTTGAGAGTACTTAATACGTGGTGCATCAATAAGTTTCCAGACTTTTTTGTAGAGGCATTTAAAATTGTCGTAGACTCTTGAAAGTCCAGTATGTTATTGCTATACAGCTTACGAGATGAGTGACGAATTTTTATGATTTTAGGTTCAAATGAACAGTTACAGCAGCAATTGGAATACACCCTACTAAAGCCTGACAGTCACAGCTGGTGAACTTCAAAAACGCAATCTCGACGTGAGGACACTTTAGAAGAACGATATGCAATAAAATTCTGTTTTTAACTTGGAAAAATGCCACAGAAACTTATGGAAAACTTCAGACTGCTTTTGGAGCATCTTGCATGAATCGAGCATCATTTATTGAGTGGCATAAGATATTCAAGGAAGGCAGGGAGTCTGTGAGAGATGATAAGAGGTGTGGGAGGAGTAAGGAAGACAATACACTAAAGTTGATTGGCCAATGGCTTAGGGTTAGGGCTACTATGGTGAAGTTTTAAAGGAGTTCAGGAAGAGATTCCTTGGGAAGAGGCCAGCAGTTTTCAAATCGGGCCAGAGACTGTCATTATGATTCAATTGAGGAGATGAAAGAGGCTGTGTCGAATGTCATTGACACGGTCTCACAAGAGGACTTCCATGGGGCCTTCCAGCATGAAGTGCCACTAGGTCAAATTTTTAAGCGAAGTTCAGCTTATTTAAATTTAGATTTTCATTCATTTGTTTACATTTATTTACATGGTATCAAGTATTCTTATCCAATACAAATAATTTTGAAAGACATATATTAAACATGTAAAGAAGACCCTAACAGGTACCACCACTTTGAATCAGGAAACATGTTTACTAAATCGTTTTATCAAAGGCAGGATGTGATAGAAGGTCAATTTTTAAGCGGAGTAATGCTGGTTTGAATTCAGAGTTACCTTTTTCCAAGATTGGCTGCTTTAACAAGGTTGAATACCGTTAATGTCCTAATTATTTTTCATAACTCGCAGTAAAACAGGAGGATTTTTTTCTTTCCAAAGGTATCAGCGTGAAGTTGTGGGAACGGTACAACAAGTGCATTGCAGCTGGAGGAGATTACTCCAAAGGGGACTAGAGCTTCATGTGTGTACTATCAATAAAAGTGCTCATACGAAAAAAAGTCTGGAAACTTTTTTAAGGATCCTCGTATAATAGAAGTGAATCCTCGTATAATAGAAGTGAATCTATGAGGACTTACGCCAAAGCATGGTACTTAGGGTGGTACCACACAAGGTTTTTTAGAGCGAAAGATAACTAACTCGGGTGCTTCTTGTTTTCAAGGCCAAAACAAAGAGAAAGAGAGTTTCATCTTTACCACGCCGTTTTATATTGTCACTCCACCAAGCGGCCGTTAAAAGTATTATTTGGAAATCAAGGAATATAATCGCAAACACTCTCAGTTCCTTTTCCTAGATTCTCCAACGACTATTTTTCACATTTGCCACGTTTTCCTCGACCAGGACAAACTTTTCAGTAACCGAATTTTGTACTAGTTTACTGGGTTTTGCTTAAATTGGTACAAAATTAAAAAGTAGAGGGGAAATCAGTGATAATCGAACTTACTAACAACGGCTTGCTTGTCAAGCTTTCGAACCACAAGAACAGGCGAGGCGCCTCGGATCCGAAATGTGTGGCCGGTCTGTAGTTAACATCTAAAATGGCATTAGCGTATTCCAAATACAAAAAAAATGAATAAAAAATTCACTGAACCCTAACACTGACAATATATTTTGTTTCGTCTTTATTCATTTTATTTACGCTGTGCATTTTTATTAGGCTTATTGAATTGTGTGTTTATTTTTTCCTTTATTTATCCATTTGTTTATTTGCTCGTTGTGTTGCTTGTACGCACGCGCAATGTCTATTCTGGCTTAACCTCATAAGCGAACGCAAATCTATACAGAGGGTGGGTTGATTAGTGGGGGAGAGGAAAGATCTTATTTGTTTGTTGGCAAACAAGAACTTCACCTTCTTTTCTACCTCTCTCTCTCTCTCTCTCTCTCTCTCTCTTTCTCTCTCTCTCTCTTCATTATTTTGTGGGTGAGGTGAGGGTGTAAAGAATCAGTCATTCTGGAAAGGATGAAAAGCAGAATAATCACTCTTGTCAAATTCGGCATTATTTCGTTACATGCCATTTCTCAGAGAATAGGAAATTATAGATGTTGGCACCATTCTTTTACATTAGAATGAGGCATTTTCGGACGTCAAATTATGATATTACGTGTGTGCAAACATAGCCGGCGTCCTCTTTTTTAAAACGCTAGACTGAATAAGCAGCAGAAATACGTGCAGACAGGTTTTTTTTATAAAAAACATTGTAACCTTATACACACTTCTCATATATATATATATATATATATATATATCTGTGTGTGTATGTGTGAGATGTTTGTATAAGTTTTCATATACTTATATATATATATATATATATATACATATAAAGACAAGTTATCGACCGTAGTCGAGGGCAACTCGAAGGTTCCTTTTTCAATAGCTACTACACCGAGGATATGGGTGCTACTTCTTTCCCTAGATTGTTCCACTTAACTCTTGATACGTACCTTATAATATTGAGGGTTAAGCATGGAGGCACCAAGTACCATTTATTGGGTTTTGGCATTACTCAAGCTGGGATTGCGCCCTAGTGTCCCGGGTCACTGGCGAACACTCTACCGACCAGAGCAATATATATATATATATATATATATATATATATATATATATATTAGTTTATCATATTGACCAACCTCTCCGCTCGGGCAGGATATGACACAAGGTCAATTTTTTAAGCAAAGTTTAACAGGTTTGAATTCAGAGTTTTCCTTCTCCTAGACTAGTTGCCTCACCAAGGCTGAAAAACCTAGTCTGCCCTACTATTTACCCATAGCTGGAGGGAGAATAATCGGATTCATACCTTTCCCAAGGTGTGCTATGTGAAATGCAATCAGTCTCGTCCAGGATTTGAACTCGTGTCGCCGTGTCCATTTCCTGTGACGATAACCATTGCACCACGGGCACCTCCTCAAATATATATATATATATATATATATTAGTTTATAACCTCACTTTAACTCTGGCACAATAATGGGGCTGCTTATGAATCAATCTGGATTTCTGCGCCTTGGATTTCTGCGTTGTATTTCTATGTTCTGTTAAGGATTAAAGTGTCTTACCCCGGTCAAAAATATGAAATGAGCACAGAGGATGTTCAGTTAGCTTTATGATTTAGCAGTAAATGAACTCATAACAGACATACGCCAATTTTTTTTTCGTTGTTACACATTCTAGCTTTATGAAATATTCCTTAAGAAAGCCAAATCAGAATGATTTAAATTAGTATCAAATATTTATCCAAATCATGTCGATAAGAATATTTAAGAATAACTCAATATTCTGAGGGGAAAGTAAATAATTCATTGACAAAAATTTAAACTTAATGTACAGTTATGGCTCTTTAAGATTTTATGAAAGAGTTAATTCTTTCAAGCATGGATTTCTCTAATTTAAATCAATATCCATCAGTTTAAAACTTCCCAATTACCAGTTATTCCTAAGTAAACGGAGCCTTCTCATGGACCATTGTTTAAAAAATTCCACCATAGATTTTCAATTGGATTTAAATCTGGACAGTTTATTAGCCATGTTACTGATTTTATATACCTTTCCAGAAGAAAAGCTTCAATCCTCTTTGCTATGAGACAAGATGAATAATCGTCCTGAAAATTCCTAAATAATCACAAGACCAATTTTCTGTCTATGCAAAGAGAAAAATTATCAAGAATTTCAATCTACACATGGACATTGATTGTTGAGACAATGATTTTCCATCTCCCCATGTCTTTCAAATGACATGTAACTTCATATCATAAATTACATGAGAAATATACTTCTGTTCTTCAGAGTGTATTCCTTATTTGTTTTTTATATTTGAATGGCAGAGACAAAATTTCTATCATCATCACTTTAAACAGTGCTGGTTTATATATACATATCACTGAATATCATTTCATTATCTCATGACTCTTGCTCTTTAGCTCACTTTAACTGCATCATGTTCTGTTTTTTGTGTATTAGTGTTGGTTTTCCTTTGGCCTTATAATGTGTAAATCCCATTTTATTCAGTCGATTTCTAAAATTCCTCTCACTCCCTATTGTTTTCAATTTTCTAACTTTATTATTGATATCTTTTGTGGTCTACGAACTTGATATTTTTTTGACCACAACATTTCTTTTATACTTACACCGGATTTTAGATGCAGGTAACAGGGAACCAACGTTTTTCATTGCACTTCACTGAGGATCGCGGGGATATTCACCGTCGCGTAATATCAAACTTACTGGACTGTGACATCATAGTAAGCGAGTTCAAACTCCGGTCGCGCAATTCATTTTAATTTCGGACTAATACCATTGGAAATGATATGAGCCTCTTTATCACTTCAGCTAAGGGTTAAATACTATCAGCACTCTTCAAATCGGGTCAGTGGCATTTCCATTTGAAAATTCAGTATGTTATTGCTATACAGCTTATGAGATGACTGACAAATTTCTATGGTTCCAGTTTCAAATGAACAGCTACAGCAGGAATTGGAATTCACCCTACTAAAACCTGACTGTCACAGCTGGTGAACTTTAAAAATTCAATCTGGACGTGAGGACACTTTAGAAGAACGATATGCAGTAAAATTCTGTTTTAAATTTGGGAAAAATGCCACAGAACCCTATGGAATGTTTCAGACTGCTTTTGGAGCATCTTGCATGAATCGAGCATCAGTTATTGAGAGGCATAAGAGATTCAAGGAAAGCAGGGAGTCTGTGAGAGATGATAATAGGTGTGGGAAGAAAAAGTAAGACAATACACCGGAGATGATTGGCCAAAGGTTTAAGGTTAGGGTTACTATGTTGAGGCTTGAATGGAGTTCAGGAAGAGATTCCGTCGGAAGAGGCCAGCACTCTTCAAATCAGGCCAGTGGCATTTTCATCAGGACACTGCACCAGTCCACAACTCCATCCTTGTCACAGACTATTTGACCAAGATGGGCATGAAGACTGTTCCTCAGCCTCATTATAGTTCGGACCTTGCTCCCCGTGACTTTTGGTTATTCCCTTAGCTCATATACTGTCGTTATGAGACAATTGAGGTGATGAAAGAGGCCGTGTCGAAGGTCATTGACACGATCTCACAAGAGGACTTCCATGGGGCCTTCCAACTTGAAGTGCCACAAGGTCAAATTTTTAGCTAAGTGTTAAATACTACTTCTCCTGTTCTTCTACAAAGAGAGCTTGGGCATCAAATAACCTGAGAAGATTTATATGCCATTAATAAACAGAAACCAAACTGTACATTGCTATCTTCAACGATTTTTACAATCTTTTCCTTTGTTTCGATGACAGTTCTTTTGTTGGAGCCATGTTTCCTTTCAATTAGGTTTGCCTAATTGCTTGTTACAGTCTTAGCTGTTGTCCGATTTGCATATCAGGGCTTCCAGCTGTATTTGCTTGAGGAATGCAAATTTCAAAATCATTCCATAATTTCATCCACAACATTTTGTAATTTTATATTTTCCTCTTTAAAGCTCAGAAAAAAACTATACCATTAATTTAAATAATTTAATGTAGTTTGCGTAAAGTATATTTTACGAAGCCAGAATGTTATTCGACGTATGCTCGGGAAAAGAATCGTCCCTGTGAAAGAGAGAAATTCAACCACTTCACCGGTACCTCTCAGACTGAAAAATGTTTTTCCCCTCGAGTGCTAGGAAGGTAACACACCTGCTTGCCAAGTCCCGGGGCTCTGCATGTAAGCGACCTGACACGCCGAAACAAGCATCATAAAAAGCACCAGCTTTGACTTATTAACCTCCGGCGACGACCAGTATATTTTAACACATTGTCTTGGAGATGCGACCATTTCATTTGGATTCAGGAAGAATCTCTTCACCCATAGAATGGTTGTTGAAACCAGAAATAAAGTTAACATTTAAAAGGTATCTTGGTCTCGTTTCTTCGTTCGTTCCTTCCTTCAGTAATTCTTTTGTAGCCTTCTACAGACACAGAAGAAATTCAACGAATTAAATGGGGTAGACAGGAAAATCAAATGGAGTCAGATATCTGAACACCAAATCATAACCCCTAAGAACCAATTCCATAATTTTTTCAGGTATAGCATATAACCAGTTTTGTGGATGAGATTCATGTAAACTTATTCGTTCGCCGGCCTCAATACATGTATAAAATTATTATAAAGAATAAAGAATATTATAAGATTATAATCATTTTTTATCTCCCATCAAGTTAACATAATTTGGATAAAATTATAACATCTTAGTATATTTTTTAACAGGTGCTGGAAATAAACAGCTTTGCAGCCAATCTGATCAATCTGAGGAAAGGCACAGCTTCAAGACTAAAACTTCAAAGATTAAGAATAAAAATCACAAATATATAAAGAAATAGGATTGATCGTGTTCATGTATTTTATGTGTTGATATAAAGTTTTACATGAAATTTCAACCATTTTGAAGTGATCAAATCTTATTTAGCAGTAAATAAACTAGTAGTAAACAAGACACAGAATATTTCATTTAAAAATCAAGTTTCATACAATATGTTAGCAATATGGTCTCGATTCCGTGTAATGAAAAATTTCGTTTCGATTGATCTTCCGTATTACCATAACAACAATTACTCTAATTACTTTGTCGTGAAAAGTCTGTCCATTTGTCTATCTCTGAATCAAGAAAGGGCTATATCATCATTAAATGGCAAGTCTCAGAAATTAGTTGACAAGTTCACTATATCGGCATCTATATCTCATCAAATGAAAGCGATGTCAACGTGCGCATAGGAAACGCATGAACTGCTATAGACACGTTAATGACTCAACAGAAAACTGATCTCACGGATAAAATAAAACGGGAATTCTTCCAAGTTATAGCCGTGTGAGTGCTATTGTATGTTTGCACCACTTAGACTTTAGCGAAACGCTTGGAAACAAAAGCTAGATGGGAACTATGCAAGGACACTGCTTGCTGTTTTCCAAAAATTCTGAAAGCAACACTCAGCAAAACAATATTTGTTCAGCCATTTTCCTCCCATTTCGCAAACCATCTAAGTAAGACAAGCAAGATATGCTGGACACTTCCGGGGGAAGAAAAAAATAAACTTATAAGCAAACGTTCTCCGATGGACTCCAACGTCATGAACACACCAATATTGGCCGATCAGCTAAAACTTACATTCATCAGCTTTGCGTGGACACTAGATGTCGACTAGAGGCCTTACCGAAAGCCACATATATATTGCTCGACAAATAAATAAAGGCTGATTCTCCGTGGCGAAGTGGCAAGAGTGCTGTTGGACTCCAGTTGTGTTATTACGTTTACTTTCAGACTAATACTGTTAGCAAAAGTAGGAACTGCCGTACCCTATCCCTCAAAGCTAAGAGTTAAATAGTACCACTACTATTCTTCTACAAGTATGATTTTGGCATTGAATAACACAGCAAAGATGATATGTTATTAAATAAAAAAAAATATAGACCAACTAAAAGTAAAATTTTAACATTCAAAAGGACAATACCAATACTGGCCTGGGCTACAGTATGCACATATGGGAGGGGGTAATTGATTGTTTGATTTTAACGTCAAATCAACCCATCTAAGATGATTTAATATCTCGAGGTTAAATTTACCCTACGTTCATAATTGATTTTTTTATTTAACTTTTTCTTCAGAGACACACACGGTCCTATTGAGTACTAATAATTTTCAAACAGATCCACCCAGAAATCCACCCATAGATAAGAGGTTAACAGCAACCATTACCTTGGAGTAGTGGCAATGAAGACCTACCCCACTATACCCAGATTTCCAAACCAGAACCACACTATCCGATGCAGTTTAGTGTTATTGTGTTGGGGGGGGGTCTCAATGTTTTGCAAGGGATACAGTCGTTTTAGCCTTCGCCACACCAAAATAGTTGGCATTGGGTCAGAGTACTGTTATTATTTGCATAGAGTTGCTTAGTCTAGGACATAGTCCTTAGATTGCTTCCAGTAACTGTTGTAATTATAGTATTTACCCAACCCCACCACCAAGACCAAAATATGACACAACGTCAATTTTTAAGCGGAGTAAAGCCATTTCAATTCAGAGTTTTCCCTTTCCTTAATTGGTTGCCCTATCTAGGCTAAAGAGCCCAGCATATCCTACTATTTAGCTAGGTGAAGAATTGGTGGATTTAAGTCTTTCCCAAGGGCATGACCCCGAAGGAAAATACAAGCACTTTCGTCCAGGATTCGAACTCGAGTAGCTGATTCTACTTTCTACAGCGATAACCATGACGCTATGCACGCCATCACGCTGTATTGTAGTAATCCAACACCACCAGTGAGCTCTTAAAAAAGAACAATCGCCACAGGAAGGAGCCTAGGTGTTGTAGTAAAAGCAAAGAATTTCTTTCTGTGGGATAACAGGCATGGGCAACCTTTACGAGAAGCTACTCGCATTACACGTGGCTCATCGTTTAAGGTATCCTATTCGTCCCAGTCGGCTAGGGCTGCAGAATACACCGACTGCATCTCTACAGAAGGGGTAAGACTCCTCCCAACGAGTATCCTGGATATGGGACTAAACACTCTGGGAATGAGGTTCCAGTAATGCTGGTGCTTTGGGGAATTTAGAGTACCCAATCATTGCTATCCTTCCGAGGTCTACTCCGATACGGAGTGGTAGAAACTGACACTAAACAATCTGATGGTGAGCCTGCAGTCCTTTTGCTTTGGTAAATGTAGAGTACCCCTTCATTGCTTTGCTCAGTCAGCTGGGGCAGCAGAATACACCGATTGTATCTCTGCAGAAGGTGAAAGACTTCCCCAACGAATGTCCTAGATATGACATTAAACAATCTAATAGTGACGCTGGAGCTTTGGGGAATACCGAATACGTCTTTGTTGTCATCGCTCCTAGGTTCAACCTGGCCCGGAGTGGTAAAACCTGATAGAGTCCTATGTATGGGTCAAATAGAACTAAATTTTGTACAGATGAAAAACTGAATTGTTTGAAATAGAACTGTTTTATGAATAAAAATGGCATTAAATTACCTAAAATGGTTGATATGCCATAAAACCAAACAAAACCAATCAATCATAAATGTAAGCGTCTACCTTAGAAATAGGGAAAATTGATTTTTTTCCCTTTGGTGAAAAAGATATTTTCTATTAAAAGAATCTTCCATGAACCATCCAGAAAGCACCATGGGACGCAGTTTGCCCATGACTGAGGTAGATGCAGTCACGTGATATTTTGGACGATTCGAAAAGAGATAGTACCTAGACAGCAATGGGTTAAGTCAACTGATTAGAAGCTTAAGCACCCACCTCGATAGGCCGACTATTTATGAAGGGAAGCAATTCTTTTCTTCATCGACAAATCAAAACCCACTGCGTATTACTATTTTCTATTCTTGTCGTTTGGGTGTCAAGTGACAACCTTCGAGACCCTTACAAAGCTAAACACCTTTTACTAAGTAGTTACAAATCAAATATTGAACAGGATAATTATGGCTTAACAATTATCTTTTAAATGTTGAACGGAATGGATATCTAGTTTTCTGTTGGAATTTTATCAAAGAATGCAAATTACAAGATCTTTCCATGATTGAACATCAATAAACCCCCCATAACAATGGCCTTGTGCCAAACACAGCAAAATATAGCACCTATTCTTATTTATGTGCATTTAAGAATGGACATAGAAATACACAATGTTCTCAATTACACACATGAATTTATATTTCGATAAGCGTGTTTGTGTAAGTGTGCATGTTTTTGGTTAGTTGGTTATATTTTGTGGCATATCAATCCTTGTGGGTTATTTAATGCTAAATGTTCTTTATATATGTATTCGCTATTTAAGATTTGTAAAGGAATCGTTCGTAGGTAACATTTTGAATGAGTCAGAGCTCATTTGTTTGCACTCTGTTAAATGGTTTCATGTACCTCTATTTTATATCTCCTAAAAAAATAGAACATAAGTATAGTGTGCTATGTGTACATCTGTGTGTCTGAGCAGAAAGAAAGAAAGAAAGAAAGAAAGAAAGGTGAGATCCCTGACTTTCTTTAAAGAAAGAAAGAAAGAAAGAAAGAAAGGAAGAACCATGTGATTTGTAACGTGCTATATCGACAAAAGAAAAAGAAAAGAAAGCAGACCCGGTGTCAAATCAGCAGTCGTAACAACAGGCTGACTTGAGAAAGTGGAAATGAAAGAATGGAAGAAAGAAAGAACGAAAGGTGAGATGTCTGGTTTTTTTGTTGGAGTTTTTCAAATCTTAAAGAAAGAAAGAAATGACAGTAAAAAAGAAAGATTGAAGAAATTGAGTGATTTGTAAATTCCCAGCGTCGAAGAAGACACCAAAAGAAAGTAAAACAAGGAGAGATATGTCCACGGAATTATTTTAAAAGTTGTGAATACAATTATTTCAAAGTTTTTTTAACCGTCATGTGTCTGAGGAGAAAAATATTTCCCAAATTGAAAAATGTTCCCATCAGAAAGAAATTTGAATTCATTTTTTTTTTTAATATAAGAAATGTTCTTGGGTTATTTTCGAGTCATTTTATGACCTATCTATTCATAGAATCATCAGTTTATACTGAAAAAAAAGCAATTCTTTTGCTTTTCATTCATTTGATTATTTGGATATTCACTGATATTTTATATAAAATTCTATCGTCATTATTGACGGGTTTATTCTAGTTAGTAATACTATGCACATTTTTTTTCGTCTTTACACAGTCAAGAATTTTCAAAGATTGCTACGTAATTCTAATGATTCATTTTAACATTAATCATCTGTTCGCACTCACTTAAATAGTTTCAAGTAGAGAAAATGATTAATTAGTTCTGTTTTACTCATAGATAAGTTTAAAGTCATATCCAGCACACGCGTTGTGCGGGATCTTATCCCTCTGCAGAGTTGCAGTCGACGTATTTTTCTCCTCCAGCCGACAAAGTGAAGTACTTTTTGAGCCACAGATTGGCACTGACAGGTACTACCACTAAGGATCAGTATAAACCTGGGAATAATGTAAATGAAAGGTTACTCCACATTTCCCAAACCTTCAGGATTGGAGCCTTATCATCAGTTGCAGTTTAGTGTCTTATCATTGCAGAGATGCAATCTGCATATTCTACAGCCGACTTAGTCGGTGTATGTTGGATAATTATCCAACATCCAAGCAAGATGGATTTTACACAAGACCATTTTATTGTAGGGAGCGGCAACACACAAATCGAAATTCATGCGCACCGTCACAAAAAAACGCGTGGTCTTATCTACATTTCTATTCTGGGTGGGGGGTGGGGGCACTCAGGTCCCTGGTGATGAACTCAGCCCTGTCAAGAAAGTATTGCTAAGGAGGAAGTCGCCCTGAGAGCAGATTGTTTGCACAACAGCACCCACTAAGCGTGAACGCCAGTGGACCCAGGAGAAGCTGGCATTAGAGAGACTATATATATATATATTCATGAGTGTATATGTATAAATATGTATGGGTATGTGTATAATTTGGTGGGAATCATTGCTTTCAACATGATTTGATCGTAAGTCGAGAGCCTGAGTACTGTTGATGCACTCTTCTTTTGGAACCTGCGCACGTATTTATTCGTATATTAATAGTTTACAGTGATCAAACTATATTATCTATACGTTTCCTTTTGAGTAAATTGAAATTCATATTCATGACGAAGCAAATTTATTTTCTATCCATGCATATATAAAAGTCATATTGTGTTATACGTGATTATACGTGTGTGTAACTTTTTGAGATCGGAATCTAAATACGTGATTTTAATTATATATGGATATATATGAATCGTTTGTTTGTTGTGTTCTCCTGAAATGTGAACACAGATCGAGAGGCACATCAATCAAATTAAACAGCGTTTCTTCTATATAACCGGACATTTCACACATCTCTGAAAGTCAATCTGTCATGAAATAAAAGTCTTTTTTTTTTCTTTCGTTATGTTTTTACTTTCTACTCGGAAGCAAGTTAACACCTCAAGTTCTGTGAACTTTTGTTCACTACTTCAACCCCCCCCACACGCGCGCGCTCCTCGAAATATATACAGGAGCGAGCATTAAGATCAGATGTTAAGAAATAGTCTAAATGTGAAATAGTTTTTTTTTGTTTCAAAGCTTCATAAAACATTTTATCAATGAAAAATAAGGATATAAAGTTAAATTATATAATTCTAAAATATAAACCTTAATAAACTAATTTTGATAAAGTTATAAGAATAATTATTTTGGAATTATATTGTTTACCTTGATATCCTTATTTTTCCTTGATAAAATGTTCTATGAAGCTTTACAATAAAAAGTTATTTCACATTTAGACTTTTTCTTAATATCATTCTGATCCGTATGCATGTTACTATATATATATATATATATATATATATATATATGGAATTCATGGATTATTAACTGCTACCCTTGGCTTAACCTCATAAAAAACACGCATCAATACCTAACTATAACACATACACTCATTCGCACACACCCGTACACACTCACACATTTACAACCACACGTAAACATTCATACGAAATCCCAACGGTTTTGGTCTGCACTTTTTTCGTTTTTTTCGATTTTCGATTCATTTCCTTTTCTTAACTGCCAGATGATTGCTGTTTTGCAAAAAAACTCCATGAAACCCAGGGTCGCAGTCTATATTCCATGAATTAAATATATATATGTAATATATATTTATTTATCATTGTTATATAATAGTTCTATCCTTGATATTGACCACTTTTCATATTATATTGCACTTGGATCGACATCCACCCACAAAGTGATTTGGTGACAACCAACACTCTTATAATATATATATATATATATATATATATATATATATATATATATCCCACATTCAATGAGAATCAACCAAAATAATCTATCATAAAAATATTCAATACAAAACCGACATTCCGAGCTCTGGAAAAGGATTGGAATGTCCGAAATGTGTGCCACACATTTTGGACATATACGGTGTCTCTCAAAATTAGATGCAACACATTAATATTATAATGATTTATTATTGAGACAAACGCCATGGCGGTTATTTGGAATACGTCCTGTAAAAATGCATCCTTTGAGCCAGAGACTTCAAATCAATAGTTTTTAATAGTTATTATATTAGCTTCCAGGACATGCAATTGTTTTTTTGGGTTTCTAGTTTCAGTAATCATATTTACCAACCCTTCCGCTCGGGCAGGATATGACACAAGGTCAATTTTTAAGCGGAGTTTAACAGGTTTGAATTCAGAGTTTTCCTTCTCCTAGACTAGTTGCGTCACCAAGGCTAAAGAATTCAGTCTGCTCTACTATTTACCCATGGCTGGAGGGAGAATATTTAGATTCATATCTTTCCCAAGGGTATTAGTGCTAAGTGAAATGCAATCAGTCTCGTCCAGGATTTGAACTCGTATCGCCGTGTTCATTTCCTACGACGATAACCATTACACCACGGGCACCCAGTTTCAATAATAAATCATAATCATATTAATGGGTTTCACCTGTTTTCAGACAGTTTTAAATGATTTTGTCTCCAAATTCGCAGTAACGCAAAATATTTTCCTCTCTTGTCAAAGGCATTGTGATCGAGGATTAATTGTTGTTAAAAAGAACTATTTTCAAATCTGAAACAAAAAAGAACACAATATCGTTATTATTTGAGTTATTAGCTGTCACACGTATTCCATGTATAGAGACACCCAATATATATATATATATATATATGGAATAATAATAATAATAATAATAATAATAATAATAATAATAATAATAATAATAACTAAATATCCAATTTGAAATCAATTCACTTTCAGATAGATAGATAGATAGATAGATAGATAGATGTGGACTTACTGAGATAGATACCATGAATATATCGAGATAGATAGATAAATGAGTACATTGAGAAATCAATACCAATAGGTGGAGACAGATACGAACACACTAAGATTGACAAATACATATATAGGAATACACATAGATAGATAGATAGATATTGAGATAGATAGAGAGAGAGAGTGAGAAAGAGATTGAGATAGATAGATAGATAGATAGATAGATAGATAGATATGTATATTATGCACTATTTCTTAAAGATGGCAGAAAAGGAGTAATTGAGTTGTGTTTGTCATTCGGCTTTTCATGTTTGCGAGTGAGATGTCGTAACAGGGGATGAAGGTTGTTTCGTAATTGTTCGAAATCTCTGATGTTGTAACACGAATACTTTCAACCTTTGTTGGTTATTGTCTAGGATATGGGCATGACGGCGCCATAGATTATAAGATTATAACCTTGTGCGATTTCGGACAATTATCAATCAGTTTTCATCCACACTTGTGACATCTCACTTGCGAACGTGATAAGACTTACAAAAAACTCAACTCTAAATCTTTGAGTGTTATCTATAATTAAATATACCATGAAAACTTGCTACCTAAATACATACACAGTATATATATATATATATATATATATATATATATATTACATGCCCATGTTTATGCTGCACACATATATACAAATGAAAATACATATATATATATATATATATATATATAAACTAAAAAAAAAAACCACGTACACTCACATTCACGCATACAGACACATGCAAAGACACATATTTGCATAAACGAACACTTACATACTAACGCACATACATCCGTACAAATATGTGCGCAAAAATATACACACACATGCGTTTAGATATGCGTGCACTCATAAACACATACATATACTAACACATTCGTAAATACCTACATACACAAACACATTCAGCGAAGTCGGCTGTGGATGTAGAATACACCGATTCCATCGCAGCAGAAGACTACCCCCCCAGCAAATGTCCTGGATATGACACCGAACAATCTGTTGGTGAGGCTCTAATATTGTTGGGAATTTCGGAGTGGTCCCTTATTGTCATTTCTCCCTGGTTTACTCTGACCCGAAGTGGTAGCTAGCACCTGATAGGGTCAAATCCGTGGGTCAATTACCGCTGTTTGCTATTGAAACTGTGCGCAAAAAAATGACTTATACTAAACTGAATTGTCAGAAATTGAATTGTTTGATAAGTTATCAGAGTGTAAACAAAAGACTAATGGACTAATTTGCAGTAATTGCAACCATTTAAGCGTGTACAAACGAATGCGTAATCATGAATGAAATTATTAGCGTTAAATAGCAATGCTCAATCTCTTTAACAGTGTACCTAAATTGAAATATTTGTAAAACATAGCAATGGTTGGAACCATTTGAGTGTGGGCAAATGAATGAATAGTGTTGAATAGAATAATTTATGTTAAATCGCAATACTTGTAACAACTTCACTGTCTGCATAGAAATGATGAACATTGAATAGAATCATTAGTGCTAAATAGAAATAATTGAATTCATTTATCTATGTAGAAGCAATAGTAATACTAGTGTGCAAACAATTGAGTTGTAACTTATTTAAACATCAACTTACCAGCAAACAAGTCACTTACAAATCATATATGTATATCTGTTAAAATGTGTGCAAAAAATGACTGATGACAAATCGTCACTGATTCAAAGCAATACTTCACCACCATCATCATCATGTCGTGCCTCCAGCACGGATATCCCTGACCCTCTCTCGCCACTTCTCCCTATCGTTCATCGTCTCTAACAGGTCTTAAGGGCTACATCCCGTATACTCACATAGCAGCTGAATGTATGTTTGAGCTGGTTGTCCAGCTTTTGCTCGGTGTGACGTGGTATATCACCGAGAGAGGAAAAGTAAGATCAATTTCCCCTACCCTTCTGTGTTTGAACTAACAAGCCCCAAGAACTGACCGCTAAAATAGTCAGAATGAAGGTCAAAAGCTACCAGCACTCCATGACCTATAATCGGTTGGAAAGAGAAGGGAATATAGGTCATTGTAGTAGCACGACCGGAGGAAATAGAGGAAGAAGAAAAAGGCCAAATGATTGGCCGGACCCTTTAGCGCCAAAATGACACCTTTTCGTCAAAGGAAATTTGGAAAAGACTCTTTAGTTTTAAGGACAGAAGTCGCCGGATAAAGATGTCGGTCTACAGCCAAAAGCTCCGGAGAGGCCTCGTAAAAAGCATAGAACAGAATCGTTGGACAGAAATCAGCAGAAGGCTGATTCAGCCGATTCTGGAGGGATGTCACTCGTCCGTAAAAGAAAGGAACATGAGAAGTAAGCCCTATGAAAGATAAGTACAACTTAAACTGTTTTTCCTTCTACCTTCCTAAATATTGGAAATTATATGTATTCAGAACTGTAAATGAATGAATGGACTTAGATACTTTCTCAAAAAAAGAAAAAAAGAAAGAAAGAAAGAAGGAGAAAGAAGAAAAGGACTGTTGAGAGAGACCTTTGTGTTTGACACTGCGTGCTGGCTTAATACAGCCGGTAGTTTAAAAGGAAAGGAGAAAAGAAAAAAGGAACTGTTTCTTAAATCTCATAGTTATTTGTTTGGTCGTCGCTTATTAAAAATTTGTTATATTTTAGATGCTCCCTTGTGTTGAAATATATTGGTTATGTTATTTACCGATTGAGTTGCCTTCTTCTGCACATATCTTTTTCAACTTCGTATCGCTTTCATTAATTCTCGCTAAATGTCTTATTCACCTTAAAACGTTAAGGGAAATTTGGAAATTTGACTGCAGTGAATGATATTTTGTTTTAACCTCGATGTCCATGCTTTCCGTTATCCGAGGGGGTAGGAAAACGAAAGGTTTGGTGGGGTATGTGAAAGTGGAACTGGAAACCCCCATGCCAGCGGCGGAGATCAGTCTGGCTCCAAATTAACCCCCATATTATTTGCCAGTTACCATATGCCCGAAATAGGAATGTTGACTAGGACTAATTTTGTGGATGGTCAAGTGCCAGACTGCCCCGACGTCACATGCGTATAAAATAAACTCTCGTCCGGAGATAATAATTTATGCAACGTCACACTCGGCCATAAGTGGAAAAGGTGGATAAACCAAACGGATTTAGCAATACTATTTCGTCTTTTTCCGAAAGACATCCTCAAAACGATGGGTTTTTCTAACGTTTAGCATTGGAGGAAAGAAATTGCTAAAAAAAAACAAAACAAAGGAAGCCGAAGTCATGAGAAGGAGAGACAGAAAAGAAAGAAAGGGAGAGATAGCGATATACGAGGATCATTGAATAAGTTTCCAGACTTTTTTTTTTGTATGGGCACTTTTATTGATTGTACACACATGAAACTCTAGTCTCCTTCGAAGTAATTTCCTCCGGGTGCAATGCACTTGCTGTACCGTTCCAACAACTTCTAGAAGGCTCCATGGAAGTCATCTTTTGTGAGAGTGTCAATGACCGTCTTCACACCCTCTTTCATCTCCTCAATTGTCTCATAACGTCAGTCTATGCGCTAAATCACGGGGAGCAAGGTCTGGATTATAATGAGGCTGAAGAACAGTTTTGATGCCCATCTTGGTCAAATAGTCTGTAACAAGGATGGAGTTGTGGACTGGTGCATTGTCCTGATGCAAATGCCACTGATCTGACTTAAAGAGGGCTGGCCTCTTCCGACGGAATCTCTTCCTGAACTCCTTTAAAACCTCAACATAGTAACCATAACCCTAACCCTTTGGCCAATCAACTCCGGTGTATTGACTTCCTTACTCCTCCCACACCTCTCAGTATCCCTCAAAGACTTCCTACTTTCCTTGAATCTCTTATGCCACTCAAAAACTGATGCTCGATTCATGCAAGATGGTCCAAAAGCAGTCTGAAGCATTCCATACGTTTCTGAGGCATTTTTTCCGAGTTTAAAACATAATTGTATTGCATATGGTTCTTCTAAAGTGTCCTCACGTCCAGATTGCATTTTTTAAATTCACCAGCTGTAACAATCAGGCTTTAGTAGAGTGCTGTAGCCTCCCTCCTGTCTACCTAGATATAGCCAGTACCCAGATATTTACAGTTATAGTCACAAATAAAAAAAAACTTGCCGCCATCACTCTGACATGTATCTATCTCTCTCTCTTTCTTTCTGTTCTGGCTCCCTTTCTTATGACCCATCCCTCTTTTTATATCTATTTCTACTTTTATTTATTTCCTCCAATATTAAACTTTAGAAAAACCCGTCATTCTGAGATAGTATTTCTAAAATAAAGATGAAATATCATTTCTAAATCCGTTGTCAGTGTTTGGGTTATCCACTTTTCCACTTATTTTCCTCACACATACCTACATATATATATATAAGCACATAAACTGTTGTATATAGTTCTAGGAAATGGAGGTATCTTTTCAGCCATGTTTGAGTGTTTGTAATATAAAGACGGAAGCGGTTATTCCGCCATCATGGGTATAACTGAATAACATTGTATTTGTTATTCACGAAAACTTGCAAAAGTAAACTAGAAATTTGGCAAGGGAGAATTTTTTACACAGAAATAGGCCAACACGTGTGGATGAATTTTGCGTTGAGTCAGGACATTTCGACTTACATGGACTGCGTGGAACAGTTTTTCATAATAAATTATATAGCACATGGCACTTAAACAGAGAAAAAATGCAAAGCAATTTTTTTTCAGCACTATCGGAGAAAAATGTACTGAGTCTTGGAAATTTATGAGCACCTCAAAATCCGAATGAGGAAATAAAGCGTTTGTTGCTAAAGTATTTCAAGCCAGAAAACCTCGTAATTGCAGAAAACTATCGGTTTTATAATACCAAATAAAATGAGGGTGAATGTGTTTCTAATTTTTTGTTCACCTTAAGCATGAACCTTTTACATGCAAATTCGGTGCATTTTTAAAAAGAGCATTACGGGACGAATTTGTGTATGTGTGTGTGTGTGTGTGTGTGTGTGTGTGTGTTAAATGACGAGAAGATACAAGAAAAATTGTTGTCCGAGGACATGTTGCTTGAATAAGTTTTTGAAATGGCTAAGGCTGTGGAATTGGTGAATGCTGATGTGGCTCACATAAAGAATAAAGATATGGAGGACTTACATGAAATGGGTACGACAAAACAGAGTTCAGCTAAGATACAGAAGGGGAAAAGGTTGTATTTTGGATACGGTGAAAAATAGCCCGAGAGACGTGTACAGTGTTCAGCAAAGGGTAAAACTTGTTTTAAATGTCGATAGAAAAATCATTTTTCGAAACAATGCAAAAACGAACAACGGGAAAGCCTGTCACACTATATGCAAGAGCAAGACACATACGATATACCCTTACATACGACAAGTTCATATACACTTAAACCAGAGGCGGGTAAGCTTGAGTTGACTGGAATCATTTGTGTAATAGAAATCGACACCAAGTATTCATCGTTGCTGATAAGCCAGAAACAATTCTACGAACTACCGAACGCGAGGCTTTCTATAAAAAAAAGGGCGGGGGGTGATACAGAGATTACGAACTTATTCAGGTGAGGACATCATACCTAAAACCTGAATGTCAAATACAAAGAGAAAATGTATAATTCAAGAGTGTTGGTTGTACTCGGATCGGAACGAAGTCTTCTTGAAAGAGTTTGGGTAAAAAGTTAGTTAATCTATCTGCAACCTTCGACCAAATTAAGTGGACCGATTTGAATCAGGGTTATTCAGAACTATCTAAACCAGACTTGGGTACATTCAAAAATGTTACTGCGAAACAGTTCATTTAGCAAAGTAGTACTCTTCGCTTTATGAATGCTGGATCTGTACCATTAACGATCCGAGAGAAGGTGGAAACTGAAATTATTCGAATGGTTGCAATCTGCGTTATCGAACAAGTCGATTTTTCCGAATGGACGTCTCCTATCATTCCGAATGGACGTCTCCTATCTTAAAAAGAAATGGTCAATTTCAGATTTGTGGCGATTTTAAGCAGACTGTCTGCCCTGTTTTACAAATAGACACGTATCCGATTCCGAATATAGATGACCTGTATTCTAAAGTCTCGGTTAGGGAGGCATTATTTTACGAGACTGGATTGAGTGACGCTTATTTACAGGTTCCTCAGGACGAGGAGTCATAGAGACTAACGATGATTTATAATCACAAAGGTCTCTTTACTTATACTTGGTTGTGTTTTGGTATTGCTTCTTCACCAGGAGTATTTCAATGAATTATAGACCAACTAATTCAAGGAATATCAAAGACCATCGCGTATCTCGACCAAATTCTAATCTCGGGACAAATTATGGAAGAGCATAATAGTAACCTGCGTGAAGTGTTAAAGAGATTACAAGATGCTGGGATCCACTTTAGAAGCGATAAATGTGAATTCAAAAACTCGTCGATTTCATACCTGGGTTGAAAGAAATTCATGCAGAAGGGATCCATCCAACTCAAAAGAATGTCAATGCAATTCGCAAAGCACCCACTCCAAAGAATGTGTCGGAATTGCGTAGTTTTTTCAACTTTTGTGAATGACTATCGCCGTTATTTAAAAAATATCAGCACTGTTTTAACTCCATTGTACAAATTATTACAAAAAGGAATTCCCTGGAAATGTGGACCAAGCGAAGCCTTTACCTTTGAGCAATCTAAGAGGTTGGTTATGTCAACTAATGTTGTGGTTTATCACAATGCTGAACGTCAAGTAATCATGATGCATCTCTTGTTGGTGTGAGTGCAGTCAATCACATGTAATGACAAGGCACCTCAGGTGGTGCATTGGTTAGCAGGCTAGATTAGCAAACTAATTTTAATTCGGCCTTGTGCCATATCTAATTCAAAAGCTTTGTAAATTACTATCACAAGTAATCACAGACGGAAGTGCAAAACCGATTTATTTTGCCTCCAGGACATTATCAAGAGCAAAACGGAATTATGCACAGATAGAAAGAGAAGAGCTAGCAGTCATTTTTGGAGTTTCCAAACTCCATAAATATATTTATGATCTGGCATTTATCATCATCACGAATCACAAACCACTGCTTGGGCATTTTAAAGCAGACCGTGCAATATCACCAACAGGAAGTACTAGATTGTAATATTGGGCATTTGTTCTGACGAATTATCATTATCCTCTAATGTTCTAACCTGGCTCAAAAATTCCCAATGCAGATGGACTGAGTCGGCTTTCTGTAGAGGATTATTTGCGCCATTACCTTGTCTGGAAGAAGACGTACTTTCCATGTCAGCTTTAGACTTAACCCCTGTCACGTCAAGAACAGTTGCTTTTTATGCATCAAGAGATCAAATGTTATCACAAGTGTGAAATGGATTTTAAAGGGATAGATACCAAGGGATCTCCTAACTTTCAACCATACACAACTAGGAAGGATAAGTTATTAGAACAACTGGGTTGTGTTTTATGGGGATCATGAGGGGTATCCCGGCAAAAGGTTGGGATACCTTACTTTAAGTGGCATATAGGTCATCTGGGAATTTCAGGGATGTAGTCTCTTGCTCATTGTCATATTTGGTGGCCTAAGCTTGATGCAGTAATTGAATTGTGCGTGAGGAGTTGTGCCAAGATAGTGCAAATATGCCTCAGGCTACGATATTGCATTCATGGGAATAGCCAGGAAAGTCTTGGTTCCAAGTGGGTATAGATTATGCCGGCACGATCAAGGGTAAATGGATTCTGATGATTGTGGATGCCTACAATAAATATATAAATGCACATGACGTCTCATTACCATCTCCCTCAGAAACAGAAAGGATGTTGTGACGCACATTTGCCGCACATGTGTGTCCACATGTGATCGCATCTGACTATGGTAGTAGTTTTACTAATAAGGAATTTTCCATGTTCTGACGCCTAAATGGTATTAAGCATGTTAGATGTGCACCATATCACTCTTCCTTGAATGGAATGGTTGAACGCGCATTGCCAGCCAAGAAGAATGGGCTTAAAAAGTTCCAGGCGATCTGAAAACTCAATTATTGCGTGTCTTAGCTCGATACCGTATATCTCCGCAATCAACAACGGTTCAGTCACCAGCAATGCTATAAATGGGCCGCCAGCCCCAATCACGTGTTGACCTAATGTATCCAGATTTATCTGCCAAAGTCACCACAAGAATAGATGATACTAAAAGATCGACGGATAAAAATCGACTTGAAATATTATTCCACATCGAATAGGCTGTTTGGGCGGTGAATTTTCAAGAGAAGCCAAAATGGCTGTCTGGGATTTTTGAGGAGCAAATTGGTCCTTTTCGAGTGCAGTTAGAGGATGGTCGCCAATGGAAAAGACACGGGGATCGTATTCACGTGAATATTCCAATAGAACCTGCCGTAAGAGGCTCAGAAGTATCCAGCCAAACTCTGAGGAATCGAGGTCAAACGTTTAAAGGGCACTCAAAATCTGTCACAAAGCTTCCTGAACCCTACAGAGATAGCAGCCACTTAACGACCGGTGCACACTTGGGAGATCATCATCCCAAAACTCTCATCAGAACAAGTTTGCAGAAACGCAAGGAGGATGAAAAAAGGAGCAAGGCTGAAGGTAAAACCAAAAGGTATGGCATCAGCATGGAACCAGACACAAATGGGAAACGATAGTGCCAGAACCTTAGCTAAAGAAATTGCTGATAAGGAATCTTTATTATTTATAGATGCGTCCCACCAACGCACGAATATAGCACAAGGCCGTTTTTAAGTTGGGTCCGGTCGCAGGGCTGAAGGCCATACGCGTCCGGCAAGACAAAAAATACCTTCGACGCCGTCGGCATTTCCCTTTTTGGGGTGCCTCAGGCGCCAGGCAATAAACCTAAAAAAACCCGAAGGAGGTAAAAGCCTGGGGGATTTACCCCTGGGGCCGGAGGAACTCTCTAGTGCCGAGGCACACCCGGCAGAACCGCCTAGAGGTAAAACGGCCTACCGAATGCGACCCAACAACTGGAGAGGAAAGGCCACACAAACGCCCTAAAAGAGCGTCCGCGTAGAGGATACAAATACTAATGACCCAGTTGTCGTCAATGACAATGTGACTATGTCGGAGAGTCGGGCAACACTTCCTCCAAGTGACAGGAATTCTTGTCGGAGTTCCATGAGTTGACTATGTACGGAATTTCAAGTTAAGTAAGGAGCAATGTCCTACACTGTCCTAGAAATTGAAGCATCATTTCAGCAATTTTTGACTGGTCTTAATAAAAAGGCAGAAGTGGTTATTCCACCACCTTGAGTACAACTGGATTACGTTGTTGTTATTATTCCTGAGTATTTACTAAAGTAAACTTAACACAAACATACGCATATATAGACACACACACACACACGCACACACACACACTACAGCGATAACCGTTATTCTGCAAGATCCAAAAGATTCATACCATGTCACGTAATTACTAACAAGTCTTTATTGGAATGTCTGATTCTCACTGAATCAGCTTATACCATAGTTGAGTGAGGTGGCAAAGACATTAACCATTGATAATGGTTTTTAGGAAAATAATCGGCAGGGATTTTACAAGAATAAATTCAGTAGATTAATTTTAGAAGAATGATGCAATACCCTATCAAAATGGAAAATGCGAATATATATATATATATATATATATATATATATTTTTTTTTTTTTTTTTTTTTTTTTTTTTTTTTGCTGGGCAGAAAAACAGACATATCGCTAATGTTTTGGCTGGGTAGAAAAGCAAAATATATATTTCTTTTAACTGGAAGAAAGAAAAAGTGAAAAGCTAAAATTTTGAATAGTACTAAAAGTGTCATCGGAAACAGCGTAGTCAAAACAATCGAGCTAAACAAATACGGTCAGATGGAAGGGTCAATTGCAACCCAGGTGCAAATATGATTCTTACGGGAACATTTAAATCCTGAGGGCTGGAAAAACCTTGATTGATTTTTTTTCCTTTGGAAGACTGAATAATTTGCTTGACGTAACGTGTTGGCCACATGACAGAGAGGGCCGCTCACAACGAGAAAGAGAAAGCACAACAGAACGTGGAAGTGAAAGGAAACCCCTCCCTCTTTAAGTAACGGTCACAGAGAGTCACTGTTGAAGTGGGAGATAAGCAACTGTGAATGGAATTAATTACTGAAATCTAATTAAGAAGAAAACTGTTGATAAAATACACTCACTTTGAAATAAGAAAGGTAACTATACAAACCAAGATTTTCCTAAAGCCAGAAAAACGATAAAGAGAAGCCAGAGAGAAGAGACACAGACAGCAGTTGGTAGAGTAAACCTCTATCTCTCTGCACTTGAGCCTTGAACCAAAATCTTTGAGACAGACAACCACGAATGAGTAACGGTAACTTGACGAAAGAGAATTAATAGCTGAATTTAGAACTGCTGCAACTTAGCATTTTGAAAAGTTGTGCCGATTTCTCGATAGATTGACCACTGACATAAAGATGGCCTAGTTTTTAAATCTCATTACTTCACTAAACGGGGAAGGTACTTGCATGTAACAGCATTATCTTTAAAAAACAGATTTGTTGTTTTTTGTTAACTAAACTTTTTATTAATTATTGTTCAACCCGGTGGGGTTTTTTGTCTCTAGCTTTTTGAATTCAATTTATTTTTCTTGAATGATCAACCCAGTCTAATTTAGTTGGCGAGTGATGACCTCGTTTATCTGAATCTAAAAACTCAACGTCGGCAGATGGCTTTAAAAGCCTAGGTTCAAACCTTCATTGGAGCAGTGGCTCGTCGGTCTAGGTAGTCGACTGGGTGACAAGCATAGTGAATGACAACTTTACTCTCTCAAAATGCGTAATTGAATTTCGTCTAGCTGTTGTAGTTTCCGTGAAAATAAATGGGAGCGATTGTTTTATCCTAACATCGAGTTATTTTTGTTAATCTCTAATCTTGCATTATTTATGAATTAAACTTAATTATCGCTTGCAAGTATGAACGGGGGTTGCAAGGTGGGATATCAGGTGGCTTACAAAGGTAATATTCACGTAGAAATGCTGAATATAGTGCAGACATCGGATCAATACAGGCGTTCCAGACAGCTCAGTGTTGTATACTGGTAATCTCAGAAATAATACTCATACAAGTACAAGCAGAATCTGTCGTTTCTCATACTATCCGGTTTATTTCTTTCGGCCTTCATTCCTTGGTGACACGGGGAAAGAGACACAATTCCAAAAAGGCTCTGCTAACCATACAATTCTGATCCCCGCCCTCGCACAGCGCATCTTGGGGTGTCTAAGATCTCAACTCATCTCTGCCGGTCGAAACCCAAACTAATTTGATCTCATCAGATCCGATAATCTCAACCGCTTACTTCGATGATCGAAATTCAACTCCCTCTTTTCAAAATCCTCAAATTTTCATGACCATCCCTTCCGGGTATGACGTATACCTCTCAATTCACTCCTGCATCATTTCCTATCTTGGAGTTTATTATGACAGATGATGAGTGTCCTATCCTTTCCGCGCGGGCATACGAGTGCCCCGTCTGACACAATACTTGAACCTGAGACACCGAGTAGTTCAAAGCCTTAACCAACTAAATAGTAAAATATAGTTAACGAAAAATTATTAATTCAATTAATCATTACATTAATTATATAACATGTGTCAGCAAACCCAGATATAGTGTTCATTGCTATGTGTTGTAAAACATGTCTCCTCTTGTGAATAAACGGTAACTCATCTGTATAGTTACCGTCATAGAAAATAGTGATTGATTGATTAATTTTAGCTGTATGATAAAATGACCCAAGTTATTCTATGCCTCGAGGTTAGAAACTCGCGTTTATTGTACTTTCATAAATAGATTTTTGTGTAATCACGATGTTTTTTGTTGTTGTTTTTTTTTTTTTTTTTGCACATCTTCCTATTAGATACAAATCATATTTATATAGATCTCTTTAACTCATTGATTAGGCTATAATAGTTACAACCGGTCTGGTTCAGAGTGGACCTGAGAGTAATAGTTATGAAGCTGTACTTCACTACCCATATCTCTCAAACTGGAATCTCACAATCGGATAGTTAATTTTCATACCAAGGACACCACCTTTTTGGGAGGGTATTCTAACCGTCCAACAAGAAATGCAGCCCTACTAAATGAGGTAATGTTGGAGATAAGGATACCAGCTTAATTCAAATACTGTTTGCACTTTCCTTCGCGTTAATGAAAGTAATGAATCCATCTATCCCACTCACCAATTAGCTGTGGGTAGATAAAAGAGCAGACTGGGTTATCTAGCTTTGTCGTGGCAACTGATTGAGGAGAAGGAAAAAACTTCTGAGTTCAAAACCTGACAAGAGTTCTTTTTAGAGATTCTCTGGCACAAAGGAAAACCATTCTTTTGTTTTCAGCTCATCCAAAAGAGTGTGGCTTATTATATCCACGCCTTTAGCTACATAAACAAATCACCTGAATGAACGATCAAGCAATTGACATCTTTAAGTGAACTGCTTGGAACTAGTGTCGCTTTACTCATGTTAGTTTATAAGTATCACTAGAGTGAGTCAAAGGTTTTGCAATATTTTGGTCACATGACGCACAATTAACCAGCTCTGGATTCTTTTGCCAAGGTCATCAAGGTGACGAACCACAATGGGCTGCAACATGCCGAGCTCGCCTGAAATCCTTCAAGTGCTACTTGCCTGATTTGCCTCAACAATTTCTTTGTCTTCTATGTTATGTCTCCTAATATATCTCTCCGTTTTGCCATCATCTCGCATCAACCTTTTTTAAAAAGTCTTTTTACAGAACATATATAATAAAAAGATCAAAAGCTTTTGAATATATCATCAGAGAGTTAAAAAGTGTCCCCTTAATTATTTAATTAATCATTATTATTGTCAAATTCATCGAATTCATTCTTAACATTTTACGCTATTTCGGTTGTGAATCTAATTAGGCAATCATTTTTCCAAAAATATATCAATCTAATTGGTTTCATTGACCCAACTCTTGAAATCAGCCTCGACAATTAATTTCAATTTCGTGAAGAAATATTTGAAAATGTCCTTCATAATTGGAAATTACATTAATTATTTTGATTTTTCTTTCTCATAAGGTAGTAAATCAAAATTCTTCTAATCTACCTCAGAAACTGTAATTTTTCAACTCTTTTTATTAGTTTTGTCACTCTTCTTTCTCTGCCTTCCAAAGTCACACTTTAATTTCCACCGAACCCCGGACCTGAGAAGAATATTTTATAGGTCACATAATGCTGTTATAACATTAAAGCATTTTGCTCTATAGCTTAGAACACAGCTTCAGAATTCTCACATTTAGGCCAACCTGACCTGATCCGACTGTCGACATTTTTGCAAACTGAGCAAAATTTCCTTAACCATTTGCTTACTGTACTAAGTTAAACTGCGTCTTCACCTTTCACACATTTTTTTTTAATTTGTTGGCGTGGCGTTAAGTCTCTGTTTGAACTCGTAAAGAATACGTTTTTGATTAGACAACGTTACACGTTCATCTGTGAGGCTTTCAATGCTCACCTGTTCAGTGTAACACCTACTATGACACTACTAACTACAGTGGCTACATTTCCACGGCTTGATCTGCTTTGGTCATGCGATATTCATGCCGCAATCAAGTACAAACCAAAATATCTGACTCACCCTAGTATTAAACGTAAATATATTGCTGCATGATGGCAACCCCATAAATATGTGTGCGCATGCACTATTTTACTCATGTGTGTCGATGAGTCACGGAAATTTCTGTTCCAGACAGCATGAACACTTATTGTTAAAAGAAAAAAGTCTGGTCAAAATCACTAAAACTAGGTACTTGTCTTAATTACTGTCCTGACACGTTTCTTCCCATGCCAAAATGTCTGTGACTGGATATAATCAGATGCATTTTATTCATAATTCCTTGAATAATCAGTATCTGTATGTCCATCTTTGTTATTTCAAGATCAAATGCATCGGTTGGGACATTTCCCGGCCTTTTTACTGTTACCCAAAGCAACGTCGTTAAATATTGTCATTATTCAATGGCGGACAGTCACTATTGTTTGTTTCGATGTCTCTGTCTTGGTAATCAGAGCTTCCAAACTAAGCTGTATTTTTGAAAGTTTTCATATGATGAATAACTATAATTCTATCAAATCCTCAGATGAATGATTGGTTTTAACGGCATGTCAAACTGTGTAGAGTTATTTCAACCCCGGAGATTAGGTGATCACGTTCATTGTACATTTTTGTGCAATTTTTTCTTACGAATGCTTTCTTCACACAGTTATATGATATCAATGATTAATTGATTGATTGATTTTAATGACACGTCAACCCCTCTCAGATAATGTTTTATCTTCTGATAAGGAAATCACGACCATTGTACATTTATGCAAACATTTTTGGGGAAATGTTTCTGAGGTTTTTGCACACGGTTAACAGGGTTCTCGAGATGGGACCAACTAGACTGTTAATAACTCTACTAATAATAATGTTGTATTCTTTTTTTATTTCAGATTTGAAAATAGTGTATTATGACAAAGATTAATCCGTGATCACAATGCATTGGACAAAGGAGGAAAAACAGTTTGTGCCACTACTTATTTGGAGACCTCATTCTAAACTGTGCAAGCAAAATTTCGCAGGAAGTTTAACTTTAACAATTATTCCCAGAAAAATAAAATTTATCGTTGGTTTCATAAATTTCAAACCACAGTGTTAGTAAACAACCTCATCTTGAAGGCAGAAAGTCCCAGATCTGACAAGAAGTTGACGGCAAGATGTCCTGACAATGTGGATGCGGTAGGAGATTCTATTGTAAGGTGTCCGAAAAAATCCTTCTGAAAACGTTCCCAAAAAATGAGGTCTTTCACGTGCACTGTAGGATAAAGTCATACAATTTCTGCCCTTGTCATTTGATTTTGCCTTTTTGAAGTGATATGATTGCTTTTCCAGTCTCAAATGAAAAATGACTCGATGCAATATGAATTATACTAATTTGAGACACCCTGTTTGATATCAATAAATGATTCATAGATTTTAATGGCACGCAACCAATCTAGGGTTATGTAATACTACTGATCAAAGAATCATGATCATTGTACATTTATATCTACATTTTTGTGCAAATGCTTCAAACAAGTTTTTGCACAGAGTAATATGATATCAATGAATGACATATTGACTTTAACGGCATGCAAATTCGTCTCGGGTTATAGTCATCACGTTCACTGTACATTTATATAAACAGTTTTGGCTGTCTTTGGGAAAAAAATTTCTTTTACATAGGGTCCTCTCGAATACGAAATATATTTTGGCCTTACCAGGAACTATCAACCTGGATCCATATGGTTTTGTTTGGTTTTGTTTGGTTAAAGGCATATCAACCTTTGTAGGTGATTTAATGCCAAAGCCATTCTCCTAGAAGAACAGTAGTGGTACTATTTAACCCATAGCAGGGAAGATAAGGGGTTCATCCCTTTACTTACTTTTACATAGCTTAGTAACTAATAATAATAACCCTGGGTTAATAATGTAAACAATTATATAATATAACAATTATCATCATCATCATGTCACGCTGTCAGCACGCATCTCACTGACCCTCTCTCGCCACTCGTCTCTATCGTCCATTTAGGAGTTGCCGGTGGTGTAATGGTTATCGTCACGGGATGTGGACACGGTGACACGAGTTCAAATCCTGGACCTGACTGATTGCATTTCACATAGCACTAATACCCTTGGGAAAGGTATGAATCCAATTATTCTCCCTCCAGCCATGGGTAAATAGTAGGACGGACTGGGTTCTTCAGCCTTGGCGAGGCAACTAGTCTAGGAGAAGGAAAACTCTGAATTCAAACCAGTTAAAGTAAGTTGGCGACCATAGTCGAGGGTAACCCGAAGGCTCCCTTTTCGATAGCTACTACACCAAGATGTAGGGGAGGGCGCTACTCCTTCCCTGGATGGCTCTACTTTACCCTTGATCCGCACCTTATAATGCTGAGTGTTAAGCAAGGAGGCATCAGTTAAAACTCCGCTTAAAAATTGACCTTGTGTCATATCCTGCCCGAGCTGAGGGGTTGGGTAAATATGATCGTCCATTGCTCCCGGGAGATCTTCAAGAGTATATCCTGTATCGGTACAGAGATGTTGTATATAGGTTCGTGCAGGTCGTCCCGCTTTTGCTCTTCTATGTGAAGGGATCCATCGCTTGAGTTCGTCCTTACTTCTCCAGCGGTATCTCGCATGTCTAGTTCGTCTAAATTGTATAGTTTTTGTGATGGGTAGTAGTTGGCTGTAAAGCTGCTGTTTTGTCAGCTGTTGCCTCCAGAAATTCTTCAATATTGCTCACAGCATTCTTCTTACCGTCAAGCTTTGTTTCCATACGTTTTGTTAGCGTCCATGTAATGCATTTATATAGCAGCATCGACACGACCTCTGTTTTGAAAAAAACTGCGTTTCATTTTATGTCAGGTCTGACTTCCATATGACTGATAGCCTATCGTTAGCTGTCCTTGCCTCTTCCAGTCGAGTGTTAATGTCTTTCTCGGTTGATGAGACACTGCTTCCGAGGAAGGTAAACTTGTCCACTAATTTCAGAGAACTATTATTTAGTGTGGAGAGGTCGCCTCTTTGATTAAAGCACATGTATTCCGTCTTGTGTGCATTGAAATGGAGGCCTATACCAGCAACTATTCGTTCCAGACTATGTAGCAGGGTTTCGGCTTGGACGGTTTTATTTGCCAGAAGCGCTACGTCATCGGCGTTGTTCGCGTCCGTAATTGTTTGTGTGGTGTATCTTCTGCTTCTTTCCTTTGCTAGCTTGAAACCGTTATCTTTCATTATATCAATAGACGTTCTGAGCACGTAGTCTAGGTAGATGATAAAGAGGTATGAGGTTAATGTGTCTCTTTGGAGCACACTTGTTACAATGGTGAAGTAGTCAGTTTTTCCATCGGGGTAACAAGCTTTTACTTTCGTGTTTTTATATAGCAATTATATGTATATGTTGTATACTCATAATACATATACAACTACATGCGGAACATAATCAAACATTATGACGAACTTCAATGAACGAACGGACAAACTTCTCTATAAAAATATACCTCTCACACTTTATTCTCCAAAGGGTTGATGTTGGTTGTGTGTGAGAGGTGAGTTGGAGACAGGGACGGACTGCTACATATTGACCCATGGTTCTTCTGATAATAGCAGCACTTCTTTTGCATTCTGGCTGGGCTGCTCAACCGTGGGTCACTGAGAGCCCAAAGCCCTATGTCTGCCGCTGGCTCTCAATTCGGGATATTGTCCCTAACTGACTCCAACTGCGACTGGAACTGAACTGACCCAAGCCGTCTGTGGCACCTGGTTATATAATTGTCTGACATCCACCTGCTTTCTGTGGGCGTACGCATCACCGAATTCAACCACGTCCACAGGTCAAGGTGATATTCCGATATCTTCGACCGGATGCACCTGTTTCGCTGTTCTTCCGCTTATTTACACTGGTGCATCTCTTCATTGACGGCTCGGTCAAGGGTCAATATGTTACATATATAACAATTATAACTTCTAGTATCTATTTTTAACACAAACAATTTACGGTTGCATAACATCAAGTATCCCTATGAAAAGCGAATAATAATCCAGCGAATATACATATATATATATATATATATATGCATGCATGCATACACTACTTTTTCATAGAGGATTTTTTTCGGAATTTGGTCTTACATTAACTCAGAGAAGTGCAACGTTTCTCTAATCATCGAGTGCGTGGCATTTTTTAAACTATTTACCAACCCCTCCGCTCGGGCAGGATATGACATGAGGTCAATTTTTTAAGCGGAGTTTTAACAGGTTTGAATTCAGAGGTTTCCTTCTCCTAGACTAGTTGCCTCACCAAGGCTGAAGAACTTAATCTGTCCTGCTATTTACCCATAGCTGGAGGGAGAATAATTGGATTCATACCTTTCCCAAGGGTATTAGTACAATGCGAAATGCAATCAGTCTCGTCCAAGATTTGAACTCGTGCCGCCGTGTCTATTTCTTGCTAGGATAACCATTACACCACGGGCACCTCCACTCCGCGGCATTTTTTATGAAAACAATGCAGCTTTGGAGAGTATAAGTCTGCATTGAATATTGGGATTGCGGTTTAAAAATTCAAAATCAATCATTCTGTGGTGACTCCATCCTGCACTCAGCATAATTTTTCTTCCCTGAAGCTTCACTTTTGGAGTAGACTGAGGATATTCATCATTGCCGATTTTCGAACTTTTGCATTGAAGATTGTCATGAAAAGCCCATTTTTCTGTCACCTGAAATTATATTCTTGAGACACAGGTAATTTTTCTGCCTTGAACGAAGACTTGTCGCTATGGTTATGTGAGCATAGTTATTATTCTAACAAAGAGTATGAAGAAGCCAAATACCCTTTAAGTGGCTATAGATTGTGGATTTGGATGCGTTCAGGTCAAGTACTAGTTCTCGCGTATTTTTGAGTTGATTGTATTATTTTCATTCTCTGAAAGCATTTTGATCAAGGACAGATGTATGTCCTGGTCTGGGTTCATCTATTAATGATGTATCGCTAGAAAAAAACTTTTAAAACCAATTTCGGACTCGGCAGTCTGTAATGACATCTTCGCCATTAGCACAAAAAATTTTAACTATTTCTCAAATGTCTTTTTGATTCTAAAACTTCCAGAACATTACACATTGAACATGCACTTTCATTTTGTCTATTTTAAGAGTGTTATATTATAAATCAAATTATGATGGGCACTTTTCACAACAGACAAATGACGGATGAAGATACATTTTCATCAGGTGATTTCCGGTGGCGTTTAAAAATTGGAAGTTTGAAATGTGTAGTAACAAATTGCTTTGAAAAAACAAAAAAACATATTTCTCAACCAAATATAAACAAGTACATTGAGATATATGAACACACACACACACACACACTTGATCATTTTTACCATTTAGAGTATTTGGACTTTTCTCTTCATCTGTTATGGTATATTCAGAATGTTTCGGCTGATACATCCTTTAGCGTTTTTTAGGTATTTTACAGTGAACCTGGGAGTAATAGTATTGAAGGTGTAATATACACTCTCCAGATCTCCAGAACTAGAGCCTCATCACTAGATGTAGTTGAATGTCATTCCTAAGACACCCCTTTTTGGAATGTATTATACATATATTAAGCCTCACCGACAGGGTTGTTAAATATTTCATTCATCTAATGCTTTCATTTTGCTACCTCCCCTCAACAAAAGGGAAACAAAGGAAGTTACTATAACTATGGTCATTACTTAAGCTCCATATTGTATATAACTCATCCCAGGGCCACTTAACAATGTACTGAACATGTGCTGTTAGAATATATCAGCTTATCCAATACACTTTCACTCCATTCTATTCCATTTCTTTCTTTCATCACTTTAGATTATCTCATGCAGACAGTTTTAAAATACAAAAGATGAAGATAACAAAAGTTAGGGGATATTTAGTTATAATTCTGATACATATTCACATAAATATTTTGAAAATGATGAAAATAAACATTGAAATGGTAATAAAATTATTTATGACTTTTGTTTGTCCAATGAATATTGATAAGCTACTATAATATTTGCAGATATTACCTTCATTCATTATGACTGCAATCTTTTTTTTAATGAAATTATAATATATATATATACGACTAAAATATTCATGTACAAGTAACCATAATCCAGCACATCAAGATTTTTATTAGAACAATCCAATTAAAATGCTTTGATTTTGAGGGTAAATCAGTTTCTTTGGTTTAATAGCATATCAACCTTTGTAGGTTATTAAATGCCAAAGCCATTCTTCTAGAAGAACAGTAATGGTACTATTTAACCCATAGCTGGGAGGATAAGGGGGGGTCATACCTTTCCCAAGTGTATTTGCCCGAAAGTGAACGTAATAGCGCGACTGGGGCACGAACTCGCGTACTACGATTCCGCAGTCTAACGCTTTAACCATTACACCACGAGGACTACTCCTTTTCCAACGGTATTTGCCCGAAAGTGAACGTAATAGCACAACTGGAATACAAACTCGCTTACTAGGATTCCGCAGTCCATCGCTTTAACTATTACACCACGAGGACACCTCCTAAATCATTTTCCAGTCCGATTTGTAACTGAATGATTTTCTGCATTTCACATTCGGCTTGAAAATCATACATTTATATGGATATATTTATCATCAAGTTTTACAGATAGCATTGATTTCCCTGATTCTCTCTCACCATCCCTCCCTATTGTCCATCAGTCTTAGGAGGAACGCCAGATTGCATCCACACAGAGCTGATATATCTAAATCTTTATCACCACTTGCCTCTCATCTCATTACTTTTATATTTTTTGAAGATCTGAGAAAAATATCACCAGGAATCATGCAGTTAACTATCCCCATTATATGTATATGTATATTATTCAACAATTTTTTCTAAATTTCTTAAATAAAAACCTTGATCAATTGGCTCGTTTGAATTACGTATTAGCGGTGTATGAATCGAGTATGCTACTTGTTCTCCAAACTAGCTAATTTGTGATTATTATTTTGAATCTAGAGATAAGAAAATGAAGAACCCTATTTTTAGTGGTTAATGGAATCTACGGGGATAATTCAGAAAGTATTAAGCTTCATCCAGTTTTTAGATTTGTCGCATATCTCCCACATCTGCATGGGCTTCACTTGTGTTGTATACTCGTATGCAGACGCACGCAGAAACATAACGACGCAATGATAAAGACGAGCGACACAGTTCTTTAGAAAAATATACCTCTCACTTTATTGAAAGGGTTGTGTGTGAGAGGGAGCTGGAGACGAAACAGAACGGCAACGTATTGACCCCCACTCTATTGGCCATAACAGCGTTTTTTTCCTGTTCTCCTGGGCTGCTAAACCGGGGGCCTGGGGGCTCAGCCTCTATGGGTGCTGGTTTTCTCTACCGCATCTTATCTACAACTCATCTGATCTCCAAGTAACTGACTTCCTGTCTTCACCTGGGTTATATAATAATTTGACGTCCACTCTTCTTGCGGGTGTCACAAATCACACTCATTCAACCCGTTCACGATCAAGGTTATATTCTGATATTCCTCGACCGGATGCACCTGTTATTTACACTGGTGCATTTCCTATTTTGACAGCCCGGTCGGGTCGGAGGTCAGTATACAACACTTTTGTGGGAAGTGGTGGTAGGTTGCCTGGGTCAGCGTATTGTAACCTTCAAAAGCAGAGTTGTTGAGTATTTTTAGTCTGCTTTAAATAACATTTTGATCCATGCCTTTTTTGGACTCTTCGATGATTTCTAAAGTTCTAAGATGAAATATTGCCATTATTCCAGGAATTTTTCCCTTAACTATCCCCATTACTGGTGTTTTCTTGTCCATATCCCCATCGGTACGTCATCCTGATATCTTATATAGGCTTTGCAGGGTGTTGTTACAGCAAAAATGTTTACTTATGGCTCTTCTTTCTTGGTGACGTTTAAAATTTTTGAACGCGTCCTCGATAGGGAATTATTCATTGAGATAAAATGTTCAGTAGAATAAAAACTATGATCCATTAGCTTGTTTGAAAGTTGCATTAGAAGAATAAAGAATACTTTTAGAGGCATGAAACAACTCTTACCCTGCTTTTACTTATACGATTTAGCATAAAACTTTAGTATTAATTTCTTGCGCATATGACGTACAGGAATTTCATGTAAAGCAGTGCATTCTCTTTTCTTCAGGTAAAATAAATGTGTCTCGATTACGTCAGCCGAATCCTTGAGACTATAAAAATAAAGAGACCTTCCATTTGTGACTTACAGGAAAGACATGTGAGGTGCCCGTGGTGTAATGGTTATCGTCGTAGGAAATGGAAACGGCGACACGGGTTCATATCCTGGACGAGGTTGTCTGTATCTCATATAGCACTACTACCCTTGGGAATCCAATAATTCTCCTTCCAACGATGCGAAAATAGTAGAGCAGACTGGATTTTTTTAGCCTTGGTGAGATAACCAGTCTAGGTGAACAAAAACTTTGAATTGAAATTCGTTTAACTCTGCTTTAAAAAATTGACCTTGAGTCACATCCTGGGGTTAGTACATACATACAGGAAAGACCTATGAAGCTGATTATTTATAACTATCACGTTTTCAGTTCTTTTGTCTGTGGTTCCAAGAATTTGATGACCCAGTCGGCTGGGACAGCAGAATACACCGATTGCATCTCTGCAGAGGGATAAGACTTCCCCAACGAGTGGTCCGGTCGCCTGGGGCTGCAGAATACACCTACAGTATCTCTGCAAAGGAATAAGACTCCTTCAACGAGTTTCCTTGATATGACACTAAACAATCTGATAGTGAGGCTCCACTAACGCTGGAGGTTTGGGGAATGTGAAGTACCACCTTCTTTCCATAGCTCCCAGATCCTCTCTTACTCGGAGTGGTAGCACCTATCTATGGGTCAAATAAAACTAAACTATGGAACTGAATTATTCAAAATAGAACTGTTTTTACATTTAACTGTGCGCAAACAAAAAAATTGTACTAATGCTATACTGAATTGTTTGAAATAGAACTGTTTTGACATTTAAACTGTGTACTTATGTTAAACTGAATTGTTTGAAATAGAACTGTTTGTATGTGTAAAAATGGATTTGGCATTAAATAAGTACATTAGTACAATTTTTTGCTTACGCGCAATTAAATGTAAAAACAGTTCTATTTCAAATAATTCAGTTTCATAGTTCAATAAGCTACAATGGTTTAAATACCATAAAACCAAACCAACAATTTGAAACTATCAGCTTTTTACTGAATCAAAGACGAAACCTTGCTTTTATGTAGGAATAAACAATTTCACTTTTAAGATTGATTGGTTTTACGGCATGTCAACTCTTCTTGGGTTATTTTAAGCTCAATTCTGTTGAACAAGTCACCATTTATAGAAGCGTTTGATAAATACATTTGAATTCAACTTCCTACCGGACTGACAAGGAAACTGGCTGCTGTAGAATGATAAAACAAAGTGAAAGAATCCCTATGACGGTTCGGGGTGGCGTTCAACCTTGTCCGGCCATCTCCTGCGGTGACACATAGCACTTCTTTCGAAGATTATCGGTCACGTGAAAAGCGACAACTTCACCTTGGGCAACGGCGACGTTTCCATACAGCTTTGCCAAGATCTGTGTCGAGATACGGTCGAAGAAGAGGGAAAACTCTGAATTTAAAATCAGAAGGCTTGGGGCAAACAACACAATCTCATACAAAACCTTATTTCCTCTAAAAACGCAATATCATGACCGATATTGTAGGATTTGGTTTTGTTTATTTGTTTACTGTCGTATTCTGAACATTTTTAGGGGCACGAAACAACTTTCTCTCAGCTTTCGTAAATACAATGAACATAAAACATCCTTATGCAACTTACAGGAAATTTATATGAAATGTGCCTACACTTTACCTCAGGTGAGAGGAATTCGTCTTTTTTACGTTGACCGAAATGTTGTGAATATGAAAATAAAGTTACCTTCCACTTTTCACTTACACGAAAAACATAGCTGATAATTTGTGACTGCCTTGTGGGTAGAGTGTTCGCCAATTGTCCTGTAGACCTGGATTTAATCCCTGGTCACGTCATACCAAAGACTTTAAAAATGGTACTTGATATCTACTTGCTTAACACTCAGCAATGTAAGGTACGTATCAAGGGTAAAGTGGAGCAATCCTAGGAAAGGAGTAGCGCCCTACACTTCGACGTTGTAGCTATTGAAAAGGAAGCCTTCTGGTCACCCTCGACTACGGTCGCCAACTTTACTTGCTTACTTTTTTAGTTCTCTTGTCAATGGCTCCAATGATGCCGTTGTTTAATACCAAAATTGTTTTGTAAATTATTGTAATCACAACTATGTTTTCCCCGTTCCATTGCAATCTTATTTTTAAAAATACTTTTTTAATATATCTATATTAATGATTAGTTTGAACAATTATATAGTATCAAGTATTTCTATTTAATACCAATAATTCGCTCAAGGTAATATGGTTTGAAGCATTCTTATTTAATAGGTGATTATGTAGTTTTAAGTAATTGTATTTTATAATCGTTCGTTTGCACGCAGTAATATGGATTTTTGTATGTCTATCTAAAAGAAATAATTTGCACAGTGTTTTAAGGTTTTAAGTATTTCTATTTAATACCAATAATTCGCTCAAGGTAATATGGTTTGAAGCATTCTTATTTAATAGGCGATTATGTAGTTTTAAGTAATTGTATTTCATAATCATTTGTTTGCACGCAGTAATATGGATTTTTGTATGTCTATCTAAAAGAAATAATTTGCACAGTGTTTTAAGGTTTTAAGTATTTCTATTTAATACAAATGATTTTCAAAACAATATTTTATTAATTCCTGGGATCCTAACTGCTACTTCTACCACGAATTAGTAGGAACCTTTGAACAATGGCAATGAAGAGGTAACTTCACAATTCCCCAAAGCTCTAGGACAAGAGCAGCAACATCGGATTTACTTTAGCATCAGGCTCGGCACATTTCTTTCTGAAAGTGCGTCTTCCTTCTCTACAGAGGATACAGATATTTGTCGCACACTTTACTCAAGGCCGAGTCCAGGTGCAAATCCGTTGCCCAGACACGGCTGGAAAACACAAAAATGCCCCAATCTCTGTCGGCATTCACCATTAAAGGGGAGCCTTATCTAGCAGGTGCACCAAGTAGTCTCGACCGACCATGACCCATCAGGGTCCAAACCGATCCCAACCTGATCGCGTACCCCAGCGGATTGTCAGAAAAGGATACAGTCGTTTTTTTCTAAAACTTGCTGACAAAGTATACGTGGCATGGCTGCTGCTCAATAAACCTCAAAGAATCTGCAAGATACAATTTTTCGTTTGTCTGTTTTTATTTTTTCTGAGTTCTATTTTTAGAGGGTAGGGGAATATCCCTCTTATCCTTATCTTAATTCATTGATCAGACCTTGTACCTTACTCTCTTTTTCAAGTAACTCATATATTCAGTAACGTTATCAGCATTTCATTTTGAAATCGATGGGGAGAAAGTGTTCTCGTCCTGCTGCCCATACTAGGTGGATAGAATAAAAATATCAGCACAAATTTTCAATAATGTTACCAAATACAGAGGTGAAGAAAACCGGAGACTGAAACGGTTGAAATGTTCAAACTAAGTATGTTGTCGATTTTGGGCCCAGAAAATTAGTTGTAACAACTAATTTTCTGGGCCCAAAATCGACATTATACTTAGGAAAAACCTAAATGGCTTCCGAAGAAATAGATCCACGACCTCACAAATATTAACCATCCGTAGAATCCTTGGAGGTGTACGGGCAAAAAACCTACAAGCGACATTAATATTTGTCGACTTTACGAAGGCCTTCGATTCCATTCACAGAGGAAAGATGGAACAAATCCTACTAGCATACGGTATACCTAAAGAAACCGTAGCAGCAATAACGATTCTCTATAGAAACACCAAAGTAAAAGTACGATCACCAGATGGAGACACAGAATACTTCGACATTGTAGCAAGAGTACTACAAGGGGACACGCTATCTCCGTACCTCATTATCATTTGTCTAGACTATGTACTTAGAACATAGATTGACAAAATCAGAGAGAACAGCTTCTAGCTGACGAAGAAAAGAAGCAGAAGGTACCCCGCAAAAACAATTACCGACGCCGACTACGCCGATGACATAGCCATGCTGGCAAATACACCCGACCAAGCCGAAACACTGCTGCATAGTTTGGAACGAGCAGCTGCAGGCATAGGCCTCTATGTTAATGCACCCAAAACGGAATATATGTGCTATAATCAAACGGGGGACATCTCCACTCTAGATGGAACCCCTCTTAAACTTGTAAACAAATTCACTTACCTAGGAAGCAGCGTCTCATCAACCGAAAAGGACATCGACACGAGGTTAACGAAAGCATGGACAGCTATCAATAGGCTATCAATTATATTGAAATCAGACCTAACCGATAAAATGAAACACAGTTTCTTCCAGGCAGCGGTCACATCGACACTGCTATATGGGTGCACTACATGGACGCTAACAAAACGGCTGGAGAAGAAGTTAAACGGCAATTACACATAAATGCTGCGTGCAATCTTGAACAAGTCCTGGCGGCAACACCCCACAAGACACCAATTGTACGGCCACCTGCCTCCTATCACGAAAACTATTCAAGTTACACGAACCAGACATGCAGGATACTGCTGGGGAAGCAGGAACGAACTCATTAGTGATGTACTCTTGTGGACCCCCACACATGGCCGTGCAAAAGCAGGACGACCAGCACGAACATACATTCAGCAGCTATGTGAGGATATGGGATGTTGTCCTGAAGACCTACCTAGGGCGATGAACGATAGGGAGGAGTGGTGAGAGAGGGTCAGTGACAGCCGTGCTACCAGCGTGACATGATGATGATGATGATGATATCAACTAAAGTGAAAGCAACAATCCTAATATTTCTGTGGATTGGAAGAATAATTCATCTTCAAAAGTATTTTTATTTGTTGTATGAATGTGTTCACCCGACCCTATCACGACGGGAAAAATATGACACAATTTCAAATTTCTAAGAGTGAGTACGGCTGTTTAAATTCTGAGTTTTCATTTTCCTTGACAGGCGAAAGAGTCAACGCTGTCCTAATATTTACCCTTTGCTGAGGGAATAACAGATTGATTCATGCCTTTCATAGTGGTTTTAGAACAAAGTGAAACTAAAAGAGCCTTGTTCAGGATTTGAAATTAAATCGTCAATTTCATTTCGAACGAGAATAGCCTTTACGCTAAGCAAATTCTGTTTGTTTAATATGTTTTGTCTTAAGATTATTAATTTTCATCATCTTTAAATCAATTCACTTTCTTTCATTTCCCCTGATTTATTCTGTTTAGAGTAACAGTATTTGCTTCATTTATTCAAATATCCCAAAAATGTCATCAAACTTGGTTCTTTGCTTCTTGGATTCGAGGCATTATCCAAGTAATTTAAAATTTCGAACGACCAACGAATTCTCTTCCCCAACAAACTTCATTTTATCATCATCAGGAATTAGGATTTATTTTGACATACTCCACATGACTATCTTAGCCGCTGTGTCCATAAAGTTAGTCGATATCGATCACCGAGGAAGTCGGTTACGGGCGATTAATATTGCCAAGTCCAACTTTACTAAGATTTGCTTATCTCGTGGTCTGGCAAGAATTTTTTTACAAAATCTCTGGGACCATAAAAGCATATATGTGCCCAAAGATAATTCAAACAAAATCAGTAAATTAGACACACACTTAGCATTATGGTTATTGTCAACGGAAATATAATCGGTCATCAACGTTAAAATTCGGGAGAATGCTATTTGCGTTTAATCTCGCTCTAAGGCTCTCGGGAAATCCATGAATCCACGTTCTTCACTCACCAGCTATGAGTAGATTATTGGACAGATTGGATTGTTTGTTTTTGTTTTTGTTTTTTGTTTAATGGCATATCAACCTTTGTAGGTTATTTAATGCCAAAGCCATTCTGTGAGAAGAATAGTAATGGCACTATTTAACCCATAGCTAGGAGGATAAGGGGGTTCATACCTTTCCCAAGGGTATTTGCCTGAAAGTGAACGTAATAGCGCGACTGGAATACGAACTCGCTTACTACGATTCCGCAGTCCATCGCTTTACCCATTACACAACGAGGACTACCCCTGGGAATGTTTACGCTTGATTAGTCAACTAGTTTAGCAGAAATTTTAAGAAGAGCAAATGAATTTTAATTAACACATGGACTTGTCAACGGGGCTTTGAATATCCAATCTGCATTTCCTGCAGAGGGGTGATACATTTAAAAGAGCTGACCTGGGTGTAACACTAAACTGTATCTAGTGGTGAGGCTGCTGTCCTGTAGTTCTCAGAAGTGTGGAGTACTCTTTTACTGCCATTAAGCCCAAGTCAAAGATTGACAGTAACTCCTAGGGTCTCATCCATGGACTAAATAGATCTGTTGAAAAATGATTAATATTGCATAGGAATTTATGAAACCATATATCTGTTTGTAAATAAATAATTCTTATTCTCTTTGCGTTTTTTTTTCTAAACCAACATTGGCTGGTGGTCTTTCGCTGAAGTCTGAGTGACAGCAAATCTTCCTAGATCTCAAAGACTCTTCTCAGTATTCTGGCTGATTTTAACAATGCTGTTGTTTGATGGTCTCGATTTTTCTTTTGATTTCCATTTCCTCCAAACTCTTTGATAGGCATCTAAGGAACGTTCCATCCCTACTAACTGAAATATGCATGATCGTAACCATAATGTTTTATAGCTCTCCGTCGAAGTTCAAGGATCTATTTACCTTCTTCCTTTCTGTTATTTTCCCTCTGTCATCCCGTGGAAACGGCAACATCCTCTAAGTGGTAAGTTCGTATTTTTTTCCTGGTAATCAATACTAGGTCTGGTTTACTAGCCGGGTTTACGTGTAACTCAAATCCCAGAGAATATTTGACGTCTCATTTTTGGACGAATTATTGTTTGTGCATGTATAATCTAATAGAATGGTCAAATTTTAATCTATTGCACGATTCCCAGTGAATACCTTTCTCATTCATTGGTGCCTTGTCTTTTACTCCTTCTGAACTTGTTTTCTACTTGCACTTATTATGTGATTAGCACTTTCGTCTCTGTCTTAACATAAGCTATACTTGCCACTCGGTTGCGTATTATCAATTTTTACTTTAATATATATTTGGTCCTTATGGCGTTGCTTTGTTTATTAAAAGAGTTTCTATTTCTTTCTTGGATTTTCCTTTTCTTACCCATGTCCAGGTTTTCTCGTATTCAATCTCACCATTTTGTCGCTTGAAATATCCATACAGTTGTTTGAATTTTGTCCTGGTTTCTTTCCTACTTTGTTGTTTTGATTTTTGAATTTACTTGTTGTTGTTTTTTTTTTTTTTGCTGGCTTTTTTTCTTTTGCTTTCTTTTGTTTTGTTGAGTGTTCTTCTGCGTCTATTCTTCTAACTGTAATTATTTTTTTAGCTCTTTTTTTATATATTCTTCAAGTTCTTATGTTGATCCTATTTACTCAACCCCTCCGCTCGAGCAAGATATGACACAAGGTCAATTTTTAAACGGAGTTTAACAGGTTTGAATTTAGAGTTTTCCTTCTCCTAGACTAGTTGCCTCGCCAAGGCTGAAGAACCCAGTCTGCCCTACTATTTACCCATAGCTGTAGGGAGAATAATTGGATTCATACCTTTCCCAAGGGTATTAGTGCTATGTGAAATGCAATCAGTATCGTCCAGGATTTGAACTCATGTCGCGTGTCCATTTCCTAAGACGATTACCATTGCACTACGAGCAAGTTCTTATATTGATGCATCGAAGCAACCCTCAAAGTTTACGAATCATAATGTTATTAGAGATTTTTTATTGACAGATTTTCACACCAACATTAGCTGATGATTATCCACAGGAGTTTGAGTCACAAGTCTCATCAAGTCTCTTGGACTCTTCTCAGTATTCTGGCTGACCTTAATCATTCTATAGTTTGGATTGTCCTCACTTTTCCTCTTATTTCTATGTCTTTCAGTGCCTTTGTTCCGAGCGCATCAATTACAACTGGTAACATAAGTGCTTTCACGTTTCATAGTTTGTTTTTTTTTAGTTCTCTAGCAAGGTCTCGAGACTTATCTCTCTTTCTGCTTTCTTTTATTATTATTATCACTAGTGCTGTGGAATTTATTACTATTTATCACATCTTGGGAGTTTTTCACAACAGACTAACTGGGGGGTCTAACAATGGAGTCTGGGTGACAGCAAACCTCATCAGATCTCCAGAACTCTCCTAACCTTTGTAGGGAATCTTAACAATGTTCTGCCTTTTATAGTTTCGATCTTTCTTCTTTTACCCGATACCTTCAGACTTTTGTCCAAGCCTTTGGAAACTATTTTTGATGCATCAATTCCAAGGGATGTCACCGTCATTTTCATGTTCGGGAGTTTTTTTTCACCTCTGTCATATCCCGCATTTTTTCAGTTCTCTGACATGGTATTATTATTTTATTCCTTTTTGAGCTTTCAACACCAGCCTTAGCTGATTGCTTCACACTGAAGTTTGAGTGACAGCTAACCTTTTCTAGCCCTCAGGACTCTTCTTAGTATTCTGGCCGATCTTAATAATGCTGCCATTTAGATGGTCTTCACTCGTTCTCTTATTTCCAAGTCCCCCAATCCCTGTATCGATCTTTTGGTGACTGTACCAAGAGGCCCAGTTACAATTGGTATAATCGTCACTTTCATGTTCCACAGATTTTCAGTTCTCTGGCATGGTCGAGGTACTTATCTTTCTTTTCATTTTCCTTCAATTTTACTTTGTAGTCAGCTCGGATAGCAAAGTCCACAATTTGGCAAGTTCTCTTATTTTAGTTGATTTTTACAAGGTCTGATCTTTTGGCCAAGAGTTAATTTAAACCATAATTGTATATGAATTTAATAGGATTAGATGGGAATTCTTGATACCATATAACTGTGTGCAAATTATTAGCGTCAACGTGCGATTTTTTTAGAAATTGACTGGAACATTGATAGTTGTTTTGATGGAAATCAAATTTACAAATGAATAAATTTTCGGCATTAAATAAGACTTAAATGGTTGACCTGCTTGTAAATAAAGTATACCAAGCCATCAATTCAAAGTGCGAAAGGCAACCATAAACAATAAACCACTTCCTTTTCTTTCCCAACAACACGAATTGTAAAACACAAGTAACTTTTGAAGGAGATCATGGTTGAGCTCTGTGTCTACCAGCCCTGAGTGACATAAAACATTCTATTCTCTTCAATTCAGTCAAAGCCTTGTTTTTTTTCCTCTCTTATCTTTGAAAGAAGCGATATATACATCAATCTTTGATCTTTGATTTGGAGACTTCTCATCGGCAATGTCCATTAAAGCTGTTCCTCATAATGAAGAAGCTTATTTTTGGCAATATTAGAGGAGGTACTGGAATATTACAAAACGACACCCATTCTATCCATCAATCGTTACTTGTTCACATTTTCAATGCGGTGATTCTACACGTATTATATCTTTGATTACTCTAAAACAAAAAATGCTCCGATATATCAGAACATCCCTCTTTTTTCAAATCTCTCATGAAAATTTACTTTTCTTTTTCAATAATTTTTCGATTTTTTGACATCCAGCCATTGGACAGGCCTTCGATTATTATGCAAGATCAATATTCTTTAGCGAATGATCATACATCAAACCAAATCAACTTTATAAAGCTGAACAAGATAAATGACTCCCCAAAAACCATTTTTTCTGTCTTTGTCCTTAATTTTGTTCAAAGGAAACAGACAAACAGACCGACTAACACACACGACCCACCCACACACATGTGCACACAAACTACACACAAACACACACACACACACACACACACACACACACACACACACACACATATATATATATATATATATATATATATATATATATATATATAAAGCAAAAGTGTTAGATACTATTACTGCAAAACTAGTCTAAAACCAATAATATCTAAATTATGTACTTTTAAAGTCCATAACTTTTGATGTTTTATGTGGTTAACAAAATTGTCAGACAGAAATAGGAGAAAAAACAGGCTTACGTTTGAATAATTTTGTCACGTGGTATGTTTGTTAATATCACGCTCAGTTGTAAAAAAATATAATTTATTGATTTTAATTTCAATTAATTTCAATTAAATTTAATTTGCAAATATTTGCATGGTTTAAGTAACTAATGATAACTTTTAAGAGTTAAATAGTACCACTATTGTACTTCTCTGGCATTAAATAACCCTCGAAGGTTGATACGTCATAGAACTAAAGAGACCAAATAAAAACCTTAAAACAATGAACTTCACAATTATATGATATCAAGTATTCCTATCGAATAGAAATAATTTTTAAACAGACCTCCTTAACCCGTAGATTGTAAATACAGTCGGTCATTGTAGACCAGAGAATAATGGCAACGAAAGGGTGACTTGACTCTTTTCAGAGTTCCACAGTAGTTATTGTATCCCATTGCCAAATAAGCAGTTATATGCATTTCTTTAGGAAGATTTAAAAAATCGTCATTATAGATCATCATCATGTCGCACAAACAGCACGTATATCCCTGACCCTTCCTCGCCATCTTTCTCTATCGTCCATTGCTTTCGGCAGATCTTCAGGGCTACATGTTGTATCAGCACATAGCTGTTGTATGTAGGTTGTAGCTAGTCGTTCTGCCTTTGCTCGTTCATGTGAAGGGGTCCACAGGAGTACATCTCTTATGAGTCCGTCCTTACTTCTTCAGTAGTGTCCTGCATGCCTGGTTCGTCTAACTTTCATAGTTTTCGTGATGGGTAGTAAGTGGCCGTACAGCTGCTGCTTTGTGGGGTGATGCTTTCAGGACCTGTTCAGCATTGTTCGCTGCATTCTTATGTAGTTGCCCTCAAGCTTTTACTTCATACGTTTAGTTAGCATCAATGTAGTGCATCCATACAGCAGTATCGACACGACTGCTGCTTGGAAGAAACTGCATTTCAAGGTTATTCATTAGAAATTAAACGTAATGACGTGACTGTAATTCGAACTCAGTTATGGTGAAGTTGCTGACCAGAACGTTAACCATTACACTATTTGCGCCCTCTCTTCTAAATAAATAAATAGATAAATATTTGATCAGAAAAATCTTTACGTTAACCATTATCCAGTAATAGCTTTGTGATATTTCTTAACTCTTTCAAACACAAGACCATGGCAATAGGAGATTCTAGAGGACTTACTTTGTAACAGTTGTATTGATTAATTGAACCTCATTTACTAACCAGTGTTCCCTGGTAAACGCAGTTTATTGTACTTGCCCGAATATCCTTCTTTGGGTGGCTTTCTTATCACTCTTAAAGGGATACATTCAACATATTCGAAGTTCCCGCAGACATAGATTTCTGTTTGTTCACTAAAGAAAAGCAAATTATACAATCAAGGAACTGTGTACAATTTCACAGTCACGATATTATATAGATTTATAAATAAGACGTCGTTTACAAGTGTTCGAGAAAAGAGAGAAATCTCCATTTTCATAGTTCATATGCATCAGCGTATTTGTTTATTTGCTGATGGCAAGAGACAGATGTCGTTTCCTTTTTCCTCCAACATTAATGGAGAGTCCTTGAGGTGAATGGCTAAAGAGCTGGACTACAGCCTCGAAGAAAGCCAGTTCGAAATTCAGTAGCGCTTTAACGTTCACTGTTGAAAGGTATCAACCTATTTAATATGGGAAAGGTATAAACTTATTTAACATGTGTGACCCGATGGGTGGCATTCCTTTCTGTGGGTGTGGGTGCCAGTCAGAGACTTCCTTTGTCTGTTTTGGCGCGAAACCCACGCAAAGGGCTTGTGCGCGAGATCACCCACAAGACCGAAAGGGGACGAGGAAAGGAAGGTACCAGGGACCAGTCGACCGAAGAGGACAGGCTGCAGAAGAGAACAGTATGCAGGAGAGAGCAGTCAAGAGAAGGTCAGTGAAGATGTGAGTGTCGGGCAGAGAGGAGACCAGTCAACAGAAGTCAGAAAGGCGACTGCTAGGACCTGTTGATCCACAGATACCGGGTTGATACATGCAAGAAGATAAGTCAGCATTTCTAGCGGCTTGTGGGAGTTTAGCGCGAATACACTGTCACGATAGCCTGCAAATGCACGGAGAGCTGCACAACAGTGTCACAGACTCCCCACTTCCTGCGCTTGGAGCTAAACCAAGCCTGTGATTGTTTGTTCTTCTTTTCTCGGGTGAGTGTTTTGTGTTGATAAAGGAATGTGAAATACCCCTGGCCAGATATGAGAAAAACCACTAGACGATTCTGATGGCCATGAGTAATTTGGTTGGTTGAGAAAGTGGGGGTCGGTCGGAGGTGTATTGTCACACATGGGAAATTTAAAACTTCAGCCATTAGTTAATTAGTATCACTGCTGTTCTACAAAAATGGTTTTGGAATTAAATTACCTATGAAGTCTGAAATGCCATTAAACAAAGAAACCTTACCAGTCCAAGACTAATGCTCTTCCACCTTAGTCTTTCAGTCTCTAAAGATGTTGTTCTGATTGTCGTGCCGTGCAGTTTATTGACCAGTCAAGTGTTAGTGATTCTAACAAGACAACTAACTAATCAGAGCGCAACATGAAATTCCAATCCCCAGGAGGTTTGTTTCAAATGAGGAAATCAGCAACGTCCAAATATTTTTTTTTGTTTTGTTATTTTATTTATTTATTTTATTTTATTTATTTTATTTATTTATTTTTTTTTTGCCCCTTGAAGGCGAGGTGGTTTCATTGCAAAGTTGTAAAGCTGAAATTCATGATTTTGAAAAGATGTCGATATTTGCAACAGCTTTTTTAACATCATCGCTTACCTTGTAAATGCACTTAATTCATTGCTAATCACGGTCAAGCTATTACGTTCATTTTTGGTCTCATACTATTAGGAAAGGAATGTACTCTCTTATTCACCAAGCAATAGGTTAAATAGTACAGCTACCTTTCTTCTGCAAGGATGGATTTGATATTAAATAACCTTTGAAAGTTGATATGCCATTAAGACAAAGAAATAGAATTAAACCAGTTTGAACCAGAAAGATTATCCAGTGAAATTTTCTAAATAAGATCAAGCTTATAACTACGATGAACTTATTGATCTCACTCTATCTCTCTATCTCTCTCTCTCTCTATATATATATATATATATGTATAATTGTTATTTCTTTTTTTTTTTCGTTGATCCAATGAGAGAAAAATGTGAAGATTTTAAAATGAATAGGTCCGGAAGTGAATATATATACACACATATATATATATATATATATAATGAGTCATATATTCAATTTGGGTCTATAGTAAGGGTGTCTTTACATTTAAAACGCACAGTTTAGGCAATATTTTACAAAGAAGAATGCAGAATAAAATTTTGTAAAATTTACAGCATTTTAAATTAGTAGGACTTGAAGACGTACCGACCAATATTGAACCAATTTTCTCTGCTGGCACGTGCGAGTTCAAATCCTTCCTCTTCCGTTTTATCATTTATTTACTAATGAATTTAAATATACTTGGACACAGTCTACTGTTTCAGATGGGGGAGGCTAGGCATTTCGTCATTTTTTTTTTTGTTTTGTTTTGGTGTGGTGGCTTTGGCAGTTTTAGGCTTTTTAGTTTTTCTTCTGAACTACTGTTGGGGAAGGGGCTTTAAGAATTTTAAACTTTTAGAAAAGATTCAAACACGTTTTGCTGTGTTCGCTAACAGTCCAAATGTCAATGGATGGACGCTAGCCACTGTATCGGCATGGAAAAACTCTGTCAACGCCGCAGTAGGAGGGGTAGGAATGCTTATAGGACCTAGAGCATTAAAAACGCTAAATAGCATTGAGAAAATACAAACAAGGATGATGGCAGCTACTTTTAACGGCAACCCCAGAGCAACAATCATCTCCTACTACAGCCCTACCAATGTCAGTGAAGAAACTGAACTAGTCGCCTTCTACGATGAGTTATCCTCATTAGTACGTAGCATCCCGGAACACAACATGTTAGTCATTGGCGGAGACATGAATGCCCAAATCGGGAAAAACGGAATCAAGAAATACAGCCTTCAAAACACGTCAAATAGGAATGGACAACATCTAACAGGTTTCATGATAGAAAATAGATTAAAATGCCCCAATACAAACTACTAAAAAAGGGAGGGCAAACTATGGACATACATGTACGCGAACAATAGTAAAGCACAGATAGACTACGTCCTTATGAATAAGAAATGGAAAAATAGTGCATTGAATTGCGAGGCATACTCCTCTTTCAAGGGTGTGTCCTCCGATCACCGAATAGTCACGGAAAAAATACGGCTAAGCCTACGAAAAAACGCCAAACGAACAGCGACCACCAAACACTATGACTAGGCCCTTTTGAACAACAGAGATATAAGAGATAAAATCGTATTAGAATTAAGAAACAGATTCGAAACACTACAAGAAAAGACGGAAATAAGTACACCAAATGACGAATATGAAAATTTCGTCAATGCGCACTTCGAGGAAGCAGCGAAATGTATTCCAACAAAACTCAAAACTAAATATAGAGTCCCATGGGAAACGTTAGCGGTGAGAGAAAAACGTACACTAGTGAAAACAGCCTCCAAAAACTATCGAAAAAACCCAACAAACACAAATGCCCGAAAACTAAAAACGGCACAATATCAATTAGCAGGCATATATAGAAAGGAACAGACAGAATACATTCAAAGTCAGATGGATAAGATTAGAGACTCGGTGGAATATAGACAATCTAGGATAGCCTGGTAAACAATAAACTAAGTGAGTAGAAAAAAGAGCACTGCCAAAGCAAAACTTAAAGCTGCAAACCAACAGGAAAGAATAAAACTGTGGAAACAGCACTTCGAAAACCTACTAGGAAACCCACCGAATGTAACACATGAACCAATCACCAGAATAATTAGTAAGCAATTAGACATTAAACTAGGACCGTTCACACAAGAAGAACTCGACTCGGTTCTCAGAAAAATTAAAAATAGGAAAGCTGCAGGGTTGGACGAGATTCCCCCAAAAGTATGGAAGACCACACAATTCGACGACATACTCCTCCGACACTGCAACGCAGTCTATAATCAAAATCCAATAGACAGATGGATGAAAGGATGCATACTCCCCTTCCCTAAAAAGGGTGACCTTGGATTAGCCAAAAACTACCGAGGCATAACACTTACATCCATAGCAGCCAAAATCTACAATGCCCTACTACAAAACCGCATAGAACCCAAAATCGACAACATGCTTACGAAAAACCAAAATGGCTTCCGAAGAAATAGACCCATGACCTCACAAATATTAACCATCCGTAGAATCCTTGAAGGTGTACGGGCAAAAAACATACAAGCGACATTACTATTTGTCGACTTTACAAAGGCCTTCGATTTCATTCACAGAGGATAGATGTAACAAATCCTACGAGCATACGGCCTACCTAAAGAAACCGTAGCGGCAATAACGATTCTCTATAGAAACACCAAAGTGAAAGTAGGATCACCAGATGGAGACACAGAATACTTCGACATTGTAGCAAGAGTACTACAAGGTGACACGCTATCTCCATACCTCGTTATCATTTGTCTAGACTACGTACTTAGAACATATATTGATAAAATCAGAGAGAACAGCTTCGAGCTGACAAAGAAAAGAGGCAGAATGTACCCCGCAAAAACAATTACCGACGCCGACTACGCCGATGACATAGCCATACTGGCAAATATACCCGACCAAGCCGAAACACTACTGCATAGTTTGGAACGAGCAGCCGCAGGCATAGATCTCTATGTCAATGCACACAAAACGGAATATATGTGCTATAATCAAACGGGTGACATCTCCACTCTCGACGGAACCCCTCTTAAACTTGTAAACAAATTCACTTACCTAGGAAGCAGCGTCTCATCAACCGAAAAGGACATCGACACGAGGTTAACGAAAGCATGGACAGCTATCAATAGGCTATCGATTATATGGAGATCAGACTTAACCGATAAAATGAAACGCAGTTTCTTCCAGGCAGCAGTCGCATCGATACTGCTATATGAATGCACTATATGGACTCTAACAAAACGGCTGGAGAAGAAGCTAGACGGCAATTACACAAGAATACTGCGAGCAATCTTGAACAAGTCCTGGCGGCAACACCCTACAAGACACCAACTGTACGGCCACCTGCCTCCTATCAAGAAAGTTATCCAAGTTAGACGAACCAGACATGCAGGACACTGCTGGAGAAGCAGGGACGAACTCATAAGTAATGTACTCTTATGAACCCCCACATATGGCCGAACAAAAGCAGGACGACCAGCACGAACATACATTCAGCAGCTATGTGAGGATACGGGATGTAGTCCAGAAGACCTGCCAGAGGCGATGGACGATAGGGAAATGTGGCGAGAGAGGGTCAGGGATATCCGTGCTACCAGCACGACATGATGACAATGATATAAAGTGAACCCCATCTGGCAATTGTCTCTTTTATAGCTCTGTGATATTAAATTATGTGGAAGCCGAGGAGAGAGTTTGTTGATCTCGATTATTTCAATATTTTATTGGGCTCTGCCAGTCGCTGTCGAGTTCTTTTTCTAATTTTTTAAAGATCTTTTAAAAAAGAATTGTTCTCTTTCTCTCTCTCTCTCTATATATATATATATATAGGTGTGTGTGTGTGTGTGTGTGTGTGTGTGTGTGTGTGTGAACAAAAGTTTTTAAACGGTGATTTTATTTATCGTTTCCCTATTTGCCAACAGTTAACGTTTTGGCTTTTACATTGGGCAATACGAATTAGTTATATTGTATCTTCCGGATTATATTTAATTTCAATATGACCCGTATAAAAAAGAAAACTAGAATCATTTTATTTCTGTTTGTAGCGTTTTGTTTCGAAACTATGTGACGTAGTAAGGTGTGGAAATTTATTTTAAAATGAAACGTATTTGTTAAAAAATGGCTTCGAACAGGACGAATTGGTCGGACAAACATTAGAAATTAATATATATATATATATATATATATATATATATATATATATATATATATATAAGTGAGTGTGTGTGTGTGTGTGTGTGTGTGTGTGTGTGTGTGTGCGTGTGTGTGTGTGTGTTAATAAAGTTGGTAAATGGGTGAGTCAAAAGTTTTGCAATATTTTGGTAACATGAGGTAGAATTCGCCAGCTTCGCTTGCTTTTGCCGAGGTCGTCAACGAGACGAATCAGATGGGACTGTGATATACCGAGCTAGCCTGATACTCTCCCATGTTACTCGCCGGATTTGCCTCTGTGACTTTTTAGACAGAGCTTACATTTTATTATGAAAATAAAATAAAATTCTAAACAAATTCTAGGATTCAAACGGCAAGAAAACTCGTCAATTAGCCCAACATTTGATTGGTCCAAAAATTATTTATGGGCGCCTAAAATACAAAACCCTGAGTTGATCCACTCTCTGTCTCCAAAAAACTTATAAATCCGCGATAATTTCTTCACCTGATAGTTCAATCACAATTTCGGCCGGAATCTTTGTTGATGAAAACTGAACTCACGAACCATGACAGTCAAAAGGAAAACACATCTCAAAACTACTAAGTGGAAAACCAGTCACTTGCAATTGTCTAAAATACCCCTACACCAACAACAATTACAAAAACAGTCGAATACATTTGCATATGTATTTCCTAAGGCACAAGTATATGAATACTTCTACTACTACTACTGCTAACGCTGTTAGGGTTGTCTGCGTGGGTCCTTTACTCAAGCTTCCCTAAGTGGCTGGGATTGTAGAATACACCGATTGCACCTCTGCACAGGGGTACGACCTTCCACCAACGTGTGTCTTGGATATGACGCTAAACAATATAATAGGGGGGGGTTCCAGTAATGCTGGATCTTTGGGGAATGCGGAGTACCCCTTCATTGCCATTGCTACCAGGACTACTCTTACCCGGAATGGTAACACCTGATAGGGACCTATGTAAAACTGATAATTCTATATCAATATTGTAGATGCAAAAGTAATACCCCCTGGTAAAAGTTATAAAATTAACACATTTACATTAGAGGTGTTATGAAGCCCATACATGGAGGGAAAACGGGGTTCATACTTCTCCGAATGTTTTTTGTCCAAAAATGAACGTAATAGCTCGATTGTACTTGAGCTCGTTTATATCGCAGACATAGCGCAGCAATTTTGCCACTATGCCCAGGGGAACCCCCCACTTTTAAAAAATAAAAGAACAAAATTTTCTTTAGAGTAAATTTTGATTAGTTTTATTTCACGTCATAATTCACATCTTACCTAAAGTAAATGGATAACTCATCTCCATGACAGTTTATCTCGGAAGAAATTCTATCAACTGCATTCTCCTTACTTCCGTCTAAGCTCATCACTTCCGATAAAACCATGTGCTTCATCGTCCTGAAATGTTTTTTAGTCATATGGAAACGGAACCTGCCATTTTGATTGTTGACATTCACTTCCTATTGGTACGTTTCTTACTTTTCAGACTGGTATTCAATAAGAACCGTAAGCATTGATAACTTATTCTAAACGAATTAGTTCAGAAAAATTCAAAACATAAAACGGGAAACAACTCAATATTCTTTCTTCATGAAATATATTTAAGACAAACAATATTAGATTATTTTAATTAATGATATTTCTTCCAATCCGCCATGAGGAAAATATTATGGAATAACCCAATCCTGAGGCAGAAATTACTGGAAGATCTCGCTTTCCTGAAAAAAATATCTGCAGAAGCCTTGATATCCATCTCTGTCTCTAGTTTCTCTCTCTCTCTCTCTCCTTATATATATATATATATATATATATATATATATATATATATATATATATATATATATAATATTGGGCACACAACAGGTTTCTTTGCCGTAAGCTTTTTTTTTCTCTTTCTAAAATCTTATTCAGTATTGCTCAGTGAGATTGAAAAGATGATCTGAAATTGCTATTTGGAAGTGTTTCCAAACTAGTAAGTTAATTTCCTGTTCGATTTCTAATGGCCCTTTCAATCAAAGGTAATGAAAAAACAGATTTTGTATGTGTTCAAATATTTATGCCCAATAATTTATGTTGGAGAATGCGCATAAAGACTTGAAAAAGTACTGCTCATAAGTTTTTAAACAAACAAAAAGCCTGTTTTCAATACTCTGTAGTATACAATGGACATTAGGTATTTTGTGAAATTCTTTGATAACCCCGCCGCATAGGAATGAGTGATTGCTTTTTCAATATGTTTTTAAAACAGGATTTTAGAAGCATGGATTTGAAAAATGTTTGTTTCAATTAAAAATTTATTTATTTTAATAGGCAAAACTTTGTATTAGGAAACACAAAACATGGCAAAAAGTATGCCTCGTTGTGTTGTTATGCACTCATATTAGGAGTAATTATTCGTGTATACTACGCACTTTTTTGCAGGTTTTTTAAGCTTAGAAGTTAGGGTTGAGTATTATACATTCGAACTAATTTTTTGCAAGTTTTTTAAGCTTAGAAGTTTGGCTAGCGTATTATACATAAAAACTCATTTTTTTTCCTGTTTTTAAGCTTAAAAGTTAGGGTGGCGTATTATATATGAGAACTAATTTTTCCAGGTAAGTGTGTCGCAATTTGTGATTCGATATATTCAAAAGTAAGTTATATCTATGATCCAAACTGACTAATATGAAAAGAAGAAGTGCTTAAATCACTAACAAAATGTAGTATTAGTTTTAAAATACTGTTCATATAGATATTATGCAGATTTTTGTTTGGTTCATTACAGTTGTGATATCAACGTGTTTAAGTCACTTCAAAGGAATAACCAAAAACTACTGGAATGTTTGTTCATTTTTATTTTGTCATTGTTTTTTATTAATTTTTTCTTTTTTTTTTTTTTGCATGTTTTTTTTCCCCAAGTGAGCCATTTTTTTACCGTACTTTTTGTAAGAATTTGTACGCGTGCTCGTTCTAAATACTGTGTAAGTTTGTGCTTTACTTAATTTGGATTGGCTTTATGGCATATCAACCATTGTAGGTTATTTAATGCCAAATGCATTTTTGTACATGGAAACAATTCTATTTAAAACAATTCGATTTACCATAAATACACAGTTAAAATATAAAAAAAATTCCATTTCAAACAATTCAATTTACCATAAGTACACCGTTAAAATGTCAAAAAATAGTTCTATTTCAAACAATCCAGTTTACCATAAGTACCCAGTTTAGTTCTTTTTGACACGTAGATTGGACCCTATCAGGTGTTATCACTCCGGGTAAGATTGGATCTGGGAGCGATAGCAATAAAGGGGTACTCGGCATTCCCCCAAAGCTCCAGAATTACAGGAACCAAACCATCTGATTGTTTAGTGTCATATCCAGGACTCTTGTTGGAGGAGTCTTACCTTTGTGCAGTGATACAGTCGGTGTATTCTACAGCCCAAGCCGACTGAGCCTATATGTTTTTGTGTTTTGAAACATAATTAAAAAATTATGACTTTTTAAAAATTTCTCATTCGATACGAACAGTAAAAAGTTGAATAGATATTAAATTTAGGTGCGACAAATTCTAACCAGCCTGTGCACATCATGCAAGTAATATTTTTCAAAATTTTATTGCACAAAGTGAGACGTGTATCTTATCAACAAGGACGTTTTATAAAAGAATTACAGGACTTAATCAAACATTGGTTTGTTTCTATGGCATAGCAGCCATTGCCAAACCCTGTTTATACAAAAATGCTGAACATATAAGATTCTTAAACACATTTTCTTGATAACATTTTTATACGCCCATGAGATATTTTTTGGCACGCAATTAAATGGTTTCCACTATTACTATCCAACATGAAAAATTCTATTTATTATTAATCATTTATTTGAATATAGTTTAATGATTTCAAGTATTACTATGTAACAGTAACAATTTAACATGAGTCATTTGTCAGTACACATTTTAAATAGATACGTTCCTCTATGATTTTATTTTGAAATGAGTTAGAATTTATTCGTTTGTACACTAGTGTTACTTAGTTTCTATATAGTTAAATGGTTTCAGCGATTGCCATCAAACACATATTTCTATGCAATATTTATCATTTGTTTACACAAAGCGAAGTGGTTACAAGCGCCGCTACCCAACACTGGTTATTCTGTTGCACATTCATATGCGGAATCATCTTCAACACAATAAAGACGAGTGACACCGTTCTTTCGAAAAATATACCTCTCACTTTATTGAAAGTGTTGTGTGCGAGAGGGAGTTGGAGACTGAACAAAGACTGCAAAATATTGACCGCCCCAGCTCCTCGTGACATAGCAGTGTGTCTTTCTCGTTCTCCTTGGCTGCTCAACCGGGGCTCGGCTCTCTGCTGAGAGCTTGTTCTCACTGCTCGATCTTGAACACTGCTTTAAGCTCTAAACTGCAACTGCTCAATTGGGGGTCCTGAGGGCCCCCTCTGCTGGGTGCTGTTCTCTCTACAGCATCCTATTTCCAACTGACACGAACTTCCTGTGCACCGAGTTAAATTATTGTTTTACGCCCACTCAGTCTCTTCCTATAACTGGCCAACGGAATATCCAACTTCCGCCGTCTTTGGAATGGCATGTTTTAATCATCATCGAGCGGAAATAACTGTCATGCAGTTCACAGGTAACCCTCTTCCGGTGTATCAGTTTGTGACAGTACCGTGGGATTTTAACCCTGTCCCATATTGTCAGCCAATCTCGCCCATGCGATCTCTTCCCATAACTGGCTAACGGAATATGCAACTTCCGCCGTCTTTGGAATGGCATGTTTGGCTGGGTCGGAGGTCAACATACAGCAATTCTACTCAACATTACTCATTCATCCGCACACATTTGAATAGTTCCAAGTATTGTTATGCATCACTAAAAATTCAATTAGACGTCAGTCGTTTCTTTACTCAGTTCTACTTCTAACAATTCAATTGAGCATAAGTCTTTTGTTGCACTCATTCTAAATGTCAAAATATTCTAGATAGAACCCTATCAGGTGCTCGCACTCCGGGACAGAGTGTATCTGGGAACAATGGCAATGAATGTATTTGTCGATGCCTCCCACCAGACAGGACTTGGCACAAGGTCAAAAGCCCGAAGGCCGACTTAAGGGGGGGAGGAGGTAGTGAGCCGAGACTCGAACCCTGCTAGTCATTGACCCACTAAGTGCAATGTGGGTCTAATAAGTCAAGCAGTATCACGGACCTAAATCTAGATCTGGGCACGTATGCCAGAATATAGCTTGAACTAGACCGTGAGATCTAGTGCTATACAAAGGGTGCATAGGGGACAAAAAAAGCAGCTCGGTCGCCCGAAGGTTACCCAACCGAAGTTGGGGGCCTTTCGGCCTCGAATCTGCCATTGGTCTCGATACCCCATCCGACACGAATGCCAGACGGCCTAGCCAAAAGGCCGGGAACAATGACAATGAAGAAGTACTTCACATTCATCGGCTGGGGTTGTAGAATACACCGACTGCACCTCTGCTGAGGTGTAGGACCCCTTTCAAATAATTGTCCTGGATATGACACTAAACAATCTGATGGTGAGGTTCCAGTGATGCTGGAGCTTTGGGGAATGGAGATCACCCCTTCATTGCCATTGCTTCCAGGTCCACTCTGGCCGTGAATGGTAGTACTTGATAGGGCTCTGTCTATTGGTTAAATAGAACTAATTGCACACTTATACTAAACTGAATTGGTTGAATTAGAACTGTTTTACTAAACTGAATAGCTTGAAATAGAAATGTTTTTGACAATTAAACTGTTCTTACATTTAAACTGCATGCTTATGCTAACATGAATTGTTGAAAATGGAACTTTTCCTGACATTGAAATTGTATTTGCCCTAAACTGAATTGTTTAATATAGGACTGTTTTGACATTTAACTGTATGTAAACACAATTTGTTCTTATACTAAACTGAATTAGCTGAATTAGAACTGTTTGAATAAACTAAATAGCTCGAAATAGAAATGTTTTTGACAATTAAACTGTGTACTCATGCTAAACGGAATTGTTTGAATTAGAACTATTTGCATAAAAATGGATTTGAGGTTAAATGACATACAAAAGTTGATATGCCATAAAATAAAAACAACCAACCAACCAACTTGACATTCACGAAAGTTCTATAGCTGGATCCTCGCCATCTGATTGTTTAATATCATATCTGAGACACTCATATGTGGGGGGGAGTCTTATCTCTCTTCAGAGATCCAGTTGGTGTATTCTATAGCCCCAGCCGATTGGGCAGTCAGTCAATGAGTTCACCGACAGCTTACAATACTTATAAATGGTCATGACCTAAGTACCAAGTCGGCTGATTGATATTTAACGAGACGCAACAGTCGTTTGACCTTAAATTATATCCGTTATGCTAATTGCAAAAACGTGTGGTTCGTTTTGTATAATGTCATCATCCTCATCATTATCATCAAGTCGAGCAGATAGCACAGATTTTCCTGACTGTATCTCTCCTTACTCTCTCTCTCTCTCTCTCTCTCTCTCTCTCTCTCTCTCTCTCTCTCTCTCTCTCCTTCTTTCTCTCTATCCGTCCTTACTGAACATCGCTCCTGGCAGGTGTCCTATACTGCAGCCCGTGTCCGCACAGAGCTTACGTATGTAAGACCTTGCTGGTCAGTCAAAGTTGACGCATTCATTTTTGAGAGTTCATTAAAGAATGTCGCTTATGAGATCGTCTTTGCTTCTACATCAGTGCCCTGCATGTCTTCTTTGTCTTACTTGAATAATTTGTGAGATGGGAAGAGAGTGGCCGTAAGTTGTCGCTTCCAGTATTAGAAGAAATCCCGTCTAATTTTATAAGAGAGATCAGATTTCCATAAAATCGATAACCTGCCAAAAGCAGCCAACGCCTTCGCTACGCGTATATTAACATTACTTTCAGTAGATGAGACATTGCTACCGAAGTATGTGAGCTGATCTATTAATTTCAGTGGTTTGCCTCTTGAATGGCTCCTTCTAAAAGAACATGAACTCTGTTTACTTACGTTCACGTTGGAGGCCAATGCCACCGCTTGGTTGTGCTGAGGGAAGAGAAGCACTAGATCATCTGTGTAGTCTATGTCTATCATAGTTTCTACTGGATATCATCTGCTTCTTGTATTTTTTAAATGGAAAATCATTTTATTTTTACAAATTGTATAACGTACTTGTTATTAGCTTTCAAAATCCACTGATTGGCGGAAAGGTATCTGTAATTAATTACTACGCTTTATTCAGCCTAGTACACATGATTCAGGTAGCTTATAGATATGTGCAATAACTAAGTAGTGACCCATTTAAGTAATGAACAGGATCGAAGTTGCTTAACTTCGATGATCTAGCAAGAAGGATGTTTCAGCATCACTTGACCGTAAATCGTTATTTAGTAAGTTTTGCTTAGATATGACACACAAGCCTAAGGTAATTTACTGGACCTGCCGTTGCTTAAGTCTTCACCTATCTAATTACTGAATTGAATAATAACTGCTTAACTATGATGTCTAGCGATAACCTGTACTTTCAGAGCCACTTGTACGTGAGTTTTAATTAACTAAGCTCTTTTTCAATATGACGAGTTTCAGGTTGCTTAGAGTAACTCCAGTCATTAAGTTGTCACCCACTTGGGTAATGAACAGGATCATCGTTGCTTAACTTCGGTCATCTAGACGGGCTTGGTGCTTTCATTGTAACTTCACCGAAAGTCGACAGAGTTGTCTCTTTGTTCAAATACTTATAACAAATCCTGTTCATGTGCGTGAGAGTATACCTGTAGCCAGGAATGTTTAAGTGTGCGTTAGCGCACACTCGGTGTGTGTGTGTGTGTGTGTGTGTGTGTGTGTGTGTGTGTGTGTGTACGGTATGAGCGTGTGTGTACGTGTGTGTGTGCACGGAATGAGCATTTGTGTGTGTATGTGTGTGTGTGTGTGTTTGTGTTCGACAGAAGGATTATATAATCTGAATTAAAACATATCTTTGATTTTAATGGAAGGTAAATACAGAATTTGCTAAAAGAAATAATTTCCTTACGGATTTCTGCTCTTCCTATGAGATTGAATAATCGGATACCTGAGAACGGAATGTAATATTCAAATTTATAACTCGCTTCTCTGATTGGCTGTATTTCAGGTCCCCGGACTGCTTCTGGGATAAAAACAGTTAGTTTTTGGCTAGCAACGGATTCCTCATTATAATTTGCTATGTTTATCATGTCAGGAGCTAATATAGGCTTCGACTGGTCTTGAACCAAAAAATAAAAGGACGAAAGCCGACCTAAATATCTGTTCTCATTTTTGGACTTCATTTTTTTTCCCTAATTTGTCTCTTTTTATATTTTTATTTATCTATTTTTTATTTATTATTTTAGAATTTTTTTCCTTTTTTTTCTTCATTTTTTTTCTTTTCTTTTTTTTTTTTTTTTTGGAAAAGAGAAATTAATCTGATGGAATGCTGGTAGGTTAGTTTCGTTTTTAAAAAGATTGTTGTTGGAAGGGGAAAAGCGACGTGGAAAAAAAATTTTCCTTCCTTCTGTGCGTGCGTGAAAGTAAATAGTATTGAAGAAAAGTCTGGCATAGTCCGAATGAACTTTTGCTTCAGGCAGACTAAAATGTAAAAGCGTTTGATCCGTGCAAATTAAGATATGGCTAAGAGATATTTACTCCGACATTTTTGATCGGTTTAATATATACGCATTTGTCATGTTTGTAGCTGACTACGTATGCTCTTAAATATATGTACATGCTTACATAAATAAGTTCATGCGCATAGATTCAAACATATATGTATATAATTACGTATAAATATGTGTATGTTTAGCAAGATAGGAACAATACAATAATGCTATGTGCTATCTTGAACATATCCTCGAAGCAACACCCAACAAAACAGCGGCTGTACGGACACTTACCTCCCATCACACAAGCGATCTAAGTAAAACGACCAAGATAAGCTGGTTATTGTTGGAGAAATAAAGACGAACAATTAAGCGATGTTCTCTAATAGACTCCAACACATGGACACACCAATGTTCGCCGACCTGCAAGGACTTACTTACATCGGCTCTGTGCGGACACTGAATGCAGTCTAGAAGACCTGCCAAGAACGATGAACGATAAGGATGCATTGTCATAAAAATCAGGAAACCTTTTCCTATCAGCACAACTGTATTTACATATATAAATGTGGGGGGGTGAATCTATATGTATATGTATATATCTGCATGTATATATATATATATATATCATCATCATGTCACGCCATTAGCACGGATATCCATCACCCTCTCTCGCCACCTCTCCCAGTCGTCCAGTACTTCAGGGCTACATCCCGTATCGGCCCAGAGCTACTGTATGTAGGTTCTACCTGGGCGTCCTGCCTTTGTTTGGCCATGTGAAGGGCTCCACAGGAGTTAACACTAATGAGCTCGTCCCTACTTCTCCAGTAGTGTCCTGCATGTCTGGTTCGTCTAACTTTGATAGTTTTGGTGATGGGTGGTAGGTGGCCAAACAGCTGCTGCTTTGCGGGGTCTTGCCGTCAAGCTTTTTCTCCATACGTTTAGTTAGCGTCCATGTAGTGCATCCGTATAGCAGTATCGACACGACCGCTATTTGTAAGAAACTGCCTTTTATTTTATCGGTCAGGTCTGACTTCCATATGAGCGATAGGCTATCGATAGCTGCCCATGCCTTTGCTAGTTGCGTGTTGATGTCCGTCTCGGTTGATGAGACACTGCTTCCGAGGTAGGTGAACTTCTCATATATATATATATATATATATATATATATATATATATATATACGAGTGTGTGTGTGTATGTGTGTGTGTGTGTGTGTGTGTGTTTGTGATGGGTTTGCTTGTGCTTGTTGTTGTTTAACGGCATACCAACTTTCTTGATTTATTTAATGCCAAATCCATCGTTCTATAAGGACAGTAGTTACAGTATTTAAGCCATAGCTTGGAGGATGAGGGGGTTCATGCCTTTCCCAAGGGTATTTGTCCGAAAATAAATGTAATAGCACGACTGGAGTTCGAACTCTCTTACTATGATTCCACAGTCCATCGCTTTAACCATTCCACCACACGAACGTACGTACGTACGTACGTACGTGTGTGTGTGTGTGTGTGTATGTTAAAATACAACAATAACACTATTATTTAGAAAATATGAATTTTTAGTGTTTTTGGAACGATCAAAACGGATTATTAAGCACTTTACTACCAAATTTTCCTGCATTTAAACTCGATACCAAAAAAAAGGCTACAGCACCTCTGTAGCTATAAAAAGCAGCAGAGAATATATATTTATATATATATAAGTAAGTATTCTTAGACTGCTTTTTATTTGTATTTCTTCTTGGTCTAATACACGCACATTTGTGTATATTTGTAGCTGATTTCAATAAGCAGTTAAATATATGCACACATTTTTATAAACAATTACATACACATAGGGAGTAGAGTGTTCGCCAATGGTCTGGGAGACCTGGGTTCAATCCCAGGTCGCGTCATACCAAAGAATAGGAAAATTGTACTTGATACCTCCTTGCTTAACACTCACTAAAATAAGGTACGTATCAAGGGTAAAGTGGAGCAATCCAGGGAGTTGCGCCTTCCCTTACACCTCGGTGTAGTAGCTATCGAAAAGGGAGCCTTCTGGTCGCCTTCAACTACGGTCGCCAACTTTATATTCAAACATATTCTAGCCCACTCGGCTAAATCTGTAGAATATACTGACTGCATCTCTGCAGAGGGGTAAGTGTTATAAAATAGCCGAGGGATTTCGGTTCATGCCTTTGAGGTTAGTTAGGCTGAGAACCTTTCTGCTCAGCACATGGGTTAAATAGTTACAGCATTGAAGCATGTGTTAACGCGGGTTCGCGCGGGCGGATGGAGGTGTCACTCAGATGTCATAATAGTCCGAGACGATACTGGGTGACAAGGTGCGGGTGACGTCACGCACCGGAAGCGCACGGAGGTTTGTGTGAGAATTTGAAGAAAATAAGAGTCGGGTACTAGACGCCAAACGAGAAGGATCGATTTTTGGAGCTCGCAGGCGCGAGGCGAACGTGCACCCTATGGGGGCCGCTCGAGTTGGGGACCAAATGAATAAGACAGCATAGAAGATTGTGTCTCTCGTCCTTACGTCGAGACCTTTAACACAAAGTTAATAAAAAGGTTTCGTATCAGAACAAGAAGTCGTTCCGTGTTTTCGAATTCCGAGATTCCTATGTTCTTTATATATTCTATAGTAATGAACATTATATGTCCATTTCGCACATAGCGTTAATTGTGAATATGGTACATAAGTCCATCGCAACAGATGTCCTGGATATGACACTAAACAATCGGATGTTGAAGCTCCCGTAATTCTAGAGCCTTTGGAAATGCGCAGAACCCCTTAATTTCAATCGCTCTCAGGTCCACCCTGAACCGAAATGGTAGCACTTTAAAAGTTCCTATCTATGGGTCAAATAGAACTGTTTGACTTTTAAACTGAATATGAACATATAACTTCTGCTAAATTGAGTAACTCTGAGTAAACAAACAAGTGCTGTTCAATTGAATTGTTAGCGATGCATGGCAATATTTGAAACGGTTTAACTTTGTGCAAACTAATGACAAATCGTTAATAGAATTATTTGTATTTGATAACAATACTTGAACATATTTAACTGTGTGCAAAAATGAGTTAATGCTCGTTCAAAACTGTTGTCACCAAATCTTCTTTACAAATCATATATATATATATATATATATATATATATATATATACTGTTCTCTAGGAGGATGGATTTGGCATTAAATAACCCACGAAGGTTTTTATGCCATTAAACAAAAAAACAAACATGAGCAAGCAAGCATTAACAGAACAAAAATAACCAGAAAACAAAAATGCGAAGAAAAACAACGGTGTGGACATTTCAAATGACAAACAATTGAAATCTTACACAAGAAAACTTGGATATGGCTAAGATAGGGAAACCTTAAGAGAGAAACTGGATCTCTTCGAAGAGCAGCAGAAAACAATGCTATAAGCCCTAACACTGTCAAAGTAATTATATAAAAGACGCAACAAAGTAGCAGATATATATTATGTGGTGGTAGAGACGAAACCATCAATTACATTATCAGCAAAAGGAGCAAATTAGCTCAAAGAGAGTATAAGACTAGACATGAGTGGGTGTGAAAGGTGATCCACTGGGAATTGTGCAAGAAGTTCAATTTTGACCATAGAAAAAAAATGGTTTATGTACAACCCAGAATTCGTCCGAGAAAATTAAACACACAAAATTCTTTGGGATTTTGAGATACAAACGGACCATCTAATCTCGACCAGACATAGTAAGCGTCCCCCCCCCACAAAAAAAAAAGAACCTGCTGGGTAGTTTATTTTGCCGTTCCGGCTAACCACAGGGTAAAACTATGAGAAAGCCAAAAGAGAGAGAACTGATCAACTATGGAACATGAAAGTCACGGTGATATCACTTGTAACTGGCACGCACGGTACGGTCACCAAATAATTGTTTCAGGACAGGGGGACTTGGAAATAAGAGTACGATTGGTGGCGATCCAAACTCAAGAACTATTAACATCGGTCAGAATACTGAGAAGAGTTCGGGATACTTAAGGAGACTTGCCGTCACTCAAACTCCAGTGAAAATCTATAAGCTAACGCTGGTATGAAAAACTCTCGAATAATAATAATAATAATAATAATAATAATAATAATAATAATAATAATAATTCGGCAGGTTCTCTTTTTGGCGATTTTTTTTTTTTTTTTTTTTTTGTTAATTCGGTCTGTTCTGGATTAGCTAATCTTGGTGGCCAGAAGTCCAGACCTAGAGATTAATTACAAAAAAAGTAGAACCTACCGTATAGTAGACCACAAAGTAAAAATCAAATAAAACGAAAAGAGAGCCAAATTCTTGGACTTTCACAGTGAAATAAAAAAAGTTATGGAACATACCAATGATGACTGGTGCACTCGAAAGAGTCTCCAAATGCTTGCAAGAGGATTGGAAGAGTTGGAAATCGGAGGATGTGCCGAGACCATTCAATCTACAGCATTAGTAAGATCGACCAATCGACTGAGAAAAGTTCTGGAAACTTGAAGAGACTTATTGTCACTCGGACTCCAAAGAAATCAGCTAACACGAGTGTAAAAAAGTCGTCAAAAATATTAAAATTATGTTATGAAAATGGATGACATAAAGGTATCTCTAAAAAGAGAAAAGGAACTGGAGACAATACCATAAGGATGTAGGAATGGAATTTGGCACTGAAAAGTGTGTCACGCTTACAATGAAATGTGGGAAAAGAAAATGAGCTGGAGGAAAGGAATAACCAAATCAGGTTGGTTGGTTGGATGTTTAGTTTTACGGCGTATCAGCTCTTTTCCGGTCATTTAACGCCAAATTAAATTTCAAACAATTCAGTTTACTACAAACATAGTTCACCTTTATTAACGGTTAAAAGTCAAAACAGTTCTATTTCAAACAATTCAGTTTAGCATAAATACAGCTTTTCATTTACACACAGTTAAAAGTATAAACTGTTCTATTTCAAGCGCTTCAGTTGAGCGTAAATACACGGTTTAGTTCAATTTGACACTTAGACAGGACCCTATCAGGTGCTACCAAGCAGGGCCAGAACAGACCTGGGAGCGATGGCAATGAGAAAGTATTCTGCATTCCCCAAAGCACCAGCATTACTGGAAGCTCACCGACAGATTGTTCAGTGTTATATCCAGGCCACTTTTTGGGGGTGGGGGTCTTACACCTCTGCAGAGAAGCAGTCAGGGGATTCTACATCTCCAGCTGATTGGGTAATACACAGAGTTAAATTTAAAAAGAGTTTTATTTCAAGCAATTCAGTTCAGCATAAGTAAGCAGTTTAAATGTCATACATTTCTATTTCAAACAATTCAGTTTTGCACAAGTACGCAACTTAAATGTCAAAACAGTCCTATTTCAAATAATTCAGTTTAGCATAAGTACACAGTTTAGTTCTCTTTGACCCATAGCTAGGACTCTGTCAGGTTCTGCCACTCCAGGCCAGAATCAACCTTGGAGCGATGGCAATAAAGAGATTCTCCGAATTTCCCAAAGCTCCTGCATTACTGGAACCTCATCATCAGATTGTTTAGTGTCATATCTAGGATACGTTGAGGGGGTCTTATCCCTCTGTAAAGGTGCTGTTGGTGTATTCTACAGCCCCAACCGACTGGACAGAACCAAATCAGGAATGCACAAGAGCACTTGGATAGAAGGAAAACTGTAAGTTGTTGGTAATATTGGAAGTGGACACCAGAAAACAAGCAGAGGTTGAAACAATATTAAAAGAGTACCCCAGAAGAATTAAAAAGCTTCTTTACACCAAGTTGGGCAGCAGAAATCTCATCTGCCCAAACTTCCTCATAAGAATCTCTGGAGCAATATCAAAAGGGGACAAGGGAAGAACTCAGACAAAGGGATGAAAGGACAAGAAAAGATAAAAGATGACAGGCACAGATTGCATGTGTCAAGAAAATGAGGAAGAAGAGGTCACTCCAGCATTGAGGATTGCGTTGATGAATCAATTCGAGAACTCAATGCGTACATAAAGAAGAGGAAAGAAAAATGAAACATCCAATCAGATCATTAACAACATAAGAACAGATAGAAAAAAACCAAAAAAAAAATAAGGAATCGCAACATTAGCTGGGACTATTGAATACACTGACTGCTTCTCTGCAGAGAGGTCCTTCCCCAACGAGTGTCCTAGATATGATACTCAACAATCTGATGGTGAGGCTACAGTAATGCTGGATCTTTGGGAAATGCGGAGTACCCCTTCATTGCCATCGCTCCCAGGTTCGCTCTGGCCTGGAGTCATGTCACCTGTGAGGGTTCTATCTATGGGTCGAATTGAACTAAACTGCGTACTTAAGCTGAACTGAATTGTTTAAAATAGGACCGTTTTGACATTTAAATTGCATACTTTTGTCAAACTAAATTCTTTGAAATAAAATTGTTTTGACATTTAAACTACGTACTTATGCTAAGTTGAATTAGTTGAAATAGAACAGTTTTGGTATACTGAAATCAATTGTTTGATATAGAACTGTTTTGACATTTAACTGAGTCTAACCAAAAACTGTACTTACACTAAATTGAATGGTTTGATATATAACTGTTTATGTTTTTTTTTTTTTGTTTTTTTTCAATTCACAATATAACTGTTTATATATTTAGAAATGGATTTGGCATAAGATAATCTACAATGGTTGATATGACATGAAACCCAACCCAACCCAACCCAACCCAAACCAAACTAAAAACAAGGATACGGAAATGGAAATAAAAATAACTGAATGGATATATCAATCGAGAAACGAGCCAAATTGCATACGAGAAGACATGGACATCGCAACGAAAGGAAACTTTAAAGAGAGAAACTGAATCTCTACTCATAGCGGTTCAAAATATCACCCTAAAGACCAATTATGTCAAAGTGAACACCAATAAAACGTCTAAGAATAGCAAGTGTAGATTATGTGGATAAAAACTGGAAATGATTAATCACTGACAAACGAATGGGCCAAACTAGTGTAAGAGGAGTACAAGACTTGCTGCAGTGATTTTAACAATAATGAAAAACATGACATTTTATCAGAGTGAAATATAAACCGGCCGCCAAATTCAGGGTGGGGAAGAAAGTCCTTGTAGTGGCAAGCATTCAAGATTGTGACATCGAAGTAAGTGAGTTTCAAACTCCTTAGGCGCTACTGGATTCACTTTTAAACTTATACATAAAGAAAGGAATAAATTTTCTTCTCCACCCAAGCTATGGGTTAAAAAGGAACATTACTCATCTTCGACAAGGTTGTCTTCGGCATTATTATATATAATATATATATATGTGTGTTGTGTGTGTGTGTGTGTGGAAAGAGGTTTATTAATAAAGGGACTGGGTGACGTGGAAATAAAAGGATTAGTGGAGACTACCCAAACGACTACATTATTGAGATCGACCAGAGTACTGAGAAGAGTCCTGAAGACCTTGAGGAGACTTGCTGTCACTCAACCCAGTGAAAGATCATCAGCTAATGCTGACGTGAAAAACTTACAAGGAATAATAATTTTGATTTGGCACCATCAAACAAGCGGAGATAAAAAAAAAAACAAAAAAAAAACGTTTATATATTAAAATAGATTTTCAAAGCTTCACTTATCAAGGACATAACGTTTGGTACAAAATTTTTCAATTTCTGATTTTAAATGAGCTTAATAAAATGCCACTTACGAACAGAATTGCAATTATCAAGAAATGTTTCTGTATTTGCATGAATTTCTCTATTAACTGCACCCTGATACCAAAAAAAAAACTAGTAAATAAGCAAGAGAAAATTATAACAAGGTCATAAAAAGGAAAGTTCCGTAGTCTTCAATCAATCTCATGTAAACAATATATATATATATATATTGTTTATATATATATATCTTTAATGAAAAACCAAAGACCGGTTATTTTAGGATTATAAATTTATTTCCATCCTATTTTTCGTTTCTGGTGTGAACGAAAATCACGAAGAAAAATATATAACAGGACGTCTTCAGATCTAATGGATAAATAAAACAGAATAGACACGGGGGTGGGGAGAAGAGAGTTAAAGAGTTACCTCCTCGTTTTATTGAATTTCCGTTTTTTATTTACCTATTTATTTTATTTTCAAAATTCTTCCGTCACTTATATTTACGGTAATTTAACTTTTTTATTAATTTTTTTTTTCTTTCCTTTTCTTGTTAAGTTCGATAATTAACTTTTAGGGGAAATATTTATTCAGCTACCTATTTTTTCCATGTGTGTATATTGGATACGTTTTCTGTCTGGTTTCACTATTTATTTCTTTGTTTTTAGAAAATTATAGTCTATAGTTTAAATTTTGTCCTATGTCAACATCTAGCTATTAATTCACTTCTCTTATTAATAACTTATCAAGCAATTTATATGTCAATATATGTATTTTCTCTTCTAAGCACAAATTGTAGGGAAATTTAAATGTTCAGCTCCCTGAAAGAGTTTCTTGTCCTGAAGGAATTACTCCCAACTCTGGTTTAACTGGACCGAATAATACTATATATATATATATATTATATATATATATAATATATATATATATATATATGTATATATTATATATATGGCAATAAATAATTAAAATAAATCCGACAGAATGAAGAAAAGTAGAAAAACAGAATAATCCAAAAGTCATGAATTCCTTATGATGAAAAGTCAACGTTGAAGACTTGAAATGTTGCTTGAACAGAGGTGTATGTTAAATTTAAATAATAAAACATCCATCGCTGTTCAAGTACCATTTTTCTCCGTCTTAGAGTCCAGATGAAAGTTTTATTGAAACCGAAACGTTTTAATGTTGACTTTACTTCATAATAAATTCATCATTTTTGGATAACTTTGTTTTTCTATTTTCTTATATATATATATATATATATATTATATATATATATATTATATATATATCCTTCAAGTGGGGATATTCATCCGAATTACCACCTTGTCAGATTTAACATGAAGTCATCTCATACTGAGGCGCCACGCATGAATCGAGACTTCAGCGTGATCTGACGGCATTCCACATTTTGGGATGCATCAGTCTCCAAGCAATAAAATTAGTCCTTAGTAGTTTGGCCTAAGGAAAGGCCTCATATAGTCGCCTTGAGGTGTAATATTTATTATTCTGATTTTTTTATTATGACAAAGAGTATTGAGTTCGATCTTCTCATTGGCCCCATATTTGGGGCGGTGTTCCATAAACGAGCAAATCTTTGTGAATATTTAATTGATGAGATGTTGAAAAGTTCTTGACTCGACCAAAAAGGAAAATCATTGGGTAAAAAAAAAATGTAAATTATGTTCGATATATTCATCGCACATTTCAAATCTAAACAATCTCTAAATTGAAATAAAACTTTCAAAAATGCCACAAAAATTCATAAATATGGCAATGTGCATATATATATATATATATATATATATATATATTATAGGCACTGGTCCAAAAAAAAATCTCATTATATACATGTATAATCCTGTTACCAAACGTAAGGTCTTTCAGTAGCTTCCTTCTTGATCCAGGTCAGCACTACCTCCACCAAGCACTTGATGTAGGCTTACCTGTTCAGATAGTTTAGTCTCATATCTCGGACACTCGTTTGGGGAGTTTTTACCCCTCTGTAGATAAGAAGTCGATGTATTCTACAACCCCACTCGACTGGGCAACATATATATATATATATATATAAGTGATGACATTTTGTTTTCTTTCTAGGCGTAAATTCAGCAAGACATCCATATTCCTAAGAATAAGCTAACATTGATTTATTGACTGATTTCAACGGCACGTAAACACGTCAAGATTAATTTTATGCCTAGAGTTTTGGGAATCGCGTATATTGTGCGTCATAGTTACATTTTTGGTAGTTTCTAAAGACTTTATTTTTTATCTTTATTTTTTTTCTTTTTTTTTTCTTTGGTTTTTACCTTTTTATGTTTTTTGTTGGGCTTTTTTTTCAAAAGGTCGTATAAAATATGATTAATTTTTAAACAGATCAATTTTACCCATTCATAGATTCCACAACAGTTTCAGATTGGACTTGTGTTTAATGATGGGGAACTCCTTACTCAATCTCCTGAATTTGAGATCCATCAACTGCTTCAGTTATATGTTATACACAAGACACCTTTTTGGGGAGTAGGTTTATCCCTCGGCATAAGGTAGAGTCAATGTATTCTACCACTGAATAACTTTGACTTAATTCAATCCTATGAAAGTATAATTAGATATACCGCAAAGACAATTTACTTTAATTTGAAATAAGCACCTGTATCGACATGCATCTGTAATTTCATTATCTTGTATTAACTTTTGAAAAAATACTAAATGTAATGCCTTTCAAAGAAACTAATTTCTCTTTTTTTTAATCGGGCTTATTTTTCATGTCTTATATTTTCTTAAATAAAAGTGGAATATTTTTCATATTATGTTACGACACTTATTATTAACTATGTCAACATATAAGACACTAAGTACAATTGGGGGGAACTCTCTGCAGAGTAGTGGTTAACGCAATAAACTCTGATGTCTTAGTAAGCAATTTCGAACTAAAATCGCACGATTGCCTTCACTTTGGAATTAAACTCTTAGAAAAGGTACAAATACCATCCCAAACCACCAGGATTGGTTAAATAGTAACACGACTTTTTTTTCCAAAAGGTTGGCAAAGTTAGATTGGCTATTAAAGAAAATAAAGAAACAAACCAAGCGCACAATTGGTATCTGTGCTTTAATAATCTCATCATTTTTTTACAGGAACTGATATATAGAGTCGATTGAAAACTTCCTGATGATCCATTAAGGTGAAACTTTAGTAGAAGATTTTCGACTCGCAATTTAAGTTAATTCTATAATTGGCTCCAATTGTATTGTAGCATTGCAGCATTTGCGGAGGGTTTTTTGGTTTTCTTTTGACCACTGACTGCGTACCCCTTAATTTTTTTCAAGGAGTCGGACGAGGTTGGCATTTTCTTTCTTTTTTACCCAAAAAACTTTTTTTCATTTTCCCTGGGTGGTGATTCGAAATATTTTTATCTCTTGTTTTTGGCCAGGGTTTTTTTGTTTTTTCTGGTACCGTGAATACTGGAAGATATTAGATAGTAAATAAATATATATATATATATATATATATATATATATATATATATATATATATGTATTACAATTAGAAGGAAATTGAACATGGTTAAGTTGTCATCAGAAATTTATTTCGCCGGATAATATTATTATACTCTCCTTCTCGTCAGATCATTTTTTACATATTAGACTTGGTTTGGTTTGGTTTGGTTTCTTTGTTTAATGGCATATCAACTCTTTTTAGGTTATTTAATGCCAAAGCCATTCTCCTAGAAGAACAGTAGTGGTACTATTTAACCCATAGCTGGAGGATAAGGGGGTTCATACCTTTCTCAAGGGTATTTGCCCGAAAGTGAACGCAATAGCGCGACTGGAGTACGAACTCGCGTACTATGATTCCGCAGTCCATCGCTTTAACCATTACACCACGAGGACACCCCATATTAGACTTGAGGTTTCCAAACAGAAAATATGGAATTAAGGGGAATAACTAAAATCACACCAGCTGAGATAATTAACATATGTATTAGGAGTAAATGAAGAATATATATGGGGATAATCATTTGATTTACGAGCCTAGATTATTTAGAAAATCCCATCTTCTATGGGATTCCTAGCATGTGCTTGAATTGGGATGGGTTGACCTACAGGTACACCCTGCTCCTATTTCTTAATGTTTCTAACACCTACTGTTTTGAACCCCTCTGCCTAAGCCTAAGAATTTAATTTTTTCCCTTCTTCACATATGGACTGTAATTCCACATTTGCAATTCCGCTACCTCATGTCTAACATATAAAAAGTCATCTGACGAGACGGAGAGTATAATAAAATTCTCCGGCGAAATAAATTTATAATGACAACTTAACCAGCTTTGAGTTTCTTCTAATTGCACTATATACGCTCTGAATGTGAATTTTGTTATATACCTGCAAGGGAATAAGTGATTGTAACAAAGCCATACATCGATCACTCACATAGATTTATATGATATTCCTCATATATTCTATACAAAAATAATCCACACCAACTGTCTTTAGACGCTGATTGGATATTACTAATATATACATATATATATATATGTGTGTGTGTGTGTGTGTGTGTGGGTAATATCATGGCTTGGCTTCTGGAGTAAAATTGAAACCATTTGACAGAGTGCAACAATAAATAGCAATACTTAAAACCATCTGACAGTGTGCAACAATACATAGCAATACTTGAAACTATTTGACAGTGTGCAACAATACATAACAATACTTAAAACCATCTGACAGTGTGCAACAATACATAGCAATACTTGAAACTATTTGACAGTGTGCAACAATACATAACAATACTTAAAACCATCTGACAGTGTGCAACAATACATAGCAATACTTAAAACCATCTGACAGTGTGCAACAATACATAGCAATACTTGAAACTATTTGACAGTGTGCAACAATACATAGCAATACTTAAAACCATCTGACAGTGTGCAACAATACATAGCAATACTTGAAACTATTTGACAGTGTGCAACAATACATAGCAATACTTAAAACCATCTGACAGTGTGCAACAATACATAGCAATAGTTGAAACTATTTGACAGTGTGCAACAATACATAGCAATACTTAAACCATCTGACAGTGTGCAACAATACATAGCAATACTTAAAACCATCTGACAGTGTGCAACAATACATAGCAATACTTAAAACCATCTGACAGTGTGCAACAATACATAGCAATACTTGAAACTATTTGACAGTGTGCAACCATACAAAGCAATACTAGAAACCATTTGGCGAGTGCAACAATAAATCGCAATACTTGAAATCATCCAACAGTGAACAAACTAACTCTAACTCGTTTAAAAATGATGTTACCTGATGTTACCTACACAATCTTTGCTTAAAAGTCATGTATACAATATGTATGTATAAACCGGATTCGGCATTAAATAACCCACAAGGTCCGATTTGACATTAAAACAACCAGATCAAACCAAAGCTATATATAATCTTTCAGTTTTGCCTCCAAAATAATAACAGAATTTTTATTTATTCGTACCTCCCACCAGGTAGGATATGACTCAGGGTCTCTTTTAAAGTTGGGAAAAAGCCAAGTGCAAAGTAAATTCATATTTATCATTACTTGTCATCGATTCACCAGGCCAAAAGAGCCAAGCGCAATGTGAATTCATGCTTAAAAATTCTTGTCATCGATTCACTGAATCCATGTTTGAAAATGCTTGACGAGCCCCCCCCCCAAAAAAAAACAGGTGAAATGTGAATCCATGTTTAAGAATGCTTATCATCGATTCACAAGGCCAAAATAGCCAAGTGCAATGTGAAACCATACTTTAAAGTGTTTGTCATCGATTCACCAGGCCACCATAGGCCAAGTGTAATGTAAATCCATGCTTCAAAATACTAGTTATCAATTTACCAGCCAAAACGACCAAGTGCAATGTGATTCTATCCATGTCATTGATACCCACCCGGCACGAATACCAGCCTGCTCCCCGAAAAGCAAGTGACGGAAGCAAATTCTAGAAATTTTTAGTGACAGGAGGTTGCGAATGAGATTTCTTACCAAACCGAATTGATAAAGAATTCTACACGTATTTTTCTTCGACACTCCCTCAAATTCAGCCTTTTCCAAAATTTCGAATGCTTTAGTTTACGTTCATATCGAGGAAGCATGTTCTTAAACATTTTATTTGCTTCGAGTTCTAAGGTATAATTTCAATAGCCTTCATTCAATGATTTCTGGAAATCTTATTTGATATTTTCAATGTAAACGTTCTCTCACTCAATAATTTTGTTATTTTTAGTTTCCCGCGGTTGTTAGATCCTTCCCTTTTCCCATGATTCAACTAAAATGATGAGCAAAAAGAAAAAAAAAAAGTTTTTATTTGATTTCAGTGGTCCGAAAGTAATATTAATTTAATCAACTTACTCTCTTCAGTCGGGCCATTTTTGTAAATTCCAAATATCATAAAAGCAGAAAATTTAGTTTAAATACTTAACTAAAGGTGGAAATAAAGTAATGTTGGCAGTCATAGTCGAGGGTGAACCGAAGGTCACCTTTTCGATAGCTATCACACCAAGGTGTAGGGAGGGCACTACTCCCCTTCCTAAATTGCGGTTGCGGCACCTTTCCTTTCATCCGTACTTTATAATACTGAGTGTTAACCTAGGAGTTATCAAGTACCAATTATTTTGATTGCTTGGTATGAATCGACCGGGGATTGAACGTCGGTCTCCCAGCCCAGCGGCGAATATTCTAACCATTATGCAAATGGACGAATTTAAATTTGGTAAATACTATTTTAGAGCCTTTTGAATTATTAAGGCTATTTTGATTTGTATAACAACTTCATACAGGTGATATATATATATATATATATATATATATATAATATTCTAACCATTACTATATTCTAACCATATATATATATATAATATTCTAACCATTAATATATATATATATATATATATATATATATAATATTCTAACCATTACTGCAAATGGACGAATTTAAATTTGGTAAATACTATTTTAGAGCCTTTTGAATTATTAAGGCTATTTTGATTTGTATAACAACTTCATACAGGTGATATATATATATATATATATATATATATATATATATATATATATATATATATATATATATATATATATATATATATATATATATATATATATCTTAACGGGATAGAAAATGCGCACTAAAGAAAACATCATAACACATTACTGAAGATGCAGGTGTTTTCGATCGAAAGTTCAAATATGAAAATGAAGTCAGATTTTTCTTGATTTAACCTATCTTTCAAGCATAACGGAATGGTGAGAACAAAAAGAAAACTTTGATAAATACTTTACCAAGAATAAACTGCATCTAAATGATGGCCTAGTCAACTGGGGTTACAGAATGCACTGACGTCATCTCTACAGTGGAGTAAGGCTCCCCAAACGAATGTCCTGCATATGATATTAAACAATCTAATGGCGATGTTCCAGTAATGCTGGAGCTTTGGGGAATGTAGAGCACACCTTCATTTCCATTGCTCCTCGGTTCACTCTGGCCCGGAGTGGTAGCAACTGACAGTGTCCTAATACTGGATCAAAGAGAACTAAAATGCGTACTCATGCTAAACTGAATTTTTTTTAGATAGATCTGATTATTTGTATAAAAGTAATATGGTTGATCTAGCATAAAACCCATACAACCAACCATCAGAAAAAGTTATGTATATTTCAGACGGTCGAGATGAATAAAAGTAATAGAACAATGCGCATATATATATATATATATATATATATATATATATATATATATATTATCATAAAGTCGCGCTTATCGCACGGAATAAATTCATTCTCTCTCTCTCTCTCTCTCTCTCTCTCTCTCTCTCTCTCTCTCTCTTCATCCATCCTCTAGACTGCATCCAGAGTCCATTCCGAGCGGATTTATGTAAGACTTTTATGGTCGACCAACACAAAAGTGTTAATGTGAGATTGTCCTTACTTAACCAGCAGAGATTATATATAATATATATATATATATATATATATATATATGTGTGTGTCCATAATTATATATATATATATATATTTCGCTCAGGTTTTCCATCTCCTCACTTAATATCCAAAGAATGTGGATTACTAAAAATGAAACAAAACAACGAATGTAAGATCCAAACGTTAACGAATATATATATATATATATATATATATATATATATATATATATATATATATATATATAGTGCTATTAAAAGGAAACTCAAAGCTGGTTAAGTTGTCATTTTAAATCTATTTCGCCGGAGAATATTATTATACTCTCCGTCTCGTCAGATGATTTTTACATGTTAGACTTTTAGTTTGCTGAACGGCAGATGGGGATTAGAGTTTATATGTATATGGAAAAAAAAGAAAATAAAGGAAGACATTTGTTAATCTATGTGAGTGCTCGATGTATAACTATAGTTACATCTCTTTTTCCTTCCAGGTATATATAACAAATCTCACTTACAGAGCGTATATATTTCAATTAGAAGGAAAATCAAACCTGGTTAAATTGTCTCTTTAAATTTATTTCGCTGGAGAATATTATTATACTCTCCTTCTCGTCAGATGACTTTTACATGTTAGAATTGAGGTTGCAGAACAGCATATGTGAATTACAGTTTATATGTGTATGGGGGGGGGAGTAGAAAAAAAGAAAAAATAGGAAGACCTATATAAAATATAATTTCTCATGCTAGAGTGTTCCTGTAAATCAACCCATCCCAATTTGTGCACAGCCAGGTCTTCCGTAACAGGTGGGATTTTCTAAATAATCTAAGCTTGTAAACTAAATGATTATCCCCATATATTCATTTACTTCTAATACATGTTAATTCTCTCAACTGATGTGATCTTAGACTTTCTCCTTAAAATAAATTAGAATCAAGATAAATAGAAATAAAAATAAAAATAAAAATAAAAAACCTTTTCGGCAACCACCAGGTGCCTTTAATCAATCCAAAAAAAATGGTCGAGGGGAATTAACTACTCTAGAAAACAAAGCTTTTTTTAATTAATATTCAAAGTTCACAGAATCATCTCCTATACATAAATCTCCCCGTCATGGTAATATCAACAACTGAATTAAATGTTATTAATTCCACGAAAATTCTCATTAATATTCCTGTCATTGCCTAGAGTAGGGTCCTCCGTGGCCCCTAGACTCTGGGTAGTATTGTCAACTTAGAAATGGTAGGATTTTACTTATATGACGGAATAATCTTCATCACGGACAGTAACGGACCCAGGACCTCTAACATGCAGAAGAAAATTATTAGGGCTGTTAAATTGCAAGATCTACGTATTCAAATAGCTTCAAACTTAAATATAGTTGACTTCCTTGACGTCACACTCAATTTTAATAACGTCACCTTCAAACCATTTAGTAAGAACGATTCTGCCCAAACCTACATAAATATTGACTCGTATCACCGAAGATCGGTACTGAGGCAGATTCCTAATGTTGCGTAGCCATATACACGAATATGGTCATGTGCGAAATAGACATGTAATGTTCATTACTACAGAACATATAAAGAACAGGAATCTCAAAAACACGTAACTACTTCTTGTTCAGGTACGAAACCTTTTTATTAACTTTGAGTTAAAGGTTTCGACGTAAGGAGGAGAGACACAATCTTCTATGCTGTCTTATTCATTTGGCCCTCAACTCGAGCGGCCCCCCATAGGACGCACGTTCGCCTCGCGCCTGCGAGCTCCAAAATTGTTCCTTCTCGTTCGGCGTCCAAAACCCGACTCTTATTTTCTTCAAATTCTCACACAAACTTCCGCGTGCTTCCGGTGCGTGACGTCACCCGCACCTTGTCACCCAGTATCGTCTCGGACTGTTATGACATCTGAGTGACACCTCCATCCGCTCGCACGCACCCGCGTTAACACCTGCTTCAATCTTACACCCAACCAACCCACGCACTGAGCCGAAAGGCTCCCAGCCCAACTAAACCCAAAGGCATGAACCGAAATCCCTCGGCTATTTCATAACACTAATGCCTTGAACCAGAGGATTAATAAACTATCCTCATGTAAAAGAATTTTTGAGGAAAGCAAAAGTATATATGATGATGCTCTCAAAAACAGCGGATTCCAAGGTATACTACAGTAGATGATCCCGGTGGATAGGATAGGAGCAATAGTAGTGGGAACCGCACACTCGTCAGGGTAGGTGACAATAATATTAATCACTCAAATAGACGAAGAAGAAATAGAACTAGAAAAGTAACCTGGCTTAACCTGCCTTTTTGTAAACTTACCAACATTAACATAGGTAAATACTTTCTACACCTCCTGGATGAGCACTTAAATCCAAGGACAATCCATTAAGGAAAATCTTTAATTGGAAGATAGCAGAAATTAATTACTCTTGCGCTAAGAATATGCGTAATATTTTAAATAACCATAACCGGAAGTTACTAGACAAATTAAATAGAGTCAATGGCGTCTTATACCTGTAGAAGTAAAGGGGAATGCCCCTTTAGCGGACGATGCAATTCGAAAAACGTCGTATACCAGGCATGCATTTCCCCTATGGAACATAATAATAAAAATGGGGAGAAGGTCTATCTAGGCATCACCGCTGGGAATTGGAAACAAAGATTTAATAATCACTGACATTCTTTCTCCAATCCACGACTTAGAAACCAAACCGCTCTATCTAAATATTTTTTAACCTTAAGGATCAGAGGCTGACCCCTTAGTAAAATGAAAATAGTCAGGCTGTCATCTACCGTGAATAGCTTCAATGGTAGATGCAACTTGTGTATCGATGAAAAAATTGGTATAATCAATTTTTGAGATCGCAGACTACTGTTAAATGAACGAAACTAACTTGTGTTTTTAATGTCGACATAAAGGAAAATTATAATTAGGGGAGGTGCCCGTGGTGTAGTGGTTATCGTCGTAGGAAAAGGAAACGGCGACACGAGTTCAAATCCTGGACGAGACTGATTGCATTTCACATAGCACTAATACCCTTGGGAAAGGTATGAATCCAATTATTCTAACCCTCCAGCTATGGGTAAATAGTAGGGCAGATTTCTTCTTCAGCCTTGGTGAGGCAACTAGTCTAGGAGAAGGAAAACTCTGAATTCAAACCTGTTAAACTCCGCTTAAAAATTGACCTTGTGTCATATCCTGCCCGATCGGAAGAGTTGGTAAATATGATAAAGGAAAATTATAATTATCCCTACTGAGAGCCACTGAGGCCCCTACTCTAGGCAATGGCAGGGATATTAAGGAGAATGTTATTGGAATAAATAACATTTAATTCGGCCGTTGATAATATTATGACGGGGAGATTTATGTAAAGGTTAGGATTTTGTGGATTTTGAATATTAATTCAAAAATTAAAACTTTGTTTTCTGGAGCAGTTAATTACCCTTGAATATTTTTAGGGTTGATTAAAAGGCTTTTTTTTATTTTTAAACAACAAAAGTGAGTACACCCTTTAGGGAAAGTTGTCAATATTAACATACCCCATGTCAACTGTCAATATTTTTTGTGGCCACCATCATTATCCAGAACTGACTTTACTTTGGTAAGTATGGGGTTTACCAGAGCTTCAAGGAAGCCACTGGAATGCTCTTCCACATATCTGGGGCTGCATGAGTGCTGCAGGTGTCAGAGAGTTACATTTCATCTTGGGAAACATGAACTCCAGATGACTTTTACATGTTAGAACGGCAGCACGGCAAATGGGGATTACAATTTATATGTTTATATCTTAAATACCTGCAGAAATGTGAGGGGTTAACTTTTGTGATACACTGTATATTTATTAGCTACTACAATACATACGTACACACACACACACACTCACACACTCACACTACATATATCATATATATATATATATATATATATATATATATATATATATATATATATATATGTATGTATGTATTTTTGCCATTGGTCGGGAGACCTGGGTTCAGTCCCAGGTTGTGTCATACCTAAGACTTTAAAAATGGTACTTGATACCTCCTTGCTTAACACTCAGCAATATAAGGTACGTATCGAGGGTAAAGTGGAGCAATCCAGGGAAAGGAGTAGCGCCATCCCCTACGCATTGGTATAGTAGCTATTGAAAAAGGAGCCTTCTGGTCGCCTTCGACTACGTTCGCCAACTTTACTTATATAAAAAATATACGTGGGGGTTATACGTATATAAATGTAGGTAGTAGCCATTGAAAAGGGAGCCCCCAGGTTGTCCTTGACAACACACACACACACACACACACACACGTGAGGTATTCAGTAATTTTCCAGACTTTTTGTTTCAGGCATTAAAAATGTCGTAGACCCTTGAAAATTCAGTATGTTATTACTATACATTTTATGAGATGACTGACCAATTATTATGATTTCAGCTTCAAATGAACAGCTACAGCAGGAATTGGAATACACCCTACTAAAGCCTGATTGTCACAGGCGGGTGAATTTCAAAAATGCATTCTGGACATGAGGAAGAACGATATGCAATAAAATTCTGTTTTAAACTTGGAAAAAATGCCACAGAACGTATGGAATACTTTACTCTACTTTTGGAGCATGTTGCATGAATCGAGCATCAGTTTTTTGAGTGGCATAAGAGATTCAAGGAAGGCAAGGAGTCTGTGAGTGTCGATGATAGGTGTGGGAAGAGTAAGGAAGTCAATACACCAGAGTTGATAGGCGAAAGGGTTAGGGTTACGGTTATGGTTACTATGTTGAGGGCTTAAGGGAGTTCAAGAAGAGATTTCGCCGGAAGAGGCCAGCACTCTTCAAATCGGGTCAGTGGCATTTCCACCTGGACAATGCACCAGTCCACAACTCCATCCTTTTCACAGACACTTTGACCAAGATGGGCATCAAGACAGTTCGTCACCGTCCCTATAGTCCAGACTTTGCTCCCTGAGACTTTTGGCTACTCCCTAAGCTCAGAGACTGTCGTTATGAGACAATTGAGGAGATGAAAGTCCATTGACACGCTCACACAAGAGGACTTCCATGGGGCCTTCCAGAAGTTGTTGGAACGGCACAAATACATTGCAGCCAGAGGAGATTGCTTCGAAGAGGACTAGAGTTTCATGTGTGTACTATCAATAAAAGTGCCCATAGGAAAAAAGTCTGGAAACTTATATATAGGCAGATACCCAGATATAAAATCAGGACTAATGGGCCCCTAACCTCAATAAAATAATTTTGTAAGGAGAAGGAAAATTTGATGTAAAACCAGTGACTGCGATATGATGTGTCAACGTTTGAAGAGCCATTCTATTAATCTAATTCAAGATTACTTCAAACTGTCTCAGGCCGATCTAAATCGTCGATGAGAGCCAAACAGTTACTACCACTCTCATAGACCTGACAGAGTGAGTGATGACAACAAAGTCTAAACTCCCCAGAGCCTCTCAAATGGAGCCCCATCAGCGGATGTAGTCAGAATCATTACCAAAAGAGTTGGCCCTGTCAGTTTGGGCTAGAGAATACACCGACTGCACCTCTGCAGAGGGGCAAAACTCCCCCAAAGAGTGTCCTGATATGACACTAAACAATCTGATGGTGAGACTTCAATAACGCAGAGGAATGTGGAGTAACCCCTTATGGCCATCGCCCCCAGGTTCACTCTGGCCCGAAGTGGTAGCACCCGATAGAGTTCCATCTATACGTCCCACAGAAACTAAAGTGTGTACTTCTGTTTAAACTAAATTGTTTTTTTTTTTACATTTAAACAGTGTACTTATGATAAACTGAATTGTTTGAAATAGAACTGTTTTATGTAAAAAAATGGATTTGGCATTAAATAACCTCCGAGATCGAACTCCAGTCAGTCTATCATATTCAATTTCCAACTAATAACTAAGGAAATGTATGAACCAACTTTACTCCACTCCGGGCAGATATTGGTTGATTAGCCCTACTAATGTTCATCAACGAGGTTAACATTGGCATTTAATAACCAACGACCGTTGATATACCATTCAGCAAAGAAACAAAACAAATGCAAAACAAACACACTCTGTATATATATATATATATATATAGAGAGAGAGAGAGAGAGAGATAGAAAGATTTATTATTTTTCACCTATCTTGTAATTCCATCCTTAAACAAAGTTAGATATAAATTCTTTCTAACTCTGTATCGACTTGTCTTCCTGCCCAACCAGTTCGTTTATCGATCTCTATTGATATGAAATAAATTAATAATAAAACCTGGTTCAGAATTATTCCATCGATTGCCGAATTCGAGCTCCTAACTTACGTATGCCTAATTTTATCAATCAATTAACGCGGCAAATTATATTCGCGTTTCTAATATCTTACAGCACTGAGTCTCCTAAGGGCTAACAAAAATTTACTCGCACTCTCTCTCTCTCTCTCTCTCATCTCTCTCTTGCGCAGTAATGTTTTGAATGCACATGCCCACCACCGTACACGGGTACGTTATTCGTTAAAAGTGTACAAAATTAGAAAAGCAATCTTGTTGATTTGTTTCTATTGATTATAATATGGGCATATCGTTTTCGGAATGTTCTCTCGATCTTGCAATTTAACCACCATCAAGCTTGCTAACGTTCACATACTGACCTCGGAATGATTTTATCAGCACGCTACTGATCTATCTAGCTATCTAGTCTATATATATATATATATAGTATAGTGAGTATATTATATATATATATATCTAATTATATATATATATATATATATATATATATATATATATATACAATTTTTGTGGGGCCAATTCATTTTACAATAGCTACCATCGGCGAGGGAGAGCATTGCTGCGGGTGAGACGTTTGTGTATATAGTATATATATATATATATATATATATATATATATATATATATATATATATACAAAATTGATTGTGGACCCTTTAATTCTGAAATATATACTTTTCTCTCTTTGAAGCAACAACAACGAGAGAAAAGTAGATATTTTAAAATGAATAGGCCCACTAGCAATTTTGTATATATATATATATATATATATATAGAGAGAGAGAGAGAGAGAAAGAGAAATATTTTTGAGCAGAGAGAGAAAAAAAAGAGAGAGAGATAAAGAGAAAAAGAGAAAGAGAGAGAAAAAAGAGAGAGAGAGAAAGAGAAAGAGAGAGAGGGAGAGAGAGAGAAATAGTTAACTGGTTGGGTAATTCGTTGGTGGGTTTTACGGTATGTCAATTTTTTAAGGTAATTTTTTTTAATTTTTAAAGCATTTTTTTTATTTCATTGTATACTCTTTTTTTCTTTCAAGGTCTGTAGTTATGCTTGTTTTTAGTTGAAAGTGTTCCGTCAGATTTCTAACTTGAAAATATCTTTTCTGATAAGGGCTAACTTTTTGCATTCCAGGATTTCTTTTATTATAATTATCTTGCCAAACTTGCATTTAGCGCGTTCGCCTCGCTTTAGTATAAAGGCATGATGAGGTCACTAGTCCGAATATTCTCAGAGATAGAAAGTTACATATATATATATATATATATATATGGCAAAATGGTAGATTTTTGTAAATCTGACAAGATAGGAAAAACAAGTGGAAAAGTGGAAAAACCAAACTTTTTCAATGGATATAGCAATGATATTCTTCTTTATTTTAAAAAGACTTCCTCAGAATAACGGGTTTTTCTAAAGTTCAGCAGTGGAGAAAATAGGTAAATAAAAATAAAAATGAAAATAAAAGGAGGGTGGAATCTTAAGAAGAACAGACAGAAAAGAAAAGAAGGGGAAAAAAAAGAAAGGGAGGGATAGAGATATATGTTAGAGCGGGGAAGGCAGGTATTTCAAGCGTATCCCATTTCATTGAAGACTTGACCAACAGAGAAGGAATATCTAAATGAAAAAAGAGAAAATCGTCTAGCTTCGAAAAATTGTGATGTGGCTTAAAAATGTAGATAAGTTTTAGGTATTATCTTTTCCTCTATCCATTAAGCTGGACGATTAACTCTTTTTTCATAGCATTCGTATTTACGTTTGTATATTTTTTTACCAGTCAGCACCTTCAAATAGAACGCAGATTCTTCTTTGATCTTTGCACACGATGATATATGTTTTGCTTATTTGGTTTCGATGTTTAATAGTGTTGTATAGAGGCTTATACCACGTGATTTCCGGTATTGCGAAAGTATAAAAGATGCCGTGTCTCTTAAGCACGGGTGAAACAGAAGCAGAAAGAGAGACAGCTCTGAAAGGACGTCGGTCAGTAGTAAGACCAACATCGGATGTAACACCAACTGCGCAAGACTTATTATACTAGTCGGACTGTACCACTTGAGTTAAAAAAAAAATGATTAACTCTATTTCACTGAGTAACTTTTCCTTACCACGATACAACAAATGGCATATGAACCTTTGGGGGTTATTTAATGCCAAAGCCATCCCAGAAGTAGAACAATTGTGATACTATTTAACTGATTGCTCGTGGGGGATAAAGGAGTTCATATTATTCCCAAAAGTATTAGTCTGAAAGTGATCGAGTGGAATTTGAACACTTTACTCCTAGGCAGCTGTCTATCACTTTAACCATTACACCACGGGCGCCCCCCCACGCACACACTTTTATGTTTATAGGATCAAAATTCTAAATAATTGAGGAATTTTTTCATTCATAGACTATTAAAATAGATATTACAAATTAATCTTATAACCAACTGAAAACCAACATGTATTAATCGACATTTGATTTTATTTTCGGAGCTTACTTGATTATGATAAATAAGAGATAAAATTAGCTAATGTTCACTTTTCTATGAAAATATCTTTCTTGATTGCCCAATTTTCGTCGCTATTTCCTTGTGTAAATTTCGTTATTTTAGGCATTTAAAAATCCAAGTCGACGGGAATTTATTCAAATATAATATTGCTTAACTGCTACCACAAACAAGTATAATCCCTTTTCATTTTGTAGTCATATTCATTTGAGAAACATGTGCTAATATCTACATTTTTGACAGGTGATTATTATTATTGCTTCGTAAGCACAAACACATCATCATTAGAAATATTACTTTCTCTCTACTTATCAACATATTCATCTTAAAACCTTCCACAAACACAAAATATATTATCTAGTTGAAGAAAGGAGAGCAAAGCAAAGCAAGCTGCTATTTAAATGCATGAACCACTTTATCGTTAATACCATTTTGACGCATATTAAGGCATCAACAATTATTACATTTACTTATAAAGTAAAGAGGTTTTGTAACTTTTGTTTTCAGCAAACCTATTCACACAAGGAAACACATTTTAAATTTGAGGAACGTTTATTAATTCTAAAACATATTCCTGTTTCTCGCTTTCTTTTTCTCTCTCACTCTCTCTCTCTCTCTCTCCATCTCTCTCTCTCTCTCTCTCTATCTATCTATCTCAATGTATATATATATATATATTATAAGAAAATTACGAGTTATCCTCTAGACGGCTGTGTACCCGGTTATGATTTACCCGAGGGTAAAGGGGAAAAGGCAGGACAGAAGGGAATAGATCACCTAATTTGGGTACAGAGAGAGGTAGAAGCAACTAGGATCTCCACAGGTGAGACGAGGTTAAACATAACCAGAAAAGGGTGTTAGCAGACCCCCCAACTCCACAAACAGAATCCAGAAGACAATTTTGAACCCTACGAAACCTATCACCCGCAGCCCCCAATTTCCTGTTGTCTTTCTGTATATTTTCTGGTTGTGTTTAAAACAGTCTTAAACACAACCAGAAAATATACAGAAAGACAACAGGAAATTAAACAACTACATATAAGTTTATTATAATCTTACCTTTTTTTCTCTAAAAGACTATTGACCGTTAAAGGAATATGCTTAAGCAACTCTTTCACGCTCCTTATATAAAGTATTTAAACGTCTAACCACGTTGCCAATTCTTCCTTACGACCCATATTGGAGTATCATTAAATTTCTATTATATATGATTATGAATGCGTGTGTGTGTGTGTGGTGACAATGTGTGTAAATGGTTGAATAAAATACCCACCTACAAATTAATGAATCTTATCTTTTTTAAACTGAGTGAAAGGTTTATTGAAAAACGGGAATTACAAAGTCTTTCCTTGTAAGAAAAGATAATATTAGTCAGTGTAAATATTTTAAGAGAGAAAGTAGCATTCATAAATGAATTTTGGCAGTTTCTCCAATTCTAGTTGATATATTTTGTAAGTATAAAAGATATGTCTCTGAGTGTGTCACTATCTTAGAAATTAAATATGTTTATGCATTTCTATGTAAACATATGCACCAAGAAATTTTATCTGCAAGGCGGATGGGGTATTACTACAACCATGACTCTGTAAACAAACTCTTTTCGTTCAATTTGAAATAATTAAGGGGTCTTGAAGTTAAATTAAATTATTTATTATTCTGATTGGCTAAAATGTATTTTAAACAATCTAGGAAGAAGAATTCTTAAATTATTTGGATTTTGTTCCTTCGAATTTTTCACGGGAAGTCGCATATTGTTGTTTGCGAATCTCAAAGAAATTTTAAAAACAGCGCATAAGCGTCGATTGGTCAATAATTACAAAAATATAGATACAAAAATTACAGCTTCTCAAGCCTATTTTTTGCACAAAAAATAACCTTTTTTTTAATACGGCAATCAATTGATTTTTCAGAAATATATACATGTAGTCTTAACCCGACCACTTAAGAGGTAGTCTTAACCCGACCACTTAAGAGGTAGTCTTAACCTGACCACCTATCGGTCATCCATGACTGACTCATGCCTTGATGACCGGGTACAAGTTTTAAGTTATAGTAAATATTTATTGTTATTTTTGCCTGCAGTTGGGATTGAACCTGAAACCTCCAAATGATTTCACTCTGAAGCACTTTCCAACAAAATGCCTTATCGACTGCGCCTTGTGTCTTTTCCGGACACTTGTAATCGGTCATGGTTAAGTAGCAGAGTCTATCCCCGTGGATTAAATAAAGGGTTCAGTTCAAGGTTCTGTGCAGGCTCCCGAGTTTAACATAAAACATCTGAAGAAGGCCGATGGATATATCGGCCGAAAAATTGTGAATATGACTATAAAGATGCACTCAGTAGTCTGAATATTCTGTGTGATGAAAATTATCAAGCTTTATCTCAGAAATTTAGACATGTAACTTTCTAGTTTTGCCGCTCTCTCTCTCTCTCTTTCTCTCTCTCTCTCTCTCTCTCTCTCTCTTTCTCTCTCTCTGTGTCGATTTCAATATCCCTCTATGTCACTCTGTATATTACTCTGTTCCTCTATCTCAGATTTTATTTCTACCATATTTATCTAACAATCTATCTATAAATCATTATATATTTCTTCCGTGGTGTAATGGTTATCGTCGTAGGAAATGGACACGGCGACACGAGTTCAAATCCTGGACGAGACTGATTGCATTTCACATAGCACTAATACCTTTGGGAAAAGTATGAATCCAATTATTCTCCTCCCAGCTATGGGTAAATAGTAGGGCAGACTAGGTTCTTCAGCCTTGGTGAGGCAACTAGTCTAGGAGAAGGAAAAGTCTGAATTCAAACCTGTTAAACTCCGCTTAAAAATTGACCTTGTGTCATATCCTGCCAAATTGGAGGGGTTGGGTGAATATGATATGATTATATATTTCTTCCTCTGTCTCTTTCGCTAACTATCTATTTCTACCTCAATCACTTCGTTAACGATCTATGAATCGTTCGATGTACCTCCTTAGTGCTGTATCTTACAATCTATCTCAAATCTCTCGCCCAATCATATTATCTCTCTCTCTCTCTCTCTCTCTCTCACACACACACACACACTCACACACACACACTATATATATATATATATATATATATATATATATATGCATGTGTTTTGCTGTATTACGTCCGTCTGGCTCTGTCTCTCCATTATTTTATCTGCCCCAGTCACTGTATTTCTCCATCGATGTATCGCCCTTTCACCTTATCCCTCAGTCAATTTTTCAGTCTATTATCTACATCACCCTATCTCTCTACATCACCCTATCTCTATCGATTTATCTATCCCTCTATTTCCTTTTGCCACTTTCTCACCCAGTCAGCGGAGCTTTGAATTCACCGACTGCGTCCCAAGCAGAAGGGGTCGATAACAATCAAAAATCGCTGTCCTGGGTATGACATTAATCTGTTCCAGTTCTAGGGTCCCGGGCAATATGGAGTCACCCCTTGGCGTAACTCCAACTCCACTTTGACATGGAGAGCTAGTATCTGTCAGGGTCCTATCTACGGATCAAATAAATATTTGGGAGGTCATCTAGGCGTAATGGCTAAAGTACTGGACAACGGCCTCGAAGTAAGTGAATTCGATCACTAGTCATGCTATAACTTTCGCTTTCGGAATTACAATCTTGGAAAAGATATGAACCTCCTACGTTAAATTGTATCACTGCTGTTCTTCTAGAAGGATGGCTTTGGCATTAAATAATCCAAAAAGTCTAATATGCCATTATGAGTCGCGGGAAATAGACACGGAGAGACGAGTTCAAATCCTGGGCGAAGCTGGTGGTATTTGACATAATACTAATACCTTTGGGAAATGTATGAATCCGATTATTCTCCTTCCAGCAATGGGTAAATAGTAGGACAGACTGTTCTCCAGCTCAGGTCAGACACCCAATTTAGGAGAAGGAAAACTCTGAATTCAAACCTGTTAAACTTCGAATAAAAATTGAATTTTTGTAACATCTTGTCAGTGTTGAGTGGTTGGTCAATACACACACACACACACACACGCGCGCATATATATATATATATATATATGTATATATATATATATACCATTAAATTAAGCAAATAAAATTAGTCAAACTATATATTAACAGTCAGTTTCAACTACTATATATATATATAGTGAGAGTGTGAGTTTGAGGGAGAGGAGGGTGAAGTATATATATTTATCATCATCATCATATCGCACTGGTAGCATGGATATCCCTAACCCTCTCTCGCCACTCCTCCCTATTGTTCATCGCCCTAGGTAGGTCTTCAGGACAGCATCCCGTATCCTCACATAGCTGCTGAATGTATGTTCATGCTGGTCGTCCTGCTTTTGCACGGCCATGTGTGGGGGTCCATAAGAGTACATCTCTTATTAGTTCGTCCCTGCTTCTCCAACAGTGTCCTGCATGTCTGGTTCGTCTAACTTGAATAGTTTTCGTGATAGGGGGCAGGTGGCCGTACAGTTAGTGTCTTGTGGGGTGATGCCGCCAGGACTTGTTTAAGATTGCACGTAGCATTCTTGTGTAATTGCCGTCTAGCTTCTTCTCCAGCCGTTTTGTTAGCGTCCATGTAGTGCAGCCATATAGCAGTATCGATGTGACCGCTGCCTGGAAGAAACTGCGTTTCATTTTATCGGTTAGGTCTGATTTCCATATAATCGATAGCCTATTGATAGCTGTCCATGCTTTCGTTAACCCGGTTTCGGTGTCCTTTTCGTTTGATTCGACGCTGCTTCCTAAGTAAGTGAATTTGTCAACTAGTTTAAGAGGGGTTCCTTCTCGAGTGGAGATGTCCCCCGTTTGATTATAGCACATATATTCCGTTTTGTGTGCATTAACAAAGAGGCCTATGCTTGTTGCTGCTGCTCGTTCCAATCTATGCAGTAGTGTTTCGGCTTGGTCAGGTGTATTTGCCAGTATCGCTATATCATCGGCGTAGTCGGCGTCGGTAATTGTTGTTGCGGGGTACCTTCTGCTTCTTTTCTTCGTCAGTTCGAAGCCATTCTCTCTGATTTTGTCGATCGATGTTCTAAGTACGTAGTCTAGATAAATGATAATGAGGTACGGAGATAGCGTGTCCCCTTGTAGTACTCCTGCTACAATGTCGAAGTATTCTGTGTCTCCATCTGGTGATCGTACTTTAACTTCAGTGTTTCTATAGAGAATCGTTATTGCCGCTACGATTTCTTTAAGTATGACGTACGCTAGTAGGATTTGTTCCATCTTTCCTCTGTGAATGAAATCGAAAGCCTTGGTAAAGTCAACAAATATTAATGTCACTTGTAGGTTTTTTGCCCGTACACCTTCAAGGATTCTACGGATGGTTAATATTTGTGAGGTCGTGGATCTATTTCTTCGGAAGCCATTTGGGTTTTTTTCTAAGTATGTTGTCGATTTTGGCTTCTATGCGGTTTCGTAGTAGGGCATTGTAGATTTTGGCTGTTATGGATGTAAGTGTTATGCCTCGGTAGTTTTTGGCTAATCTGAGGTACCCTTTTTTAAGGAAGAGGAGTATGCATCCCTTCATCCATCTATCTATCGGATTTTGATTGTATACTGCGTTGCAGTGTCGGAGCAGTATGTCGTCGAATTGTCTGGTCTTCCATACTTCCGGGGGAATTTCGTCCAGCCCGGCAGCTTTCCTATTTTTAATTTTTCTGAGAACCGAGTCAAGTTCTTCTTGTGTGAATGGTCCTAGTTTAATGTCTAATTGTTTGCTAATTATTCTGGTGATTTGTTCATGTGTTATTTTCGGTGGGTTTCCTAGTAAGTTTTCAAAGTATTGTTTCCACAGTTTTATTCTTTCTTGTTGGTTTGCTGCTTTAAGTTTTGCTTTGGCTGTGTTCTTTCTTCTACTCACTTCGTTTATTGTTTGCCAGGCTATCCTAGATTGTCTATCTTCCACCGAGTCTCTAATCTTATCTATCTGATTTTGAATGTATTCTGTCTGTTCCTTTCTATATATGCCTGCTAATTGATATTGTGCCGTTTTTAGTTTTAAGGCATTTGTGTTTGTTGGGTTTTTTCGATAGTTTTTGGAGGCTGTTTTCACTAGTGCACGTCTTTCTCTCACCGCTAAAGTTTCCCATGGGACTCTATATTTAGTTTTGAGTTTTGTTGGAATGCATTTCGCTGCTGCCTCGAGGTGTGCATTGACGAAATTTTCATATTCGTCGTTTGGTGTACTTTTTTCCGTCTTTTCTTGTAGTGTTTCGAATCTGTTTCTTAACTGAGATATAAGAGATAAATATGTATTGTATTTATCTCTTATATCTCTGTTTTTTAATAGGGCCCAGTCATAGTGTTTGGTGGTCGCTGTTCGTTTAGCGTTTTTTCGTAGGCTTAACCGTATTTTCGCCGTGACTATTCGGTGATCGGTGGACACACCCTCAAAAGATGAGTATGCCTCGCAATTCATTGCACTATTTTTCCATTTCTTGTTTATAAGGACGTAGTCTATCTGAGCTTTAGTATTGTTTGCGTACGTGTATGTCCATAGTTTGCCCTCCCTTTTTTGGTAGTTTGTATTAAGCCATGCTAATCTATTTTCTATCATGAAATCTGTTAGATGTTGCCCATTCCTATTTGACGTGTTGTGGAGGCTGTATTTGTTGTTTCCGTTTTTCCCGATTTGGGCATTCATGTCTCCGCCAATGACTTACATGTTGTGTTTCGGGATGCTACGCACGAATGAGGATAGCTCATCGTAGAAGGTGACTAATTCAGTTTCTTCGCTAACATTGGTAGGGCTGTAGCAGGAGATGATTGTTGCTCTGGGGTTTCCGTTAAAAGTAGCTGCCATCATTCGAGGTTGTATTTTCTCAATGCTTTTTAGCGTTTTCAATGCTCTAGGTCCTATAAGTAATCCTACCCCTCCTACTGCGGCGTTGACAGAGTTTTTCCATGCGGATACAGTGAGGAGCGACCAGCCATTGCCAGTTTCGTGATATTCTATCACTCTGTCGGATTTCTTTGATAATATGTTGATTTTGTCTACGTTGATTAAGTACACAATTACATTCAGCTTAAACTTGTACTGATAAATCTTGTACAGTTGAAAATTACGCAATTATCTGAAAGAACAATATAGATCAAAATCTCTTTATCTCCTCTTAAACTGAACTTATTTTTCTTTATCAGACTGATCTTTCTTATTAATATCTCCGAATATCTCATACACATTTTATTTATCAGATGCAGATAATCTTTATCCTATAAGAAAATGATGCAGCAATCTTTTAGAATTATAAGATCGCACTTTTGTTTCATTGGGCTATCGATACATCTGTTTTTCATTGCATGAGTACATTTTAATTTATATCTATCTAGATTGCTTGAGTTCAATAGTTTAATCTGACATTTGTTCAATTTGATACAATGTCCTCAAGAAAATTGGTAGGTCCTATCTGTCTCTCAGTTTATCTGTCTCAATATGTCTGTCTCATTCTCTCAGTACCTATCTAATTCAGTCTGCCCCCATCCTTCAAGCACAATCTTTCCATCTACTTTCAGTTTCAACACTTCACAGTGTATCCACGTCTATCTATCGACCTCAGTCTTCCCTCATCTATCTAGCACAATCTTTCCATCTAGTTTCAGCTTAAACACTTCACAATGTATCCAAGTCTATGAATCGACCTCAGTCTTCCCTCATCAATCTAGCACAATATTTCCATCAATTTTCAGTTTAAACACTTCTCAGTATATCCACGTCTATCTATCGACCTGAGTCTTCCCTCATCTATCTAGCACAATCTTTCCATCTAGTTTCAGCTTAAACACTTCACAATGTATCCAAGTCTATGAATCGACCTCAGTCTTCCCTCATCAATCTAGCACAATATTTCCATCAATTTTCAGTTTAAACTCTTCTCAGTATATCCACGTCTATCTATCGACCTCAGTCTGCCCTCATCTATCTAGCACAATATTTCCATCTGGTTTCAGTTTAAACACTTCTCAGTATATCCACGTCTATCTATCGACCTCAGTCTGCCCTCATCTATCTAGCACAATATTTCCATCTCGTTTCAGTTTAAACACTTCTCAGTGTTTCCATGTCTATCTATCGACCTCAGTCTGCCCTCATCTTTCTCACACAATCTTCCCACCTCAGTTTCAGTCTAAATACCACCCAGTATATACATGTCTATCTATCAGCTACCCTCTGAGTCCCCTCCCCCGTCTAAGTCAGTTTGTACACATCTACCTCAGTGTGCAGGTAACTATTACAATTTGTCCTCATCTACCTATTTCAGTCTATCCACCTCTTTTTATTAGAGTCTCTTCAGATTGATAGTCTTTCTCAGTTTGTTCACATCTGTCTACTTCAGTCTATCCACATTTACATCACTGTGTACCCATCAATCTCACCCTATCTACCTGCAACTATCTCAGTCCATCCACATTTATTCATTACAGTGTGTCTATATCTAACCCACTCTATCCACATCTATCTTCCCCATTAAAAATCTACATACATCGAACTAAACACATATATCTCGGTGTCTCTATATCTATCTCAGACTACTCACGTATATCTATCACTGTCACTCCGCATATTTCTCTGTCCTCATCTATTTATCTTCCTCAATCCACATCCGTCAATCTCAGTCTCAGACAACCCATGTCCGTTTGTCCCTCAATTTGGTCTCACTGCTACAAATTAATCTTATCTATCTGTCTTCTGTTGTTAAGGACTCTTTAAGAAATTATTCCAGTACTTTTATGGATGTTTAGACTCTAAGATTCAAATTATATAAATAGAATGACAGCTCAGACACTCTCAGTAGGACTGGCACCATAGCAGTGTAATCAAATGGCTCCAGTGCATGAATAGTTAAGTTAACAAAAAGCCTGAAACCAAAAGAAAGAAGAATTGAGTGATTTCAACACCTTTTACAGAGGACAAGCTGTAATATGATATGTTTGAGTTAGGCCCCAGGATTATGGTTCTTGCCAAAATCCTCAAGTCTAAGTGATGACGGAGTTTGGACATGTCACCAACCAAATACGGAAGTAGAAGTGTGGTATTCTACGAACCCCAACACACACACACATACACACACACACATATATACATGTTTATTGATCCCTCCGCTAGGCCAGGATATGATACAAGGTCAATTTTTTAAGCGAAGTTTAACAGGTTCGAATTCAGAGTTTTCCTTCTCCAAGACTGGTTGCCTAACCAAGGCTGAAGAACCTAGTCTGCCCAACTATTTACCCCCCCTATATATATATATATATATATATATATATTCCGGCTTTCGTAAATGTGTTTCTTTTTCTCTTTTGGTGGCTGGGGTGCAAGTATTCAAGTGTTTGCGTTAGCGGAGAACGAGGAATAATCAAACATAAAAGAAGAGACCGTTCTTTTAATTAATGAAGAAGCTTATTCCACACATGGTGTCCTGTGTCCATTTTTTCCTGCTTCCACGGCCTGATAGACTGAACAGACAGAGAATAAAACAACGAAAGTCCTAGTGTAAAAACGAATTGTTTTTTTTGTTTTTTTTGTATTTTAAATTAGGACAAATAATCCGAGCAAAGAAAAAAAAATGTTTAAATCAGGAAATGACTTTAAAATTTTTCAATAACATTTTTTAAAATTGCAAAGACTGTAAAATAGATATTTATTGAAAGACTTTTATGGAGGAAGCAAAAGTAAACAGCGCGGTTTTCTCACTTTTACAAAATAGCAGATATAACATCTGTTTATCAAACAGTCCTTTCTCTACGTTTTCTATTATTTTCTTTTTGTGTGTGTGTGTGTTGTCAGCAATTTTAAATACACACTCCAAGTCAATATAAATTGTCAAATCTACTTCTTTTCATGTTATGAAACGAAAAAAATAATTTCTGTTGAATGAGTTAATTTTCAGTAATCTCAGTCACTCCTCCTCCCCAATAGTTCTTTGAAACAAGCGAAAGAAAAATTTTCGCGACAGATTTTTTTTCTAAGACTTGGTAATTTGCCCCTCACCCCTGTTCAGTTTTTTCCCATAGAATGGGAAAATGTAATATAAAATATTTCAGTCACTTTCACTTTAAGATCAAAAGTTATGGAGTAGAAAATGTCCAATTTTATATACATTTAAAAAATCATTGTTAATAAGAACGCCAGTGAAATTTATATCGGCTTTCCACATAAACTAGATTGCGGGCTGCATATATGAGATTCCTTTTGTAGGAGAACAGAGTTCCGTGCCAAGCAGAATAGAAATTGAAAAATAAAATCTTGTGTAACAGTTTTTTAAAAAATCGTTAACAATCCAACAGGATCATATCAATCTCCTGATATTGTGTTATATAGCCGGAATGAAAAGACCCTGACGCATTTCTTTATAAAATACATATCTCCCTTCTTTATTCTCATGAAAAATACGATATGGCTCCGGGACACATAGAGACTAAGAGACGGACGACTGCTATCATTGACACCGAGTTGGGGACAGACATATAGAGCCTTGCTTCTTCTTTGACGGAAGGTTTGATACAAAACCGGTTCTAAGCCGGAGGTCGCCCGCCCTCTCCAGCAAATCAGTTTACTTGTAGGATGCTCTCCGAATCAACCCGTATCTATCTGTGTTTCTGCGAATCTCTTGTCATTATATAATGTTCTAAACGCCCTCACATTTTTCTTCCGGTTCCCAATTCACGGGATTTATTTCGACTGTCCGTCGTCTTACTCTCATACACAGGTACAATATCCTGTTTAGAAGTCTACAACTAACATGCTCTCAAAGGTTAATATGTAAAAATTGAATCTCAAGTTCTTATGAACATTTTGGCGCCATTTTGGAGTTGAATCTTTTTTTTTTTTTAATTCATAAAATTTTTTTTTCGATGCAGCATAGTTGAATATGTTACATAGTGGATGGGTTTTGTAAAATTTAATCCAAGTGACAACCGTTAAATAACGTGGGAGGAATAAAAAAAATGATTTACATAAATGTTCAATCCGACCAATTTTAACAAATTATTTCGTATTCAGGAATTAAAACTTGAACCGTTTTACTCACAATAGATAGAAACAAGATACTTGTTTTCTATGTAAAAGAAATAGTGATGGTCATGTCTTTCGAGGAATATAAAATGGATATTCATACTCTATTGATAGGTATTTTTAAATATAAAAAAAATTGGATACTGTGTGTGTCAGAGGAATGCTACATTCTGAGTAAGAGTGGTTTGTTTCGTTCCAGTTTTTAATCATGGCTCAATCACAATGAGTGACAAAAATTTGCCTAAGACAAAGAGATATGAACAGACGATGTCGATATATAGAAATCGGAAATTGTGCAGGACACTTGCGACTGGTTTTGATTTTTACGGGTTTCAGTTTTAAATAATCTTTTTTAATCACTTTTGATATATATATATATATATATATATATATATATATATATATATATATATATATATATATATATATATATATATTGATAGAGACAGTAAGTGAGAGTAAAAAATATACAAAGGGATCTTAGCTATTGTAATTGAATAGGTTTGAAATCTTTAATGAAAACTTATGGTCCTGGTTAAATCGATCCATTACACAGAATTTCACGTGTTTCTGAAATCATTGGAATATATATATATATATATATATATATATATATATATATATATATATATATATATAGTAATCTATAAGCTCTTGGTATGTTGATCGCAAAGGGTAGGAACTGAGTTCCCATATGCTGTTTAATATTTCTCTACGCTATCTGAACTTATATATATTTATATATATAGTCTGCTCATATCTATCTATCTATCTATCTATCTGTATCTATTTATCTATATACTGTTTATTTTCACGCACACACATACATATGTATACAGAGATTTTTTTATGCACATTTTGTATTCATATCTGGGCATGGATGCGCGTGTATGAATATGGACATACCGTAGATAGATAGATAGATAGATAGATCTGAAAGAGGTGACTATGCTGGTATAATAACTCGTGTTGTGTAAACTTTGCAAATGGGTTAGGCAGAGCCTGTCTTGAAAATTAACTTAAAATTGTCTGGCATTTACCAGGGCTTACAATTATCTCTGCAACAAAACAGGCTTAAAAGTCAGACCCAATAAGATAGTAAGTAGATATAAATACATTGGAAGGCGTACAAACCAATATAATTATATCTTTACACACAGGAGCTGACACAGACACAATTCAATACTGGCAATTCCAAAAAACACTTAGACTTTTATACATTTAGATATAAAGTATAGAATGCTATATTATCAAAATCTTCAACAATGAAACTCCATAAAAGAAATACGTTTCCATAAATATATATATATATATATATATGTGTGTGTGTGTGTGTGTGTGTATGTGTGTGTGTGTGTGTGCGTTGCCTATAACAGTGCCTATGAAAGACTATTGTCTTCCCTTCTCACGATATGGCCTGCACAACACAGCTAATACATCATTTTACTGCACACACACACACACACACACGCACATATATATATATATATATATATATGTTGATTTTTATAAAGAAGCATTGCTTTGGCCATAAGAATCACTTTGGTATTTATCATTCTTGAATTCTTGCATAATGGAATGGAATCCTTTTTCGATTGAATGTTGACTAGTTTAAGAATCAGCCCCACATCGATATCTCCTCAACCATAAAAATACATCAGATGAATATACTTAACTGGATATTTACAGTTGATTTCGAAACTCTCAGTAACATCTCTAACTTTATAACGGATATTATTCAACAACGCATACAGTCAACTGCCGCTCTTCTGTAAAATCTTGTCCAGATCCACACGTAGTTTAGTCTAATGGATTCCACAACTTTCAGTGTTTTTTTTTTAAATTAAACTAACTACAGATTTCTCACTATTGAATGACGAAGTACACAAGACTTGATAATCCATTGTGTTTTAGGGTATAGCAAATGTATTTTAATTTTTCAATCAATCTAAACTTCATGGCGACTCTCTTGATACCTCTTGTATATCTTTAAGCTTATGTAATTCTCTACATATTTTTCATTTGATAATCTGAGATATTTTGTACTGGAAAAATTCTGTGTATCTGGCATTTTTGATAATCCCAGCTCATCTGAGTGTTTTTGAAGCTTGTATAATTTTTCATACACGATATCTTCCGATGATTATGCGGCTTTTGATTATTTTTGAAACTCATGACATTCTCTATGTATGGTATATTTCGTTGATTCAAGCTCTTGTTGATGTCTTTGGAGCTTATATAATTCTCTATATATTGTATCTGTTATTGATCTAAGTTATTGAGAATGACTTTCAAGCTTCTATGATTCTCTACATATAGTATTTTTCGTCAATCAGAGTTCTTATTAAGGAGTACCCGGTTTGTAGTAGTTAATGTACTTGAAAACGACATTGTAGTAATCGAATTCGAAATTCACTCACGCTATTACGTCCCTGTGTCGATGTCTTTTTTTTTTCGGTTGAAAAAAAAAAGAAAAAGAAAAGAAAAAGACATCGACACGCGGCTAACGAAGGCATGGACAGCTATCGATAAGCTGTCGATCATATGGAAATCAGACCTGACCGATAAAATGAAATGCAGTTTCTTCCAGGCAGCGGTCATGTCGATACTGCTGTATGGATGCACCACGTGGACGCTAACGAAACGGCTGCAGAAAAGATAGACGGCAATTACACAAAAACGCTACGAGTGATATTGAACAAGTCCTGGAGGCAACACCCAACAAGGCACCAACTATACGGCCACCTGCCTCCCATCACGAAAACTATCCAAGTTAGACGAACCGGACACGCAGGACTCTGCTGGAGAAGCAGAAACGAGCTCATTAGTGATGTACTCCTATGGACCTCCACATATGGCCGAGCAAAAGCAGGACGACCAGCTAGAACATACAGCAGCTATGTGAGGATACGGGATGTAGCCCTGAATACCTTCCAGAGGCGATGAGCGATAGGGAAAAGTGGCAAGAGAGGGTCAGGGATATCCGTGCTAGCGGCACGACATGAAGATGATGATGATTACGTCTACATTCGGACTAATACCCTTCGGAAAGGCATGACCTCCCTTATCCCCCAGCTCTTGGTTAAAAAGTACCAAAACTCTTCTTCTACAAGAATGGTCTTGGTACTGAATTACCCACAAAGGTTGATATGTCATTAAACAAAAAAAAGTAAAATAAAGTAAAACCGAGCTCTAGTGAATGTCGTTTAAGCTTACGTAATTCTCTCCATGCAGCATATTTCAGTGATCTGAGACGTGGTAAGTGTCTTTGAAACTTATGCCATTCTTTGTATACGTTATATTTCCGTGTTTCATAGTCTTCTAAATGTATTTGATGATTTTATAAGGCACTGTCTATTTTATATCTATTTTCTATGCCATATTTCATATAGATTAACTCAACCTGAACAAGACAAAAATGTTTTCTTTTCTTCACATGTCAACTGTATGACTACATTATTCCCAAAAGGAAGTTGAATTTGATAATATTAAACACTAACTCATTACCTTTGTATTGATCTTCAGTTCTTCTCGTTTGAAATTTGACATTCCCGGTTGTCTTGAAGAAAGAGACATTGTGTAATAAGTATATGGTTATAATCTTATACTTTTTATACTCCATTCAACAATTCTTGAATCCCGATGAAACTGGCTCATTACCTTTTGTATTTATTGACAATACTCTCTTTTTACTCCTATATTGCAGTGAGATAAATTCAGAAATTATTTTGCGGTTGATTCTCTTGAAATACAATCATAAATTGAGTGATTCCTGTCTTTAAGCCACTTGCAAGAACTGGTAGAAATAATTTTACAAGCATAACGTTAATGATGTAAAATATTCTATTTGGAAATGTTTGCTTTGTGTAACAGAACAAATTGATCAGAATAGATTATATATGAAGAAGAACGGAATTGGCAGCGACGGAAACACGTGAATAGCAAAAACATTGAGAATTTCACATATCAGAATAATCTTTGAAGGTCTATATTCATCTTTATTTGATACCAATCTAAGGAAAATAAGGCTTGCCCAGTCGGGGGAGGCTAGGGAATACACCGACTGTATCTCTGCAGAGGAGTAAGACCCCCTCGCCAACTAGAGTCCTAAGTATGACATTAAGAATTCTCTTGGTGATGCTGGAGCTTTTGGTAATGCAGAGTATCCCTTCATTGCCATCGCTCCCAGGACCACTCTGGTCCGGAGAGGTAGCATTTGACAGTGTCCAATCTGTGGGTCAAATAGAACTGTTTGGGATTTAAACTGAGTGCAAACAAATGATCTATGCTAACTTGAATTGTTTGAAATAAAAGTTTGATCTTTGAACTGAGTGTAAACAAGAAACTGACGTTTAGTTGAATTGTTAGTGATACATAGCAATACTTGGAACTATATAACTTTGTTGTCTTACGTTTACAATTAATATATATCTGATATATATGAATAAACCGGATTTGCCATTAAATAACCAAAATGTTTGATATGGCCAAAAAAAAAAAAACGAACAAAATCCTAAAATAAGGCAGTAAATTCACTTCCGTTATTCAGTATCTGGCATAATTTAGAAGTGACTCTATACGGATCAATCGAAAAGATCTAAGTGAGGTGAGTAGATGGAGCATTTGACTTTGAGAAGAAGAAGCGTGACGGCAAGAGAAATAGTACAGCTGCTGCTTCTTCTCAATTTCTTTTGCCGTTATGGCGTGGAATAATGAGTATTGTGCGTTTGTAAACAAAAAATTTTTTTCGAATGGTGACTCTATTAGCGGATTATAGTGACATCCCGAGGTTGGCTTGCTCGCTATATATGAATTACGTTACAATTACGTCTTCCAGTAATAGCGAGAGAGTCTTAATGGTGTAAACTCTCGTGTGCTTGACTGCTGCCTCGAAGAAAGAGAGTTCAAACTCAAATTGCGCTTTTACGTTTACTTTCGGACAAACACGCTTGGGAAAAGTATGAACCAATTTATTCTCACCCTCAGCTATGGGTTAAAGAATAATGTAAGCTTCAAGGATATTGACCACATCTCAGATCACCGAAATAAACCGTATATACAGGATTACGTATCCATTAAAAAACATTTACAAGAGATCGGCTTGGTTTCGTCTTGTTTGAATTCTTTGTTTAATCACAAATCACTGCTTCTTCTACAAGGATGACTTTGATATAAAATAACCCCCGAAGGTTGGTATGACATTAACAAAACAAATCAAACTAATTTGATGACACCTTAAGATGAAAATCCTTAAGTGTGTAAAATAATTAGAGACACTGGTTGATTGTTTTAATTAGCTGTTTCCTAGTGGGATTTACTGCTCGACAACAGGACGTTGAAAAAGAAAGGAGCATATCTGAGAAAGAGAATCAATACAAGCACAGAGACAGGGAGAAAGAAAAACTGTGCAGGAGAAACGAGTGGGAAAATCTATTTAGGGATAGCAGCAGACACCCGGGTTAAGAATAGAAGTTCATCAGCAGCAAATCGGCGCCGAGTTCTGATTGACTGGAAGAAACTCAAACAGAAAAGCTGATAGAGAAATGGACGCGGGATACAAAACAAGAAAAGAAATTCACTTGGACGACAGCTGCGGTGAGGTGAAGAAGTCTGATAATTACAATCACCATTCAAGGGTGAACTCCGCGAAGGCGTATCACACATGCTGTGAAGCTGTGAAGACGGAACCAGTCAACAGGAACGTGTGAGATCTATAACAGAAAACGAGAAAAATAATATCAATGTCTCTCTGCACTCTTTCTCCTCCGGCCTAGTTAAAGCGGTGAACGGATTTGTTTATACTCTGCTCCTACTTTCGGCGACTACTTAGAGGTGTAGCAGCGAAAAAGATTTTGCGTTGGTGAACCAATAAGGTAATCTGTGTGTTCGTCACTTCTTTATTTTTTCATCACAGCAGAGGTTACTACGAGGACCGACTGACACTTTAGACGTAGTGCTACACTCATAGACCCGTAAGAACCGTGGTGGTACAAATGTCTATGTTGTGTAGTAGTAATGGAAACGTCTATTTGTGTCGTGGTAGCGTTACAAGTCTAAGTCACAGGCAACTGAGGAAATAAAAGATTTTATTCGTTTTGGAATAGCAGCATGACCGGAGACAATGACTAGATTAGCATTACAGCCCTTAAGAGTGAGCTTTTGTGAGTGCAGAATACTTTCCTGGATTTAAACTTGCCGTCAAAAAGGTGATTGAGGAGTTGAACGAGTTGGAGGTATGTTTTTTATAACCTCATCACGTATACCAGTTGAGTTGCGATCAAGGCGTTGAGTGATGAACATCGTCCGTTTTTGATTGAAACTTACAAACACTTCATATCACCCCCCCAGCATTCACACGTATCCGGCTCACTCACCACACATTTCCATTTATGAATACTTCCTCTTACGATACATGAAGACATGAAACGTTGGTCTCATACAAGAAACAAACTAAAACATATTATTCATTATAACATTGTAACAATACCAGCGGTAACGACTAGACTAGCGTTACAGAATTTCATTCGGAGAATTCAGCAATATATAGTTCGTGAACGCAAGCATTCGAATATAATCCTTAAAACAAAGTGATGACGTCAGAAGTTGCTGCAAGTTATAGTCGTAACGATTGGACGTAGCGTCTCAAGTTCGAATCCGGGTCGAAGCTATTTGCATTTAACCTTTAGCCTTAGCACGGCAATTGGTCTCGGAGAAGAAAAACATTAATTTCAAACCAGTGTAGAGATAGAGTGTGATGAGCTTCACCAGGTTATTTCTATGCAAGGCAGTCTAAACGAGTAGTTCCTCTACAACTAAGACTGGTTCTACGACCAGTGAGAGAGGTATTTCCTAATAATAATAATAATAATAATAATAATAATTAGAAGAAGAAGAAGAAGAAGAAGAAGAAGTGAGGCGGACAAGGTGATCCACTGGGAACTGTGCAAGAAAATAAAATTTGACAATACGGACAAATGGTATATGCACAAACCAACAACTGTCCTGGACAATGAGACGCACAAACTCCACTGGAATTTTGAGATTCACACGGATCTCCTAATCCCAGCCAGACAACTGGACCTTATAATAACCAACAAAAAAAAAGAGAACTTGCTGAATTGTGGATTTTGCCCTCCTGGCTGACGAGAGGGTAAAGTTGAAAGAAAGTGAAAAAAGAAGGATAAGTACCTCGATCTTCATAGGGAATTTTAAAAAAACGTAGAACGGGAATGTGATGTTATACCAATTGTAATTGATACTCTTGGTACAGTCCCAAAAGGATTGCTAAAAGGACTTGAGAAATTGGAAATAAAAGGATCAGTGGAGATAATTCAAACTACAGCATTGCTGAGATCTTCCAGAATACTGAAAAGAGTCCTGGAGACTTAAGGAGACTTGCTGTCATTCAGACTCAAGTGAAAGACCGTCAGCTAACGTTGGTGAGAAAAACTCGCAAAGAATGATACCAATTACAATATTTATTCAAATCTTCCTCACAAAAAAAAATTGTCCGAAATACCTCTACAATAACGTAAGTATAATTTTAGCCTCAAGATATCTTACCCATTCATCTCCCTTAAAATTGATGAGATACAAATAAAACTTATTTAGGTTTCTATGAGGACCAAGCCAAGTACAGAACCAGAGAAAAAGATGGTTGGTTGGTTGGTTGATTGGTTGATTTATTTTACGGCGTATCTACCTTTTTCGGGTAATTTAACGCCGAATTAAGTCATTTTCATAACAGTTTCACACAATTCAGTTTAGTATTAGTATAGTTTTTGTTTACACATAGTTAAATGTCAACAGTTTTATTTCAAGTACACAGTTTAATCACAGTTATATGTAAAAAAAAAAACAATTAATTTTAAGCAATTCAGTTCAGCGAAATTACACAGATCAGTTCTATTTGACCATAGATAGGACCCTTTCAGGTGCTACCACACTGGGAGAGTGAACCGGGGAGCAATGGCAATGAAGGGGTTCTCTGTACTCCCTAAAGCTCCAGCGTTACTGGAGCCTCACCATCAGATTATTTAGTATCCTATCCAGGACACTCGTTGCAGGAGTCTTACCTCTCTGCAGAAATGCAATCAGCGTATTCTGCAGCCCCAGCTGACTGGGCCAGAAGAAGATGGCAATAACATTATACTTGGTAATAAAATGAAATTTTGATTCGGATCTTTTTTCGATTTACGTTCAAAACCCGAGAGATTATCCTACCAGTACATGCATTTTCGGATTTTTGCTTTTTAATTGGTAAGTGTCAGTTGGAAAAGTTTTGCTGAACATCTAATGTTACTGTCACCGCATTTTCATTCATATCCTCTAATATCCAATAAAATATTATACGCGTATTATACAAGCTATAATATCCTATAATATATAATAGAGATATCTTATATGTTCAATATTATATGCATAATGGTAAATGTCAGTAGGAAGAGTTTTACTGAACATCCAATGTCAGTCTCTCTGTTTTCATTCACATCCTATTAGTTTCTGTTAATAGCAGAAGTAATCCTGGTTAGTTGTACTAATGTTAAAAGTTAATGCAATTTCACTTTTCAAATAAAATGTCACAGCACTTGTCCCCCCCTTCCCCCTTCTCTCTCTCTCTCTCTCTCTCTCTCTCTGTGTGTGTCGAGATCGATGTAACGCGTAAGAAGAGCTTTTGGAATTAAGAGGTTAATGGAAACATTTCTTCTTGCCTCTATCTGTATCAGAAAAGTTGTTCTCGAAAGAAAAAATCTGACATCCCCACTTGGTTATAATCTTGTAACTGTATTTGTTATAATGGTTTAATTTCGTTTGACTTCTTTGTTTAATGGTAGATAAACCTCCATGGGTTATTTAATGCCAAAGTCATCAGTTTTGTAATGTTTGAATGATGCTACATTATTGAGAACTTGATGCTGTTATTGTCCATTCGGCTTGGTCTGTAAAATACACCAACTGTACCTCTGCAGAGGGGTAAGAACCCCCGAATGTATGACCTGGATGTAACGCTAAACAATCTGATGGTAAGGTTCCAGTGATGCTAGAGCTTTGGGTTAAATAGAACTAGACTGCATACTTATGCTAAACTGAATTGTTTGTATAAGAACCGTTTGACTGAACTGAATAGCTTGAAATAGAAATATTTTTGACAATTAAACTGTCCTTATATTTAAACTGCATGCTTATGCTAAACTGAATTGTTTGAAATGGAACTATTTTTGACATTGAAACTGTAATTACGCTAAGCTTATTTGTTTAATATAGAACTGTTTTGAGATTTAACTGTGTGAAAACAAAATCTGTACTTATACTAAACTTGATTAGCTGAATTAGAGCTGTTGGAACAAACTGAATAGCTTGAAACAGAAATGTTTTTGACAATTAAATTGTGTACTCGTGATAAACTGAATTTTTGAAATAGATCTCTCTATTTGCATAAAAATGGATTTGGCATTAAATAACCTAGAAAGGTCGGCATACAATTCAGCAAGTTTACTTTCGTAGCAAACTAAAAAGAAAAGAATGTACATAAAGACCGTAGCGTAATGGTTATCATCATTAGAAGCAAACTCAACGACCCCAGTTCAAATACTAATGTCTGGGGGAAGTTATTCAGGCAAGTAGAAGACTTAAAACATCACAGTGAAAAAAAAAAATCCTGAAAAACTCTGAAATCACACCAGCTATGTTCTGCTCGGAAATTGCCCTTGGATCGAATGCCTCTAGTCGTAGATGTGTAAGTACACATTTGCTAAAAAATACAGATTTCGGTTTCAAATATTTACGAATAATTTTTCATATACGCTTATCAGCGTTCATGTGGTGCATCCATATATTAGAATTCACTACATATATACGCTTATCAGCGCTCATGTGGTGCATCCATATATTAGAATTCACTACATATATATATATTAACCGGACATTGGCCTAGCAGTTAGAGTGTTCGTCAATGGCCCGGGAGACCTGGGTTCAATCCCAGGTCGAGTCATACCAAAGACTCAAAAAATGGTACTTGATGCCTCCTTGCTTAACACTCAGCTTTATAAGGCACGGATCAAGGGTAAAGTAGAGCAATTCTGTGAAGGAGTAGCGCCCTCCCCTACACCTTGGTGTAGTAGCTATCGAAAAGGGAGCCTTCGGGTCACCCTCGACTATGGTCGCCAACTTTACTTTTTACTTACATATATATATGCTTTTGAATATACATGAGTGTGCATATGTCTGCATGTATAATATATATATATATATATATATATATATATATATATATATAGAGAGAGAGAGAGAGAGAGAGAGGGACTGTAATCCATATTTGCTGTTTTTCAATCTCAATTTAAACGTGTGAAGTCATCCGATGAGACGAAGAGTATAATGACATCCTTCGCCGAAATAAATATATAATGATAATTTAACCAGGTTTGAATATTTTCTAATTGCATTATATATATATATATATATATACGCATTTTTAAGTAAAGCATTCCTTTTTTGCTCATATATATATATATATATATATATATATATATATATATATATATAACGCATTTGAATTTCTCCTGTTTTAAACGAGTTAGGCCACTAACCAATCCCCAAAACAGTTTACTAATGTAGCTTCATTTATTGCCTGATCTACTTCGGCTTCGGTTCCTGTTGCATCATATTTCTTGGATAATTCAGTCAAGTGGAATCAATTATACAAGTTCCGGCAGAATGATCCCACGGGTTTTTAGTATAAATACAAAAGGCCACACAGATCCTATTCAAAATTAGATCTCGTGGTAAGATAGAATTATATTTCTTATTTTACGTTTATATTGTCATCACTTGGATTTAAAGATTACATCATTTAAATCTTTGCCCCGACGAAATATTAAACTCCTTAAGCTTCATGCTGAAGTACTCCAGTGTTTGTTTGGTCATTGCCTCTGGTATTGCCACAATTCCATGAAGGATAAAATCTTTCTGCTGGTCAGTTGTCTGCGAGCGGCATTTAAAGACTTGCATCTTCTGGTATACCCACTAGAAGTATTAACAAGGGAATTGACCGTGTGAACGAGCGTTGCAATTATAGTCTGCTTGATGCTAAAGGTATGTTAACCTGTCTTAGGTAATTTTATACCAAAAGATTTGAGAATGGCGTTCATTGTAAGTTAATATGAACATTTTTTTATTTATTTGTTTTAAAATAGTTTTTCACTCGCATTTGTATATACTCTTTTCGTATTCCTATCGAATATGAATCATTTTTAAACAGATTTTTTGACAAATAGACGGACGCTTATAAGTTATTCTTATCCGAGTCAGAGTCGATCAATACATCATGGTAATGAAGGAGTATTCCTCAATTTTCCAGAACTAAGGTTTCAACATCAGATGCACTTCAGTATTATAACAAGGATATTCTTAATTCCTGGAGTGTTTTACCCCTCCACAAGTCTACATATTCTAGTGTTGTGAAAATGGGTTATCTCCCCTTTAATAATCCTAGCAATATAAAGCTGTACATTTCCGCTTGCCAAGTTTGACGAGTAGTAAGATTCTTAATTGAATAAAAGATTACTAGACCGAATCTTTTGTCCTGTTTTCATTACACTAAGCTCAACCGAAAGGGTGGGTAATTACAGAGTCAATTTTTTAAAAAGAAGTTTTAATCACAAAAGTATGAGGTAAACCCCGTGGCGTAATGGCTAAACACCTGGACTGCAACATCGTAATAAGTTCGAACACCAGGAATAAGACCTCCTCGTCAGTTTTGGATTGCGTTTAATTTTTTTTACGACTATCGAAAAGTAAGTTACTGTTGAAAATTGTTATTTGTTATCTGTAAATTTGATATTGTTATTGCTTTGTGACCCCCCTCAAACAATTGTTACTGTTGTTTGTTTGTGAGGAGGGTCAAACCTCGACTCGAATTGTTGTTTTAACTCTTTTTAAAAAAAACGACCACCATTTCTCATACCGGATTTTTCATTGTTTTTCATCGTTCTTGATCTTAACCATATCATTCGGATTCATCTCCTCCTAGCTGTGTTTCACAGCCATGGAGGAGGCTAACTCACCCGAGGACATATTTACAACGAGACCCTCCCCAATGCCGGAAGAAGCACCTTTTGACTTGTCGTCATCTGCAAGTACTATTCCACCGGCCCAGAAACCAAAAGAAACAACAGTCTCTTGGTCGTCACACTGTGTGAACCAAAAAACCCCCAGTGACTACGCAAGAGACAGGGCAGAAAAATATGCCAACTATTTTAAGGAAGGCGAAATCCTTCCTATACCGGAACTTGTGAAAGAAGTGGAACCAAAGACCCTGTCCTTCGTAGTCACTGATCTTAAGACCAAGAGACTAGCAGGACTTAAAAAAGAGACTTTCGAAGACTTACTAAAAAGCGCAAACATCCCAGGTAAGTATTTCTGCCGCAGGAGCTTTGCAACCTGGGATGTTTTACTCCCTTCAGAGGAAGTAGCCAAGAAACTGGCCGGTGGTAACATTACGACACGCTTCTTCCGGCTGCAACCTGAATATCGAGGCAAGCGAAGAATAAAGGTCACCGTATGTAATGTCTCAATGCAATTGAGTGGGGACGTTCTCGCCGCCTACTTAAGCATATATGGCGGCGTTGAACAAGTTTCTCAAATAACATCTACACGAGGAACTGCATACGGTGATTATGTCTTTATCATGTGCCTCGATAGGGGAGGGTTTAACAACGTACCTCATAAAATTAAATACCGAGATCAAACGATGACGGTGGTCGTTGAGGGTAGGAAGCCCTTATGTTGGGCCTGTAACAAAATCGGACATTTTTCTAAAAACTGCCCTCAAAAAACAACGACCACTGCAACAACGACTACTACCACTACCACCACTTCCGAGATCATAACAACCAAGACACCCACCAAAAACATCGAAAATCAGCAAGAAAACCCCAACAAAAAAGATGAGGAGGGGTGGACTCAAGTGACCAAAAAAAAGGGGGGAAAAAAACTCCCATAAAAAAGTCAATAGCCCCTACAGCTACCACAAAAGACTCAACAACTATAACCATCGCTACTCCTACTCCTATTGATACTACTACTAAAACACAATCATCAACATCGACCACTACAACAGAACAATCATCAACACCAATAGAACCCATGGATATGAGCATCAACTTAAAAAGGAGAAGGAATAGCGAAGACTCGCCAACAAAAGAGGGGGAAAAAAGAAATCCCAAAAAACCAACACAACAACAAACACCCTCCCTACCTCAACCTAAGGGGGAGGGGAAAAAGAAAATAGCAAAGTCACCAGCCACAAATGAGCGACCAGCTCAAATAATTCCTCCCCTCCCACAAAAACAAAAAAATCACTCCAATAAACCCAATCGAAATCCCACTACCCCCCTCACTTTCCCCAATCACAACTCCGAAAATTTTCACACGGTCACACTCAGTGACAAGACTCTCACCTGACCCACAGACAGCATCAACATCATCATCAGGTCAAAAACCAAGAGCACGCTCAGCTTCAACAGAAACCCGCCATGCAATGACCGCTTTTCTCTTCTGCGAAGACATTTTAGAAAACCCAAATCACGACCACATTTTAAAAACCTCATTAAAGCCATTGCGCTCATTTAAAAAAATAAACAACAAAGACGTCACTGATCCCTACATATTCAAGGACGCTCCAATGTTGACCACATTCGTCCGTTCGGCTGGCAATCGGACTAAAGAGCTATGGAACTTTATTGACGAAGCCAGCCGGGCGGACGTAATGCTGGCCAACACAAAAAATGCAATGTTAAAAAAAATACTTCCTTTTTGTTCGGGCAGGGTCCCGATTTTAGTTCACCCATCATTTTATAGGTCCCTAAAGCTGAGGTACCCCATGGATGTCGGGGGAATTACCAGGGACGACCGAGTTAGCACTGAGCTCGGCACCGGTTCCCTGCGTCAGGCCGTCGGCATCCTCACCCCGAAGGATTTCCGGCCCGTAGTCGACACTGAGTAAGGTAAGTTGGATTGATGGCTTTAAACCTTGCCAGTTTGAATGTGAGGGGACTGAGGGATTCAAGCAAGTGTACGCGCTTGCTTGCTGAACTCAAGAACCTCGGAGTGGATGTTGCTGCAGTGCAGGAGACTCACTTCACTTGCCGTGCCGACTGTCGGGTGCTGGAAAGCGATTTTAACGTTTTCTCAGCATACGGCAGCTGCACCAGCGCTGGGGTCTCTTTGCTAGTTGGACGCAGCCTTGATGCTGATGTTGACGTTGTTTTTGCAGGTGACGGGGGCCGGTTGGTTGTGACCGATGTTGCCGTGAAAAGTTTCAAGTTTCGTCTGGTTGCGGTTTATGCGTCCAATATCGCTGCGGAGAGGGTTTCCTTTTTTCGTCGGTTGGCGCCGTTCCTGGACGATACGAAGCGGCTAGTCTTAATGGGTGATTGGAATGCGATCCTTGATCCCAAGATAGATAAGGTCGGGCGGGGAGCTAACAGATTGGGAAGGTGTGAAAGCAGCCTTGTCAGCTTCGTGACTCGTCACGGTCTCGTCGTCAGGTTTCGTCTGGATCACCCAGGGCGGGAGATGTGGACGTGGCTAGATAGATCGCCCTCTGCCAAAGTAGGTTCCTACTTGGACAGAGTGTTAGTGAGAAGAGCTGACATTGATTTTGTTAGTTGTCCCACGTTCCACTTGATAGCGTGGACTGACCATAAACTCATTAGAGTCAGTCTGCGGTTAGCAAATAGGCCTAGTCTAGCCGGCTACTGGAAGTTCAATACCTCCTTACTGGAGATACGGGACTTCCGGGATCGGCTGGAATCCCTAATTCAGCGGGCGTTAGTGGGGGCGGTTACCGGGAATAGGTGGTGGGTTTCTCTCAAACATAGGATTAGAGATTTCGCCACCAAGTACGGTCGACAGCTCAACTTAGACAGGACCACGGAGGCGAAATCTATAGATGATAGACTCTCCCGGTCGGTGGCTGGGGGGGACTCCCTAGGTGTAGAGCTAGCTAGGAGGGACCTTGAGCGTGAGAGTAGCGAGCGCTACAAGGGATCAGTAGTTAGATCTAGGCTAAAAAGAGTTCTCAACGAAGCTGTGAAATCGAACGCGACTGCGCGTGAAGAAGAAGTGCGAAGGTTCCCCGATCGGTACATCGCATCTGTCAAGACCCCGGACGGGCGTCTGCTGCGATCTGGTCGTGAGATACGTGACGCCTTTCGGGCGCTCTTTCGGGATCGCTTTGCCCGCTGCACTGATCTCCCGCTCCGGGAGTTTCGTAGCTATCTCGCCGACTTCCCCCGCCTTGGGGCGGCTGAAGCAGCTAGCTGCGAGGGTGTGGTTACTGAATGCGAAGTCCGTGACGCGTTGAAGCAGGTCGGCCTCAACAAGTCGCCGGGACTAGATGGTTTGCCCTACGAAGTGTACTTGAGGATGTCGCACATGTTTGTACCTATTCTGACGGATATGTTCAACCATTGGTTCGCCCAGGGAGCCATCCCTGGTAGCGTTACCAAGGGCGTGATCACATTGCTGAAGAAAGGTGGCAGGCATGTTTGGGAGGGTTTAGATGATTACAGGCCCATAACTCTGCTTAACACAGAGTTAAAGATTTTGGCCCGGGTCTTAGCGAATCGTTTACAGCTTGTCATTAGCGATCTGATCGGCTCTGAGCAGACCTTTGCTGTGAAGGGAAGATCGATCCAGGACAACCTGCACTTGATTTGCGAGGTCCTAGAGGGGATAAAAGACGACACCGAAGCCGCGCTGATCAGTTTAGATCAGTCCAAGGCCTTCGATAGGGTAGACCATCGGTTCTTGGCGTCTGTTTTGGAGACTGTCGGATTCAAACCGGAGTTCCGCAGATGGATTAGCATGATGTACCACAACCCTCAGGCAGTGGTGCAGGTGAACGGAAGGCGTTCGGGGGTGATCGCGATCGAGCGTTCGGTCCGGCAAGGCTGCCCTCTGTCTCCTCTTCTTTATGTCCTCGCGTTGGAGCCCCTCCTGCGCAGGCTTAGGGATGAGGGGACAAGTCCGGCACTGCGCGGTATCCCATTCGTTGGCCGCCTTGCGGCCAGGGTTTCCGCGTTCGCTGATGACGTCACAGTGTTTGTATCCCGCCGCCAGGATATAGAGGCTGTGAAAGAGGCGGTTGTCGAGTATGAGCGGATTGCAGGGGCCAAGGTCAATTTTGACAAAAGCGAAGGTTTGCGGCTTGGTGCTTGGAGGGGTAGCAATACTCTTCCAGGGCCCTTCCGCTGGAGTGACGGACCCATCCGCATCCTCGGGGTGTGGTTTGGGCCCGACCTCCAACTGGGGCGAAATTGGTCGGAAGTACAAGCTAAGGTGAATGCTCAGGTGGGAATCTGGCTTTCAAGGAGGTTGTCCTTAAAGGGCAGGGCTGAGGCGTGCGCCACGTACGTCTTCCCCCTGATCCTTTACCGATTGGCTGTACTTCCTCTGCCTAAGGCACGTCGGTTGGCACTGCAACTGTATCGGGAATTAGTGGTGGGTTCCGCTTCTGATCCTCTCAGCGAGCGGCACGGCTGGACGGCGGAGGAGATCTGCTCTCACTGGAATTGGGCGCCAGGATCTTGAACAACTCCGAGTTCTCGCTCACCTGGCGACTTGCACGGAATGCGTTACCCCTTTGCGACTTGAACTACAAGGCGGGCCTGGCAGACATGCCTGATTGCCCTCGCTGCTGCAGTGGGTTGGAAGAAACGGCTGAGCACGCCTTCTACTACTGCGAGCGAGTCCGCCCGTTTTGGGATCACGTCGGGGAGTGGACGGCTCGCATCGAACCCAAAAAGCTTGTGCTGCTTGACGTTGGTTACGTCGTAGACAACGTTCTTCCTCCGTTTCACGGTGAGAAGCGTGTGGTGTTTCTCGCGATCCTAGCTGTAGCCCGAATGGTGATTTGGACGACGCGAAACAAGGGATTGTATGACGATGCAAACTTTTCTCATCGTGATCTGGTTTTGTATTTTCGGCATCAGCTGAGGGTCAAAATCAGATGCGATAGAAAACGCTTGGATCGCATAACATTCAGCAAAAGGTGGGTGACTGCAGCGAGCCTGGTCGTACGAAAGGGGGCAATGTTGGAGTCATCCTTCCCTCCTCTGCCGGCCCATGGCGTCTACGGTACGGGTCCTTGGGGACCCCATCCCTGGTAAGTAGAATTGTTTTTTCCCCTTGTAACCTAGTTAGCAGTATGTTGTGTGTCATTGTCCCCGTATTCTAGTCGTTAGTTTCTCAAGATCTCCCCCCTCCCTATTATTTTTGTACCTCAACCCAAATCCCAGCCCGCTTTTATTGAAGATCTTGAACATTCATATGTAAAAAATCATATTATCTGCATCTATCGACCCATACCGCGCCCGACCCTTTATTTATTTTATCTCTGTAGATTAGGATTCCTGTCCCACCTAGGGTAGGTCCGGCTTGTTTCCGGTTTCTTTCGAACCGGAAAACAGTCGGCCCCAATTTTATAGACGGGGGGATGGGAGGGAAACCAAATGGGGAATTTTTCCTTGTTTTCTTTCTTGTATATATATTTTTCGGGGTTTTTTCTCCCATTCCCATCACTTCATTGTACATAAATCATATTTTGTAAATAAAAATCATATACCACTTACGGGTTTTAGTAGGCTTTATCATAGAGCAAATGTGGTATTTTGGTGTCTGCTGCGCACATGATGAGGGATGAATGGTTATATATTGTACTGTTGAATGGGTCGGCGAATGTGGCTAGCTAGGCTCCCTTTAGAATACATAGAAAAGCAAGACCGCTCCCTTCCCCTCCCCAAAAACCTTAAGGCCTTGTGCCTTCTTTGTATTTTTTACAAAGAAATAAAATAAGTTCGAACACCAGTCACTTTCTTACGTTCACTTTCGGATTGATAATTTTTGGAAAGGCATGAAACCCTTAATCCTCATCCTAGCTATGAGATCATTAGTATCACTACTGTCCTTCTACAAGGGTAGCTTTGTCATTAAATAATCAACGAAGGTCGGTATGCTGTTGAACAAAAGAAAAAACAAAACAAAAACAAACAAACACATGATTGTCTTTGATTGGAATCATTTTGAGATGTGGCTTCTTAATCTGAGAATTAATTTTTATTTATTGCGGACTTTTTATCCTCATCTTGGTAGTTTTTGTGTTGTTTCTTCTTTCACTACGTTTCGGCCAAATTTCACCTCTGGTCTTCTTCAGGTGATTTACCGCGACCGCGGATAGGAATGCTGAGCATTGTCAGAAGATAACGGTTTCAAATCCTACCCAAGCCTGCCAGAGGTTTTCTTGGTCAAAAACGTGGTGCGATAGACAACAACTATGGGAGGCAGTAATTACTGGGGATACGGTTACAAGACTCAGCATTCCTATCCGAGGTCGCGGTAAATCAGCTGAAGAAGGCCAGAGGTGAAATTTGGCTGAAACGTAGTGAAAGAAGAAACAACACAAAAACTACCAAGATGAGGACAAAAAGTCCGCAATGAATAAAAATTAATTCTCAATCACATAATGGCAAGAATAATGGCACGCCTATTGCTACTAAAAGACTTACCTTACAATTGTTCGGCAGTAATTTTAAATCAAGGAAATTATTCTGCCGGACCCTGTATCTCTAAGCCTGTCTCGTTTTATAACTGTTAAATTATCTAATTTAATTAATTTTATCTTGACTTCTATTTCCTGCATTTATTTCAGTTTCTTTTTAGACATATTTATTTCCTTTCCACTCCTGCAGCAAATTTATTAATTCGAAATTCAATTTGAATTTTGAAATTAATTTTACTTGGAATTATGACGAATAATAAATTTTTTGCCTTTACCTATCTTTCCCCAGTAGTAATATTTCCGCTATAAGAGCATTAATTGGATTTGATTTACAGGGTGTAAGTAAAAGTCAGCGCGACGCGCTGCCCTTGAGAAAAAAAAACATCTACCGTTTATTTATCTAAGAAATCTAAGAAATAATAAATAGTTACTGTGAAAAGTTTTTGGAAATAATGAGACTAATCGTAAACAAAGTTTTATTATCGACTTAATAATTTTCTCAGTCGGCTAGAACTGTAGAATACACCGATTGCATCTCTGCAGAGTGTTAAGATCCACCCCACCCCCGCCACAACGAGTGTCCTTCATATGACACCAAACAATCTGATGGCAATGTTCCAGTAATACTGGAGATTTAAGGAATGCGGATCACCCATTTATAGCCATCGCTCCCAGATCCACTCTGTCCCGGAGTGGTAGCACCTGATAGGGTCCTGTCTATAGGTCAAATAGAACTGATCTGCGTACTTGTGCTAACCTGAATTGTTTGAAAGAGAGCTGCTTCGACATTTAACTAAGGGTAAACAAAAAATCTCTACTAATACCAAACTGAGTTGTTTAAAATATAACTGTTTATATGTATAAAAGTGGATGTGGCATTAAATAACCTACAAAGGTTGATATACCATAAAATCAAACCAAACCAACTTACTAAGAGATCATGTTGTGTAGTTGTTACCGTGTTAGACTGCCACATCGTAATAAATGAGTTCGAATTCGACCGTGATATTATGTTCACTTTAAGAAATATACCCATAGGAAAAGTTCCAACTCCCATGAACTCCAAGCTATGGGTTTAATAGAACCACGGCTATTCTTTTACTAGACTGGCTTTGGGATTAAATTACTCCAGAGGGTTGATATGCCATTAAACACCGAAACCGTAGAAGTAATCACAAATCAACCTTTTCAACATCTAAATACAGTATATAGTCGTGCGTAATGCTATTCTCTGAGATGTAAATTTGAGCCTAATATTAAGGGGTCGCTCTATATGTGGGATACAAATTAGGCAAAGCCTAAACCAACAATTAACACCCATGAAGTTTTTATTTCGCGGATGATGTGACAACCTTAAATTAGATGTAAAATTTAGATCTCAGAATGTTGCATGATACGTAAATATATACAACAGTTCTCTTGAGAGGCCACACAAGGACGAAGACATTGCTTTGGGTAACAGAACTAGAACAGAAAGTCTTCATTTAACGTTACCTTCTGGCGATTCGTCAAGACCTTTTGCTTTTTCTCAAGATTTTAGGAATAGTTGCCAAGGGGATTGGGTTTTAATAGTGGAAACAAGAAATTGTCATATGCACTGAAGATTTAGAGTTTAATTTAACAATCGTATTGCAAAAATATTCTTTTCAGACAAAAACTCTTTCAAAGAGTTGTTATATAATCATGGAATGATTTTTTTATGTTAATCATTTTTCGTTAATTATATTTTATCATTCAGCTTGGTTGGGCTTTGAACTATTCGGCTCTTAGTGCAGGTGCACATACATTGAGTACAGTTCACGCTCGAGCGCAGAGTATATGACAATCACAAATGTCAGGATAAAAACCCCAGATAGTAAATGGGACTGGGGTGTGAATGACGTCATGCCTGGAAGCGAAGGGCTGAGAATTTGGTGATTTTGAAAAAGACGTTAGTTGAGATCCGACTCGGGGCCGAGCCAGTCCAGCTGATGGCTTCGTGTGTTACTTGGTGTCAAAACCATCTTTAAAACCAGTGTCAAAAAAGGAATAGAAAACGTGAACAACTAGATTTGGTTTCTTTATCAAAAGGCACATCAACCTTTATGGCTTTTTTAACGTCAAAGCCATCCTTCTAGAAGATCAGCAGAGGCACTATTGAATCCATAGCTGGAGGGAATAAATGATTTCATACCTTTCCAGAGGGTATTAGTCCAAAAGTGAGCATAATAGAGCGACTTGGTTTCGAACTCGCTTACTGTTGTCCATTACTTTAGCCATTATGCTAGGGTTATTCCTACCTCAGGTGAATGACTAAAATATTAATAGATGTCATTTGATCATATGGTCTAAATGCGTAAAACTTACATTAAAAAACTGAATTTAATTATGAAATAATCAAACTCTTACAAATATATTGCGTAATGTTTTGGTTGATTGTATGACCTTTCTACGTACCCTTATATTGGGATCTTGTTCCTTATCAATTTTAATGTTATAAATATGTAAACTAGGAATTTAAATAATGATATATAAGTATTAATTATTTTACTGTTTATCTTTAATTTTTATACATAATATGACTTGTTCGAGAACCTTTTAAATATAACAAGTTTCCAAACCAAGTCTTTTTAAGCCTTTTTCAGATGGAACGTTCAAACACTTGTTTTCAAAAACATAATAATATTAAAAGGCTGTATAGGAGTATTTGCTTCTGAATCAGTCCAATCTACGATGTAGTATCGGCGTGCAGTAAATTAACGATTTCTTTTTTTAATGTTTATTAACTGATGACCGAACTAGGATGCAGGAACTGCAGTATTCCTATTGCTAATGAATATGTCTGAGGTTTGGTTTGGTTTGGTTCTGTCAACTTTCTTGGGTAATTCAATTCCAATGCCATCCTTATAAAAGAACAGTAGTACTAATATTTAATGGATAAGCGGGACCATAGCTTTACCTGGAATATAAGTCTGAGGGTGATCGTAACGGTACTACAGGATTCTGAACTCTTATCCTATGATGGAGATGTCCGTGGTGTAATGTTTATCGTCGTTGTGAATGAACACGATGACTCGAGTTCAAATCCTGGACAAGACTGATTACAGTTCACATTGCGCAAATACTCTTGGCAAAGATATGAATCCAACTATTTCTGCGTCCAGCCATTGGTAAATAGTAAGATAGACTGTGGTTGTTAACCTTTGTATGGCAACCGATCTAGGAGAAGGAAAATTCTTAATTCAAACCTATTAAACGCCGCTTACAATCTGGCTTTATGTCGCGTCTTGCTCGTGCGGAGGGATCGGGTAAATATGTACTATGATGTCACAGTCCAACACGTTAGGTAATACGCCACGGGAACTAACCTAAAACAGACCTTCATTTAGTTTTGTTTTCGTTGTTTTATGGCACACCAAATTCCGTAAGTTATTTAAGCTAAAGTAATCCTTTTAGAGGACCAATAGTGATAATTTCTAACCCAGAGCTGGAAAGAATATCAGCTTCCCAAGTGTATTAGTCTGAAAGTGTTTATCATTATGTGACAGGAGTTCGAAATCGCTTACTCTGATATCGTAGTTACGCTAGCCACTGCACAACGAGGATTACCTACATGCATAAGGTAATTGATATTCAACACTGAAACGTGAAGAGGTAGTTTCTGTGAGATAAGGGCTAAAGTACTTGAAGTAAGCGTTCAAACTCTTTTCGCGGCATTACGTTCACTTTTGGACTAATACTCATGGGAAAGTTACTAAACCCCTTTATCCCCCAGCTATGGGTAAGAAAGTATCTGTGATATTCTTTTAGAAGGACGAATTTGGCTTTTACAAGAATGAATTTGTCTTTTATAAGAGTGGCATTAAATAACTCACGAAGGTTGATATTCAATAAAAACAAAGACATGAAACTAAACTGAAGCATAGTTCACGTGATACAGATCCCAGATAATGTAGATGTTATATGAAAGAATGTGTTCATAATGACTTGATATCTTAACAAATATTATCAACCAACATATCGAACAAAACACAGAAGAAACTGAAAACTGCGTATGAGTTAAGACACAGAGCAAAAAGAGAAATAAAGTTATTTGTTGAGAGACGATGAACATTAAGTGAAGAATACTTAGACATGATTATATCACGTTTCCTAAAATGTTAAAAGAGTTTGGGTGCCCTAGACGTTGCTCTTTGGCAGGGGTTCTTCTTGGTGCATCTATCTACAGTCAATTAAAAGAACGCAATGAAACTTTTCTTTCACCAGGGTCTGTGTCACGTGACTCAGGTTTCGGCGGGGAATATCAATTACCTTATGCATATTTATGTGAATAAATTTATCCCTACAAGGATTATACGAAAACCAGACATAAGAGTAATGAATACACAGGAGGTTTTTAGACCATTCTTGATGAGGAGTTTGAAGCGGAGAGAAATAGATGAATTTAGTTCCGATAAGGGTTTTACTTCAACAACAATGGCAATATGCCGAATGCCTGTACTATTGATTCCAATGCATACGGTAAACTAATTGACAGACGGGATGATCATGAAACTCTCAAAACAAGATATTCACGCATAATGTGGCACTTACTCAAGAGGTTGAGATTTTTTTCGCAATTCAAGTCTTAGAAGTTTTATATATTATAAATGTATATATATATATATATATATATTATAAATGTATATATATATATATATATATATCATAAATGTATACACACACACACACACACACACACACACACACACACACACATATATATATATATTATTATTATTATTAATACACAACCCAAACTTGATAGAATTAATTTAGAAACCAGTTCTAATGTATTTAAATGTCTTTTGCTAGTGACGCTATCTATGGAAACAAATTTGAAATATAAACGCTACATAATACACCAGTACAAACGCAAATTCTTACAAAGTAGTAATGTACATACAAAAGTTACATCTCTTTTGTTATACATCCTCCCCTGAGGATGGCCTAAAGTTGGGCAGAAAGTATATGGAAAAAAAACTAATTATAGAATGTTTACCAACATATTCCTGCCGAATGTCATAAGATCGATACGGCAATTCGATAAAATATTAACAAAAACTATGTAGACAAAGCATGTATATAATGTTCAATCAAATATGTATCAATAAAGAAATGCTACCAATATATATATATATATATATATATATATATATATATATATATACAATCAATTGATTTTTGCACTAAACAAAAGTATTATTTTTTTGTGTAAAAAGACTCTAATTACCTATAAAAATTTGTAGCTGTATTTTATTTTAACCTGTTTTGACGGTTCTCTATATGGGTCGCTTTTATAGTCTCCAGTAATTTTTAAATGTTTGAGTCTTAATTGTTGTGCATAAGTCTATTTATTTTAGATTTTAATTAATTAGTTAAGTTTTTTAGCGACTTTTAAAAACTGTGTGCGGTCACCGTTTATTTTTTGTCATGAGGAATAATAGTCAGATTTCTTGTGAACGACAAAAATTAGTTGCTAAGCAATGTCGGGGTTTTATTGTTTGCATGGAATCTGTTTTTTTTATTGATCCAGGTTTAAGGAGGTAAGAGCGTTCTAGCGCTAAGAGGTTCTAGATATTTTGAAATACTAGTTCAATCTTATTACTTTCATTCAAATGATTGTTGTAATTGTATGGATGGCAGGTAAGTCTAAAGTTTAGAAATTATTTGTGTTAAAGAATAAAACTGTGGAAACAGCACTTCGAAAACTTACTAGGAAACCCACCGAAAATAACACAAGAACCAATCACCAGAATAATTAGCAAACAATTAGACATTAAACTAGGACCGTTCACACAAGAAGAACTCGACTCGGTTCTCAGAAAAATTAAAAATAGGAAAGCTGCAGGGCTGGACGAAATACCCCCAGAAGTATGGAAGACCAGACAATTCGATGACATACTGCTCCGACACTGCAACGCAGTATACAATCAAAATCCGATAGATAGATGGATGAAGGGATGCATACTCCCCTTCCCTAAAAAGGGGGACCTCGGATTAGCCAAAAACTACCGAGGCATAACACTTACATCCATAGCAGCCAAAATCTACAATGCCCTACTACGAAACCGCATAGAACCCGAAATCGACAACATACTTAGAAAAAAACAAAATGGCTTCCGAAGAAACAGATCCACGACCTCACAAATATTAACCATCCATAGAATCCTTGAAGGTGTACGGGCAAAAAACCTACAAGCGACATTAATTTTTGTTGACTTTACCAAGGCTTTCGATTCCATTCACAGAGGAAAGATCGAACAAACCCTACTAGCGTACGGCATACCTAAAGAAACCGTAGCGACAATAACGATTCTCTATAGAAACACTAAAGTAAAAGTACGATCACCAGATGGAGACACAGAATACTTCGACATTGTAGCAGGAGTACTACAAGGGGACACGCTGGCTCCGTACCTCTTTATCATTTGTCTAGACTACGTACTTAGAACATCGATTGACAAAATCAGAGAGAATGGCTTCGAACTGACGAAGAAAAGAAGCAGAAGGTACCCCGCAACAACAATTACCGACGCCGACTACGCCAATGACATAGCGATACTGGCAAATACACCTGACCAAGCCGAAACACTACTACATAGTTTGGAACGAGCTGCAGCAAACATAGGCCTCTATGTTAATGCACACAAAACGGAATATATGTGCTATAATCAAACGGGGGACATCTCCACTCAAGAAGGAACCCCTCTTAAACTAGTAGACAAATTCACTTACCTAGGAAGCAGCGTCGAATCAACCGAAAAGGACATCGAAACGAGGTTAGCGAAAGCGTGGACAGCTATCAACAGGCTTTCGATTATCTGGAAATCAGACCTAACCGATAAGATGAAACGCAGTTTCTTCCAGGCAGCGGTCACATCGATACTGCTATATGGCTGCACTACATGGACGCTAACAAAACGGCTGGAGAAGAAGCTAGACGGCAATTACACAAGAATGCTACGTGTAATCTTAAACAAGTCCTGGCGGCAACACCCCACAAGACACCAACTGTACGGCCACCTGTTCTTTATCACGAAAACTATTAAAGTTAGACGAGCCAGACATGCAGGACACTGCTGGAGAAGCAGGGACGTACTCATAAGAGATGTACTCTTATGGACCCCCACACATGGCCGTGCAAAAGTAGGACGACCAGCACGAACATACATTCAGCAGCTATGTGAGGATACGGGATGTTGTCCTGAAGACCTACCTAGGGCGATGAACGATATGGAGGAGTGGCGAGAGAGGGTTAGGGATATCCGTGCTACCAGCGCGATATGATTATGATGATGAAGGGATTAATTCCTCGTTGGGAATATATATATATATATATATATATATATATATATAATTCTGTGGGTATTTGTGTTATTGAGTTGGTTGGTTGGAGTTTATGGTATATCAACTTTTGAAGTTTATTTAATGCCAAATCCATTTTTATACAAATAATCAGTTCTATTTCAAATAATTCAGTTTAGCATTGAAAAACAGTTCAGTTCTGTTTAGCATAAGTACACAGTTTAAATGTAAGTACACCGTTTAATTGTCAAAACCTTTCTATTTCAAGCAATTCGGTTTAGTCAAACAATTCTAATTCAAACAATTCAGTTTAGTATAGGTATAGTTTTGGTCCAGACATAGTTAAATGTCAAAACAGTTACATTTCAAGCAATTCAGTTTAACATAGTGTACCTGGGCGCAATCCCAATGAAGGGTTACTTTTCATTCTCCAAAGCTCCAACATTACTAGAACCCTACCATCAGATTGTTTGGTGTCATATGCAGGACACTCGTTGGGATGATTCTTACCCCTCAGCAGAGATGCAGTCTGTGTATTCTACAGCCCCAGCAGACTGGGCAAGTGTATTATTGAGGAAATAAGCATTATCGATAGTTCACAAATTATACATTAATATGATTTAATTTAAAATTTTTAGTAAAATCTAAAAATAAATCCAGTCTGGAAAGAATTTCAAAGATTTACAGCTATATGATTTCAACAGAACATAGATATTAAAATTCATTCAAAAGTTATTTGAGTGGTTTTACACACCCATTCTTTTTCAGCTCGTTTGATTAATTTTCTTGACATTTTTCTCATACTTTTTCGGCTCCGATATCCTCTAGGCTTTATTTGATATCCATTGTATTTTACAAAGACGTCCAGTGGGTTCTGTTTTCTTTTATCATTTTTAACTTCTCCGTTGATAGTACTTTAAGATAGCAAAAGACACTAAAAGACACAAAAAACTGTTCTTCTCTAGACAGAATGTCACATTCAAAATTTCATTAACCAAAAGAATTTTTTTTTTTTTTTTAAACTATTTCTTTTTGCAAATTTTATTCGTAATTCAAGAATCTGGAACACTTTTTGCGACTTAAGTTAAATTATAAATGTATGTTTCTTATTGACAGTTCTGAGTTGGTTAGTACTCGGGTGGATATTTTGGCGCATCCGCATTCAGCAAGATCTAATACAGGGTATCTCAAAATAGATACAACCCATTAATATGATAATGGTTTATTACTGAGACAAGCACAGTGGCAGTTATTTGTAACGCATCCTGTAAATCAATGTTTATTTTTTATTGTTATTATATCAGCTTCCAGGACATCCAATCTTTTTTTTTAGTTTCTTGTCTCTGTAATAAATCATTATCATATAAATGGGTTTCCTGCATTTTGAGACAGTTTTGAATGATTTTATCTCCAAATAAGTAGCGACGCAAAATATTTTTCTTTTCTTGTCCAGGGAATTTTATTGAGGATTAATAGTTCTTATACTATTTTCAAATCTGGAACAAAAAAGAATACAACATTATTAGTAGTAGAATTATTAGCAGTCACATGGGCCCCATGTATATTGAGATACCCTATATTTGCATTACTTTGTACTCTAACACTGAATAAACGGAAGGAAAGTGAACATAAGCTCATTTAAACAGAAACATTTGATAGATAAATTATATAAAAATCAGATGTATTGACCAGATACACAAAAGCTTCAGACCGTAAGCTTTATAGAATGTGGAGTACTGCTTTATAGCCATTACTCCCCGGTTCACTCTGACCCGGAGTAGTAGTACCTGTAAGAATCCAGTCTATGAGTCGAATAGAACTGTTTGACGATTTAATTGTGTGCAAATAAATGAACTTTAGCTTGTTTAAAATGGTTCCGATAAACTATTCGCTTACAAATCATATATATATACAGGGTGGCTCAAAATAGATGCAAACTATTAATATGATAAGGATTTATTACAGAGACAAGAAACTAAAAAAAACTGTGTGAATTTATGATTGATCTCGATTCTGTATGTGTACAGCTGAAGATCCTTCTTTAAGATTCTTTGCAGCGATGAAAGTGAAAGGCCAAAGTTCTTGGGAACATTATCGGGGGGACTTTTTCGGAATTCTAATAGAATCTCTCTCTCTCTGCATCTACATTTTCAGGACATCTTACATTTAACTTCTTACTTGATCTGGGATTTTCTGTCTTCTAGATGATGTTGTTTACTGATCCTGTGGTTTGAAATTTGTGTACCCAACGATAAATTTAGCTCTTCTGGTGATACTTGTTAAAGTTAAACTTCCTTCGGTTTGAATGATTTTGTCATCAAAAAAGCGTTGCAAAATATTTTTCCTCTCTTTTCCAAGGCATTTTGATCAAGAGTTAACAGTTGTTATAGTATTCTATTTTCAAATCCGAAACAAAAAAGAACGCAACTTTATTATTAGTTGAGTAATTAGTAGTCACATGGGTCCCCTGTATATTTAGACACACGCACTCTCTCTCCTTTCTCTCTCTCTCTATATATATATAAACAGGATTTTGCTTTCCATAACCCATGCCGAAAAATTCAACCAACAAATTATACAAACGATCTGCAATAGATAAATATATGCAAATAATATTTTAAGAGAAATGAGTTTACGAAAGGGGAACTAAAAAATGGTTAAAAAAGCTTTAAACGGGTTGATGAAAATTACAGTTTAAAGTTGTTTCCTTTTTTTTCTTGTTTTCGTGGCATATCAAACTTTGAGGATTATTCAATGCCAAATCAATCTTTTATAAAACTATTTAACACATTTAACAGGGTTCATGTTTTTCACAAGGGTATTTGTCCTAATGTATACGCAATAGTGTGACTGAAGCTCGAACCGGCTTACTACGATGTTGAAGCTCAGCTCATTAGCCTTACGCCATGGATATTCCACAAGAAGATTAGTAGAATGGTCATGATCGAGAGAAGAGATAACGTCTCCATTTTTCAACCACTACCCAGTAACAACTACAATGTTTGATTACAATATGATATCATCATCATCATCATGTCCTGCTATCAGCACAGACATCCCTGACCCTCTCTCACCACCCTCCCTATCGTCCATTGCTTCTGGTTTGTCATCAGGGCTATATCCCGTATCGGCGCAGAGCTGCTGTATGTAGGATCTAAATGGTCGTCCTGCCTTTGCTCGTCCATGTGAAGGGGTCCACAGGAGTACATCACTTATGAGCTCGTCCCTACTTCTTCAGCCGTGTCCTGCATGTCTGGTTCGTCTAATTTTGTTATTTTTTTGTGATGGGTGGTAGGTGGCCGTACAGCTATTGCTTTGTTGGATGCTGCCTCCAGGACGTTTTCAATATTTCCCTCTGCATTCTTGTGTAGTTGCCATCAAGCTTTTTCTCGATACGTTTAGTTAGCGTCCATGTAGTGCATCCATATAGCAGTATCGACCGCTGCTTGGAAGAAACTGCCCACTAGAGAGGCGAGAAAATAAATAGTGAAGAATTCGGCTGGCATTTTTGCTTTATGCAAATGATCATGGAGTTTTTCATCGGTGAAGGTGGTTAATTTTTAAGTGGAGTTTGTAAGGTTCGAATTCAAATTTTTTTCTTCTTGACCGGTGGCCATAGATACGTTAAAAAACCTGTCTTGACTTAATATTTACTCAAAGCTGGATCCATAACTTTTCCAATGATATTAGCACTCTGTGAAATGTAAATAACCCCGTCTAGGATTTGAACTCGTATCATCGTGTCCATTTCCAACAACAATAAGTGTGACATAAGCCCCTCTGAATTCTTTTTTTTTTTGCCTTTTTTTTTATATTTCTTCTTATTCTCTCTCTCACTCTCACTCTTTCTCTCTCACTCTCTCTCTCTCTCTCTCTCTCTATATATATATATATATATATATATATATATATATATATATTGAGAAAGAGAGAGAGAGAGAGAGTAAGTGAGGTTGAATTGCTTTTGGTGGGTATATACGGAGTAAATATCTCTAATATAAGAAAATTTGAGAGAATTTTTTTCAAAGGAAACATTGCATTTTTGTCTGTTATTCCAAACTTAAACAAATTCATAGCATTTATTTCTAGATCTTTATTTGAAAGGGGAAAATATTTTTAGTGCAGAGGAAAAAAAATTTAATCTATTATTAGTCAAGAAAAGATCAAATTTAACAATTGTTTTAAATCTTATCAAACTTTCCAAGCGTATAAAGTATTTTCCTTTCCCCACCTTTCTATCTCTCTCTCTCTCTCTCTCTCTCTAGCTTTCTCTCTTTTACTCGCTCTCTCTCTCTCTCTCGCTTTCTCTCTTTTACTCTCTCTCTCTCTCTCTCTAGCTTTCTCTCTTTTACTCTCTCTCTCTCTCACACCCATCCTACCTCTCTCTCTCTCTCACTCATCCTACCTCTCTCTCCCTCTCTCACTCATCCTACCCCCCCTCTCTCTCTAGCTTTCTCTCTTTTACTCTCTCTCTCTCACACCCATCCTACCTCTCTCTCTCTCTCACTCATCCTACCTCTCTCTCCCTATCTCACTCATCCTACCCCCCTCTCTCTCTCTTTGGGCAAATTCACCTATCCCGCTTCAAAATGAGTTAAGATAAAGAAGGTGAGAAAGTTTATCTTATCTACATGACATTCCTACCTGATCGTAATGTAACATCAACAGAATTTGATTGTCTACAGAAAGATGAAGACAGAAAATCGATGTAATGGATTGATTACATCGAAAGACGAACCAAAAAATATTCCGAAAAGATAAGAATAAAAAGAATATTTTAAAAAAAAAACAAGAAAAAATATTTTGCATACAGTGCCTACCTTATGGGGAAAAAAAAACAAAATAAACGAAAAATATGAATTATACGGGTTGCACCAGTTAATTGAGAACACATCAGTAATAATGAATAACAACAAAAGGTGTGGATTATACAGGGTGCGCCAATGGTGGGTGTCCTCGTGGTGTAATGTTAAAGCGATGGACTGCGGAATCGTAGTACGCGAGTTCGTACTCCAGTCGCGCTATTACGTTCACTTTAGGGCAAATACCCTTGGGAAAGGTATGAACCCCCTTATCCTCCCATATGGGTTAAATAGTACCACTACTGTTCTTCTAGGAGAATGGTTGATATGCCATTAAACAAAGAACCAAACCAGGTCGCGCCAGTAAATTGAAAACACATCAGTAATAATGAATAACAACAAAAGGTGTGAATTATACAGGGTGCGCCAGTAAATTGAGAACATATCTGTACCAATAAATAAAAACGAAAGGTATAAATTATGCTGGGTGCGCCTGATAATTGATAATAGAACTGCTTTAAACAGATTCACGTCCGACAGAACTATTCGAAAAAAAAAACTGTTAAAAATAACTACACAAAAACTATAGATATGAACATAAAAAGAAAGCGATTCCTTAAACCTTTGGAATAAAACGACCGGAGACAGGTTGACATGCCATAAAAATTAATGAATCAATAATCCTCCATTTTGTTTGTTTGTTTTTTTTTTTGTCTGGACTATGTTTATACTAAAACAAGAACTATTAATTTTACATTTGGCATAAAGACTCAGACCACCTTCACTAAAGATATAAGCCATGTGAGATTGCTTCCACATATTATTAGAGATTTCCCAGGTTAAAACTACAAAATCGCTGTTCCAATTAATTTTCTTTTCAAAATCTTTTCAAAAATCTCACGGTTATTACAATAGAATTAATTACGCATTCCCATTTTTGGCGGTTTTTTTTTTTCACATATCGCTTATCTTTATTTTTACAGCTTTATGTCTGGCCGAGTCGGTTGAGGGCTGTAGAATACACCGACTGCTTCTCTTCAGAAGGGTAAGACCCCCCAAAAAACGACTGTTCTGCATATGACACTAAACAATCTGATGGTGAGGTTCCAGTGATGCATCAGGTTTGGGGGATGCAGATTACCCCTTCATTGCCATTGCTCACAGGTCCACTCTAGCCCGGAATGGTAGCAACTGATAAGGCCCTATCTATGGGTTGAATAGAACTAACAGCATACTTTAGCATAAGTTTGCAGTTAGTTCTATTTATGCAGAATTGTTTAAATTAGGACTGTTTTACTAAACTGAACAGCTTGAAATAGAAATGTTTTTGACAATTAAACTGTACTTACATTTAAACGACCTGATTATGCTAAACTGAATTGTTTGAAATTGAACTGTTTTTGGAATTTAAACTGTACTTACACTAAAATGAATTAATTAACATAGAACTTCTGTACTAATGCTAAACTGAATTAGCTAAAGTTTGTTTGAAATAGAACTGTTTGCATAAAAATGGATTTGGCGTTAAATAACCAAGAAAGGTTGATATGCCATAAACCCAAACAAACAAGCAAACAACCAGCTTTATGTCGCTTCTAGCATTGAATCCTGAAGCAACATTTTTACAGACACCAACTGAAAGAAACAATTGTTTGAGTGAGGTAGACACATGGTATAATCTGAGATCTTAGATGGCAAAAAAATGGCGATTCTAAACGCACTATTTTTTCCCTTTTCTCTTTAAAAATAGCATAAAGATTTATTACTATATAATCCATGTTTATACAAAATTGAAGCACTTTTTATTATATATCATTTATCACTGCTTTTTCCATGGGCAGCTCGACGCTGGTTCTATTAGCGTTCAATACCCAAACAATATTTTTCCTATTGGCATCCTATGGAAGAAACTGTTGCAAATGGGAAGTGGGTGTTTCGAAAGTTCTCAAAGCAAAAGTTTTCGAAAAAAAATTAAGAAGACAAATAAAGTGGTTCTCCCTATTAGGAAAGGAACACACAGATGCGTAGTTATAAAAATATACCATTATAAATTGTATTATCATGAGGAGAAAATCCAGCAAACACTGCGAGCGACATACCAAACCACTGGACAGCTCTTTCGACCTAATTAAATCTCATCATCAGTGAATACAATGATCTTCCCATAGGAGATCGAGCCTACGACGACAGAATGCAGAGCCGAAACACTAGCATAGAGCAACTGGCCCACATCGGACATCCTAACTCAATTTATAATTCTTGTACTTAAAAAAAAAGAAAACGAACAAAAAGACACCATTCATGTTTATTTCTTATATTACAAGTTCGTATTTTTATTTTTTAGACCGATCATGGAAGCAGGAAGATAGGAAGTAAATTATTCTTCACTCGAGGAAAATCACTATATCTGTATTTTCGTGTGAAGAGAAAGTGCCTATTCTCAGTATCAATCAATATATTTACGAATATATAAAATTTCGTCATCAAATATCCCATATGGATTTGCTATGACTTTAAATAAACCAAACCAAACGAGACCAAACCAAACGAGACTAGACTAGACCAATCGCTTGAAAATTTTACAAAATGCACTAATTACCCCAAGAAAGGAAATAATGTATATTATAAAAATCAGCAAACATCACTTTTTTTTATATATATAAAGCAGATCTTCTTTCGCTCCATTTAGGCCGAACAGTATCTTCTTTATCCAAAATCGCTGTGAAAAGATTCAAAAAAGAAACTAAAAAAAATTAGTTTCTCCTTTGTTCCAGGGATGACATGTTTATTGTTTTCGTTTGCACAAAAACTTTAAGATTTTTTTTTTCCGGCAATGATGATAGCGTGGCTCGAACAAAGAGATTCGACCTTGAAAGCTCTTCAACTCGTTCACCTTGAACTTTCATGAAATAGAATAAGCTCCAACAACAAAGAAATCCCCTATCGACAACCAGACCATCGGCACCAAAAGATAATGAATGGGAAATTGCTCACGAGATATCGCTGACGCAAAGTTAAGAAATTTTGTCAAGGCTTTATTTTTAGTAGATATAACGTTATAACACTGAAAGTGTCGGGATTACTTTCCCTGCGCTCCAAATAATACTTCTAATGGCCACTAGGTAGTGTGACCAAAAGCAGCATAAAACTGACTGCGACAAAGAAAAAGACTCTCTCTCTCGCCTTATCTCTCTCCTCCTCTCTTATTCTCTCTCTCTCTCATTTTCTCATTCTCTCTCTCTCTCTCTCCCTCTCTCTCTCTCTCTCTCTCTCTGGTTCTGCTTCGACCACCAGTGCAGGGGGAATTTGCCTCAACGGACCTCGTGTCGTATGGAGCATGATATCATGCCTTGACGTGCGTCTTCAGACAAGAACTTCCATTCTGTTAAGGACTTAAGCTAAAATACTATTCTACTACAAGATAGCACTTTTCTCTGTAATTTAACTATGATATATTTACTCTGTTTCAAGAGTCTGAATCAGGTTCCTCATGCAAAAATAATAGTGGAGGTGAACTATGTTACGCAGATACGACATATATACCTAGAGAAACTCTTCAGGTCGTCAAAACCATGGTCAATTGTTGACAATTACAATAATTTTGAGAAATTTAATAAGTTATTTACAAGGTATGTTTGAAAATTTAGTCTATGAGATTGTGTTATGGGATGATTAGGTGATCGTCGAGTTGTGAGAAAAGCAAAACCAAATCAAAGCCAAAAGCCCGCTGGGGTAAAAGAATTGTCCCAGGAAATTATGGATAGAATTGCTTCTAGTACACTTAAGAATAAAACAATATTAGAAATCAATTACTCCGTGTATGTGTTAATTATCAATAGCACCAAGTGGGTATAATTAAGTTAATTGCCTGGTGACAGAGGGGGAAAAACAGGCCATAACTGATTGTCCTAGATAAAAAATGATGAAGATTTCACACATTTTCTGATGGCTTTAGATTTTGAATTTTGTGACGACTCATTTTTATCATTTTTGAGACGGCCATACATTTCAAACATTTTTGTGATCGCCATACAATTCTTACGTTTTTATGACCGCCATGAATTTTAAACATTTTTGTGACCGCCATGCATTTCAACATTTTTGTGATCGCCATACATTTTAAACATTTTTGTGATCGCCATACTATTCTTTCGTTTTTATGAATTTTAAACATTTTTGTGACCGCCATGTATTTCAACATTTTTGTGATCGCCATACATTTTAAACATTTTTGTGATCGCCATACAATTCTTACGTTTTTATGACCGCCATGAATTTTAAACATTTTTGTGACCGCCATGCATTTCAACATTTTTGTGATCGCCATACATTTTAAACATTTTTGTGATCGCCATACTATTCTTTCGTTTTTATGAATTTTAAACATTTTTGTGACCGCCATGTATTTCAACATTTTTGTGATCGCCATACATTTTAAACATTTTTGTGATCGCCATACAATTCTTACGTTTTTATGAATTTTAAACATTTTTGCGACCGCCATGCATTTCAACATTTTTGTGATCGCCATACATTTTAAACATTTTTGTGATCGCCATACTATTCTTTCGTTTTTATGAATTTTAAACATTTTTGCGACCGCCATGCATTTCAACATTTTTGTGATCGCCATACATTTTAAACATTTTTGTGATCGCCATACAATTCTTACGTTTTTATGAATTTTAAACATTTTTGCGACCGCCATGCATTTCAACATTTTTGTGATCGCCATACATTTCAAACATTTTTGTAATCGCCATACAATTCTTACGTTTTTATGTCCGCCATGAATTTTAAACATTTTTGTGACCGCCATGTATTTCAACATTTTTGTGATCGCCATACAATTCTTACGTTTTTATGAATTTTAAACATTTTTGCGACCGCCATGCATTTCAACATTTTTGTGATCGCCATGCATTTCAAACATTTTGTGATCGCCATGCATTTCAAACATTTTGTGATCGCCATGCATTTCAAACATTTTGTGATCGCCATGCATTTCAAACATTTTTGTGATCGCCATGCATTTCAAACATTTTGTGATCGCCATGCATTTCAACATTTTATGACCGCCTTGCATTTAAATAATTTTTGTGGCTGCTATGCATTTCAAACATTTTTGTGACCGCAATGCATTTCAAACATATTTGTGACCACCATGCATTTAAAAAGGTTTTGCGACCGCCAAGGATTTAAAACATATTTTGTGACCACCATGCATTTAAAAAATTTTCCAACGGCCATGCATTTCAAACATTTTGTGACCGCCATGCATTTAAAAAATATAACGACCGCCATGTATTTCAAACATTTTTGTGACCGCTATACATTTAAAAAGTTTTAGCGACGGCCATGCATTTCAAACGTTTTTGTGACAGCCATAAGTTTCAAACATTTTCGTGATAACCGTGAATTTCAAACATTTTTGTGATGGCTCCACACAGCAAACTGACTTCATTTCAAATCAAACTTGGTAAGAAGACGGATAAATATGATACCACATGCTTGATTGCCTCCAATTTTTCGGGGGCTACCAAATGGGGACACCGGGGGGATGTTATAATGTAAATCGCCTGGTTTTAGGGAGCCTTCCACCGATAATACCTACATGACAGAGTTAAGTTTATATTTTTGCGCCTAAGGCACCCAAAAATGAGGAATGCCAATCGATCCCGCATTTTTTGTAACGGCCACGTATAAGTCTCCAGGCGTCTGTAATCCCTAAACAAAAACAGAACTTGTTAAATTTGATCAAGTGGAAAGTTGGATAAATACAGCATTAATAACTCGGCCTTCCTATCCCGTCTTTGTAAGTACAACCCGATCTTCACGCCAGTTGGGTGTTATTATGTTGATATCCTGGTCCCAGGCAATATCCTTTTGGCTGGGATACTTTTATAGCTGCCTTTATTTCCCACTTGCGCAATGATGACTGCTAACAGAAAAAGTTTGGTACACACACACACACACACACACACATATATATATATATTTATATATAGTACACGCCTACAAATTCAACTCAGTCGGTGTATTCTACAGAATACACCGACTGCAACTCAGCAGAAGGTTCGTTTTAATTTCTTCGTTTAATGGCATGTCAACCTTCATGGGTTATTTAATGCCAAAGCCATCCTTCTAGAAGAACAGAAGTGGTACTATTTAACACATAGCTGGGAGGATAAGGGGGTTCATACCTTTCCCAAAGGTATTTGTCCGAATGGAGTTCGAACTCGCTTACTACGATTCCGCTGTCCAGCGCTTTAATCATTACACCACGATGACACCCTCTCTGCAGTGGGGTTAGACATAATTCAATGAGTATCTTAAATATAACACAAAACAATCCGACGCTGAGGCTCTAGTACTGGAGCTTTGGGGAATGTTGAGTATCCAAACATTGCCATTGCTCCCAGCTTTACTCTGACCCGGAATGTTGGACCAGGTATAGTCCTATCTATGGATCAAATAGAACTGTTTGGCTTTTTAACTGCGCAAACCATTGACTTATGTCAAATTGAATCGTTAGAAATAGAACTATTTGATCATTTAACTGTGAACAAATTAATGAGTAATGTTCAATAGAATTATTCGTATTGAATGGTACTACTTGAAACCCTTTACCTCGGTTCCTAAATTAAATTATTGGTATTATAAAGCAATACTTGGAAGCATTTGACTGTGTGCAAATGAAGGAACAGTGCTGAATAGAAAAGTTAGGGTTAAAAAGCAATAGTTGTAACCACTTCACTGTCTGCAAAGAAATGACTAATATTGTATAGATTAGATAATGTTTAGGTAGCAATAAATGAAATCGTTTAACTGTATAGAAAAATAGCCATAGTAGTGTGCAAACACATTTGTTTTAACTCATTTAAAAATGAAATTACCAAAATACTATTCACTTACAAATCATTCAAGTATAACCATTTAACTATGTGCAAAGAAATGATTAATAGTAAATAGAATTATTCATGTAAGATGGAAATACATTTAACTGTGAACAAAAAATGAGCTCGGGCTCATTTAAAAATGTTATCACGAAAATGAGTTCACGAATCACATTTATTTGATATGTATGTATTTATAAACAGGATTTGGCATTAAACAATGTGCAATGCCATAAAACCCCACCCAATGCCATAAAACCCACCCAAACCAAAACCTACAATTTTTCATAAAAAAAAAAGCATAAACATTCTTACAAGAATATCCAGCAATTAATTGCGAGTTCTTTTCTTATACATTAATTTTATGTTGCTGAAAGAATGTTTACGCCTTTGCGGACAATTATGCAATATTGCAACTCATTAAAATAAAAACTTGAATCTTGTTTACTCTCTCGTAATACTTGTTATTGTTAATCTAGATCTGAATTCAAAACAATCTCTCGCTTTGTCAAATGTTTTTAAGTGGTACGCTGCACATGCGCAAACGTACTTCCTGATCTGGAAATATATTAACCTCATTTAATGCTATACTGTCGGAATATTAAGAATTGATTGCTATCAATTTTAACGCTATTCTGATAATCAGCCTAAAATACATTCTGTCTGCTATGACAAAATCAAGTTATGATTCAAAATTTTGCTTGGATTTCACATAACATTGATGCGTTTGAGAAAGTTATGAATCCAGCTATTTCCCTCAGTAGTAGGATAAACAGGGCTCTCTAACTTTAATATAGGCAACCAATCTAAGAGAAGGAAAACTCTGGCTTCAAACCAGCTTTACTTCCCTTAAACTTTGAGCTTGAGTCACATCCTAGACGTTACAGAGGGGTTATGTTAATCCATAATAATGCCCGTGGTGTAATTGTTATCGTCGTAAGAAATAGACACGGTGACACGAGTTCAAATTCTGGACGAGGCTACTTGCATTTTACATAGCACTAATACCCTTGGGAAAGGTATGAATCCAATTATTCTCCCTCCAGATATGGGTAAATAGTAGGACAGCCTGGGTTCTTCAGCCTTGATGAGGCAACTAGTCTAGGAGAAGGAAAACTCTAAATTTAAACTCTGCTTAAAAATTGACCTTGTGTCACATCCTGCCGGAGGGGAGGGGTTGGGTAAATATGATAATTACATTTTTTATGCTTAAAATATAAGTAAGTAGGACTGGTTCGTTCCTTTGTACTGGATAGAGCAAGTTTTCTTTTTACACACCACCATAATTAGTTATTTATTTTCTTTGATGGTTTGGTTTGGTTAGTTTAATGGCATATCAACTTTTTGTAGGTTATTTAATGCCAAAGCCATTCTCCTAGAAGAACAGTAGTGGTACTATTTAACCGATAGCTAGGAGGAAAAGGGGGTTCATACCTTTCCCAAGGGTATTTGTCTGAAATTGAATGTAATAGCGCGACTGGAGTTCGAACTCGCTTACTACGATTCCGCAGTCCAACGCTTTAACCATTACACCACGAGGACATCCCCTATTTTCTTTGAGATAGTCTAACCATCACATATCAATATAATTAGATATATGTCTATTTTTTTACTTCTCCTAAATATCCCACTTCTTTTACGAAAAGACAAAGTCTTTTTTTTCTGTAAAAGTTTATATGAAGTTAATTGTTGACATAACATTTCAGGAAAAAAGTTAACGACCTCATTTTAAAGATGCATTGAATATTCACTCTTCACTTTTGGCTTCGGTTATCTTTATTTAATGGCATATCAATCTTCGTGGGTTACTTAATGATAAAGCGATCCTTGTAGAGGAAGCGTCGTGGTACTATTTAACATTTACCTGAAGAGATAAGTGAGTTCATGCCTTTGCTAAGAGTATTAGTCTGATTGGTTGTCCAACAAGAAACAATTAGGAGTCATATTCCCATTGGTCAGCCGATCCTAGTTCAGGAATATATCTTACAGGTACAGGGAAAAGTCTTTTTAGATGCTTTGACCAATGGGAATAGGTTTAGAGCAATGAGGTTGAACTAAAAATTTCCAGCATTACCTGACTGGATGAGCCATGCCCAGCTCACATTTATTTAGAGTGGAGCAAAATTAAATCTCCTTTTTGACATTGACCTTTAAGATAAGGACTAGAAAAATATGTTTTACTAAATGACCCGTTTCATCATTATGATCTCTGAAGTTAGTTACAACCGAAAAATTAAATAAACTCGCTTGACTTTAAAATCAAAAACAATTGTCTCGCACTTAACTGACCTTTAGGAACAATCAACTAGCTTTTTAGGGCAATTTAAGCCTTGAATAAAAAGATACTTATTTTAACAATCTTTTTGTTTTTGATATATATATATTAATTTTCCTATATTTCATGAATTATAATTTTTTTCATATTAATTAAATATTTGAACGCACGTCGTGTCACACCATTGTAAGTTATTTAATGCCAAATCCTCTTAATACATTTATATAAGATATATATGATTTGGTTGAGTTTTATGGCATATGAACCCTTGTAGGTTATTTAATGCCGAATCTTGTTTATTTATTTTCACTCTAATGATTTCAAGCATTTCTACCAAACACGAATAAGTCTATTTACAATTTGTCTAATCACAGTTAAATGATTTCAAATATTGCTAAGTAATAGTAACAATTTCTCTTCACTCATTTCTTTGCACACAGTGAAATGAATACAAGAATTGCCGTTTAACACTAATTATCTTATCTAACGCTATTCATTCGTTTGTACACAGTCAAATGGTTCTAAGTATTGCAATATAATGTTAATGATTTCATTTACGTACACAATGAAAGAGTTTCAAATATTACTATTTAACAATGATAATACTATTCAACATTTTTATCATTTAGGGTTTTGGGACTTTATTGTTATTTCCACAAAGTTTCGACCGATATGTCCTCCAGCCTTCTTCGGGTGTTTGTCGAACTCGGGAACCTTCACGGAACTTCGAACTACATCCTTTATTGAATCCACGTTGGTCGCCTGTTCTGATTCCGTTAGCCATAACCGGGTACAAGTGTTAAGTATTCCTGTATTGTTACTCGCTTGTTGTGAGGATTGAACCTGCAACCTCCAGGTCAATTTTTTGCGTAGATTAAGAAGTTTGAATTCGTATTTGTCCAAACGAGGCTAAAGAACACAGCCTGTCCCACTATTTACCCATTGTTGTGGGAGGCAGATATTGATGAATTATTGCCTTTGGTATTAGCGCAAAGGGAAACGCTAACAGGATTTGAACTCGGGTTGCCGATTCGATTTCCGACATTATGCTAAATCGACATCTCGATGAATTAAAGCGATAAGTGATAAGTTGATGGTGACAATATCATCAGCTGTGAGGCACGTTCAACTGTCAACCTACGGAATGAAGAACTCCTGTTATATAGCCGAAATGAAGGAACGACATTACTTATTTATAAAAATATATACATCGTGTTTGTTTAAGAAAGGTTTGGTTTGGTTTGGTTTGTTGGGTTTTATGGCATATCGACCTTTGTAGGCTATTTAACGCCAAATCCATTTTTATGTAAATAATCTGTTCTATTGAAAACAATTCAGTTTAGCATAAGTACACAGTTTAATTGTCAAAACATTTCCATTTCAAACTATTCAAGCAGTTATATGTAACAATTCAGTTGTGTGTAAATAATGTTTTAATGTCGAAAAACAGTTCTATTTCAAATAATTCAGTTAAGCATAAGCACGTAGTTTAAATGTAAGTACGGTTTAATTGTCAAAAACATTTCTATTTCAAGCTATTCAGTTTACGCAAACAATTCAGTTTAGCATAAGTATGCTGTTAGTTCTATTTAACCCACAGATGGGGCCCTATCAGGTGCTACCACTCCGGAGCAGAGTGGACCTGGGAGCGATGGCAATGAAGGGGTACCCGCATTCCCCAAAACTCCAGCGTTGCTGGAACCTCACCATCAGATTGTTTAGTGCCATAATCGTTGGACGGGGTCTTAATCCTCTGCAGAGAAGCAGTCGGTGTATTCTACAGCCCCAGCCGACTGGGCAAGTTTAAGAAAGGCTCGAAATACTGCAAGAAAGAGACAGACAGACAGACAGACAGATACGAAGGACTCGGACACAAGACTGAGGGAGAACTATTATATTTGACACCTTATTTTAACGGTGGGTGAGATCCGATATTTAGTGGCCTCGTCAGCTGGGGCTGCAGAATACACTGACTGCATCTCTGCATAGAGGTAAGACTCGCTCAACGAGTGTCCTGGATTATGAAATTAAACAATTTGATGGTTAGGTGTCAGTAACGCTGGAGCTTTGGGGAATGCAGGGTACCTCTTTATTGCCATCGCTGCAAGGTCTAATCTGGCTCAGAGTGCTAACACCTGGTAAGGTCCTATCTATGTTTCAAATAGAACTAAACTGTATAATTACGCTAAACTGAATGGTTTGAAATTAACTGTTTCTACATTTAACTGTGTGTAAACAAAAACCTTACCCATACAAAACTGAATTGTTTGAAACTTTTAACAAAATGACCTAATTCGGTGTTAAATGACCCGAAAAGGCTGATATCTCGTAAAACAAAACAACCAATAAACCAATAATTAGAGCCCCACTTAGCACTTCGTTGACGAAGCAAATCAGAGCCAATTTTCAATGCGAGGACACTTGGCCCACTAGAGCCGAACACAAAGTTGCTTCTACTCTGACTGTCCGCTACTCCTGAGTGATCAACGGTCCTGTGGGGGTTTAAACTGTGTCTCTAATGATATTTTCAAAGCCCACAAGTTTATTTTTCCGGTTTCAACTCACGTGATTCGTTTTCTCTGTGCCTTTGCACAGGTGCATTCTGCTTACAATATTGCGAAATGATGTGTCTATCAAAGGTCAATATACAACACTCCCCCAACGCAACTACGCATATCGGGCCGATAAAAGATGGACTACTCAAAATATATTTTCCTGACAAAGTTTTAGTCACTGCTACTATGAGAAGAGTTGGATTTGAATGTCACTGACATTTTTTACGAGTGGGGAGGTTATCGTCAACGGAAATATATAATTAATTACGATGGTGCATAGAAAAGGCATTATCACAGAAAAATTGCTCAATCTAACGGTATACTTGTGTTCCCCGTACGTTGATGTTTGTTTGTATTCGATTTTAACTTAACATAGAGAAATTGTGCAATTTTCGTTTTGGAAGATGAATATTTTTGTTATTATCTTTTTACTTTTGCCTTTACCAATTTTCTTTGTTTGTTTTTTGTAATTTTTGTTCATTTGTTCGTTTGTTTGTTTGCTTGTTTGTTTTTTTGTTTTTGTTTTTTTTGTTTTTGTTTTTATTTCTTTACTCTTGCGTAACACTTGATTTCACTGATAGATTTATAAATAAAACACTTCAATCGATATTCGATTGTGAACAAACATCGACATATCAACGCCTATTGTTTGTTAAAAGAATATTTGAAATATTCATTCGACTAAAAATAAATCAATAAGATATTTAAAAAAGAACAAGGCGGTATTTAAGAAAATTCATGTAAATAACGTTAGCATTGAAATTAGGAACATATTTGTAAAAATTCACTAGTACGAGGTTGAGTCAAAAGTTTTGCAATATTTTCATACGTGTTGAATTTCAGTGTATATACCCCGTGACGAAAATAATTCCAGGTGCGTGGTGAATTCAATAAGTTTCCAGACGTTTTTTTTTTTTTTTGTACAGGCATTTAAAATTGGCGTAGACTCTTTAAAATTCAGTATGTTATTGCTATACATCTTATGGGATGACTGACTAATTTTTATGATTTCAGGTTCAAATGAACAGCTACAGCAGCAATTGGAATACATCCTTCTAAAGCCTGATTGACACAGCTGGTGAATTTCAAAAATGCAATCTGCATTTTAGAAGAACGATATGCAATAAAATTCTGTTTTAAACTTGGAAAAAATGCCATGCAATGAAAGCTGGATCTGCTACTATGACCCAGAGACCAAGAAACAGAGTTCCCAGTGGCAGCATGCTGGCACTCCCAGACCCAAGAAGGCCAGACAGAGCAAATCCACCCACAAATTTTTGATGATCTCTTTTTTTGACAGTACTGGAATGATCTACATGCACTGGGTTCCCACTGGATAGACTGTCAGCAAGGAATACTATGTTGAGTTTTTAAGGGAGTTCAGGAAGAGATTCCGTCGGAAGAGGCCAGCACTCTTCAAATCGGGCTAGTGGCATTTTCACCAGGACAATGCACCAGTCCACAACTCCATCCTTGTCACAGACTATTTGACCAAAATAGGCATCAAGACAGTTCCTCGCCGTCCATATAGTCCAGACCTTGCTCCCTGTGACTTTTGGTTATTCCCTAAGCGCAGAGGCTGTCGTTATGAGAAAATTGAGGAGATGAAAGAGGCTGTGACAAAGGTCATTGACACGCTCACACAAGAGGACTTCCATGGGGCCTTCCAGAAGTTGTTGGAACGGTACAAGTGGATTGCAGCCGGAGGAGGTTACTTCGAAGGGGACTAGAGTTTCACGTGTGTACTATCAAAAAAAGTGCCCATACGATAAAAGTCTGGAAACTTATTTAATGATCTGCATACCTGTTGTAATAAGTAGAACCTTGCTAGTTGGTGCGCTAACACCTTGTGCATTGTTTAACTAAATGGAGATTTAAAAGCCGCTCAGATTGACATGCAACGTTATCTAAATCGGGAATTTACACGCAATTTAATGTCAAAACAGTTCTATATTAAACAGTTCAATTTAGTGTAAGTACAGTTTCAATGTCAAAAACAGTTCCATTTCAAACAATTCAGTTTTGCATAAGCGCGCAGTTTAAATGTAAGTACAGTTTAATCTTAAAAAAATATTTCTATTTCAGCTATTCAGTTTAGTCAAACAGTTTTAATTCTAACAATTTTGTTTAGCATAAGTATGCAGTTGGTTAGGGCCTTATCAGGTGCTACCATTCCGAGCCAGAGCGGACCTGGGACCAATGACAATGAAGGGGTGCTCGCATTCCCCAAAGCTCCAACATCTCTAGAACCTCACCATGCGATTATTTAGTGTCATATCCAGGACACTCATGGGGGCGGTCTCACCCCTCTGCAGAGGTGCAGTCAGTATATTCTACACCCCCAGCCGCCAGGGCAAAGTTAAATGGTTTCAAGAATATCAAATGTTTGAACAGTTCTATTTGACCCCTACTATATATATATATATATATATATATGTGTGTGTCTGATCATTCCTACCAATCTATCAATCTCTCTCTTTCTTTCTCTTACTATCTATCTATCTATCTATCTATCTATTTATCCAACAGTTTCAGAGTGTTCCTATTCATCTATCCCGGAAGACTACGAGAAGGAAAACTCACTGTATTTAAACCAGTTAAACTCCGCTTAAAAATTGAACTTGTGTTACATCCTGCTCGAGCTGAAGGGTTGAGTATATATATATATATATATATATATATATAGAGAGAGAGAGAGAGATAATAATAGATAGATAGATAGCTTGTCAGCTATATATATATATATATATATATATAGCTGACAAGTTATCAATATATCTAAACATTACTGTAATTTACTGAGTCACCCGTTAATCTCACACCATCTTTTCATTTATTTTCCCTTAGACTCTGCATCTCGTATCGTTCCATCTTCTAACATATTCCCTTTATTTGCGAACGTTATCCGTTGATCAGTGTTGACGGTAAAAAGATTTGAGGATTTCAAAAAAAGATATACTTTTCCGTTTTCTTCAAAGTAATTATTAAATTTTGTACCTTCTGAGATTCTTTTAAATATTGAAACAATAGCTGGATATTTTCATTAGTGTTTTTTTAAACGCTTTTACTGGAGGAAGATGCCATGGGGAGATCAAGTCTGCTGTTTTCCACTCCGTTTGTTTTCTTAAGTAATTGTATTGGTTTTTTTTTTATAAAGTGGAATTGCTTGCTCATACTCACCTGGTTTTTTCCTTCTCGTAAATCGGGCACTTCACAAGAGTTAAGAATTCCACCTTACTCTATTGACCAATTGCTGGGAGAGGAAGAGAAGGGTTCATGCTTTTTACCATAGGCAGGAAGTGAAATGCAAAAAGAATAAGCCAGGATTTTGACTTGGTTCTCTTATAACGATGATCATCAGTCTGCCCTACAATTTGCTGGAAAAAGAAGAGAGAGAATCATGTCTTTTCCATTGGCATCTATTCAAAGTAAAAACCACCCGGTCTCATCAACGATATATACCCTGCTCCTCGAGACCATTTTCTGTTATTACTTTACACCATGGGGTGAATAGTGCTGCCTGGTTTACGACTTATTTTAGATGAAGAAATACATAGAAAGTTGACAAGGTCAAGCCGAAACGAATAAAAAACATCAAATATATAAACAAACTAAATCGTTGGTCACGTATCACATACAGGCAATAGAAATGACAAATCCTAGATAGTGTAATGGCCATCCTTTCAAGTCGGTGCTAGACGATCGGGAAATTTATGCGAAAGATTTTGAGGAGTAATGAAATATCTCTTGTATAAGAAGGCAAAGGGGATTCGACAGTCGGAGAGGGCAGACCACCGGAGTAGTGTGCGTTTGGGTGAAGAAGAGTCTATCCGTCCGTCAACGCAGTCAGAAAGATTTGATCTCCTAAATCAAAGAGTTGAGTAGGTATCAGAATCGTGCGGCGTAAACTATCTAATTGTCACCTCTCTCTCTCTCTCTCTCTCTCTCTCTCTCTCCTAGCTTCAAAAATCAATCTTGTTTTGACTAATCATCGACGGAAGACAAATAACAAAAGGTAACCTGAATTTCCTTGTGTTGATGTCATGTTATTATTAACGTAACAAGGAAAATATCGTGCATCCAGAAAGAAATTAGAACCCTGTTGTAAGTTACTAAGCTTTTTGCTGCGATGTGGCACAAAGCAGCATGAGTGGGGCACCCAATGAGAATGGAACTCTCTCATGAAAGTTTGCTTGTCTAGCTTGCAAACCATTACACCATCAGAGGTGCCCAAATTAGAGTCCTGTTTGTTTCATGGTAAACCAAAGAAAGAACGAGAATTCGACCATTCTTTGAAGAAAAGACCAGTTGAGACTGAAATTGTTCTTTGTATGTCTCACTCATGTTGTATACCCACGACAATCATAATGATATCAATCCACCGGTACAAACACATTTGCAAATGCAAAACACAGGCGGACTCAGTTGTTCAGATACAAACCGTTTATTAATTCTGACTTCGGTTCTTCGACACGAAGAGAGAGACACAATTCTTACTATGCTGACCATACTATATAACCATACAAAGGCGCAGCGCATCTTGTAGTGTTTAAGATCTCAGTCTGTAGAGATCCGAAAAACCCAACAACATCTTCAACTCTCAACTGTATGGCAGAAACTCAACACTCTGCCTGCCTGGTCCTATATCGACCCTCAACTGAATGGTCGGGCCCCAACTTCTCAACACTATGGTCGGACCTCAACTGAATCTTTTTTCAAAATCTTCCAAATTCTCTGCCCATCTCTTCTGGGCATGATGTCATCCACACTCCAGCTCCATTTCCTGTTTGGGTATTCATTATGTCAATCGTGATTGTCATATCTTTTACGCGTGAGCGAAAACTGTACCCAATGGCTATGCACCTGTACTCTTAACCGGAATAGTTAAAAGCCCAACCAAACTGTATGATCAAATATGATTAATGAAAAATGATTAAAATAAAAAAAAATTATTCCCTAATTATATAACAATTCGACTCTCTCCGAAAAACTCTCATCTAACATAGCAGTCTGAAGCGGCTATCCACGGCACATTTCTCTGACCAAAAAACTCTCAGCTATTTGGCCTTGCTGCTAGTACGGCACAGAAATTGATATAATTCGTTCTTGTGTGTCCATGGTACATTATGATGATACCAGTTTGCTTTATTATTCACCAAAAACTAGTAGAGACGAAAATGATAGATTCATGCCTTTCCCAAAGGTATCTGTGGGATAATTGTAACATCACGAGTGCTTTCTTGAAATATTCCGTCAGTTGCTACTATAGTATTTACTCGGTTTAGCTTAATACACCACACATCTAGATAGGTGAGAAAAAAGAAGATTGTGTAGTGCCAATGTTTCCAGCACCAAGGATTTCTGTATTTTGAAAATCACCATTCTAAAGACCGAAAACCAAATTCTTGAGAGGTGTCCTCGAGGTGTAATGGTTAAAGCGATGGACTGCCTAATCGTAGTAAGCGAGTTCGAATTCCTGTCGTGCTATTAATTTCACTTTCGGACAAATAACCTCGGGAAAGTATGAACCCCCTTATATTCCCAGCTATAGATTAAATCGTACCATTACTGTTCTTCTAGAAGGATGGCTTTGGCATTAAATAACCTACAAAGGATGATATGCCATTAAACAAAGAAACCAAACCAAATTGTTATTGCCCAATCGGCTGAGACTTAAGAATACACCGACTGTATCTCAGCAGAGAGGTAAGATCCCCCACTAACATGTGTACTATATATGGCACTAAACAATCTCATGGCGATATTCCAGAAATCCTGGAGCTTTGGGGAATACTCCTTCATTGCCATCGTTCCTAGGTCCACTCAGGCTCAGAGTGGTAGCAGCTGATAGGATCCTATCTATGGTTCAAATAGAACTAAAATGCGTACTTATGCTAAACTTAATTACTTGAAATAGAACTGTTTTGATATTTAAACTCCATTCTTATGCTAAACTGAACTTTTTCAAATAGAACTGTTTTGACTTGTAAACTGCGTACTTTTGCTTAACTGAATTGTTTCAAACAAAAATATTTTTGTATGCTAAACTAAATTATTTGAAATAGAAGTATATGTATAAAAATGGATTTGGCATGAATAACCTACAATAATTGATGTGCTATAAAACCAAAGCAAACCAAATTCTTGTATCCCATTTAATCTCTTATACTGAATATTATTGTAGTCATAAGTCCACTAAAAGGACTTTTGTTTGGTTTGGGTTTCTTTATTTAATGCCATATCAACCTTTACATGTTAGTTAATGCCAGAGCCATCCTTAGAGAAACGAAGTGATACTATTTCATTCAAGGTATATCATATCTTTCCCAAGTGTATTAGTCCGAAAGCGAACGTAATAACGTGACTGGAGATTGTATATGTTAACTATGGTATCGCATTTCAGCTCATTAGCCACTACATCACAGGGGGCTCCCAGTAAACTGACCTCAGCACCACTACTATGTAGATCTCTTGAATTCGATTGCTTTCCGTCAAGCAATATTGCCGCAATTTCACAATGAACCCGTCTTTTAATGATCTAAATGAATCACTCCGTTGGTTGTTTTATAAGGATATCCATACTAATTTTCATTGAATAGTCAATAATAATGATAATAATAATAATTATATATATATATATATGTGTGTGTGTGTGTGTGTGTGTGTGTGTGTTGTTAGGCAGCAGGCGTTTATTTAAGCATGTTTGATTAAATAGTAAAGACACGTTTTGTCTGTATAATTTAATTAAGATCCTTTCGAGTTTCCTAATAAGTGTCTTGGTCTTAAGTTGGAATTGGTGGATGAATTTACCAAAATTGTCCCGAGGGCTTTCGGACCCTTCATCATACGTTTGCATTGTTTTGTTATGTTATAAAAACCAAAAAAACTTTCAAAACTTTACAAATGCAAGCAGCCCTTGATGATAGTCTATTAAGTTTGGTTTGGTTTGGTTTGGATTGGATTCTGTGTTTAATAGAATATCAACTTTTGTGGATTATTTAATGCCAAATCAATCCTTGTAAGACAGTAGTGGAACTAAAGTAAATAGTAAAGTTGGTGACCTCCGATAAGAGGAAAATAAGTTTTCAAAGTTGTTTAAACCTGAAAATACGGTTCCAAGATGTATACAGAATAGTTGTTTGTTTTTTATCAAGCCTTTTTCGAT
>OY757918.1:36856900-36884400 GCA_963585895.1 Sepioteuthis lessoniana | reverse complement strand
TTATTCATTTATATCCATTTGTTGACGTGTTATTTTCTTCATCTTTCTATATACCAGTCCTTATCTTCTGGCCGGGATTGGTTGATCCATTTATAACTCAAAGTCCCAGACTATTCAATGTGTCTCATTTATCTAAAGAATATTCCGGGTTTTGCATATATTAGTCTAAATTTGATTCATTTTTCACCATCAGTTTATTAAGTGATTAAACGTTTCCTCTCTATCACCACATCATTCTCACTTGCTATTCTTTTGCGTATTATTAATTTTCTGCTCTGATGAAATTAGCCAAAATGTCATTATTTTGTGCCGCTACTAATAAAGTTTTAGCTTTTTCCTTGAGATTTTCCATTCTTAATCACATCCTGGTCATCTCATTAGCAATAACCTTAGTTTTCGCTTTGTTATTTAATTTTTTCTTATTTATTTATGTAGTTTGATGTCTCTCTCTCTCTCTCTCTCTCTCACACACACACACACACACATATATATATATATATATATATATATATATATATATATATATATATATATATATGTCTGTGTTTGTGTGTGTGTGTTGTAGAGGGTATTGGGGTAAATGAAAGATTCTACGGGTCAGCAGTGTTTATATGAGACGGCACTGCTCTTTTTTTCTAATCGATAAGTTTCTGCATGTGAAGGGTTAAAGCAAAAGAGTCTAACCGAGAAAAACGACAAGATGAAATGATTAAAAAAAAAACTTTCATATACTGAAAAGCAAGGATGGAACTTCTCTTTAAATAGCCACAAACAACTTTCTGTCCTTTCACAATCTTGGAATTCCGGAGCGTGAAAGTTAATTGAAATATTAAATGAATTAAGCACGAGTCTTGTTCGTTGATCGAATATCGATCCTCCAAAAAATATCATGTTTTTCAATCTGCTTCCATTCTTTCTACAAAAATAATGCTTGATGTTCAATATATTTTTTGAATATCAATCACTGTATCAACATTTCTAAAGCAGTACGTAGGCGCCTTATCATTGTGTAACGGTTGACGGATTAATTCTGTGGGTCAGTTGCTTCTTGAAAGCGAGTCTGATCCTTACTAAATTAACTAAGTCAGCTGGAGCTCTAGAATACACCGACTGCCTCTTTGCACAGGGGTAAGAATTCCACAGCGAGTGTCTCAGTTGGGTGGGGCTCTAGAATAAACCGACTGAATCCCTGCACAGGGGTAAGAATTCCACAGCGAGAGTCTCAGTTGGGTAGGGTTCTAGAATACACCGACTGAATCCCTGCACAGGGGTAAGAATTCCACAGCGAGTGTCTCAGTTGGGTGGAGCTCTAGAATACACCGACTGTATCTCTGCACAGGGGTAAGACTCCTCCAATGGGTTTCCCAATTATGACAATAAACAATCTGATACTGAGGTTCCAGTAATGTTGGAGCTTTGGGGAATGCGATGTACCCCTTCATTACTATTGCTCCCAGGTCCACTCTGGCTCGTGGGATATCACCAGGTCGGGTCCTATCTATGGATCAAATGAAATCGTTTACACTCGGTTAAATGTCAAAACAGTTCTATATCAAACAAATCTGTTTAGTGTATGTAACGTTGCATAAATATTTATCTAGGGACGAGAGTTTATTTTATGCACATGTGACATCGGGGCAGTCTGGCACTTAACCCTCCGCAAAATAAGTCCTAGTCAAGACTCCTATTTTGGGCATAAGGTAACTGGCAAATAATGTGGGGGTTAATTTGGGGCTTGACTCATCTCGACGCTGGCGAGGGTGTTTCCAACTTCACTTTCACATACCCCACCAATCCTTCCTTTTGTTACCCCCTCGGATAACGGAAAGCATGGACTTCGAGGTTAAAACAACATATATTTCACTGTAGTCAAATTTTCGAAATTCCCTTATAATGTTTTAAAGGCGAATAAGATGTTTAGTGAGAATAAATGAAAGCGATACGAAGCTGAAAAAAATATGTGCAAAAGAAGGCAACTCGATAGATAAACAACATAACCAATAGATTTCACCTCGAAGGGGAACATTTAAAATGTAACAAAATTTTAATAAGCGACGACCAAACAAATAATTATGAGATTTAAGAAACAGTTCCTTTCTCTTTTCTTTCTTTCTTTTTAATGTCCCGGCTATATTAAATCAGCAGACAGTCTTAAACACAAATGTCTCTCTTTCCTCTTTTTTCTTTTCTTTCTTTCTTCTTTCTTTCTTTTCTTTTAAACTATCGGCTTTGTTAAGCCAGGTAGGCAGTGTTAAACACAAATGTCTCTCGTTCTTCTTTTTTCTTTTCTTTCTTTCTTCTGTCTTTCTTTTCTTTTCTTTTCTTTATACTTTTCTTTCTTTTACTTGAGAAAGTATCTAAGTCCACTCATTCATTTATGGTTCATGAAACAGATCTTTTCAGTTTCTTTCTTTCCCTTTCTGAATATATATATATATATATATATATATATATAATTTCCAATATTTTGGAAGGGTAGAAGGGAAAACAGTTTTAAGATGTACTTATCTTTTCGAAGGGTTTACTTCTCTCGTCCCTTTCGTTTTCGGGCGAGTGGCATTTCTCTAGAATCTGACTGAAGGCACTTTCTGCTATCTTCTTTCCAAAGATTCTATTCTACTCTTTCCCGGAACTTGGCTAACTTGGTGTCCATCTCTTGCCAATGTCTGTCCAGAACTAAAGGTTCTTTTTGCGGGCGAGGGACCCGGACTTTTGGCTAATAAATCAGCTCGTCTTTTCATGCCGACTTCTTTCCTAAAACTAAAGATACTTTTCTAAATTTCCTCTGACGAAGAGGTACAATTTTTCGGCGCTAAAGGCTCAGGCCAATCATTTCGCCTCTTTCTTCCTCATCACTATTTCATCCGGTCATGCTACTCAATGACTTACATTCCCTTCTCTGTCCAACCGATTACAGATCATGGAGTGCAATTAATTTGACTTTAGTTCATATTTCCCATTTAACGGCCAGTCTTGGGACTTGTTAGTTCAAACACAGAGGGTGGGGGAATTTATCTCCCCTTTTCCTCTCTCGGTGGCATACCACGTCACACCCCTACACTTCAAGAGAAGAAAGGAATAAAATAAAAGATATAAGAAAAAATGGTTATTGCCTTCATTATCCCTTTATCTCTTCTTCTTTTTTCCTCTTCACTTTTCTTTAATTTCCCTTCTTCTTTACGCTTTGACGAATTTCCTCTCGTCTCTTTTTAAATTTCAACATTGAGGAAGAGAATTCCCTTTTCCTCAGTTTCTTTCTTTTTTCTTCTAATCTTCTGTTCCATCTTTCTTACCCCTCTGTAGGGGTGCAGTCGGCGTATTTTACAGCCCCAGCCGACTGGGCAACGAAATCATCTGTGGGCATATGAATGAATAGTGTTGAATAGAACAGTTAGTGTTAAATAGCAATACTTGTAACCACTTCACTGTGTGCAAACAAAGGATTCATATCGAATGGAATTATTAGTGTTAGCATTAATTAAAACCATTTGCCTGTTTGATCATTTAAGTGTGTGTTAACAAATGGCTGATGTTTAATTGGATTGTCAGTGATACACAGCAATACATGGAGCCATTCAACAGCGTGCAAATAAATGAGTAATATTGATTAGAAGTATTAGTGTTAAATTGCAATATTTGTAACCACTTCACTGAGTGCAAACAAATGATTAATATCGAATATAATTATTAGTGTTAGATAGCTATAATTAAAACCATTTAACTATGTAAAATAGCATACCAATCTTGGTAGGTTTTTAAATACCAAAGCCATTCTCCTAGAAGAACAGTAGTGGTAATATTTAACCCATAGCTGAGAGGATAATGGGGTTCATACCTTTTCCAAGGGTATTTGCCAGAAAGTGAACGTAATAGCGCGACTGGAGTACGAACACGCTTACTACGATTCTGAAGTCCATTGCTTTAACCATTACACCACGAGGACACACCCCTTGGTAAATTGTGATTTTTTATATAACAATACATGAAACCATATGACTGTGATTAAAAAAAGAGCCCAGGCTCGTTAAAAATGTTATTATGAAAATGTGTTTACGAATCATATATATTCAATATAAATGTATTAACAGGATTTGGTTTTAAATGACCTACATGGGTTCATATGAAATAAAACACAACCAATCAACCAAGCTCATTAAATGACTCATACTCCTGACCAGTGGTGTTTCCAGTACACCGACTGCATCCTCTGTATATGGTTAAGAACTCGCCATAAAAAAACAATATTCAATTCTGCGTCTCTAGGGAGTATGAAGTCACACATTCACAGCCATTATTCTTTAGGCCATTCTGACCCGATGTGGTTGATCTATTTAAGGTCCACTCTATGGTCCAAATAAATCAGTTTTAGATCATGTGATGTCTCCTTTTTTTAAAGAGTTTAGAAGAAGAATTTATGCTCTGTACATGATTGAAAACAATAATTGTAAAACTGCCCCCGCCGTAAAATAAGCAAAAAGTTTAAATGATTAAAACCAAGCAATTCATTCCAAAAATGATTCAGTTATTCGTTTTCGAACTTTTCTAATAATCTGTTTAACTTCATTGCCGTCAGGGAATGAGTTCAGCGAAGACGTTAGCATTCTTTTCTACGAAATCCATATCATCACTTTGATTTGTTGGTAAAGGTATGATTTGGTGTAAATGTTGAATTCTAAGATATCCTAAGAACTGACTTTCTACAACTCATACTTGGATTCATCGCCATTAAAGAAAAGTTTGGCTGCCCTGGGCCCATAACCTGTTGAAATTCGGGTAACAATCTTGTTTTCAATAGTGTGATAAAAAAAAGGTACGCCTTTTCAGTAACAAGAGTGGAATACGTTCGACACTAGGCTGTAGTTTGCCGTTGCTCATATATGCTTTAGTCATCTTTGATTGGCCGATCTACTGACGGGCAAGACTATAAATATTTGTTTGCAACCTGTATATATATATATACATATATATATTCGACCCTCCTCCAAACAATCTAACAAGATTTAGCCTGGCCTGGAGATGTTGAATATGCATATGAAATAGACATTTTACCCTCCCCCCGAAAATATGCAAAACAAGATGTACACAAATATTGATGATTATTTTGAATGAGCCATATTTTTTATATTTATTTGAGAAAGAGCCGGTGCTTTAATTAGTACAATAAACTAATGATATTTTGACAATAAATCTAAAGTTGATCTATTGTCAAGATCGACTTATACACAAGTATGTACGATTATACATACTCATGTATAGATATGCTCATGTTATACTCATAAGTGATACTCAAGCATGAATACATACTCAGTTCTTTTAATTAACGGCTTTTATTAACATCTTAATACTCCAAAGATTTGTCATTAGATTAATGTTTCTATTACGCACTCTCGAGGACTCTTAGAATATACTGACAGGAGTGTCTTATGTATGACATTAAACACTATCGGCTGGTGGGGCTCGAGTTCTGGAGATATAGAGAGTGTGGAGTACTTCGTGGAGTACTTCGTCATTGTCATTACACGCAAGTCCACTCAGTGCTAGAGTGGTAGTACCTGTCTGAATGTTAAATATATCAGTTTAAAAAGTATTTGCATTCGAGGTTAATACTTGACACTATATAACTCTATATTATTTGTATCAATAATTGTTACTCGAAGGGATATGATTAGGTATTATTTATAACCAAAATCTACAGTTTGGAGACTCTATCCAAAAATGGAACTGCACCACCACTGTTATATAAAATAAAACTGCAACAACTTTTGGAACCAAAAATATAATCATATATATATATATAATATTATATATATATATATATATATATATATATATATATATATAAATGCGTTGTAATATTATATTATATACATATATATTATAATATTATATATATATCATTATATATTATATTATTATATTTGTGGGTTTGTGGCAAACCAAGTGCAATAAAATATGGAGAGTGCTCAATATATAGGATAGAGCTATTATATAATAATAATAAATATTAGATTTATATATTTAATTCCATGGAATTTAGACTGCGACCTCTGAGTTTCATGGAGGTTTTTTTTTTATTTAAAAAAAAAACCATGTAATCTAGGGGTCGCAGTCCAAATTCCACGGAATTAAATCTATAAATCTAATATATATATATATATATATATATATATATATATATATACATATACATGGTGTGAAAGCAAAATTAACAATATTTTAGTTTAATAATAAACGATTCTATTATATGCAAGGTTAATTTTTATTTTAAAAAATAAACAGCAAACTAAGAAGATAAACACAAAACAGTAATTACTCGAAACCATTTATCTCTATGAAAAATCATATCTTGCGAAAAAATATCTGATATCATATAACTGCATGCCCCAAAAAATACTTAGAAACAACAACACGAAAACTGTAAATATTAATGTACAATGAACATGATTCCCTATCCTCGAGGCATAAAATAGCCCTAATAGGATTGAGATAATGTTAAAATCAACCATTTTTACCGGTGATATTGGAATATAATTAATAAGCGTTGTAATTTGTTTCTCTTGAAACAACTTCACCATTTCTTGACAGAGTTTGCTAAATTAGCAAGGAGGTGTAGAAGTGTCCAATAATAATAATAATAATAATAATAATAATATATATATATATATATATATATATATCAGAATTCGAATTCTCTCCGGGTCACTATCTCTAGAGTGTCGATACGTTTTTAACGCAGATAAAATACCTGCCTTAAAGTTAGTAATTACTGCGAAGTTATAGTGGAGTCATCCAAATAGGGGTCTGGAGGCAATCAAACCCTACTTACGACGACTGCAATGCCCCCTAGAGGCGAAAATAAGAACCAAGACTACTCCATACAGAGTCATCACTTTCCATTACGTATGATTACGTAACTTGGAAGTAGAAGAGAAAAAAACTTATATTTTCAATACATGCACTATGTGTGTGCGTCTGAGTATACATATATATATATATATATATATATGCACACACAGACACACACACGCACACACACACGCACATAGATAGATATGTATATATCCTAGTCTTTTCTGCTTTATCTATTTATCTTTATTTGTTCCTTTCTATCTGTGTATCCCATTTTTTCTTATCTATGTCTTTATCTATTTCTTCCCTTCATATGTACAATATCACCCAAATATGTAAACTCCTGCTGATTTCTTTTGATATAAAGTTCATTTTCTAAAACGAAAGTACATTTTATTATTTCTGTCGGACCTTTAGACAACCAAACGGATATGATTAGGTATTATTTATAACCAAAATCAACAGTTTAGAAACTCTATCCAAAAATGGATTTTCATTACCACTGTCATATAAAATAAAGCTGCAACAAATTTTGGAACCAAGAATATAATCATATATATATATATATATATATATATACATGGTGTGGAAGCAAAATTAGGAATATTCTAGTATGGTAATAAACGACTCTATTATGAAACAAGATTGATTTTTATTTTAAAAAATAAACAACAAACTAAGGAGATAGACATGGGTTTTCTTATTAACGTTGTGGGTTCCTTCTTAATCGCCGTAGTGGGAGCAGTTAAAAACCCTTCTTTTCGCTTTCTGTTCAATCCTCCACTCCTCCTTTTCCTTAAAAAGCACTGTTTTCAGTAAAAAAAATAAATTTCCTTTGGTTTGTGTTCGGTAGGCGAAGAAACTTTGGCTTGGTTTCGGTGTTAAGTGAACCATAGATTCTCTGTCTTTTCTTTTCTTACTCATTCCTAATGTGTTTAATTTTAATTCTTAAAAAGTGCTTGAATTAATTACTTGTAATTAATTATCATTTCTTATTGTTCAGAAAGCTGAAAAAATTAAATCAGAAAATGATTTAAATGTTGATAAAAGTACTCAGCAAAGCATTAAAGAAAAGAATGAAAGATGCTAATTCTGATAATTGGAAGTTTTATTCCATGATTTAAAAAAATCATATTTATCATCTTAACTTTTATCGTTTTAACTTTTATACAAAGTTTTTGCCATTAGTTCCCTGAATTATGATATCTTAAAATTTTTCAAATAAATGAATTGATGATGGTCACAAAGCAAAGTTAAGTTTAGAAAATGACAATATGTTTATCATTGTGAAGGTTTGTTTAAAGATGAACTGATAACTGAAGATTGGTACATCAGTACGCCACAGATTCTATAAGCAATACTCAGTTTTTCCTTTTCCTTCATCAGTTGCTCATTCAAAGCTAGAGAGCCCAGTCTATCTGACTATTTTACCTGTAAGTGAAGATGAGAAGAAAGATGGATTCATGCCTTTCTCAAAGGATATTAACACATAGTGAAACACAAACAGCTATGTCTAGAATTTGAAATTGTCTTCTCAAGTCTGTTTTTCTTAGACAATGACCATTATGTCATCTATGTCTTTGAGGAGAGTCCCTGTAGTGTGGTGGCTAATATGCTTGATTAGGGCATCATAGTAGGTGAGTTCAAACCCCAGCCAGGGTATTACATTTACTTTTGGACAAATGCATCTTGGAAAAGGTATAAACTCCCTTATTTCCTCGGCTATGAGTTAAATAGTACGACTTCTGTTCTTCTACAGGGATGGCTTTGGCATTAAATAACACATGAAGATTGATATGTCATGAAAACCAAAGAAATTATGTCTCTGTAATGAACTATTATAACCTAATATAAACATTGGTTAAGTTTTTACCATCGATTGGTTGTTATAAGTTCAATCTCTGGGTTAGACATTGAAAATTATATATACTTGGTTCAGTGGATCAAGCAAAAGTGACAAGGAAATGATAATTCTTAAAAAGTGCTTGAATGATAGGGCTAATTATGAAAATTTAGATTTATCGTTTTTTTTTAAATGGAACTAATCAGGCTAAAAATAAATCGTTTTAAGAATTATCCCATATTTTCCTTTCGCTCCCTGCATATATATATATATATATGTGTGTGTGTGTGTGTGTGTGTGTGTGTGTGTGTGTGTGTGTGTCATCAACATATATATATATATATATATATATATATCAGCATTATTAAGTTAAATCATTTTCCTCCGCATTTTTCCCGAATATCGTCGAGTACCCTTGCTGGTAATCCTATGATTATCATAACTTCTGTGCAGTTGAAAGTTTTGTTTTATTGTGCCCGAATTGTCTTCTATCGTTGGGTGATTAGTAGAGAAACCCGCTTAGCAACGCTTTCCTCCGTATTCAGAATGGCCATATACTGCATTGAACATTATGTTTATTGATTAACTCGGTAACCATAGTGACAGGCCAAGGCTAAATGGTCACAGTTAGTACTCACTCTGAGTATGACTCACACACATGAAAACATTGAAGAACTGATTCACTTGTTCATTTGCTTGATAAAGAGTTTATCCTTAACGCATGCGTGTTCATAACGAGATTTTTTTTCTCTCTCATAGAAGCAAAAATGAGTTTTAAGTACCAAGAGTCGGGATATTATTGCATGATACAGGCAAAATGTATCATCAGACGTTAAAAAGTAGCTTTCACTATTTTCATCAGCCAATGAATTTTCTTGAATTCCACACCCACCTTAATGCTAATGGTAATTCTGATCTGGTAAAAGAGACGAACAGTTACAAGTCAGTTCGATTCTCACTGGGTGATCCTTCATTTTGGCTAAGTCTAAGAACGAACCCAAACTTAGTTATGCTTATTTGCAAGCCTTTCCAATTAAGCAGCAATGATATTGGTCAGACTTATAAGGGTGACCATTTAGTATGCATTTGCTCAGCAACTCCGACATTGACCGGATGCGAAATAAGGTCAATTTTTGAGTGGACTTCATCTGGTTTGAATTCAGTGGTTTCCTTCTCCTAGACTGGTTTCTTTACCCAGGCTACTGAACTCAGTTTGACCTACAGCGAGTTCCACTTACAAATAGCAGGTTCTGTAAGCAATCAAAGTTCAGTGTGACACTTTACCGACAAAGTAATTACAGAAATATGAAAATTTTAAAGAAAGCCATTAATTAGACAATTAAGAGCATAATTTTAAGAAAATAATAAACATATATTAGATGGCAACTCTAGTCGAGAGTGACCCGAAGGCTCTCTTTTCTTTAGCTACTACACCGAGGTGTAGAAGAGGGCGCTACTCCTTTTCTGGATTACTCCACTTTACCATTGATACGTACCTTATAATACTGAGTGTTAAGGAAGGTCGTATCAAGTACCATTTTTTCGAGTTTTTGGTACAACGACCTTTGATTGAATCCCGGTCTCCTGTGGCATTGGCGAACACTCTACTCCCTAGGCCAATAAGAATATATATATATATATATATATATATATATATATATATATATAGTCATCCACAGACAGATCTGTTTCGTTCTATCAGAAATCATCAGTGTGGCTAGACAGTATCTCCCCGTAGCTGGGATCGAAACCCGGTTGACTCAAACGCCAAGCCAAATCTTCTAACCATTTAGCCACAAGGAGATACTAGCTACAAAGTACATTTTAAACGGTTTTGAATCACAATTACTATTGTTTACATACATCCGTTAAACGGCCGCCGAGATCTCAATTCAAATACGAAGAGACTTGCAAAGGCGCTAATGGCAACACGATTACTTCTTCGCTAGAGAACTCGACCCTACGGGGGTAGGGGAGTATATATATATATATATATATATATGACAAAAAAGCATTGGACCCTACGTGAAGATAGATAAAACAAACTTCATTTGTTTTAGTCAAGATGGTACAATCTCTTAATTAAATGCCAAGCCTCTGAAATTAGTTGACTAGTACATATACCTCGGTAGTAATATCTCATCTAAAAGCGATATCAAATACGCAAAAGTATGGTATAAGCTGCTATTGGCGGGTTAACATCCATATGGAAATCTGATCTCTGAAATAAAACAAGAATTCTACTAAGCTGTGTTTTTTGCTGTATCAGTATAATCGTATGTTTGCATCACTTGGACTCTAACGAAAGGATGCCATGTGCTGTAAACAAAACCTGCAGCAGCAACCTACCGGCAAAAATTTGCATTAATCATATATATCAAAATAAGATAAACATTATGAAATTGAATGAAATAAATTAAGATGTGAAAATAAATAGTTCTACATTGCCACTAATTTATACATATATATATATATATATATATATATATATAATCCGATGATCATAAAGGCAATAAACTAAAAGTCACAATGCATCGATGTCTCTCTGTCTACACTATCCTAACTTTGACATAAATGCTCTATCCATATTTACCAACCCATCCGCTCGGGCAGGATATGACACAAGGTCAATTTTTTAAGCGGAGTTTAACAGGTTTGAATTCAGAGTTTTCCTTCTCTTAGACTAGTTGCCTCACCCAGGCTGAAGAACCTCGTCTGTCCTACGATTTACCCAAAGCTGGAGGGAGAATAATTGAATTTATACCTTTCCCAAGGGTATTAGTGCTATGTGAAATGTAATCAGTCTCGTCCAGCATTTGAACTCGTGTCGCTGTGTCCATTTCCTACGACGATAACAATTACACCACGGGCACCTCCTCTCTCATTCAGTTATATAGAGCATTCTTTATTTGTAAATATTACAAATTTTGTTGTCAATTTATATATATATATATATATATGTGTGTGTGTGTGCGTGTGTGTGTGTGTGTGAATGGACCCCAGAATAGTGCCATATAGAATCAACGTTATTCGTTTTTAATTTAAGTGGATTTTATTAGAAAAATACACTTAAAATGTCTACCTTAGAAAATACATTTGCAAATGGATGATAATTTTGTGGGGTTATCATCTACGCCGATTGCCATAATTTAAGCTTCTAAATTCTTGATATGCTAATATGACAATGAAATACAAATTAGAATCCTACACTCCAACTGAAATAAAAACATAAATATCATATCACCATTGATCTCTGTCACAATAACTATTCAACGAGTTGACAGCTGGCCTATTACTTTGTAAAAGTCTTTTGCTTAGTAGTAAAATGATATTGAGGATGGTTTCCGCCTCTTCATATATTTAAAGAGGACGTCCCTATCAATATGGTTCCGTAAACTGTGAACAAGGTGTGCGGTCTGAAAAATAAAGAAACTGCAGAAAGATGCTATTCACTTATCTAAAATACTTATACCAAAATAGAAGCCTTAGTTGGCAGAAATTCTTCGGCGACTTCTCGAAGGAATTCCACATCACACGTATCTCGTTTCAGGAATCATTTATTCATGTCTCTAACCGAAAGCTTATCTTAAAAAGAAACATTTGTTAATTTTAATTAAGTTGCAAGTGTCAACCTGTTGTTGTGGTTATTCAAATATTAAGTATGTATATTTTTAAAAACGATATACACATAAAGATTTTTCCACCAGTATATATATATATATATATATATAGCTAACAAGCTATCTATCTATCTATCTATATATATATATATATATATATATATATATATATAGGTTATCTTAGCTAGATATGAATAAGAGTATATGTATTGTATATAATTACAGAGCGTAATTGTTAACCTGGCTTCGGCATAGAATAATCCAAAAAGGGTTGACATGCCGTAAAACAAACCAACAAACCATTTATAAATGAGAGATTTGTGCTTGATTGAAATTCGTATTTAATTATTATCTATAATAAAATCAATATATTTTTTTCATTCAGGAGAAATGGGATCATTAGTTTTGTACTTACAGATAATAATTATTTGATGGTGATTTCAGTCCCTACTAGAGTCCAGTAGAAATATTAGACAACACCACTCCATCCCCGCAAAAAAAGAGTCTCCTGGGTGCGACACTAAACAGCATCCAGTACAAAGATATAGTTCTGGAGCTCTGTAGAATGTACAATCACTCGTTCGTTGACATTGCTTCTTATTCTACTGTCCGGGAGTGGTAACAATTTTTAAGGTCCAATCGATTGGTCAAACCAATGTATCTGAGATTATATTTAAAATGATTTTGAATCGCATTATTACAGGCGCGCCCAGAGTAACGGTTATCCACATCGTAGAAATTGAAATTGTCGATGTGATTTCAAATCCAGGATGCAGTTGAAAGGGTATTAATACATCTCTTATCAGCTAGATATGAGGTACATAGTAGGACAGAATCGGTTCTCTAACCTTGGTTTGATCAACCAATCTAGGAGAATGGAAACTGAATTCAAACAAGCAGTTCTCCGCTTGGAAATTGGTCTTGTGTCACACACTGTTCGTGTGGTTGGAGGGTTAAGTACGCACATTAATATATTGACTTTTAAACATTTTTCTGAAACTAAGGATGGAATGTTTACACGTTGAAAATGATTGTGAATAAGAGTTTATGTATTGTATATGTTATACCGGAACTATACACTCAGTGACTCTTTTTTAGTATGACACCGGTAAAGATATAAATGGACGGTGTCTGACTACTTCAGCAGAGGGAAAAGTATTAATCACTCTCTGAAAGACTTGCCAACTCTTCGGCTTGTACCTATGGAATACCGCTATTGAACCATTTGATACAACAGTATATAATTGCAGAGCGTAATTGTTAAACTGGCTTCGGCATAGAATAATCCTAAAAGGGTTGTCATACCGTAAAACTAACCCACCAACCATTTATAAATAAAAGATTTGTGCTTGATTGAAATTCGTATTTAATTATTGTCTATAATAAAATCAATATATTTTTTATTCAATTGCAATTAATAAAGCAATTTTGTTTCATAGATTGCATAAATGAATAATGGGGAAATAAATGACAGTAAAATATAAGATAACAATGAAAAGGTGCCGATTAAAAATGGAGGAGGTACTGTGGAAAAATGGGATCTGGCTCTCAGCTAATTAATGGTCGAAAACCTTACTCCAGTGATTAACAATTTATTGATTTTTATATAATGTTTGAACCGCTTATAACTTTTAGTCGGTTTTTTTTATGATATACTCCTATGATCTTTATGAGCTCCTCCTCTTTTTGTTGAGTTTTAACAAACTCCATTAAATTACTTTAAAGTAATTATACGAAGGTCAATCGATAAATAAGGGGTGTTTTTTTTTTGTTTTAGTTTTTTAATCAAAAGCAAAATCGTTTTTTTTCATAATTCTTTTCCATGAATATATATATTCCATATATTCCATGAGGCTACTCAAAATGCTGGCAAAACAGAGTTTCGTCATCAAATCTTTGGTGGCTGAGAAGTGAAAAGAATGTGAAAGTTGCTGATGAATGTATGATATTTAAAGAGAATCATTATCTAATTGAAAAAATGGTCGAAACCTGGGTTTCCCATGATGTTCCTTGGTTGAAAAGATTGTCCATGGAATGGACATACATTGACTCTTCGGTAAAGAAAAAGTTCTCGGTGCAGTAGTCAGTAAAGAGTTATTCTAACCGTCTCCGAAGACATGAAAGGACCCATCACATTTGATTTACTTGAAAAAAGTGCAACTGTAAACAGTGTTTACTATTGCCAAATCCTTAGACAACATTCACCGTATATATCGAATAACCCTCATATATATATATATGTGTGTGTGTGTGTGTGTGTGTGTGTGTGTGTGTGTGAGTGTGTGTGAAATTTAAAAATCACTCATATTCGTTTGCGATAATATGTATTTCGGCGGACCCTTCATTTTTTAGATATTAGATTTGCATCTTCAGGCAAAGAAATGATAAGAAATTCCGAATGAAAAATCTAGAAAAATTCCACAAAAAAGCAAGCACTCTATCTCCCTAACTCAAGTCCCCTTTTTTAATTTAAAAACGAGACCGTTTGCTTTTTGAGTCTTTCGATTATTATGAATATTAATAAAATTAATGCCTATATTTATAATAATTATAAGTTGATGATTAGTTTGATAATATTGATAGGTTTGATAATGAGTTGTAATAACTGTAATAATAATATTAATTATGATTTTAATTCTCACTATAATTTGGTATGATTTTATTTATAAGAATAAGAAAAAAATATGTTTTGATAGTTATTTTATGAATAGCAATTTGCAGTACTTTATATTCATCATCATCTTTATAGACATCATCGTCATCATCATGTCGTGCCGCCAGCACGGATATCCCTGACCCTCTCTCGCCACTTCTCCCTATCATTCATCGCCTCGGGCAGATCTTCAAGGTTACATCCTGTGTCCTCACATAGTTGCTGTATGTAAGTTCGTGCTGGTCGTCCTGCTTTTGCACATCCATATGTGGGGGTCCATAGGAGTACATCGCTTATGAGCTCGTCCTTGCTTCTCCAGCAGTGTCCCGCGTGTCTGGTTCGTCTAACGTGTATAGTTTTCGTGATGGGGGGCAAGTGTCCGTATAGTTGGTGTCTCGTGGGGTGTTGTCGCCAGGACTTGTTCAATACTGCTCTCAATATTCTTGTGTAATTTCCGTCTAGTTTTTTTTCTCCAGCCGTTTAGCTAGCGTCCATGTAGTGCATCCATATAGCAGTATCGACACAACCGCTGCCTGGAAGAAACTGCATTTCATTTTATCGGTTAGGTCTGATTTCCATATGATCGAGAGCCTATCGATAGCCGTCCATGCCTTCGTCAGTCGTGTGTCGATGTCTTTTTCAGTTGATGAGACGTTACTTCCTAGGTAGGTGAATTTGTCTACTGGTTTCAGAGAGGCTCCGTCTAGTGTGGCAATGTTGCCCGTTTGGTTGTAACACATATATTCAGTTTTGTGTGCATTGACATGGAGGCCAATGCCAGCTTCGGCTCCTTCCAGACTATGCAGTAGTGTCTCTGCTTTATTAGGCGTATTCGTCAGTAACGCCAAGTCATCAACGTAGTCGGCGTCCGTGATTGTTTTTGCAGAGTACCTTTTGCTTCTTCTCTTAGCTCGAAGCCATTTTCTCTGATTTTATCGATCGAAGTCCTAAGCACGTAGTCTAGACAGATGATAAAGAGGTATGGGGCTAGTGTGTCTCCTTCTAGTACTCCTGCAACAATGTCGAAGTATTCCGTGTCTCCATCTCGTGAACGTACTTTCACTTTGGTGTTTCTGTAGAGAATCATTATCGCTGCTACGGTTTCTTTTGGTAGGCCGTATGCTAGTAAGATTTGCTCCATCTTCCCTCTGTGTATGGAATCGAAGGCCTTGGTAAAGTCGACAAATAGTAATGTCGCCTGAAGGTTTTTTGCCCGAACGCCTTCAAGGATTCTACGGATGGTTAGTATTTGTGAGGTTGTGGATCTATTTCTCTGGAAGCCATTTTGGTTTTTCCTAAGGATGTTGTCTATTTTGGGTTCTATGCGGTTTCGTAGTAGGGCATTGTAGATTTTGGCTGCTATGGATGTAAGTGTTATCACTTGGTAGTTCTTGGCTAGTCTGAGGTCGCCTTCTTTAGGGAAAGGAAGGATGCATCCCTTCGTCCATCTTTCTATCCTATTTTGACTATAGACTGCGTTGCATTGCCGGAGCAGTATATCGTCGAATTGCCTAGTCTTCCACACTTCTGGGGGGATCTCGTCTAGCCCTGCAGCTTTCCTATTTTTAATTCTTCTAAGAACTGAGTCGAGTTCTTCTTTGGTGAAAGGACCTAGTTTAATGTCTAATTGCTTACTGATAATTCTGGTGATCGGTTCATTCGTTATTTTCGGTGGGTTTCCTAGTAGATTTTTGAAATGCTGTTCCCACAGTTTTACTCTTTCTTGTTGGCTTGCAGCTTTCAATTTTGCTTTGGCAGTGCTCTTCCTTCTACTTACTTTGTTTATTGTTTGCCAGGCTATCCTGGATTGTCTATCTTCCATCGAGTCTCAAATCTTATCTATCTGAATTTGTATGTATTCTGCCTGTTCTTTTAGATATATTCCTGCTAATTGATATTGTGCCTTTTCTAGTTTTCGGGCATTTGTGTTTGTTGGGATCGTTCGATAGCTTTTGGAGGCAGTTTTCACGAGTGCACGTTTTTCTCTAACCGCTAGCGTTTCCCAAGGGACTCTATATTTAGTTCTAGGTTTTGTTGGAATACACTTTGATGCCGCCTCAAGGTGTGCTTCTACAAAATTTTCATATTCGTCATTTGTGGGGGTACCTTTTTCTGCCTTCTCTTGTAGTGCTTCGAATCTGTTTCTTAATTCTAATGCATACTTGTCTCTTATATCTCTGTTGTTAAGTAGGGCCCAGTCATTCTAAATAATTATTATCTATGATCTTAAGGATTTTGAGGTTTAGTAATCATATGAATAATATTGTGATAATTTGTAAGATATAATCCTAATTTTGAGGATATATAATATTATGCTGTATTTTGTTTATAATTTCAGATAATAGACTTAACAGTACCTGGTATACAGCCCATTGGTCGAAGGGGTAGAGTGTTCGCAAATGGTCCGGGAGACTGTAGTTCAATCCCTGATCGAGTCATGCCAAAGACTCAAAAAATGGTACTAGATACTTCCTTGCTTAAAACTCAGCATTATATGGTATGGATCAAGGATAAAGGGGATCAATCCAGGGAAAGGAGTTGTACCCTCCTCTAGCCCTCGGTGCTGTTGCTATTGAAAAGTGAGCCTTCGGCTCGACCTCGACTACGGTCACCAACTTTACTTTTCTTTACATAATTAATGGGACCAATTGTATTGAATAGCATAAAAATGTTGCTATGACAGATTTTTGGTTAAATAGTATTAATATACAATATTATATTTTCTAATATTTAATTTTGTTAAGAGGTTGTTAATACCCATGTAAGTTGTTTATGGTAGATAATTTTCTCTCTCTAAATTCCTTTATTCTTTTATTTTCTATTTATTTATTTCATTTGGGTTTAAAAGTCTGTTGGTCATCAGATGAATTACTTAAAATGAGATGAAAAGGAAAAAAGGAGTCCACAATTGATACATCTTACTACAACAATTGTATAAGATTTGTCAACCAGGGATGAAAAACAAATCACCAGGTTTTTGTATAAAAAAGCGGGGGAAGCGAGGAAAAGGAGATAGGTTGTCTGGTTTTCTGTGGAATTTTTCAATAATTTCATTAGAAAATTCTCATCATTTCTTTGTCTGAAGATGCTGACCTGATATTTAAAAAATAAAGGGTCTGCTTAAATAAATATAAGTGATTTCTATAGGTATTTCTTTTATATGGAATTATTTGCCCTTTATTTTAATTTATTATTATTTTACATTGAGCTCTCTATTGAATTTTGAATTACAAATTGCCCAATCGGCTGGGGCTACAAAATACACCGGCTGCTTTTCTGCTGAGGGGTAAGAGTCCCCCTGCAACGAGTGTCCCACATATGACACTAAACAATCTCATGGTGAAGTTCCAGTAATGCTGGAGCTTGGGAAATGCAGAGTACTATTTCATTGCCATCACTCCAAGGTCCTCACTGGCCCGGAGTGGTATCACCTGACAGAGTCCTATCTATGAGTCAAATACAATTAAACTGTGTACTTATGCTAAACTGAATTGTTTGAAATAGAACTGTTTTGACAATTAACTGTTTGTAAACAAAAACTATACTTAGACTAAACAGAATTGTTTAAAATTTAATTCGGTGTTAAATGACCGAAAAAATGTTGATACGCCGTAAAACAACAATCAATCAACATGAATTACTTGAATATTGAAGAAAGAAAATCCTAAAAGAGAATCGTTCCTACTATTTGCTGACCTAGCTTTTGATAATATATATATATATATATATATATATATATATATATATATATATATATATATATTTAAGTTATTGCATGATTTCTTAGATTTTGACGGCATGTCGACTCGTTTAGGGTTATTTTATGTCTAGATTTCATGAAATCACGTTCATTTTACGTTTGTAGTTACAAATGTGTAATTGTTTCTCAAGAGGTTTCTGTACTGAGTCATACAGAGTTCAACTGCCATTTTGTATGATGCGACTGAACTGGGGGTAGTAGTAATGATAGTTTCTCTCGAGCTAGTGTCTCACCAATTTTAATCGATGTGATTGGTTAATATCATCGTTTGGACAAGTGCCCACCATGTGTATGCTGCAGAAACGATTTTTTAAACTGGAGAATCTGTAATTACTACTGTAACATAGGGCCACGTCCAAAAATACGACCAAGATATGTATACGAGTAATGTACATATACATACAACGTTCGTAATGTTCATCACGCATATTCGTAGGAATCCGAAAACACTCGAAACACTTAACGATTCTCTTTTGGTTCAGGTGCGAAACTTTTTATTACCTTTTTGAGTTCAAGGTTTTTCGACATGAGGAGGGAGAGACACAGTTTCTTCAACAAACGCGTGGCACATTTCGTAGACCCCAAATGGTCTCGCTGAGGCGAGACCAAAAATCGACAACCTTCCTCTAGACTCGAATCTCAACTAACTCGTTCGGAGTTTAATTCTCAACTAACTGCTTTTTTTCAAATCTCAAAATCCTCAGATCGTCGATTCCGGGCATGACGTCATTCACGTCCCCGGTCCTATTTTCTATCTTGGGTTTTTATTGTAACATCTCTGATTATCAAATCCGCTCGCCGCGCGCGTGAACACCTGCTGAGTGCACCTAACTAACCCATGCACTAAGGCGAAAGGTTCTCAGCTTTACTAAACCGAAAAGCAAGATATATAAAACGAAAAATGATAATATTAAAAAAATCCCACCGCAATTATATAACACTACCACAATAATTTTTGCGCTGATTTAATGATATGTCGGAAAGATGCCGTTCCGGATAGAAAATCGATACCGCTATGGGTTGAAAATTAACTCTAGAACTCCAATATTCCGACATAACATGAAATGAACTTGAAAAACTTTCCGAGTATCAATTGCAGATACACCAGTTAATTTTTTTTTTTTTAGTAGCAAGCACACAGAGCACTGGTCCAAGTCCTAATCGTATCAGAAGAAAATTATAAGATTGAGCTACTATTACCACTTGCCTAAATTCACTTGCCTAAATTCACTTGCATCAGACAATATGATATGTGAGAGGTATATCTTGTGCATTCTGTATGATATCAAGTATTCCTAATACAAATAATTTACAACTAGTAACATGCCTTCAAGTATCCTTATCTAATACAAATAATCTATACACTGTTATATTGTTAAAAAGTATCTTTTTTTTTATTTATGGATACAAAAATTGCTTTCTTTACGGAAAAGCACTGTGAAGTAACACTCAGTAAAGAAGACAGACACTACACTCCCATCCTAGAAGAAATTACGGGATTACAAGAAAGAAGACCAACGGCCCGTCCTTTAAACTCGTTATGATGTACTGAGCGAGATTGCCTACCTGAAAACCACTGATTGATTGGGCAATTTCAAAACAGGTAAGCGTATATATATATATATATATATATATATATATATATATATTGCGAATGATATAGATCCGCTGCCAAATTCTACAAATTTATTTCTTCAGAATTTCGGTGCCAGCACATTCTCGCAGACTGTTTACAGCAGCAACTGATATGCCATTATTACGCACAAACTATTTGATTGGCTGATAATTCAGTTGGTTCATCGCTTGGCGTATCTGGATAGAAATTGGTCAAAATTGCCCAGTTCCGGCCAAATAATCGGCCGGGCGTCATGTGAGCCGGTCAAGCATCAAATTATATAAACCAGCCGTTGCCTACGGCGTAGAAACTTGCTGGGCCAATTTGTGTGGTTCAAAAAATGCCAAACTTAATCATAAAAGTGTTTAGCATAAATTAGATTGTATTAGTTAAGTTTTTGCAGTTAAAATCGGGTTAAATCTGATCACAATGTATGTCTGCCATCATCATCATCCTCAAGATATGCTGACAGCCCAGATTTCTTTGACACGCACGCACACACACACACACTCTCTCTCTACCTCTCTCTCTCTCTCTCTACCTCTCTCTCTCTCTACCTCTCTCAGCGTCTACTTCGGCCATCGCTCTTGGTAGATCATCTAGTTAGTAAAGTTGGTAACCTTAGTCGACGGTGACCCAAAGGCTCCCTTTTCAATTGCTACTCCACCGAAGTGTAGGAGAGGGCACTACTCCTTTCCCTAGATTGCTCCACTTTATCCTAGATCCGTACCTTATAATACTGAGTGTTAAGGATGACGCATCAAGTACTATTTTTTAGTATTTGGTATGACTTGACCTGGGATTGAACTCCGGTCTTCCGGACCTATTGTCGAACACTCTACCAACTACTCATCATCATTATATCGCGTCCCGTCTTATCGTCCATCGCCTACGGTCTTCAAGGCTACATTCTGTATCGGCACAGAGCTGTTGTATATTGGTTCTAAATAGTCATCCTGTCTTAGCTGGTCCATGTGAAGGGCTTCACCGGAGTATGTCGCTTATGGGTTCGTCCTTACTTCTCCAGCGGTGTCCTGCATGCCTGGTTCGTCTAATTGGGATAGTTTTCATAATAAGGAGTGAGTAGCCGTAAAGCTGCTGCTTTGTTAGGTGCTGCCTCCAGGACTTGTTCGACACGACTGCTGCTTGGGAAAAACTACGTTTTATTTCATCGGCCATGTCTGACTTCCATATGACATAGCCTAGTGATGGCTATCCATGCCTTTGCTAGTCAACCGTTGATGTCTTTCTCAGTTAATGAGATACTGCTTCCTAGGTAAGCGAATGTGTCCACTAGTTTCAGAGAACTACCGTTTAGTGTAGAGATATCGCCTCTTTAATTACAGCACAACCCACTACTAGATGGCATCTTGTATAAGTCTTTGATAGTTTGTTAATAGTCTCTCACCATCTGTGTCCAGCATATCTTATTCGTTTTAATAGGGTGGTTTTTGAGATGGTAAATATTCGTACAGCTGCTGTTTGGTTTGGTTCTGGTACCAGGATTTAAAAAAAACGCCTCAGGTTGAATCTGAGCTCATTGTATATCAGTAAAGTCAATATTCAACCACATCTTTTATGTTGTAGTCGTTAGTAAGTTTAGTTAACTGTAACATTGTACGAGAACCAACGCTTCCTGACATTTACAGTCTACCAAGCGACTGCATCCTGGTAAAAGCAAAACAAAATAAACGAAGGAATATAAAAAGTCAATGAGAAATGTGCAAAAAGATATCCATACGAAAGTGATCAAGTAAGCAATTTCCATTTTGACTCTAATACTGTAGTCTGGAACAAGAGAATGCACCTCCAACAGCTTCTCTGCAAAGGGGATCCCCACAATGAATGTCTTGAATATGACACAAAAGCAGATGATGTTGAGGCTCTTTTTCTTGAGCTTTGGGAAACGCGGATTATCCCTTCTTAACCATTACTCCCGGGTCCACACTGACTAGGACTACAAGCATCTGTTAGAGTCCCATTCGAGGGTTAAACATAACTATTTAATCTGTACTTGAAATCATTTAACTGTGTGAAAACAAATGACTAATATTGAATTGATTCTTAAATATTAGATAGCTACGCTTGAAACTATTAACTGTGTTCACATAAAACAATTTGCGTTAAATAGCAATACTTGAAATCATTTAACTGTGCGAAAACAAACGAGCTCTTTCTCATTTAAAAATGTTACCAAGCAATTATTTACTTGCAATGACATGTATAAGCAGGATTTGGCGTTAAATAACCATTTTGGGTTGATAAACTATTAAACGTAATAACCTATCTTAATCATATATTTTTAAACATTTTTATCTTTATATATATGCCACAAAATAGTCGATGCTTTTGTATTTGATAACAGCCTCAGTTCCCTCTGACAAATATTGTTTGGCTTATTCACCAAATAGAAGAGGGTCAGTGATCTGTATTTCAAGATTGGTAGTAGTTGAATGTTTCTTGTCAAGGGTCAGCAGTAATTCTATCGAAAAGATCATTGACAAAGCTGTTCATGAAGTGCATAGTTTTGTTAGAGAAGCCAATCTCAGGGTTGACCTGTTTCAAGACTTAGTAAAAGAAAATAGAATGGCTTTCCTTCTGTTTGTTGTCATCTCTAACCATAGCTGCATCTTCAGCTTTAACGCCATATTTTAGTATTTATAAAATTGTAAAACTTCGTAAAGATGTTTTGACAGAAGTAATTTTATGTAATATTGTAAGCGAATGGTAACAGAGTGGGAATAAAAAATTTATTTTAAAAAAGCTAGCAACCTGAAGTGAAACTATTGTACAAAGCTCAACGTCTCGTCTGGTAGGCTTGGCGTAATAAGATATGCCGATCTAGCACCAAAAGAATGAAAACAGCAGTTAACCAAGAATAACCGAGTCCATCTCAATGTTAGCGGGGTTGACCTTAAACTGAAGTGGGAATGGAGTGTTCATTAACCCGAATAAACGACGATGGGGTGTTTTCGATGGGCTCTTTTTTTGCGTGGGGAGGCTGAGATACGAGGGGACACGCGTTAGCATGTACGGAACATGGCAAAGATACGACTTGTAATGTGTTCCTTATTTATTTCCGCCAAATTTCACGGCATAAGAAACAGAACGGGGAAAATAAAGCAACAGAGGTCCCAAGATGAGAGGTGATTTGTGTTATTTTTTTTTATTTCTCCTTCCACGTCCAATGATTAGTCATAACCGACATGGTAGTCAGTTGTAACTGTTATATAGTCATTTACACGTTCATGCAGCATCACAACGACTCAACAACAAAGACAAACGCATGCAGAAAGACGCAGGAATGAAGGACGCATGAAAGAAGACACAGGAAAACTTCTTTACAAATATATTTACCTCTCACTTTATTGCAAGGGTTCGAAAAGGGTTACTCAAGGTTTGCATGTGACCCCACTGTTATGACCGTCACGTTGTGTCTTTCTTATTCTTCTAATGCTGGGGTCTACTCCATCGGGGCTTTCCGAGGGCCCCCTCGGTCGGGTGTTGCCTTCCCTACCACATCTCGTCTCTAACTCTCTGGAAGTCTGCTGGCAACTGCCTTGGAACCCAACTCAACTCATTTATATGATAATTCAACGCCCACACGATCGCCCACTGGATCTTTGAAATCGAATGTTTAATGGTCATCAAGCGGAAATAACTCTCATGCAGTTCAGAGGTTACTCTCTTCCGGTGCATTACTGTAGTGGCACAATGGGACCTTCACCTTGTCCCATATCATAAGCCTTAATCCGCCCACGCGATCTCTTTCGATTACTGGCCATTGGAATGTGTCACTTCCTTCTGGTGTATCACCTTGGAATAATATTTTTGGGCCGGGTCGAAGGTCAAAATATAACATAACTACGCTATGTTGGCAACAAGATAAGAAATATTGGCCAATCAATCATAATCGAACTTGCTAACAATAAACGATTAGCCGAGCTTGCAGCTAGATTTTTATCTCCATGGTTGTAGTTAGCGACACATGATTAGTTTAACGAACGAACAAAAACAAAGCCAATGATTACTTGAATTGAAACCATATAACCATGTGCAAATTATTTGTATTAAATCAGAATACTTGATATCATATAACTGCGGAGGAAAAATTATTATCGACATTTATTTTTAAAGAGCAATTATAACCAATAATTACTTGAATTGAAAACATGTTACTGTGCCCAAATTATTTGTATTAGATCAGAATCATATAACTGTCGAGAAACAAACCATTATCGGCATTTATTTTTAAAGGGTAATTATAACCAATAATTACTTGAATAGAAAACATGTTACAGTGCCCAAATTATTTGTATTAGATCAGAATCATATAACTGTCGAGAAACAAACCATTATCGGCATTTATTTTTAAAGGGTAATTAGAAATATGCGAAAGAGAATGAAAAATATAGTGATGATAACACACGTTAACAAATCAATCAAATTTCATCACTGAATACCCCATAAGTAGTTGATATGCCATTAAACAAATAAGCAAAACAAAACAAAACAAATAAACTTTTACTCATTATTGCTTTATGTATTATTTCATCGTGGAGAAGGGGTGCCTTGTTGCCTCGAGATTCCAGACACTTTTCGAAAGTCATTTGATTTTGTTTTAATCTGGGCTATGGAAAGAAGTGACATACATTTCATTTTAGGGAGTAGATATTCTTCTTAGGAGCATAATTACAATTGATTAATTAGTTGGTTGGTTGGTTGGTTGTTCTGTGTTACGGTGTATCAAACTTTTTCGGTCATTTAACACCGAATTGAGTCATTTTCATAAAAGTTTCAAACAATTCAGTTTAGTATAAGTATAGATTTTGTTTACACACATTTAAATGTAAAAACAGCTATTTCAAACAATTCAGTTTAGCGTAATTAAACACTTTAGTTCAATTTCACAAATAAAAAGGAACCTTTTAGTTGCTACCACTCCGGGTCAGAGGTACTCCGCATTCCCCAAAGCTTAAGTATTCCATCATCAGATGGTTTAGTGTCATATCCAGGACACACGTTGAGGGGTTCTTACCTATCTGTAGAGGTAGATTCGGTGTATTCTACAACCCCAGCCGACTGGGCAAATTACAATTGAGCGTAAGAAATGGAATCACCATTTTGGGTTCAAATCCTGGACCATGCTGTTTGCATTTCACTTCGCACTCCTGCCCTTGGGAAAGATGCGAATCAATCTGTTCTTACCAAGCTAGAGCAGGGCAGAGTGGGCTCTTTAGGCTTCATTAAGATACCAGTTTAAGAAAAGGAAAACCCTGAATTCAAACTAGCTTTACTTCCTTTTGAAGCAAGTTGACCTCGTGTCACATTCTGCCCAGACTTGAGATGTTAGGTAAATATATATTATCAAGGGTTCCTAAAAGGCTTAATGTCCAAGAAGGTGCCCAAACTCTAAGTATCAAGATCTCAACTGCCTTGCCCTGTAACTGTCTGTAAAGTAAATAACTTCTACCATGTAATATCTCTAAGTCAATCGTTATACAGCTTTCCATTTCCCTTTTAGAATCAGATAGCTGCGTGAAATCAGATTAGTAATAAAATGATTAATAGTAGTAGTAGTAGTAGTTGTTGTTGTTGTTGTTGTAGTAGTAGTAGTAGTAGTAATAAATTTCTTATGATTTTTTCACACCAGTTTAAACCAGTGGTTATACACTGAAGCTTGTGTGACAGCAAATCCTCTCAGCTTTCCAGGACTCTTCGAAGTATCCTAGCTGATCTTAAATGTGCTGGAGTCTGGATGGTATCGATACTTCATCTGAGTAAAAGCACAACCGAGGGAGAAGAAATTCCCTCTATTGTAAAGAAAAATTTCCAGGCGCAGCAGTCTGTAAAGAATCTCATATTGACAGTTCTCTGAGACATGAAAATGCTTATCATCGGAAGCTTTAATCGAAAAACAGTCCAAGGAAGGGAAACACACTGACTGTCCGTTAAAGAAAACTTTCCCGGCACAGCAGTCAGTAAAAAAGTTCATGCTGACAGTTTTCTGGGACATGAAAAGTCCTATCACTAGAAGCTTTAGTCGAAAAGACAAACTAAGGAGTGGAAACACACTGACTCTCCGGTAAAAAATGTTCAGGGCGCAGCGTTCACTAATGAAGACTATACTGACAGTTTTCTAGAACATTAAAATATGCATCACTGTTGATTTCTTTAAATAAGGTGCAATTGTAAACTGCTTCTTATTACCAACTCCGGAAGCAAAATTCACCTTATGCCTTGGTTTGGTTTGGTTTTATATAAACCATTGTTGGGTTTTTAATGTCAAATCCTTTTTTATACATATATATTAAATATATGATTTCTAAACAGATTTTTTAGGTAACATTTTTAAATGAGCCTTAACTTTTTTTGTTCTTTTTTACACAGTTGAATAGCTTTATTTATTTATATCTAATACGAATAATTCTATTTTCTGATAATCATTTATTTGCACACAGTTTAATGTTTTCAGGTATTGCTATTTATCAAAATTCACTTAAACATCAGCCATCAGTTTACACGGTGAAATGTTTAAACTGTTCTGTTTCAATCATTTCAGTTTAGCATAAGGCATTTGTTTGCACTGAGTTTAATTGTCAAAGTACACAGTTAAACGTCTAACAGTTCTATTTGACCCATAGATAGGAACATTTCAGAGGCTACCACTTGGGGCCAAAGTGGACCTGGGAGCAATGGCAATGAAAGGGATACTGTGCATTCCCCAAAGCACCAGCATTACTGGAGCCTCAACATCAGATTGTTCAGTGTCATATCTAGGACATTCGCAGGGGAAGTCTTACCCCTCTGCAAAGATGTACTCGGTGTATTCTGAAGCCCCAGCTAATTAATCCACTTTTGTCTTGAATGGTCCTCGTATAACACGTGTTCTAGCTGACACGGAAATGGTTTACACATCCTGTGTAAGGTTAATTTCTGTTATAATACTAGCGAAGAGACGGACACTGAAATAATTAAGCAGTCAACAAAAAACTGAGTAAATATCTATTACATATCGAGTTTACCTATTGGTTTTTCTTGATATCCAGACGCAAAAATAATATATATATATATATATATATATATATATATATATATATATATATAATACGTGTTTTTTTTATGCACACAAAGCGGAATATATGTGCTATAATCAAACA
>OY757918.1:36846900-36851900 GCA_963585895.1 Sepioteuthis lessoniana | reverse complement strand
TGGGGAATGAGGAGTACCCTTTCGTTGCCATTGCTCCCAGGTCCACTGTGGCCCGGAATGGAAGCACCTGATAGAGCCTTATGTGTTAAATAGAACAAACTTCATACTCATGGAAATGTTTTTGACAAACTGTGTACTCAATACTTCGAGTACCCATATTGATGGGAGACCTATCTAGGATAAAGTGGAAGCACCCAGAACTGTTTGTCTAAACTGAATAGCTTGAAAAAGAAACGTTTTTGACAATTTAATTGTGTACTTACATTTAAACTGCGTACTTATGCTAAACTGAATTGTTTGAAATGGAACTGTTTTTGACATTGAAACTCTACTAACACTAAACTGAATTGTTTAATATAGAAATGTTTTGACTACAACGAGTGCAATATTCTATATAAGGTTTCATTAGGCTTTTATATATTTATTGCCTAGAGCGACCCGAAGGCTTCCTTTTCAATCGCTACTACAACGAGATATAGGAGAGGGCGCTACACCTTTCTCTGGATGGCATTGAAGTGGAAATTTACTGTCAAGACAGATTTTAAAAAAATAAGTCAACTAACCAATTTGATTTTTTGGTTAGCAGATTTATACATTTTCGTAAAAAATTGGTAAATCAGAACTAAAATAGCAACAGCAGAAAAAAGAGTTTAAGATTAAACTGGATTATTTGAGAAAAAATGGTAAAAAAAAGAGAATTTACGAGGGCAATTTTGGGAACTAATACAGGAATTACTTAAAAGAAGTTTATTTCTATTAAGATATCTTATTACTAGTGTTTATTTTCTTCGTAAAGATTTGTTTTTCTTTTCTTTTTTTTTCAGATTAATATATGATAGTAAATAAACAGACATGCCCAAAGTGGCATAAAAACAGTTCCCCGTTGTAAGATTTTCGGTTTGGTTTAGTTTGGTTTGGTTAGGTTTTATGGCATATCAACCTTTGTAGGTTATTTAGCATCGAATCCATTTTTATGAAAATAGTTCTATTTCAAACAATTCAATTTAGTATGAGTACGCAGTTTAAGTGTAAGTACAGTTTAATTATGAAAAACATTTCTATTTCAAGCATTTCAGTTTAGTCAACATTTGTAATTCAGCTAATTCAGTTTAGTATAAGTAGCGATTTCGTCAATACACACAGCCAAATTTCAAAACATTTCTATATTAAACAAATCAGTTTAGCGTAAGTACAGTTTCAATGTCAAAAACAGTTCCATTTTAAACAATTCAGTTTAGCATAAGCAAGCAGTTTAAATGTAAGTACGGTTTAATTGGCAAAAAACATTTCTATTTCAAGCAATTTAGTTTAGTCAAACAATTCAGTTTAGCGTAAGTATGCCGTTTGTTCTATTTAACCCATTGATAGGGTTCTATCAGGTACTACCACTCCGAGCCAGAGTGGACCGGGAAGCAATGGCAATGAAGGGATACTCCGCATTCCCCAAAGGTCTAGTATCACTAGAACCTCACCGTCCGATTGTTTAGTATCATATCCTGGACACTCGTTGGTGGGGGGTCGGTGTATTCTACAGCCTCAGCCAACTGGGCAAAAGATATTCGGGACCATTCTTAAAATGGACAAAGGAAGAACTCAGACAAATTGATCAAATGACAAAAAAAAGCTGATGACTATGCACAAGGCTTTACATCCGAGAGATAACATGGACAAGCTATATGCGTCTACAAAAGAAGGAAAGAAAAGACTTTGCATTATTGAAGATTGCGTGGATCCATCAATACGGGTACGCGAAGTTTACATTCAAAAGAGCAAAGAAAGGATAATTACCGCGGCCAGTAGCGGAACTGATAACATGAGAAGAAAAAACTACTGTATGTATATTTCAAGCGACAAACCAGCGAAATCTCACGCGAGTAGACTTGGACATGGATAGGGAAAGGAAACTTTTAGAGAGAAACTGAACTTCTTCTAATAGAAGCACATAACAATGTTAAAATCAAAATCGATTAGACGAAGCAAAATAGCAAATGTATGTAATGTAGTGATAGAGATGAAACCATTCATCTCATAATTAGTGAATGTAGCAAACTATAACAAAGAGAATATAAGTTATTTGTCTCGGCCTCCCACCAGATAGGTCTTGATACAAGATCATGACATGGGGTCGTTTTATATTGGGTTTAGAGAGAGAGAGGGGTCGGGCAAACGCCGAAGCTCGAGCCCTGGTAGACTTTTGCTGGTCAACATCTCACTTAGCATAATGAGAACAAAGGGAATATAAGACTAGACACAATTGGGTAAGAAAGGTAATCCACCGAGAATTGTGCAAGAAATTGAAATTCGACCAAACTACCAAATGGTATATGCACAAACCAGAATCTGTCCTGTAGAATAAGACGCATTGAAGTATCTGGGATTTCGAGGTCAAAACAGATCACCTTATCCCGAGCAGAAGACTTTGCAATAATAAACATAAAAAAGAGAACCAGTCGAAAAGTGGATTTTGCCGTCAGACCACAGAGTAAAAAAAAAGAAAACAAAAAGAGAGAACAATGTTCTTGAACTTTGCCAGAGAACTAAAAAAAAAAGCTATGGAACGTGAGAGTAACAGTGATACCAACTGTAATTGGAGCACTTGGAATGGTCCCTTGAAGCTTAGTAAGGAGACTGGTAGAGTTGGAAATCGGAAGACGAATCGAGACTATCCAGACTGAGGCATTGTTAAGATCATCCAGAATACTGAGATTAGTTCAGGAGACTTGAAGTGACTTAGTGTCACTTAGACTTCTGGGAAAGACCATCAACTAACGTTGGTGTGAAAAATTCGAATGAAATAATAATAATAATAATAATAATAATAATAATAATAATAATAGCAATAATAATGAGAAATAAGTACCTCGACCTTGTTAGAGAACTGAAAAAGTTGTGGAACATGAAAGTGACGATTGTACCAATTGTGATTGGTGCTTTTGGCACAATAACTAAAGGATTATTAAAGGGACTGGGGGACTTGAAAGTTGGCGGACGAGTGGAGACCATCCAATCTACAACATTATTGAGAACGACCAGAATACTGAGTAGAGTCCTGGAGACTTGAGGAGACGTGCTGTCACTCAAACTCCAGTGAAAGACCATCAGCTAAGGCTGATGTGAAAAACTCTAGTAATAATAATAAACTAAATATGAGGAGGCAATAGGGCGATATAATATTTTTGTAAAAAGTGTTTCACTAAATTAAGTGAATATTATCAAAGGAATTTGTAATAAGAACAACCGTTTAAAGTAGCATTTTTTTCAAGGAAATTAATAGTAATGGGTTCTTTCATGTCCGAGAAGAGTATCTGCATGAATTTCTTTCCTGACCGCCGAGCCCGGTAGCTTTTCTATACAAGTCAGTTTATTTCAACTTCATAGACTGTCTTTTCAACTCTGCCGTGTACTGGCAAAGCATGATACTTCACACTCATCACACATTCTTCTGTATTTTTCAATTGGTTTTCACTTCTCAGCCAGCAAACATTTCATGACAAACCTTTGTCCAAGCCTGGAGCAATCTGATTTGCCGCCATTTTGAATCACCTCGTAGCAACTATTTTACGATATTAAAAAACATTTTACCATAAGCCAATTCCAGACAATGCAGAATTCACATTTAGGGAAAAAAATTTCCTTTTTTTAAAAAGCAATTACCGTTATTTATTGAACACACACATACACACAGGGTAATGTCCTCGTGGTGTAATGGTTAAAGTCCTAAACTGCCGAATCGTAGTAAACGAGCTCGAATTCCAGTTGCCCTTTAACGTTCACTTTTTGACAAATATGCTCAGGATAGGTATGAACCCTCTTATATTCCTAGCTATGGGTTAAATAGTAACGCTAATATTCTTCTAGAAGGATGGGTTTGGAATTAAATAACCCTAGAAGGTTGATATTCCATTAAAACAAACATATATATATATATATATATATATATATATAAGTCAAGTTAGCGACAATCGGCGAATCGAATGCTCTCTTTTCATTAGCTACTACAGTGTGGTGTAGGGGAGGGTGATAATCATTTGTTAAGCAGGGCGGTATCAAGTACCGTTTTTGTGAGTCCTTGGTATGTCTATACCTGGGATTGAACCTCGGTCTTCCAGGCCATTATCGAATACCGTAACCACTAAGCCAATGTATTTATTATTAAAAGCAAATATTGCAGAGGATGTGATCTTTATATGAAATTTGCCGATGTTTTAATCAATGCAACCATAGTCAGGACAGTGAAATTATTTCTTAATATTCTACATAAGAATTTTTAGAATGAATAAATGAAACGAAATAATATTTCTTTTTAGCCCTTTAATGTTAATTACCTTCCATTTCAAACTATACATGTGCCGTTACATACCAACTGTACTGACGCAGGAGTGAAAAACTTGCAAAGAGTAGAATACTACTACTACAACTAATAATAATAATAATAACCACACAAACAAATGGTACATACACAACCCAGCACCTGTCCAAGAAAAGGACACACATAAACTCCTATGGGACTTTGGCATACACATGGATCACCTAATCTCGGCCAGAAGACCAGACCTTCTAATAATCAACAACAACAAAAAAAAAAAGAAAATATGTACAATTGTCGATTTTGCTCTCCCGGCTGACCACAGAATAAATCTGAAAGAATATGAAAAGAAGGATAAGTACCTCGACCTTGCTAGAGAATTGAAAAAGCTGTGGACCATGAAGGTGACAATTATACCAATTGTGATTGATGCTTTTGGCACAGTAACTAAAGAATTATTAAAGGGACTGGAGGACTTGGAAGTTGGCGGACGAGTGGAGACTATCCAAACGACAGCATTAGTGAGAACGGCCAAATTACTGAGAAGAGTCCTGGAGACTTGAGGAGACTTGCTGTCACTCAAACTCCTGTGAAAAACTGACAGACTATATGTATCTAGAAAAGAGGGAGGAAGAGGACTTGACAGCATAGAAGAAACCGTTGACACATCGATACAACAGCTCGAAGATTACAT
>OY757918.1:36726900-36841900 GCA_963585895.1 Sepioteuthis lessoniana | reverse complement strand
GTTGACTATGTGAGATTTCCCATCTTCTTTGGGCCCATACAATAAAACTGTTCGAGTTTCCTTCTTTTTCCCTCATCTTTGTCATTTATACAAGACTAAAGAGTGAACACAAAAACAACTTTCAAGCCCAGTCGGCTGGGGCTATAGAATACATCGACTGCATCTCCGCAAAGACGAGTATCCTGGATCTGACACTAAACAATCAGAGGGAGACTCCAGCCTTGAAGATTTGGGGACTGTGGATTACCCCTTCCTTTCCATTGCTCCTAGCTCCACTCTGGCCCAGATTGGTAGCACCTGATAGAGTCCTGTCAATGGGTCAAATGGTACGGTTTGACATTTAAACTGTGTACAAACGAATGACTTCTGATGAATTAAATTGTTAGAAATAGAACTCTTTGACTAATTTAACTGTGTAAACAAATAACTGACGTTTAAGTGAATTATTTGTGATACATAGCAATACTTGGAACCATTTAACTGCGTACAATCGAATGAATAATGTGGAATAGAATTGTCAGTGTCAAATAGCAATACATAAAACCATTTAACTGTGTATAAATGAATCAACTGTGTTCTCAACAAAATGTTTACAAATCAAATATATTTGATATATAAGGTGTGTCAATATACATAGGATACATGTAACTGCTAATGACTCTGCTTTGCTCAGTTGGCAGGGGCGGTAAAATACATCGACTGCACCTGAAATGAGCGTCCTGTTATGACATTCAACAATCTGATGGTGAGGTTCCAGTATTGCTGGGGCTTTGGGGAATGCGGAGTACCCCTTCATTGCCATCGCTCCCAGGTCCACTCTGGTTCGGTGTGGTAGCACCTGATAGGGTCCTATCTATGGGTCAAATAGACTTTAACTATAGTTTTGAGGGTTTACTGTTTTTGCTTTGAAACTGCATATTTATGCTAAACTGAACTCTTTTGATATTTAAACTGCCTACTTATGCAAAACTGGATTGCTTGAAATAGAACTGTTTTTGACTTTGAAACTGTACTTACGCTAAACTGAGTTATTTGAAATAGACCTGTTTTTGACATTGGAGCTGTACTTATCCTAAACTGAATTGTTTGAATTAGAATTGTTTGACTAAACTGAATAGCTCGTAATAAAAATGTTTTTCACGATTAAATTGTGTACTTATACTGAACGGAATTATTTTGAGAAAGAACTTATTATTTGTATAAAATCGTATAAAATGGGTTTGGCGTTAAATAGCATACAAATTTTGATCTGCCATAAAACCCAAACAACCAGCCAACCATAACTTTACTATTAATAATGTTGTGTTATTTTTTGTCTCAGATTTGAAAATAGTATACTATAACAACTACAAATCCTCGATCACAATGCCTTGGACAGAGGAAAAGTATTTTGTGTTACAATTTATTTGGAGACAAAATCATTCAAAATTATCTCAAAATAGATAGAAATCATTCATATGATAATGATTTATAACTAACACAAGAAACTAAAAAAAAGATTGCATTTCCTGGAACCAGATACAATAACAACTAAAAAAACATTGATTTGATGTCTCTATCATATTGATGGTTTGTATCTATTATGATTCACCCTGGAACATCATAACGGACACATTGGTGTCTTGGGTATGATGCTAAACTGCAAGCGGTGGTGAGGCTCAAGTTCTGGAATTCAGAGAGTGTTGTGTCACCGCTTTGTTTCCAATATTCCCAGATTCAATCTGACACAGAAAGGTATTATCTATTATGCACGTTGTATGGGTAAAACAGATTTGTGCGAAAATTATTTGCATAAGATAAGACTATTAAAACTATTCCCAGATTATTATTTGCAAATTACACAATGTAAAAAATATTTACTTTTTTTCCTGAGAAGAAAGTGTTATTTCTCAATGACTTAAGCTTAAACTTATCTACAAACTTTCTTTTTGTGACTAAGAAGACTACAAAAAACATTATGGCAGGCTGGACTTGGGAGGGTGGGTCTCATATGGGAAAGAGGTTTACAGTTGAAAGCCTGTTAAAAAACTATTCACTATGAAACATTCTTCTTTATTTTTTATTGTCTGTGTTTAAATGCAAATTTTGATTACTCTCGTTTTTTTTTATTCTGAACTTAGGTAAACGAAAAATGTTCAGATTTGTCTCTTTTCTCCATAGAAAATTGGAAATTATTTTATATTTTATTATCCAGGGTACACAAAAACAAAGTTTAAAAGGAATAATAGCAATTTTCTATACTTTTACAACATACGGTTGGCTGGTTGCTAGGTTGGGTTTTATGGCATATCAAACTTTGTGGGTTATTTAACGCCAAATCCATTTTTATTTATTTTTGTCGAAACAGTTTTATATACGAGGTGCTTACGATAAGTTTCCAGACTTTTTTCCTATGAGCATTTAAAAATGTAGACTCTTGAAAATTCAATATGTTATTGCTATATATCTTATGAGATGACTGATCAATTTTTATGATTTCAGGTTCAAATGAACAGCTACAGCAGGAATTGGAATACACCCTACTAAAGCCTGGATTGGTCTGGATTCGTTGTTCACCTTTTCTGATGGAGATTCTTTTTATATTTGTAACTCCTTGTTTTCCCAGGGCTGATGCTGTCTCGTCTTCAGTAGCCAATGCCAACTCTTTACTCCTGATAACTCCCTTGGAAGTGTTGAGTTTCTCATGCGGCTACGCTCTGCATTTGGTCGTATGAAACATTTTTATTTTTAATGTTTTTTGCTTGTCTCCGGTTGTCTACCTCGACAAGCAAGTTACAATTTCTTTTCTTAACACTTTTCGGACTAGCTCTTGTAGATATTACTTTTTCTATGAGGAAAAACGAGAATGTGGCTAGGCAGACCTCCTCCAAAGATTCAATAACAATGAATCTGGTGAAATCTGTTGCCTCATTCTCCGAGTCTGATTCTGAGAGGTTTCGTTTAGATTTTCTGCTTGAAGACGCCATATATGCTGTATATTTGTCACTGGCCCTGCTCTCCACCACCCACCACGGAGTCCAACTTTTGTTGGGAATGAACCAAGGGGGTAACCCATTCGCCTTGGTTGAGACGGGGGATGCGCGACCAGTATACTGGAGTTGAGGGTAGGCCTTCGAGCCTTTGCCATTTTCAAGTTCTCAGCACTGGTCAAATTCCTATTCTCAACACAATTGACCCTCAACCACCGCCTTCTAGCTACTAACTGATAAGGGTTGGGAACTTGCAAGTCCAGATTTAAAAGTACGGTCGAGATAAAGTATATAGGTGCTAGGGCTTGACATGACCAGCCGATTGATCGGATCGGGCCCAATCCGACCGCCCGTCAGACCAAGTAAGGGCCAAAGTGGTATGTTGCAAGCCATAGACCACTCTGTCGCCGGATCAATGACTGCTCAACCACCAGGGTTCCGTCATAGCGCCTTAAGGGTCACCACCCACGGTCAACCGGTGGCCTCATTGGGAGGGGGGGTCTTACCCCTCTGCAGAGGTGAAGTCGGCGTATTCTACAGCTCCAGCCGACAGGGCAGACAACATGAGAAAATAAGAAATAAAACTTAATTTTCATGACCAAAGCCTGTATTACAGTCTTATCCAGGACACAAAAAAGAAGTTTAAAAGGAATAATAGCCATTTTGTATACTTTTACAACATAAGAAACTAAGAAATAAAACTTAATTTTCATGACCAAAGCCTGTATTACATAGTCTTATCCAGGACACAAAAAAGAAGTTTAAAAGGAATTATAGTCATTTTATATACTTTTACAACGTAAGAAACTAAGAAATAAAACTTAATTTTCATGACCAAAGCCTGTATTACATATTCTTCACTAGGACACAAAACAAAGTTTAAAAGGATTCTAATGTCTACCCTTTTAGAACATATGCAAATAAGAAATAATACTTACGAACCAAGATTAAAATGTTTGTTATAGAATGTTATCTGTAATGAGAATAGATAATAGAAACCATATAATTTCTTGAAAAAAATGCTAAGTCATTAAATAACCCACCAAGTATTGATATGCTCTAAAACAATAAACCACCCGGACACAAGCTATAATACAGTAAAAGTTAATGCTGAATTTTCAAATATGTAAAAGATCAAAATAACTGATAATATTCATATCTTTCCGTGATCTTGAGAATGGACAGAGAAATAATAGAGAGTTCCCAAATGGGAAATTATAAGAACTCACTTAAATAGTAAGCTATACTAAAATATGCATCAAATTTTAAAAATACGAAAGCTACGATTATTTCTGCACCAACCTAACACAAGAGAAAAAAGTTTTTGTTGTGTTTATAGCGGAACTTGATCTCAACTCATTTGAGTGTGCTGAGATCAAATATCATCATCATCATCATCATCATCATCATCATCATCGCGCTGGTAGCACGGATATCCCTGACCCTCTCTCGCCACTCCTCCCTATCGTTCATCGCCCTAGGTAGGTCTTCAGGACAACATCCCGTATCCTCACATAGCTGCTGAATGTACGTTCGAGCTGGTCGTCCTGCTTTTGCGCGGCCATGTGTGGGGATCCATAAGAGTACATCTCTTATGAGTTCGTCCCTGCATCTCCAGCAGTGTCCTGCATGTCTGGTTCGTCTGACTTGAATAGTTTTCGTGATAGGGGGCAGGTGGCCGTACAGTTGGTGTCTTGTGGGGTGTTGCTGCCAGGACTTGTTCAGGATTGCACGCAGCATTCTTGTGTAATTGCCATTTAGCTTCTTCTCCAGTCGTTTTGTTAGCGTCCATGTAGTGCATCCATATAGCAGTATTGATGTGACCGCTGCCTGGAAGAAACTGCGTTTCATTTTATCGGTTAGGTCTGATTTCCATATAATCGATAGCCTATTGATAGCTGTTCATGCTTTCGTTAACCTGGTTTCGATGTCCTTTTCGGTTGATTCGACGCTGCTTCCTAGGTAAGTGAATTTGTCTACTAGTTTAAGAGGGGTTCCTTCTAGAGTGGAGATGTCCCCCGTGGCAACTGAACATTTTCTTTTTTCACATTCGAATGCCTCTTGCACGTAACACGGTCATATCGTCTTGAATTTCGGCTCAAATCAACTACATTGCCAAAGACATTTTACCTGCATCCACTGTAGATATTACTTTTTCTACCTTTATTTATTTTTGTCAAAACAGTTTTATATACGAGGTGCTTACGATAAGTTTCCAGACTTTTTTCCTATGAGCATTTAAAAATGTAGACTCTTGAAAATTCAATATGTTATTGTTATATATCTTATGAGATGACAGATCAATTTTTATGATTTCAGGTGCAAATGAACTGCTACAGCAGGAATTGGAATACACCCTACTAAAGCCTGGATTGGTCTGGATTCGTTGTTCACCTTTTCTGATGGAGATTCTTTTTATATTTGTAACTCCTTGTTTTCCCAGGGCTGATGCTGTCTCGTCTTCAGTAGCCAATGCCAACTCTCTACTCCTGATAACTTCCTTGGAAGTGTTGAAAGATTATTCTTATTTATAAGTATTATATTATTATAAGTATTATATTATTATAAGTATTATATTATTTATAAGTGAATATTTTGTTGCTAATCTTATTTTTAAATGAGCTAGAGTTCATTTGTTTGTATGCATCACAATATGTATTAATGTTTGAAAAATGGCTGTAAATTATTTGTGCCGAGAAAAATGTCAGCTCTTCTCAAATCTGAACCATCACTCATTATAGTAAAAGAAAGAGAGTAATAATTTAATAAGCTAATATTGCATAGATATGGCACAAGGCCATATGAATGGGGCACCTAAAGAAACTCGAATTCGCTCGTGTAGGTTGGCTAATTGAACTTGCTAACGATTACACCACCCGAATGCCCAAAGGAATAATTTACGAAGATTCTTTTTTGTTTAGATGTGGCACAAGGCCATACGAATGGGGCGTCCAGAAAGACTCAAACTCACTCGTGTAGATTTACAAGTTTAGCTTGGTAACGATTATGCCATTTGAGGTGCCCAAAGAAATAATTTACTAAGTTTATTTTGCTTAGATGTGACACAAGGCCGTCTGAATGGAGCATTCAATGAGATTCGATAACCAACGAAGGCCGATATGTTATTCAACAAAGTAAGAAACGAAACAAAAATTAACATATTTCGAGATAAAAATAGTTAAATACGAACAATTGATTAGAATGGAATGGAAAATAGCAATAGGTTCGATTCTTGTAAGAATGTTAGCGCTAAATATCAAACGTATTGGGAATATTGAATTCGTTTTCTCCGGATAGGGTTTGGTTTGGTTTAGATTAATTTTTAATATCAAATACTCTTTCTTAGATTATTCAATAATAACACTAATAATTCTATTTGATATTAATCATTTTAACAGTTAAGTGGTTTCAATATTGCTATCTGACAGTAACAATTTAATTCTTCCGAAGTCACTTGCTTGCACAAAGTTAAATGGTTATACTTATATTATTTATAAGTGAATAGTTTGTTGCTAATCTTATTTTTAAATGAGCTAGAGTTAATTTTTTTGCACACAATAAAGTATTGCTAATGTTTACACTAAGTAAAATGGTTTCAAGTATTGCTATCTAATACTTATAATTCTATTTAATATTAATCATTTGGTTGCACGCGGGTAAGTGGTTTCAAGTATTGCTCGCACTAATAGTGCTATTTGCACATAGTTAAATGGTTTCTATAATTGCTTTTTAGCATTAATAATTCTATTTAACTCTATTTATTCATTTGTACACAATTAAATGATTTCAAGTATCCTTATCTGACACGAAGAATTCTATTTAGTATTAATTATTTGTTTGCACACACTTAAATGTATTCAAGTATAAACAATCCTTGAGAGATGGATATGGGAGTTCATACCTTTCTCAAAAGTATTAGTTCAGAAATGAACGTAATAGAGTGATAAGATATTTAAGATGTCGCAGGCTCACACATTAACCATTTAGTCGCGTGGGACACCTCTCTTCCGGATAAGAATTTGCTTGTATGTAAATACGATAAAAGATCATTTAAAAACTAAAAAATGATATTATTAGAGAGAGAAGAGAGTGAGAGACTGCCTGATGTAGATTTGTTTGACTTGGTTTGGTTTTATGGCATATCAACTGTTGTAGGGTATCTAATGCCAAATCCAGTTTATTCATATATATTAGACATATATAACTTGTAAACATAAATAAACAAAGTTAGATAGTTCCTAGTATTGTTATGTATAACTAACAATTCAATTAAACACCAGTCATTTTTTACACACAGTTAAATGATTAAACAGTTTTTTCTAACAACTCAGCTTAGCATAAGTCAACAATGTTAAATGGTTCAAAGTATTAATATGAATCACTGTTAATTCAATTAAACATCATTCATTTGTTTACACACGGTTAAATGAACAAACAGTTCTATTTCAAACAATTCAATTTAGCATCAGTCATTTGTTTTCTGTCAGTTTAAATGTCAAACAATTCTTTTTGGCACATAGATAGGATCCTATAAGATGCTACCACTCCGAGCCAAAGTGGACCTGGGAGTGATGGCAATGAAAGGGTATTCCACATTTCCAAAAGCTCCAATATTACTGGAGCCTCACCGTCAGATTGTTTAGAGTCATATCTAGGACATTCGTTGGGGAGGTCTTACCCCTCTGCAGAGATGCCGTGGGTGTATTCTACAGACCCAACCGACAAGGCAGCCTTAGATAGAGTAAGATATTTAACATCCCACATCCTGAGACACAAGTAGCGTTACGTTTATCGTCGTTGGAAAGAGACTGTGTGCATCAAATTAAAATTCTTGATCCCGCTGCTTGTATTTTCTTTTACATCAATACCTTTGAGAAAGACAGGAATCATAAATAAATTGTCACCTGGACTGGGCCTTATTTCGGTTTGGTTTTATGGCATATCAACCATTGCAGGTTTTTTAATGCCAAATACGTTTTTATATATATAAACAGATCTATTTTTCAAAATTCAGTTTAACATAAGTGCACTGCCTAGTTCTATGAGACCCATAGATTGGACCCTATCAGGTGCTACCTCTCTGGTCCAAAGTGAACCTTGAAGTGATTGCAATAAAGAGGTAATGCAGATTCCCAAAAGCTCCAGCATACCAGGAGCCTCACCATCAGATTGTTTAGTGTCATATCTAGGACACTTGTTAGGAGAGTCTCACCCCTCAGCATAGATGCTGTCGGTGTATTCTACAACCCCAACCGACAGTGCCAATGGGTCTTGGTACTGAAATAATTTTAAAATAGACTTTGAGTCACAACCTGCCCATGGCAAGGTGGATAGGTAAATAACGACTTAGGCTGAAAACCATACTCCATGCCCTTTGCCTTTCAGAAGGTTAAAAACGAGAAGATTAAAAACAAGACACTTTAAACTTTGTGAGGAGTGCTTACTGAAACGGTTGTTGTCGTGAGAACTGAAATCGGTGACCTGAGTTTAAAACCCTGGACAAGGCTGTGTCAAACAATTTTCGCATAATTTGATTTGATGGTCAGTTCTCATCCAAGAGGTTCCAACTTCGTTCGTCTCTCAAGAGAGACGACACTTGACTGTTTTATTTTGAATATTCCTTCGGAATCGACCGCTTCGTAACAGTTGTTAGGTTCAGTCACGATTGCTTTTATTAATGGAAGGAGACAGTTGCCACGAATAATCATTAATATCAGAAGAGATACAAAGAAGCATCTGAAATGATAGGCAAACACGATAGTTATCCACAGGGAGGTACTGCAAATAAAATGACCTAGACCCTTGCCCAAGCCAGTGGATCAGGCTCGTAATGTGTTGCATCGTTGGGCTTTCATTCGACATTCGGGGGATGGAGGACAGCACAATTGATAACAATATATTTCGCTACCATTCATCTCTGCAGAACAATATTAAAAACTGCATGGCCCAGTTAGCTGGGGCTGCAGAATACACCGACTCCTTCACTGCAGAAGGGTAAGACTCCTAGAACGAGTGTCCTGAATATGACACTAACAAATAAGATGATGAGGCTCCAGTAATGCTGGAGCTTTGGGGAATGTGGAGTGACACTTTATGGCCATCGCTCCCATGTCCACTCTGACCCGGAGTGGTAGCACTTTATAGGTTTCTATCTATGGGTCAAATAGAACTAAACTATGTGCTTATACTAAACTGAATTGTTTGAAATAGAACTGTTTATATGTATAAAATGGATCTGCCATTAAATAATCCACAATGGTCGATTTGCCATAAAATCAAACCAAACCAAACTAAAAACTGCAAGGTTTGCAGAAATATTCATAAAATTATTAATTCGTAGTCATAGGTCAATGCTGTGATAAGAATGTAAGGAGATCTGCCCCGGAGCGGTAGTACCTGTTCAGGTCCTATTTATGGGTCCAATAGAACTAGTTAACCCTTTAACCGCGCCAAAAAATGGTTTGGTTTGGTTTCTTTTCATATCAACCTTTGTAGATTATTTAATGCCAAAGCCATTCTCGTAGAAGAAGAGTAGTGGTACTATTTAACCCATAGCTGGGAGGATAAGGGGGTTCATACCTTTCCCAAGGGTATTGATCAGAAAGTGAACGTCATGGCTCAACTGGAGTACGAACTCGCGTACTACGATTCCGCAGTCCATCGCTTAAACCATTACAAAACGAGGACACCCACCTCCAAAATGGGATGTTAAATTGAGTGGCTGTTCTTACGTAGCGCTGCTTGTAAATATTTAACTGAGAGAAAATGAAACTATTTGTGTTAGATAGCAATACTTGAATACATTTTAGTGTGTGCAAACAAATGATTGATACTAAATAGAATTCTTCGTGTCAGATAAGAATACTTGAAATCATTTAATCGTGTACAAATGAATGAATAGAGTTAAATAGAATTATTAATGCTAAATAGCAATTATAGAAACCATTTAAGTATGTGCAAATAGTACTATTCATGTCAGCAATACTTGAAACCACTTACCTGAGTGCAACCAAATGATTAATATCAAATAGAATTATAAGTATTAGATGAAAATACTTGAAACTATTTTACTTAGTGTAAACAATAGCAATACTTTACTGTGTGCAAACAAATTAACTCTAGCTCATTTAAAAATAAGATTAGCAACAAACTATTCACTTATAAATTATATAAGTATAACCATTAAACTTTGTCCAAGCAAATGACTTAGGACGAATTAAATTGTTACTGTCAGATAGCAATATTGAAACCACTTAACTGTTAAAATGATTAATATCAAATAGAATTATTAGTGTTAGAAAGAAATTCTTGAAAACATTTAACTGCTTGCACACAAATGAGCTCTGTATTTTTTTAAAAATGTTATCGACAAATTATGTTTTAACAATTCATATATTTAATGTATATATGTATAAACGAAATTTAGCATTATATAGTCTACAAAGGTTGATATGCCATAAAACTCAAACAAAGCAAATTACATATATTTAATCTAAATGTATAAACATAATTTGGCGTTAAATGAGCGACAAGGGTTGATATACCATAAAATCCAACCAAAACAAACTACATATATCTAATCTCTAACTATAAACAGAATGTGGCATTAAATAACCATCAAGGGTTGATATACCATAAAATCCAACCAGAACAAATTACATATATTTAATCTATACGTATAAATAGAATTTGGCATTAAATAACCTACAAGGGTTGATATGTCATAAAATCCAAGTGACCAAGCAAATTGAGAACGTAATTTCGAGGAAGCACCAGTAATACTTCCCAATATAAAATTCAAGTTTTCGGACTGGCTGCTGAGAGCAACGGTAAATCGGCTTGATGATCCGAGTTCAAATTCTTGACGAAACTGATTGCGTTTCACTTCACACAATTGCCCTGGGCAAAGGCTCGGATTCTTTACTTCTCTGTCCCCCCGACCACTATCTATGGGTAAATATTTGAGCTGGTTGGATTCTTTAACCTTGTTTAGGGAACCGGTCTAAAAAAAAAAACGATGTCTGAATTCAAGTCTTTTGAATTCCACTAAAAATTGACCTTATGTTGCATCTTGATCGTGGTACTATTTACCAACCCCTCCGCTCGGGCAGGATATGACACAAGGTCAATTTTTAAGCGGAGTTTAACAGGTTTGAATTCAGAGTTTTCCTTCTCCTAGACTAGTTACCTAACCAAGGCTGAAGATCCTAGTCTGTCCTACTATTTATCCATAGCTGGAGGGAGAATAATTGGATTCATACCTTTCCCAAGGGTATTAGTGCTATGTGAAATGCAATCAGTCTCGTCCAGGATTTGAACTCGTGTCGCAGTGTCCATTTCCTACGACGATAACGACTACACCACGGGCATCTTGATCGTGGTAGACATGCTGTGTAAATACATTCTTTAAATTAGGAATAATAATATGCATTTTCATTATCTTCATCATCATCATGTCGTGCTGCTAGCATGGATTTCCCTGATCCTCTCTCGCTATCCGTCTCCATCATCCATTGCTTCCAGCAGGTCTACCAGGCTGCATCCTGGATCAGCACAGAGCTGCTTTTGATAGGTTCTAGGTAGTTGTCCAACACTTGCTCGTTCGTGTGAGGGAGTCCACGGGTATTGTACCACTGAAAATAGACAGCATAGATATCTTCAATTTATCGATGACCCATTCGGCTTGGGATTCAAAATACACCGACGACATCTCTGCAAGGGAGGGGGGTAAAACTCCCCCAACGAGTGTCCCGACATGACACTAAGCAATTTGATGGTGAGGTTTCAGTAATGCTGGATCTTTGGAAAATGCAGAGTGCCTCTTCATTTCCATCACTCCAATGTTCACTCTGGACCCCAGAGGTAGCACCTGATTGGGTCCTATATATTGGTCAAATACAACCGTTTGACATTTAAACGGTGTAAATATGTTAAATTAAATCTTTTGATATAGTTAAAATAGAACTGTTTTATATTTTACTCCAAGTAAACAAAAAACTGTACAGAAGCTAAACTAAATTGTTTGAAATTGAACTGCTTTACATCTAACTGTGTGTAAACAAGACAGATATTTAATTGAACTGTTAGTTATGCATAACAATACGTGGAACCATTTAACTTGTTGACTTGCCAAACTGAATTATTTGAAATAAAACTGTTCTTAAATGTAACTCTGTGTAAAAAAATAAGCTAAACTGAATTGTTTGAAATTAAGTGAAACCGTTTAACTGTGTGCAAAAATAAGCTTAGGCTTGTTTAAAAATGTTATCTACAAAATGGGTGTAGAAATCTTATATTTAATATAAGTATAAAAAGGATTAAACATTAAATAACCTGCGATTTTTGATACGCCATAAAACAAACCAAACCATTTAATTGAACTATTGAATGATTTTAATGGCATGTCAATACATCTAGAGTTATGTAATGCCGAGAAGTTAGGACACGACATTAATTGTACGTTCATATTTACGTCTTTTATGCTTGAAGTAAGTTTTTTTTATTTTTTGCGGGGGGGGGCTTTTTTTGGTGGGGTTCATTTTGTTTGTTTCGTTGTTTAATGGCATATAAACTTTTGGAGGTTATTTAATGCCATAGACCTCCTTCTAAAAGAACATTAGTGGTACTATTAAACCCATAGCTGGGAGTAGAAGGGTGTTCATACATTTCCCAAAGGTTTTGTCCGAAAATGAATGTAATAGCGGAACTGGCGTTCGAACTCACTTTCTACGATTCCGCAGTCCATCGATTTAACCGTTACACCACGAGGATACCTTGCTGTTGTGGTTGGTTTTGTTTTGTTTTGTTTTTTGTGCTTTTTTTGTTTGTTTTTGTTTCTGATTTCGTTTTTTGTTTCTTTTGTTTGTTTGTTTGTTGTTGGGTTTTTTGTCTTTTGTTCCTTTTTTTTCTTCCTTTGTTTATTTTTTTGTTTCTTGTACATGGTCCTGTCGAATACGAGTAATTTTAAACATATCTATCTAACACATCCCTGTGACACTAAAAAGTACTATCATTCCGGTCCAGAGTGGGCCTGACAGTAATCGTCATGAAAGATTCAATCTCATTCCTCGGATCTCTTGGACTGAAGCCTCACTCTCAGATTCAGTCAAATGTTATACCCAGGCCACACCTGGAGAGTCTTTGTGTCCCCTAATTCTAAGCTCTATCGACAGAACAGAACGGGTTCTTTAGACTTAATAAGGCAAGCAGTCCAGGAGAAGGAAAACTCAAAATTACCACCAACTCTACACCACTCAAAAATTGACCATGTGTAGCATCCTGCTTGTGGCAAAAGGGCTTGGTAAATGCCTACTTCAGATTATGTGTAATGCAACGTATAGTAAAATTGATAACAGGCATCACAGTCATTTTTGCCATCCACCAAAGTGCTAGAAGGTTTGTTTTTTTTCTATAAAACTCTACGTCAGTAGCTATAAAATGTTTTGTCTGCAATGAGAAAGCCGGAAATAAATTCCTAGGAAAAAGAAGGTTCCAAAGGGAAGTTGTTCCATAAATTATCACGTTGTCTAAATCGTTTTTCACTGCGTGCAGCTGAATAGAAAGACATGAGATTATCCATAGCGAATTAACAAAGAATCAATAGTGGAATTGTGGTTTATGGTTTCTTTGCTTTATGGCATATAAACATTCATGGTTTATTTAATGCTGAAATCACCATGGTAGAGAAACAATGGGGTATCATTTAACCCAAAGATCCGTGTATAAGGAGATTAATACCTTTCCAAAGAGTATTAGTCCAAAAAGAGAACACAATAAAGAGACCAGAGCTTGAACTCGGTTGGTATGATGTCACAGTCCAGCACGTTAGCCACAACAATATTCGGTACACCCCGGTAGTGGAATTAGGGATACATGAAACCGACAATGCTTGTAATCTGCTGGTAAGAAGTAAAAGTTTGATTAGTTCGAAACGGGATCGAATGAGATATGTGTACCATTATTGGTCTCAAACAGAAGGCTTTAATGTAACTGCACCAAATAAGACATTGTAATATTACACACCAAATGTTGTAACCTCACCGTGAGAAAAAGTGACGAACACATAAAAAACCTGTCTTGGTTCACTATCACAAAGTATATGCGCTAACACTTTTTTAAAGCGGTCGTCGGGGTGAGATGAACACTGAGTCGTCCGCGTCTTCTGGACAAAGAGAAACAACATGTCATGAGAAGAGAAAGAGAGGGCAAATACAGACCATGAACAATCTTCCAAGCTTTGTGTGGCTGCTTTTTTGCTGGTTTTGTCGTCACAGTTGTGCGTCTGGTGTGATACCCCTTTTCGGGGCCTACCCAAAATGGGGCTCGTAACTTTCATCTCTTTTTACATCGTCTCTGGTTAGTGTTCGCCTCTTGTCTTTGCCTCGTCACGTCTCACAGCCAATTGACTTTTTCTTGTCTCCTATCTTGCATCCATTGCCTGCTGACGTTTTCATTGAGGTTCCTTTCAGCCAATCAGAACTCATTGTCGATTTGCAACTGATAAATTTTTATTTTTAACCCGGCTGTCCCTGATTATTTTACATATGTTCGTATTTACCCAACCCCCTAGTCACTACCAGGATAATACGAGGTCGATTTTTAAGTAGAACAAAGCAGCTTTGAATTCAGAGTTTTCCTTCTATTAGACGGATTTCCTAAATAAGAATATCGAAACCAATCTGCCCTGCTATTTACCATAGACTGGAAAGAAAAGATTGATTTATGCTTTTTTTAAGGATATTTGTATGAAAGAAAAAAAGCAACAGCTTAATCCAGGGTTTGAATATGAGACGTGAATTTAATTTTAACAACCACAATAACCGTTACGCTAAGCGCATCTTCCACTTATAGGCTTTGAAGGAAACAAACTTTTCCTTTAAGAGGATTTTCCTACCTTGAAAATCAACATTAGTAATCTTTGTCTTTTATCACGATTTGAGTTCCTATCAGCATTATTGGTTTAGATAGTTCTTTACTAAAAAAAGAAATAGCTATACAATCACCTCTTTATTAATTATGCCGTGTACAACAAAAGTCGAATTCCCTACCTGTTTCCTATTTTCGTTCTGTATTTTACACTAGCAAGAGATTTTTGCAGAGATGTTTTATTATTCTTATTCCTTGTGAGTTTACCCACCAGAGTTAGCTATTGGTTTTCCTCCAGAGTCTGAGTGACAGCACGTCTCTTCAAGTCCCCAGAATTCCTCTCAGTATTCTCGCCGACAATTTGGATGGTCTCGACTCGTCTTCCAATTTTCTAGTCTTTTTACCCTTTACCAAGCTTTTGGGGATCGTTCCAATCGCATCAGTAATAACAAGTATCATCGTCAGCTTTAAGTTGCATTTTTTTTTAAATTATCAGGCAAAGTTGAAGTACTTTTCTCTCTCTTTTCATTTTCTTTGATTTTCAATTTGTGGTCAGCCAGGAAAGCTAAGTCCACAATTCGACAGACACAAATTCCACTATTTTGCCATTTTTTTATTGAGCATATTGACAAAAAAACACTAAGTAAAAAAAAATAAAACACCAAACAGAAAAAAATAAAGGAAATTTACTGATTTTTTAAGAATATTTTTTATTGTTTACCATCAGTTCTTGACATTATCGTAATATTTTAAAAGTTTAAAAATCACGTTTTTTTTTTCTTGTTGTTTTGTTTCTTCGGATTTTTTTTGCTTCTTGCTTTTTTCAAACAGACACTTTTTCTAAAAAAAAATTTTAAAATGCAGGCAACGAAATGCTTAATGAACACTAATTAACATATTATCCTTTGCAAAGATAATGGAATTATCGCACAGAAGATGTTCAACCGTTTGTCAGTTTGTTTGTCACTTTGTTTGTTTTGCAGTAAATAAACTGATTACAGAAACGATACATTTTTTTATGTAATTGCTAAACCTTCTGCTTCATAAATATTCCATAAAAAACTTGATTCCATTATTTAAATTAACGGTAAAAATGGTTAATGAGAAATTTCATCTCTTGATGATGGTATAGTGGTGTAGTCGTTATCGTCGTAGGAAATGGACACGGCGACACGAGTTCAAATCCTATACGAGACTGATTGCATTTCACATAGCACTAATACCCTTGGGAAAGGTATGAATCCAATTATTCTCCCTCCAGCTATGGGTAAATAGTAGGACAGACTAGGCTCTTCAGCCTTGGTTAGGCAACTAGTCTAGGAGAAGGAAAACTCTGAATTCAAACCTGTTAAACTCCGCTTAAAAATTGACCTTGTGTCATATCCTGCCCGAGCGGAGGGGTTGGTAAATAGTATAATGGTAAAAATGGAATCTGTGAACGAACTTCATAATCTAGAACCAGATTTCGTATGTTTTATTTTACGATAAAGACCTTAGCAAATGCAAGAATTCATCTCTTCTCCCGCTATTAGTAGCATATTAAAACAGTCTGGGTTCTCTAACCTTAGTGAAAACAACCAGTCGTAAAGAAGGAAAACTCAATTTAAAACTAAGGTTCCAAGGGTATTCAGGCGTTCTCTTCGGCTTCGTTCTGGCAACTCCTGTGGTGTCAATAATCCCATGCTATAGAGTAACTTTCCCTGCCTCTCTTAGTATCAGTGTCGTAAAGTGTAAACCCCTGCAGTATGAGCAAGTGCCAGTCTTCCATGCTAGTTTTCCCGGCCTCATCCGTGATCCAGGGGCCGATCCATAATTTTCTCGAGACCGAAAGATACCACATCTCTCAATATATGAATAAAATTCTCATTATATTTGCATGTAACCGTCACACAGCAAACCGGACTCCATCCTCCAAAGATCTATAAACTGGCATTCGGAAAAATGTGGAACTACGTACTTTGACTAAGAATATTTCTTAAAATTAGTAAAATCCATGACTAAAAGAAATAAAGCTGTCATAAAAGCAAGAGGGAGAAAATAAATTAGAGATTGTATTTTTTGTTAACAAATAATTCTTCTTCAATATTAGGTTTTTCCATAATATTTACTTCTTCATAGTGTGGAAAAATAATACGATTAATTTAAATAATCTAGTTTGTTAAAGAAATATTTTATGAAACCAGAAGCTTTATCAATCAAAGTATTTTCTCTCATTAGTTTAAATAATGCTAAATAAAAAAAATCACTTGAACATTCTTTAAAGAGCATGATTTCATATTTCCGCCTGGAATAGTATGAAGATTATGGCTGTTATTGAAATAAACTTTGTCTAAAAGAAGAAGTAGGCAATTTCAAAAATGTTTTTAAAGTATTTCTCTAAGTCACACTGAGTTTTGAAAAGAAACACTTGAAGTTTATTACGGCAACAAACAATTGACTCATTGAAATTCTCTATAAATCTATTTTCTTTTTCACTTAGCTTTCGAATAATGGAAAAGAAAATTACGTTGTGTAGTTTTGCTCCGGTCACATTGAGGTGGTAATAACTGCAATTTGTAAGGAATCATTTCAATCGTTTCCATAAAATTTATCAAGTTGTCTGCTATAGAATTTACAGCTTTTGACCTTCCTTCTTGATGGATTATTGTAGGCTCTGAAATTAAGTAGCACGAACACTCAACAATTGTTTTTCGAGTACTGATAATCCTTCAGCAACACCACCTTTACGCAAACGTTTCGTTGTTTCAAATAGTTTGTATCTATCATATTTCAAAATTTAGGAAACCCTAATAAGACCTTATAGAGACTATTTTTCTCAGGCTCTGACTCAGTTTCTAAACACGGAAACTGGTTTATAATATTATAACGAGAGAGCATTCAAAGAAGAGCGACAAAAATAATATAAAGGGGAAAGATTACAGCAGTTACTAGGAGAGATTAGAGAAATTAGGATCAACTAAGGTCCAACTATCACGAGTCAACTTAAGAATTGTTTGAATTTACCGCGACAAACTAAGAAATTTAGCATAAATTAGTATAGATTCTTGTGCCGACAAATGCAAACACTCCCAGTTATCACAAATTAACCCCCCCCCAAAAAAAACGGCCAAACCAAACGCTAAAGAAATATTTGTAATGGAACATTCTAGAATCAGGTGGCATTATAAATATAAGGAAAGACATAAAAGCTTCATAAATATGTGGATATATAGAAAAAAACTAAACAGTTGTGAGGAAAGACTCGTTGGGTAGAGGTTAGTACAATTTTCTTTTTTAAAAATAACACTGGATTTTCTATGACTTGTAAAATCTGCTGGTGAATTTTTGTTATATTTTAATCTAAGAATCTTGATTTATTTCTAATCGACTAAATTGTTTTACCAGGTGCAACTATCACGAGTCAACTTAAGAATTGTTTGAATTTACCGCGCCAAACTTAGAAATTTAGCATTCCACCAAATCTGGTAGGGTCTGTATCGGATGACAAGATAAAATATACCCCAAAATTTCTTTGAATATACGTCAGTCCTGGACTTTAACTAACTTAAAACTTAAGGTAAAAGGATTTATTTTTATTTCTATTTTTTTTTTCTACTTTTATTTTTATTTTATTTATTTATTTATTTATGTTATTTCTTTTTTTTTTCCACGTACACATGGGAAGCAGCATCGTGTACGTGAAGGTGTTCGAATTCGCAATGCCTAATATTTCCTGAACGTGTGAGTCTTGCGGCTTAACGCTCAGGATTGTCAGTTCGATCGGGGAACTACTGCTGCTCATCTATAAGAGTGGCTTCTATAGATGAGAATAAAAACAGCCATCGAAAGATAACCATGACTCATACTCAAACCGCATTCACAAACCGCATCGCTCTTCGCGCGGGTAAAAATGGGGCGCGTCCTGCTGAGGTTGGAGCCCTGGCCTCAGTGTTCGAAAAATCAGCTACAGAGCTCAAACAAACACAACTAAAATGCAAACAAACAATACAGATAGCGACATTTAACGTTAGAACCCTAAATAGAATAGGTCAACTACCAGAGCTAACTGCATCAGCCGTAGAACATAAGATAGACATAATCCGTATACAAGAACATCGATACACTCACACCGAAGATATCAAATATCACGAAATTGGCAATGGATGGATGCTGGTGACTGTATCGGCATGGAAAAACTCTATCAATGCATCGGTAGGAGGGTTGTGAATGCTTATAGGACCAAGAGCGCTAAAAACACTTAATAGCATTGAGAGAATACAACCTAGGATGATGGCCGCAACGTTTAATGGCAACCCCAAAGCAACGATCATCTCCTGCTACAGCCCTACCAATGTCAGCGAAGAAACCGAACTAGTCACCTTCTACGAGGAGCTATCCTCCCTAGTACGTAGCATTCCGAAACACAACCTGCTAGTCATTGGCGGAGATATGAATGCACAAATCGGGAAAAACAGAAACAACAAATACAACCTACACAACACGTCAAACAGGAATGGACAACATCTAATTGATTTCATGATAGAAAATAGATTAACATGCCTCAATACAAACTTTCAAAAAAGGGAGGGAAAATTATGGACCCACACATACGCGAACAAGAGTAAAGCACAGATAGACTACCTCTTTATAAACAGAAAATGGAAAAATAGTGCGATGGATTGCGAGGCATACTCCACTTTCGAGGTTGTGTCCTCCGATCATCGAATAGTCACGGCCAAAATACGTCTAAGCCAACGAAAAAACGCCACACGAACAGTGACAACTAGACGCTATGACTGGGCCCTACTTAACAACAGAGACATTAGAGACAAATATGCATTAGAATTAAGAAACAGATTCGAAACACTACAAGAGAAGACAGAAAAAGTTACCCCAAATGACGAATATGAAAACTTTGTTGAAGCACACCTAGAGGCGGCATCAAAGTGTATCCCAACAAAACCTAGAACTAAATATAGAGTTCCTTGGGAAACGTCAGAGGTTAGAGAAAAACGTGCACTCGTGAAAACTGCCTCCAAAAGCTATCGGAAGAACCCAACAAACACAAATGCCCGAAAACTAGAAAAAGCACAATATCAATTAGCAGGAATATATCTAAAAGAACAGGCAGAATACATACAAAATCAGATAGATAAGATTAGAGACTCGATGGAAGATAGACAGTCCAGGATAGCCTGGCAAACAATAAACGAAGTAAGTTCAAGGAAGAGCACAGCCAAAGCAAAATTGAAAGCTGCAAGCCAACAAGAAAGAGTAAAACTGTGGGAACATCATTTCAAAAATCTACTAGGAAGCCCACCGAAAATAACGGATGAACCGATCACCAGAATTATCAGTAAGCAATTAGACATTAAACTAGGGCCTTTCACCAAAGAAGAACTAGACTCGGTTCTTAAAAAAATTAAAAATAGGAAAGCTGCAGGGCTAGATGAGATACCCCCAGAAGTGTGGAAGACTAGACAATTCGACGATATACTGTTCCGGCAATGCAACGCAGTCTATAGTCAAAATAGGATAGAAAGATGGATGAAGGGATGCATCTTTCCTTTCCCTAAAAAAGGCGACCTCGGATTAGCCAAGAACTACCGAGGGATAACACTTACATCCATAGCAGCCAAAATCTACAATGCCCTACTGCGAAACCGCACAGAACCCAAAATAGACAACATCCTTAGGAAAAACCAAAGTGGCTTCCGGAGAAATAGATCCACAACCTCACAAATATTGACCATCCGTAGAATCCTTGAAGGCGTCCGGGCAAAAAACCTTCAGGCGACATTACTATTTGTCGACTTTACCAAGGCCTTCGATTCCATCCACAGAGGGAAAATGGAACTAATCCTACTAGCATACGGCCTACCTAAAGAAACCGTAGCAGCAATAATGATCCTCTACAAAAACACTAAAGTGAAAGTACGTTCACCAGATGGAGACACGGAATACTTCGACATTGTAGCAAGAGTACTACAAGGTGACACGCTAGCTCCATACCTCGTTAACATTTGTCTAGACTACGTACTTAGAACACATATTGATAAAATCAGAGAGAACAGCTTCGAGCTGACAAAGAAAAGAAGCAAAAGGTACCCCGCAAAAACAATCACAGACGCCGACTACGCTGATGACTTAGCGTTACTGCCGAATACGCCTAATCAAGCAGAGACACTACTGCATAGTTTGGAACGTGCTGCAGCAGGCATTGGCCTCCACGTCAATGCGCACAAAACTGAATATATGGGTTACAACCAAATGGGCAACATTACCACTCTAGACGGAGCCTCTCTGAGGCTAGTGGACAAATTCACCTACCTAGGAAGTAGCGTCTCATCAACAGAAAACGACATCGACACACGGCTGACGAAAGCATGGACGGCTATAGATAGGCTCCCAATAATATGGAAATCAGACCTGACCGATGAAATGAAGCGCAGTTTCTTCCAGGCAGCGGTTGTATCGATACTGCTATATGGATGCACTATATGGACGCTAACCAAACGGCTGGAGAAGAAACTTGACGGCAACTACACAAGAATGTTGAGAGCAATATTGAACAAGTCCTGGCGACAACACCCCACGAGACGCCAACTGTACGGCCACCTGCCTCCCATCACGAAAGCTATACAGGTCAGACGAGCCAGACACACCGGACACGGCTGGAGAAGCAAAGACGAGCTCGTAAGTGACGTACTACTATGGATCCCCACATATGGCCAAGCAAAAGCAGGACGACCAGCCCGAACTTACATACAGCAGCTATGTGAGGACACAGGATGTAACCCAGAAGACCTGACGGAGGCGATGAACGATAGGGAAAAGTGGTGAGAGATGGTCAAGGATATCCGTGCTGGCGGCACGACATGATGATGATGATGAATTGAGTCATTGGCCAGATGAGTAGAGTGTTCGCCAAGGGTCCGGGAAACCGAGGTTTAATTCCAGATCAAGTCATGCCAAAGACTCAAAAATGGTACTAGATGCCACCTTGCTTAACACTCTGCAATATAAGGTAAGGATCAAAGATAAAGTGGAGCAATCCAGGGAATAGAATAGCTCTTTCCCCTACACCTCGGTGTTGTAGCTATTGAAAAAGGAGCCTTCAGGTCATCCTCGTCTAAGGTCACCAACTTTATACTTGTAGCTACATTACTTGAACCGGTCCTTTGGCCAAGTGGGTAGAGTGTTAGCCAATTGCTCGGGAAACCAAGCGTTCAATCCCAGGTCGAGTCATACCAATGATCAAAAAAATGGTACTTACTCAACACTCAGCATTAACGTAGGGGTCAAGGGTAAGTGGAGCAATCCAGGGAAAAGAGTAGCGGCATCCCCTACACTTTGGTGTTGCAACAAATGAAAAGGGAGCCTTCAGGTTGCCCTCGACTACTTTAAATTACTTGAAAGAAAGATGAGAGGTGACCTAGCTGAGATTTTCAAAACAATTAAATAAATTTCTAATAGCAGTAGACATTTTTAAAAATATTTCTCCACGAATAAGAAATTTACTGTCAAGAGAGATTTCAAAAACTAAGTCTACTAACCTATTAGATATTTTTGCGAACAAAGTGTAATATTTTGGAACAAATTGTTGAATCAAGTCGAAAATAGAAATAGTATAAAAAATAATTAGATTGCATTGGATGATTTCAGAAATAATGCTAAGAAAAGAAATTAAGTGGTCATTTTTGGAAATATCTGATGAATAACTTAAGAGAATTTGATCTGAATATCGATATTGCATTAATAGTGTATATTTTCTGAACAAAGATTCTTTTATTTTTTTCTAAAAGTTAACGTGATAGGAAAATAAAAAAGGGAGATGATAAAAGGGCCTAAGAAACAAACAAGTCAACTAAAAAAAAAAAGAACTTACCGAACAGTGGACTTTACCAGCGGACCATAGAGAAAAACTGAAAAAAAAGCGAAAAGCGAGATAAATACCTTGACCGAGCAAGAGAACTGAAAATACTATGGAACATAAAAGTGACGGTGATACTAATTGTAATTGGTGCGCTTGGTACAGTCACCAGAGGATTGGTAAATAGTACTGGAGGACATGGAAATAAGAGGACAAGTGGAGACTATCCAAGCTACAGCATTATTAAGATCGACCAGAATACTTAGAAGAGTCCAGGAAACTTGAGGAGACTTGCTGTCATTTAACCTCCAGTGAAAGACCATCAGCTAACACTGGTGTAAAAACTTTCGAGAGAGTAAAATAAAAAAAATAGATAATCTATTGGCTGTTTTTTCACTGAATGTTTTTTTATCAGTTGCATGAAAATGACAGAATTCATTTTGCTTAATTCAAGCACATAAGCAGCTTTATCAATAAAGTTTTTTATTTGTTTGGAGACAACGAATAATTGTCTCCTTGCATAAAGATACTTAACCGTTTGTGGATATATGAGAATCCCCCAAATCCAATTCGCTCTCTTTCGTTTCCATTTGTTGAACAGTTAAGACGTCCTTTTAGGTCTCTGTCCTTTGAACAATAGATGTTTTTTCTCCTCAAACGGTGATGGACTAGGTTTCTCGTAAGGCCAACATGGCTTTATATTACGTAGTATTGAACTTCATCAAGTAAGACTTTTTACTGTTTTCCACCCCTTTTATATATTGCTTGTTCATTGAAGAATATGTACAGGTTTTGTCTGTCGGACGACGTTTATCTATTCTTTGTCATACTCTTTAGATGTATAATATGAAAATATTTAATATTCTTATATGTGTAACCGGCTCATTGGCAAAGTGGGTAGAGTGTACACCGGAGAGACCGAGGTTTAATCCCAGGTCGAATCATACCAGAGACTTAAAAAAATGGTACTTGATACCTCCTTGCTTAACACTGAGCATTTTGAGGTATGTATCAAGGGTAAAGTGGAGTAATCCAAGGAAAGGAGTTGCGCCCTCCCTTACACCTCGGTGTAGCTATTGAAAAGGGGGCCTTCAGGTCGCCCTCGACTACAGGTGCCAACCTTACTACTTGCTACAATATGTGTAAATGAGCTTATCTTGTCTATTCAGTGTTAGTATACTATTGCATATACTAATATACGTATAAACTAATACAGGACATTCGTGGGTGTGCACTCGGCTAAATATCCACCCTTGCACCTGCCAAAATATGGCATCTTCCCTTAAACACCCAAACTAAACATTTTCATTTTGCAATCTGATTTTAATTAGTGAATATGCTCTATATAAAGATTTATGAAATTCAAGTAGAATAATAGATAAACGTCGTCCGACAGATAAAACATTTACTTTTCTTAGTCTTTATTCAAAAACAATGTAGAAGAAAATCTTTTAAATGGATCAATGTATAATAGCCACAATACCTCATTTCAGAAATTGGTCGAAGAGAAGATCAAATCCTTTTTATCATGTCCTTGTAATGAGAGTGAAAAAGGAGTTATATTTTTATTTTGGGGGTCAAGGGATTTGTGACAATCTGATAGTGACACGCCTGGTAATTCCAAAGACGTTGATTATCGTTTCATCCTCATCATCAAGGCATGCCAAAAACACAGATGTCCTTGACTCTCTCTCTCTCTCTCTCTCTCTCTCTCTCTCTCTCTCTCTCTCTCTCTCTCTCTCTCTCTCTCTCTCAGTCAGTACTCAGGCTCCGAACACAGCTGATGTATGCAGTTTCTTGCTGGTCAGCTAACACTTTTGCATCCAAATCTAGGGTTCCATCGAGAAGGTCGTTGGTGATATGGTCCTTACTTCCCGACTAGTGGCCAATACGTCTTGCTCATCTTACTTTGATGTTTTGTGAAATGGTACGTAAGGAGCTGTACAGCTATTCTTTAACAGGGTGCTGCTTCCAAGATTGCGTAGAACCCATCTCGCTTTTTCTCGAGGTGTTTCGTTTTCGATTCAATGGGTCAACCATACAGCAGCACTAATACGGCTACAGCTAAGAAAAAAACCGTTTTATTTTGTAGAAAAGATCCTATTCCCATTTTTTAAATGCGTTAATAGTTATTTACAAAACTTAGTTTAGTTTAGCATAAGTCCAAAATGAATGAGGGCTCAGTAAGAATATAACACTTTAACAATGGTCTGCTAGAATAGCTCATTATTACACGGGATTCGCTGCAGAACCCTTAATAATAAACTTTAAGCGTTCCTCTACACAACTGTCTTTCATTAGTGTTAACAACTTTAATATCTTTGGAATTAATATTTGAAATCTTTCTTTCGTTTATGGACACCATGTACACTTAGAGCCAAAATGGCTGGATGCAGAATGTGGGCGCCAAATAGATCTCGATAAATCCGCTGACTAAGAAATAATGTAAATCACATACAGACAAGCATAAAATCAGTAAATTTCGTGGCTACATGAAACCTTAACACACATGAATAAAAATTACTTTCTCACGCAGCTACAGATGCATATCTCTTATCAGTCTATATGTATATGCCCTGATCTGTCGGCTGGGGCTACAGAATTCACTGACTGCACCTCTACTGAGGGAAAAGACAGCGGCAACCAGCGTCCTTGTTGTGGTACGATACGACGTCTGATGCCAAGACTCTAATGGTGGAGCTTAGGTGAATATGAAATACCCTTTCCTTGGGATTATTCCCATGTCTACTCTGACCCTGATGGGAAGTAATTCTTAAGGTCAAATATATGGATCATATAGAACCGTCCGATCATTAACTAGGTAATATTATTATCATTAATTGATTGAAGCTATACAACTAAGGGAAAACTATTTATATTACATAGGAATATTTGATAAATTGAATTTCAGGGTGCGGAACTAATATTAGGAATATTCTACGATAATAAACGACTTTATTATAAAACAAGATTAATTTTCATTGTAAAAAGTAAATAACAAAATAAGAGGGTAGACTCAAAACAGTAAATTTACTCAGTAACGCCACAATTTTTTTTTTCAATTATTATATCAACACACCAACCAAACAATTTGCAAGCCGTTAAAATAAATTCTGCAAAGATATTATTCCATTCCTCCTCGATAGCAGTGTTAAGTGAACCAATATTTGAATGGGAAGTTCCATTCGTTTTGTTTTCAAAAACAATAATAGCGTAATCAAGGGGGTTAAAGTCTCGGGTTTGTTAAGGCCAAAAAGAAACTGCAAATATTTGGGAAATTTGGTTTTGGCTAGATTTCGGCGTTAAGCATACCATAGATTCTTCGTCGTTTCTTTTCTTTCTCATTCATATTGGGCTGAATTTTAATGAAAAAGTGTTTGAATAATAGAGCTAACTATGAAAATTTAGATTTATCGTGTTTTTTTTTTTTGTTTTTGTTTGTTTGTTTTTTGTTTGTTTGTTTTTTTTTGTTTTTGTTTTTTTCAATAATTGGACTAATCAGACTGAAAAAGTTTTTTAAATCATTCCATATTTTGCTTCTGCACCCTGTACAAATGTTGAATAGAAATACTAGAAACCGCTTAACTCATACATACGTATATATATATATATATACATGTATGTATGCGTTAAACGGTTTCTAGTATATATAGAGAGATTTTTTTTTTCTAAAGAAAAAACCAAAGACCGGTTATTTTAGGATTATAAATTTATTTCCATCCTGTTTTGCGTTTCTGATGTAAACCAAAAAGACGAAGAAAAACACCACAGCACTTCTTCAGATCTTATGGATAAAATAAAACAGAATAGATACGGGGCGGGGAGGGGAGAGAAAGAGAGGTGAAGAGTTATCTCCTCGTTTTATTAAACTTCCGTTTTTTTATTTACTTATTTATTTTATTTATTTTCCTAATTTTACCATCGGTTGGAATTATGGTAATTTAACTTTTTTATTTATTTTATTTATTTTCTTTTTTTCTTACGTTCGCTTAATAACTTTTATGTGTTATGTTTATATAATAAATTTTTGTAAGGGAAATATTAATACTTATATTAATTTCGAGTCTATTTCCTCAGTTACCTTTTTTTTTTTCATGTACATATATTGGATACGTTTTTTTTCCTTGTTTCACAATTTATTTCTATGTTTTTTTTTTAAATTTATAAGTCTATAGTTTAAATTTAGCCTTAGTAAGTGCAGCCATTTGAAGGCAGCTATGTTCTTTGATAATATTACGTGAAGGATCTCTGTATAAAAGCTTCAAGGCACTCGGGGTGTAATGGTTAACGTTGTAAGTAATGGATAAGGCGACCAGAGTTCAAAACTTGGACGAGGCTGTTCGGATTTTACATAGCTCTAATATCTTTGGGAAAGATATGAATCCAACTATTTTCTTTCCAGCAATTAGTAAATTATTGATCAGACTGGACCTTTTAACTTTATTCTGGCAACTGTTCTCGGAAAGGAAAATTCGGTATTAAAACCTACTAACCTCCGCTTAAAAATTGACCTTGTGTTGAAAACTGCTCTTGTGAAATAGGTTTGGTTAAATGCATATAAAAGCTCCAATCTTCAGGATTTGATGGCAAAGTTTTTAAAATCGGAATTTTTGGCTATGATTCAGTTTTTAGACCACCTTCTGTCCATGGTGGTCACAGTTTGACACCAATTTCGACAGCACTTAAGCTATTCCGGTCGCGTTCGTGAAGTGATCGGAGAGTTATACATGTTTTCTCATTGCGTACAATGATGGATATACCTTGCCAAATCTTCTCATAGATTCATCTCCTGGGTTCAATCCCAGGTCGAGTCATACCAAAGACTCAAAAAATGGTACTTGATGCCTCCTTGCTTAACACTCAGCATTATAAGGTACGGATCAAGGGTAAAATAGAGCAATCCTGGGAAGGAGTAGCGTCCTCCCCTACACCTTGGTGTAGTAGCTATCGAAAACGGAGCCTTCGGGTCACCCTCGACAATGGTCGCCAACTTTACTTATATATATATATATATATATATATACAATGACTACTGTTAAAACAACAATGTTGCTTCCAACAAAGCTTTTATCAGATGATGACTTTAGTTTCAGGTAGGTTTCGGGGCCGAAGAATAATTACCAGTAACCTAGAGCCCCCCAGTAGTTCCCCATGAAAACACCTGGCATTGTTGATTTCTCGTCACGAAGGAAATGCCTTATAAAAAGCTAATGCAGTGATAGCCTTTTTCTAGATTGTTTATATAAATCCTCATGTTTGATAGTGAATGTCCAAGATCAGTCATGTATGCGGAGATTGAGTAAGAAATAAAACCTTAGTATCTGACTTCGATAGGAAATGTATTCGTTATCAAACAGTTTCAGATACATACTGAAATTCATTTGGAGAGAATATCTATATTCCAAGAATATATACGAGGATTATTAAATAAGTTCCCAGACTTTTTTCGTATGGACACTTTTATCGATAGTACACACTTGAAACTCTAGTCCCCTTCGAAGTAACCTCCTCCGGCTGCAATGCACTTGTTGTACCATTCCAACAACTTCTGGAAGGCCCCGTGGAAGTTCCCTTGTGTAAGCGTGTCAATGACCTTCGTCACAGACTCTTTCATCTCTTCAATTGTCTCATAACGACAGCTTCTGAGCTTAGGGAATAACCAAAAGTCACAGGGAACAAGCTCTAGACTATAGGGAGGCTGAGGAAGTGTCTTGATGCCCATCTTGGTCAAATAGTCAGTGGCAAGGAAGTAGTTGTGGACTGGTGCATTGTCCCGCTGGAAATGCCACTGACTCAATTTGAAGAGTGCTGGTCTCTTCCGACGGAATCTTTTCCTGAACTCCCTTAAAACCTCAACATAGTAACCCTAACCCTAACCCTTTGGCCAATCAACTCTGGTGCATTGACTTCCTTACTCCTCCCACACCTCTCATCATCCCTAACAGACTCCCTGCCTTCCTTGAATCTCTTATGCCAATCAAAAACTGATGCTCGCTTCATGCAACATGGTTGAAAAGCCGTCTGAAGCATTCCATACGTCTCTGTGGCATTTTTTCCAAGTTTAAAACAGAATTTTATTGCATATCGTTCTTCTAAAGTGTCCTCTCGTCCAGATTGCATTTTTGAAATTCACCAGCTGTGACGTCAGGCTTTAGTAGGATGTATTCCAATTGCTGCTGTAGCTGTTTATTTAAACCTAAAATCATAAAAGTTGGTCAGTCATCTCATACGATATATAGCAATAACATACTAAATTTTCAAGAGTCTACGCCAATTTTAAATGCCTGTACAAAAAAGTGTAAAAACTTATTTAGTGCACCACGTATATATATATATATACACACACATTTATTCATAGGCTATTCTTTACACACGCGCACACACGCATATATATATATATATATATATATATATATATATATATATATGCGTGTGTGCGTAGTATATATATATATATATATCTATATATATTCTAGTTGTACCCATAGAGATTGCTTTAAATATAAGCATAAAAACGGCAATAAACGTTGAAGTAGCGTGAAAAAACAACTCTAACTTCGATATAGTCAAACTCGACATCTATTTTGGAAGACTCAAATTTTGCTTCCTTGCTTGCTTCTTTGTTTGTTTGTTTGTTTGTTAGACATGTCAAAGTCAGTTTCATGTGCCAGTCTGCATTAAGTGCAATCTCAAAGATAAATCAACAATTAGCAAAAGGATAGTATACAAGATGTGGATTCATGCTTTTTCTTTGCTTAGTTGGGTTTATGGCATATCAAGCCCTGTAGGTTATTCAATGCCAAATCCTGATTATATATATATATATATATATATATGTGTATGATTTGTAAACTTATAGTATGTAGATGATATTTTAAATGAGCCAGAACTCATTTCTTTGCATACAGTCAAACGGTTCCAAACGTACAGTTAAGTGGATATAGATATAGTTTTCAAGTAAATTGTGGCACGAGAGGTAGCATTCGTTTCTGTGGGTGATGGGACCCTAACAAGTACAACCAATCCGTGTCAGAGTAAGCCTGGGGAAAATGGCAATGAAGAGATATTAACATTCCCCAAAGCTCCACAACTGGAGCCTCACCATGAAATGCAGTATAGTGTCCAACTTAGAACACGAAGGTGGCCTTGTGTCAAACCTGATTTTGTTTAACAATAATAATGTACTTTAACAGGAAATAAAATTTCTTCCTGTAAATGTTCCAGACTTCATTTATCAACAGACATGTTTCATACATCAAACACTAAAAATAGTTTTTTTCCTCTCTGTAAGATACCTGTTCATTTGGTTGAAAATAGTGTTTCCAAGTCCAACACAATTAAGGGCAAAAGTAATTTAAATCATAAGGGTTATAAAAGCTGCAGCAGCAGCAGCCGGAACATTGTTGCCCGAACTACTTCATGTGAAAATTGGAAAACATTTTCATTTACACTTTAGACACAAATCTATCTGTTTTCTGATGAATGTTTAAAAACTATATTTTTTACAGCCATGTTTCTATATTGAATTATAACTGAAAATACCCCTCTCTCTCTCTCTCTCTCTCTCTCTCTCTCTCTCTCTCTCTCTCACACACACATTTACACACAACTATAAATATATTTAAAGAATGTATATTTAGACTGCAAAGTTACTATTTAAACAAGTTTGGTTAAAGACGATAAAACAAAGTTCATATCTTTAATTTTATTTTTTCAAGTTTGCAAGTTATTTTTCTTACGTCTGGATCTAGGTGGTAAAGGAATTGTCCCATATCTTCTGCCCAAACAATTTCGACCATACTTTTGGTCGTCATCTGGGGTTGTGTAGTTTTGAGTTAACAGTTTGAGTTTTAATTGTTTTAATTATTTGTAGCGTTTTGTTTTGAAGTTGTCGGTTGGAACGTTTTCAGCGTTTTTTTTTAGACATCCGGTTGGAAAAAAAAAGGTTTGGTATTTGAGTTAAAGATTTTAGTTAGTTCTAGGATTTCTAATCGTTTTTTTTTTATTATTGCTTTTATATATACTTTTTATATTATCTACCTTACATCGGTAGATGGAAGTTGGTTAGTGCTATAATCGGGTTTTCTTAATAAATGTCGTTTTATGGCGCTATTTTGAGAAAGGGGATAAGTGAGACGACGAGATAATGTTATGGTTGTATAGCCAATGTAAGAATTATTTCTATTTTTCGGGATGCACTCTCGAAATATACATATAAACTTTCCGAAATCCTCCAAAATCACGAACTTAAACAAAAGATAAAAATAAATCGAAATCTGAATTATGTATATCAAGGAAGAATATTTGTACTCAACACAAGTAACAAATACATCAACCTATCACATATCAAACTCACTGGGACACAACAGGGACTTTTTAACTGAGACCAAAACTGCCACCTCTCAAGAAAATACGACCTAAATATAAAAAAAACGAAATATTATATAACCAAAAAACAGGACATTAATATAATTCGACCTTGATATACAAAAACCGAAATATTATATAACCAAATAAAGGACCAATAAAATAACGGTAAAATTTCTGTACACCCAAACCTTCACGACTTACTAAATGCTGAAGGAATTAAAAACCGTTTCAACCTCAAACACCAAAACAAACTACTAACCCCAACGCAAAAAGAAGCAGCAAACCAACTGTTTAACAACCCTGACATTATCATCCGTATCGATGACAAGACCAATATTTACAAAATATTAAATAAAATAGACTCCGACCAAAAAATTGAAAATATCCTCAACGACAAATCAAGATTTTAAAAACTCGCCAAAGACCCCCACTGACAAACTTAGAAACACATTAACAAAATTATCACATCAAATAACGCAGAAATTGGATCAATTAAACTAACAAAAATAACTGGAGATTACAAACTTGGATTCGTATATGGTAAAATAAAAACCAACAAAGTAAACTAATTAGACTAATTATTTCACAGATCCCTAATGCAGTATTCTACACATCTAAGATCTTCAGCAATATAATAGTTGATTTCTGAGGGATCATGTCCTGAAACACATGTATACCAACTTAGGTGCTTGTACTACCAATTGAAAGATTATTTCAGTAATCTGAGGGACCATTTTGACACACTGTTGTATATCTTCTCTTTTTTTTTTTTTTTTTTTTTTTTTGGCGTGAGGTTTTTAAAACTGCTTCGCACAAGTAATTTGTCGGAAAATGAAGTAGCTGATTCAGCCTTTCAGTATTATACATTATTTTTAACTCTCCGTTCTATATATTCTTTCAACTACATCTTACAGAGGCAACTTTCTATCTGAAGGCAAGCCTTCCTTTGAGATTGGTAGTTTCTCATGTATCTTCGTCCATCCCATCAAAATATTGAGTAAAGATTTATCATTCTATCAGCGGTGCGTAAAACACCCTTAATTTTAAAGTTGCAGGTTCAATCCTATCTACAGGTAAATTACAAGGAATATTTACTATGGCTTAGCTTTGAGTAATTCCAGGCCTAAGGCTCGGAGTCGGAAATTTTACCTGTCGAATTTCTGAAAATACATATTTACCAACCCCTCCGCTCGGGCAGGATATGACACAAGGTCAATTTTTAAGCGGAGTTTAACAGGTTTGAATTCAGAGTTTTCCTTCTCCTAGACTAGTTGCCTCACCAAGACTGAAGAACCTAGTCTGCCTTACCCATAGCTGGAGGGAGAATAATTAGATTCATACTTTTCCCAAGGGTATTAGTGCTATGTGAAAATGTAATCAGTCTCGTCCATGATTTGAACTCGAGTTCGCCGTGTCCATTTTCTGAAAATAAGGTAACAGATAGTGAGGAAGAATACAGAAGGCATCTCGGTGCCCCTTCATTTCCGGCACACTTCATTAGCAGTAAGGTCGCATTTCTTTATACTTTTTTCATGAACAGAAAATATGCAAACCAATCCACTTGGTGAAAATGTGAATGCTTATGACTCACACTTACCAGACGATTTTTAGTGGTTACATCTATTTTCTAAGCATATCCTTGGCTTGCATAATATTTTCATATCAACGGCAGACATTCTCCTATTACCAATCGAGAGTCGCTGAATGTATTCATTTGTGTGATGAATTTCCTCATTTGTCTAGTTCTCATACATTCGAAATAACCCCAATTTTTATATAAGACCTTGTAAACAAGAATTTTCAGATATTTAACTTCAACATTTATCGCCCTGTACAATTCGTGACGTGTACTGTGTCAATCGCAATAATCCCGATCTTAAAATAAATACTGCAGAAATATTTCCCACATTTTAAACTGTCACTTTTGTAGTGTAAGTGAGCTAATGCAAGTGACAATTGTAGCTCCAGCTAGCTAATATTTTTCTAATTTCTTTCAGATACGATTAGTTACAATCGTAAATTACGTCGGTCATGTTTTTGAAGGTTGACCAAAAGACCAAGAGTCATGTCTCGTGGTATTTCTGCCAATTTTAGGCGAAGGGCATCATTTAATTCTTTCAGAGGGCTTTCTTTTCTTTTAATAGATGAAATTGAATTAGTTCCTGGAAAGTTCAACCCATTGATATCATCGTCATCTTCGTGTTCCACAAATTTTTGTGACAATATCCAGGTATTTATCTCTCTTTGTGCTTTCTTTCATTTTCATTCTGTGGTCCATAGGAATAGCAAAATTTTGTTGATTACAAATTCTTTTCTTTTTGATAACTGATATTATGTCTGCTCTATTGACTGGGTTCGGGTGATCCGTATGTATCATGAAACCCCAGAGAATCTTATGGGTCTCATTTTCTAGGACAAGTTCTGGTTTATGCATCTACCCTTTATAGACATAGTAAAACATTAATCTCTTGCACAATTCCCAGTGGATCCCCTTTCCTAACCTTTTCCGCTTCTTTTGAAAGAGATTCAGAGTCTATCTTCAGGTTTCATCTTCTAATCAATGACCACATGATCTCATGAGCAATTTCCATCGTCTGTCGCTAGAAGTATACATACAGTTGTTTTTCTTCCCATTTTTTTTTAAATTTTCTTGGTTTTATTGTTTTACAATATGTCCTTATTTTTTTTCTGTTGACATTACTGTTATTGGATGCTACAATTTGTCTTTCTTTGCTCTTTTTTGCATATCCCTCGTGCTCCTGAATTGTTGCCACAATGCATTTCCTACTTTTTTATTGACACATGCAGTCTATGTGGTATCTACCAATAAGAGTTACCCTCCTTGTTTGTGTTTATTCCCTTCAATGGAAAGTCTCTTGCTAAAGGCATTGTCAATAGCCTTATATTTCGACCATAATATTCTAATTTGAATAAAGTTTTTTCATTTTTTATATTGATTCACTCTTGATTCGCGTTATCATTACAGGTTATACAGCTTAGAATTCAAAATGAAACACCTTATGCGCCCGCAGCGATTGGACGTTAACTCTAATTCTGATACTACTGAAAAACGTTAGACGCACTGACTGGTGATGTATGAAAATCTAATTCAGACAGTACAGACTGGGAACCTGAAGTGACCGAAAAACAAGCTCGGACTCTTGATTAATTACGTATCGCATAATACACACGAAATTATCTTGGACTGTTAGTCCTATAATAATGTTGTGGAACTGATGCAAGCGATGTATCTAAAACCTGCAAAGATATTTGCTCGCCATTTAGTCGAAACCTTACGAAAAAAAAATGGCGAAACGCTGGAATACAATCTTGATGAATTACCAACTGTGGGCAAGGACAACTTCCGGTCATTGACTGTCGAGGAAGTCAGAGATTATCATTTATTATTATCAAGGCGTTTATTAAAAGCCTTCAAAATGTCCAGGTACGGCAGAGACATTTAGAAAACAAGTCACTCAATTTCAGAAAAGCATTTAAACCAGGCTATACATTTGAAATTACTCAAAAAATCTATGTACAGTCTGTATTTACCCAACCTCTCCACACGGGTAGGATGTGACACAAGGACAATTTTTAAGCGAAGCTTAAAAAGTTTAAATTAAAAGTTCTTCTTCTCCAAAACTGGTTGTCAAACCAAGGCAAAAGAATTCAGTCTGCCCTACTATTTACCCATAGCTGAGGGTAGAATAATTGGATTTATACCTTTCTCAAGGGTATTAGTGTTATGTAAAATATAATCAGCCTCGTCCTAGATTTTAGCTCGTGTCACCGTGCCCATTTCTAAGACGATAACTATTACACCATGAGCACCTCCTCAATCTACGTACCATCTGATACTATTGATACAGCTTTGAGCGCACACTGTTTTTTTTTTTTTTGGTTTTGGTTTTTTTTTTTTTTTTTGTTTTCCCCTCCACTTTTGTAACCCTTTTGTCTAATCGGGATTCTCAGGGCAATTCTGCTATCTTTTCCGAGCTGATTTTTACTGCTGCTTTAACCAATCAAAAATGTCATTTTTGCGGGAATCGTTTACATCCTTGATTTTCTCGTCCGGTTCGAGATCCCACAAACGTGGAAAGTAGGGAAGTTTCTCAAAAGTCAGTCAAACAATGTCTTTATTCACCGCTACAATAACAGCTAAACCTTTTGATTGCTTTTTTTTTTTGGGGGGGGTCTCAATATACATCGGATCTATGTGACTGCTAATAATTCTATTAATTATAATTGTATGTTCTTTTTTTGTCTCGGATTTGAAAATAGTATACTATAACAACTGTTAACCCTCGATCACAATGCCTTGGACAAGACAGAAAGAAGCATTTTGTGTCCCTACTTATTTGGAGACAAACCCATTCAAAATTGTTTCAAAATAGATGCAACAAATTAATATGATAATGATTTATTATTGAGACTAAAAAGTAAAAAAAAAAAGATTGCATATCCCGGAACCTAATATAATAGCAGTTGAAAAATAACATTGATTTAATGTCTCACGATCAAATGATGCATTTTTTTACCTTAGGTGTTCCAAATGACGCTTGTCTCAGTTATAAATCATACTAATGGGTTGATTCTATTTTGAGATACTCTGTATAACAAAATAAATTGATACTAGTAGTCCCTGTAATCATATCAACTTAAGCATTATAATGTCTAATAAAAGGCGGATGTTTTCTTTTTCTAAGTTAAGTATCAATAGTGACTGCTTCTTAATCTCCACACGTTGTTTGGTCGATTTGCAACTCAAAAATATCTCGTAGAGTGGCATTAAATTCTCGTGGATGCAGAACCTCTGCTGTGACATAATAGTGGACCACAATTTTCTTCATCATAATTCTCGTATCGAAATACCCTATGGGGAACACCAAACAGTCCTTAGTATTCGCAGGTTAATGCTGGTTTCTGTACAATATTCAATACCAGAACGCAATTAAATCGAGATAGTACTCGTTTGATGACATGCAGTTTATAAAAGCAGAACGTATGCGAAGCTTAGTGAAAGATTTATCGAAACAAGTGAGTCTATATATGGCTTAGGTATTGATAGTATTTTTTGAGAACCGCAAAAAAGGCTCACAATTGATTACCCACAAACCATTAATAGATTTACCCTATTTGACACGTACCCGTTGCCACATATCGATGAAACACTAGGTGAAATGGCCAAATATGATGTATGCAGTTTGCTGGACTTAAAGAGAAACCATCTCGAGGTGGTGATCAAACCAGATCAGCCCAACACAGATTTCAATGCGAATGGTCACCTCTACCAGTCTTGACTGATACTGTTCGGGGTAGTAAACGGTATGGCATACTTCCAATGAATTATCGACTTTTGCCTCCATTGATAATGGAATCGTATGCAGGCACAACTACACCGACTATTATCAAAACCTTATGGAGGTGCCCGTAGTGTAATGGTTATCATCGTAGGAAATGGACACGGCGACTCGAGTTCAAATCCTGGACGAGACTGATTGCATTTCACATAGCACTAATACCCTTGGGAAAGTTATGAATCCAATTATTCTCCATCCAGCAATGGGTAAATAGTAGGACAGACTGGGTTCTTCAGCCTTGAGAAGGAAAACTCTGAATTCAAACCTGTTAAACTCCGCTTAAAACTTGACTTTGTGCCATATCCTACCCGAGCGGAGGTGTTGGTAAATATGGATTATCAAAACCTTAAAAGATTCATGGTAGCTGTCAATAAATATAAACTCACACTGAATAACGAAAAATGTTCCTTTGGCGTAATCAGTAATAACTTGATGGGTACACTTTGAGCAAGGGGTCTATAGCACCAGTTTCTGAACGATTAAACCCACCCACAAAATTTGGCAATTCCTACTATCATGTCTCCTGTTTTCTTGTTATCTCCGCGAATCTCTCCTTATTTTTTTAGAAAAGATACGTCCATTAGTACAACGGATAGTTTTCCTCTTTTATTCGGGCCTATTAAGGATTTCTAAAAGAATTCTCGATTGTTGACATGGATTCTAATGCCCCATTGCGACCTCCTTAAGGCAATCTGTTTGTTCTATTGCTTTTTTTTCCAAATGACCTTGTGTTACGTTCCGCTCTCTGACCAAACAAACGACAACACGGAATATACATAACAATATATATTTATTTTCTCGACGGACGCTTGCGTGAAGTAGGAGCAGTCAGGAGAGGAATTTGAATCGTTCGTCTATGAGGCTAGGACTCTTCGATGTAAGTAGACGATGGCCGAGACAACGCACACGGGGCAACGACGGGACCAGCTTTCATGAACAGCGGAATTTTTTCAGTCTTCTGTTCAATTCGTCGGCCTTATATTACCTTCAAACTCCCACGCAGAGATATGGACCCGCCTCCACGCCCCCATAATTTCTTCCAATATCTGGCGATCGGGATGTGTTACTTCTGTCGTCTTTGGAATGGCATGTGTGATCGTCATCGAGCGGAAATAACTGTCATGCAGTTCACAGGTCACTCTCTTCCGGTGCATCACTTTGTGACGACACAGTGAGATTTTTTACCTTGTCTCATATTGTCAGCCAAGCTGTATTTTACACTTGTTGCGTTTTGAACAATGACGCTGAGCAATCGAGAAGGAATTATACACAATAGTAGAGGTATTCGGAAAATGGAGATATTATCTAACTGAGCTCTATTTAAGACTTATTACCGACCAAAAAGTCTATTGGATTCATGTTTAACACTAGAAGAATAAGATAAAATGATAAAATAGCAAAATAGAAGATTGAACTGTGCGGGGTTTTTTTTTTTTAGACATTATATACCGTCCTAATAGTGTTCTATCGAAGTTGTGTAGCTGGATGGCAAACGCTGATTTTCTCCGGACCTTCCCCAATGAACTCTATAATCCTGGCATAACGATGATACTATTTACCAAACCCCTCCGCTCGGGCAGGATATGACACAAGGTCAATTTTTAAGCGGAGTTTAGCAGGTTTGAATTCAGAGTTTTCCTTCTCCTAGACTAGTTGCCTAACCAAGGCTGAAGAACCTAGTCTGTCCTACTATTTACCCATAGCTGGAGGGAGAATAATTGGATTCATACCTTTCCCAAGGGTATCAGTGCTATGTGAAATGCAATTAGTATCGTCCAGGATTTGAACTCGTATCGCCGTGTTCATTTCCTACGGTGATAACGACTACACCACGGCATAACGATGATGAAGCATGAAATATGCACAAGAAACTTGCCATAATCCAGCAACGACTTAAAAGAAAAGCCTGTCGCACCTGCAGTTGTTCAAACCTAAACCAGAACGCTTATAAAAGCTACCCAACCATTTGCCTTTTGAGATACTGGGTGTTGACTTTAAGTGTCTTCTACTATTAAAAACAAGGAATCGATATATGTTGAATGTCATCGATGAATATTCGCGATTTCTATTCACATTTCCCTGTCCAGACATATCAGCAAACTTGATCATAAAGTGCTAATCCCAAAAATAGAAAATAGACCACATGTCAGAGCAGCAAGGATAACTCGTTCACGGAGCTACAAACAAAACAATCTGTTATAATCCCCGGGGTAACGGGTAATACGAAGGCTATAATGGCATTATATGTATTTACCGACCCCTCCACACGAGCTGGATGTGACACAAGGTCAATTCTTAAGCATAGTTTGACAGATTTGAATTCAGAGTTTTCCTTCTCCAAGACTGGTTGCCTAACCAGTGGTAAAGAACCCAGTCTGCCCAAATATTTACCCATAGCTGGAGGAAGAATAGTTGGATTCATACCTCTCTCAAGGATATTTGTGAAGTATGTGACATGCAATCAGCATCGTGCATGATTTGAACTCGTGTTTCAGTGTCAATTTTTTACGACGATAACCATTACACCACGAAATATATAATGCCATTGTATGGAAAAAATGCTGTTGAACGACATGAACCACAAATGGCATATAACTAACTAGGAGAATATCCTCCCTGAGTTTCTGAACGCAATCGGAACTCTCTTATTCACAGCAACGAACGCTACTCAACTCTAAAGTTTTCTCTCACTTCATCGAAAGGGCTCGACAGGAACCTTGCTCCTTTCCTGGGGATCAAAACCTGAAACGTTTCTACTGAGGCGCTGGGTTCACCAAAATAAACACAACTCATTGACGAACGAGGTTGAACTAATTGAAGCAAATCCCCGTTATGCACCTGATCAGAAGGAAACAACTGTCCTCTTCATAGACCTGGCACCTGCAGGAAATGTTACATCACCAAATATAACTCACGAGTAAGGGACCGCATCCCATGTTCCTAGAACGCCAATCTCTAAAATAATATAGTCTGAATGGTCTCTATTTTCCTTCAGATTTCCAACTTTTCTTGTCCCCTTTCTAATTCTTTGGGGAGCGTTCCAAGTCCACCAACTACTACTGGTATCACCATCACCTGCATGTCCCTCTGATTTTCTTTTAGTTCTCTGGCAAGGTCCAAGTATTTTTTTATCTTTTATATTTTTTATTAATCTTTGTTTATTCTTTATTTCCCTCTGCGGTCCGCTGGAACGACAAAATCTAAAAGACGATACGTTCGCTGTTTTGTTTTGTTTTTTCTTTTCTTTTCTTTTTTTAGTTGTCTAAATTTCTAAGACGAAGTTTGATGATTTTTATCATTGAGACTTTTCGGACTATTGTCTTCATCTTTACTGTTATTTCCACAACGTTTCGGTCGATATGTCCTCCAGCATTCTTCAGGTGTTTTCGTTTTTTCTTATTCTTTTTCTTTTTTTTTTTTCTTTGTGAAAATTAGCACCAAGACTAGTTTTCTGGCTGGAATTAGGTGATCTGCTCGTATCTCACAATCCGAGATGATTTTATAAGTCTCATTTTTTAGGGGAGATTTTGATTTGTGCAAATACCATTTGGTAGTATGGTCGAAATTTGCTGTTTTGCTCGATTAACAGTGAATTACTTTTCCCAACTGGTCGTGCTTAGTCTTGCACTCTTTCTTTGCTAGTTTGCTGCATCTTTCCCCGTAAAATTTACGTATCGTATTCTGTTGTGTATTATCAGTTGTCGCTTTAAAATAAATTATCTTTATAATCATCTATATTATTATTATTTGACTCCTTTGACAGCAAATTTCTTCAAGTCTCCAAAACTTTTCTTAATATTCTGTTCGATCTTAAAAATTATGTGTTCTGGATTGTCTCCACTTGTCCTCTGATTTCTAAGTATTCCAATAATTTTACAAAACCAATGGGATTTATTCCGAGTGCAAGATTTACAATTAGTATTACCATCACCTTTATGTTCCATTGTGGTTTGTAGTTCTCCAGCAAGGTCTAAGAACTTATTTCTCTTTTCGTTTTCTTTTGATTTTACTCTCTGGTTCGCCGGGATCCCAAAGTCCACTATTCAGCATGTTCTCTATTTCTTTTCTTGACTATCACTAGGTCTGGTCATCTCGCCGAGATGAGGTCATCTGTTGATTATTATTATTATTATTATTATTATTATTATTATAGTTTTTAATACCAGTTTTAACTGATGGTCTTTCACTGAGGTCTGAGTATTTGTCTTTCTTTTTCGTTTTTTTTTTTTTCAAATTGTAGTTCGGCAAAATCCTCAAAATAACAAGTTATTTTTCTTGTTAATTAACATTAGGTTTCGTTCTGGGATTAGTTGGCTCGTTTGTATCTCAAAGTTCCATAGACTTTTATGGATTCATATTTGTATATATACCATTTATTTGTATTGTTAAATTTGAATCGTTTGGACAATTTTCAGGTGATTGTATCTCCCGCCGAGTCATTCCAAGCTTTTTACTGTTTCTCTATCATTTTGCTGTATTCGCTTTTAATGTCTAATCTCGGTATCCACATTACTCACACTTTCTGTTCTATGACATATTATCAATTTTCGCTTTAATGTATTTGGTTGCCCAGTCGGCTGGGAGTGGGGCTGTAGAATACACCGACTGTTTCTCGGCAGAAGGGTAAGACCCCCACTAACGAGTGTCCCGGATATGACACTAAATAATCTGATAGTGAGACTCCAGTAATGCTGGAGCTTTGGGGAATGCGGAGTACCTCTTCATTTGCATCGCTCCCAGGTCCACTCTGGGTCGGAGTTGTAGCACCTGATAGGATCCTATGGGTTAAATAAAACTAAACTGTGAACTAATGATAAACTGAATTGTTGAAATAGAACTGTTTTTTCATTAAAAACTCTGTACTTATACAAAACCTAATTGTTTGATATGGAACTGTTTTTGAAATTGAAACTGTGTACTTATACTAAACTGAATTGTTTGAAATAGAACTGTTTTTGACATTGAAACTGTGTACCTATGCAAAACTGAATTGTTTGATATGGGACTAATTTTGACATTGAAATTGTGTACTTATCCTAAACTAAATTGTTTGAAATGGAACTGTTTTTTGACATCGAAACTGTACTTATGCAAAACTGAATTATTTGATATGGGACTGTCTTTGACATTGAATCTGTGTACTTATGCTTAACTGAATTGTTTGAAATAGGACTGTTTGTGTGTATAAAAATAGATTTGGCATTTATAGCCTACAATGGTTGATTCACCATAAAACCCTAACCAAACCAAACCAAATTGGTATCATTAGTCCTTATAGCATTATTTTTGCCGCCATTAAAAGCGATTCATTTTCTTTCTTCAGGTTTCCCCTTCTTAGGGATGTCCTGGTCATTTCGTGTGAAATCTCCTCAGTTAGCCGCTAGAAGTATACATAATTTTTTTTCTTCCTATTAATTGCTTTGAATATTTGGTTGTTTTAATGTTAGTCGTTATATTTATATTGCTGTTGTTGTCTGTTGTCATTTGTAATTCTTGGCTCTTTTTGTGCATTCCTTCAGTTCTCAAATTTAGTGTATTCCTTGAGTTTTTGATGTGCCCTGGCTTTGCTCCAAGTAGGAATACCGTCAGCAGGCCACAAATAGTCTCAAATCTTGACTTCTGGATTAAACAACTGAATAAGTGTTTGCATGACGTAAAACCAACCTATTTTGAAAAATAACTAAATTCCTTGCAAAATCATGGAAAGAGTATAGATATTTATTAGAGTTAGCTTTCTCTGGTTGAGGAACTCACAGTCGGGGTCTAACTCTATGTAACTTTAATACCCACAAACATTTATTTATAAATGTAAAGTTCCATGTTTCCTCTCCTCGATCTTGTCGACTGACATCTGTTGAATCATCAAAACTACATAATTTATGAAAAGTTGAGTGGAACCCCTTGACGAAGAAGAATCATATCCGTAAAAAGAAAAGAACATGAACAGCTCTCTTGTGATGTCAGTCATATTGCAGTGAAACCTGTTCAAGGCTTCCACAAGAAAACAAAGTGATATGATATATTTTGTTGGGGCGATAGAAACATTACATGTTAAGCTGTGATAAAAGGTTAGATATTCTTTTGGTGTCCACAAGATATTAATCGCCAGCTTTTGATATCTTTATCTGTGAAGCATAAATTGATAATTTCATGAAAAGAACAGCCAATTGGTACATTCATGCAAGTTGTTTTTTTAAATTTTGAGATACTTTGCAAACAACAATATTTGACTTACTTCGAAATTTTTGAAGGATCAAAACCTAAAAATACAATTTCTTAGCCAATTAGAATCTGAGATAAATCAGTAGCTTTTTAAATCAAATTTCGAGCCCAGACCAAATAATATAAATCAGCAAAGAAATAAATATTTCTTCAGTTAGTATAGAATTGTATATACTTACTCAACTAACAGAAACTATGGAATTGTCTATACTCACTCAACTAACAGCAACAATGGAATTCAAGAACTGGAGGAAATTCAATAGAATTCAAAAAGTGGAGAAAATTCAAGAACAGGAGGAACACACAAAAAGAACAAAGAATTACTAATGGCGACAGATAATAACATTTGTCAGCCAGAAGTTTTGGGCATGAAAATGATAGGCATTATACTATCTAAGTATTATATAGATACTTCTTATGGATTCTCTCGACACCGATAGCAATTAGGTCTCTCCACCTCTAATGTATATATATATATATATATACATATAATTTTTCAAGATACTGACAAAGAAGGCTAAACACTAATGGAATTGTATGTACTTACTCAACTAACAGTAAGTATGGAATTGTCTATACTTACTCAATTAACAATAACAATGAAATTGTTTACACTTACTTATCTAACATTTAGTAATGGACTATTACTTGCTCAAGACCTTTCGATTTATTTCTTTTTAGTAAAAATCTACATTCATTTCTTTTAAGAATACATTAAATTTCAACTTCGTTCAATTTTTCTTAAATTGATAAAATGTTTGTTTAGCGTCAACATATGAAAATATCCCCTTCTGATATGGTATCAATAGCAGTCACATATACGAGGTTTCCAGACTTTTAAAAATTGTCGTAGACTCTTGAAAAGTCAATATGCTATTGCTATATATCTTATGAGATGACAGACCAATTTTTATGATTTCAGGTTCAAAGGAACAGCTAGAGAAGCAATTGGAATATACCCTACTAAAGCTTGATTGTCACAGCTGGTGAATTTCAAAAATGCAATCTGACACGTTCGAAGAATGATGTGCTATAAAATTATGTTTTAAACTTGGAAAAAATGCCACAGAAACGTATGGAATGCTTCAGACTGCTTTTCGACCACCTTGCATGAATCGAGCATGGGTTTTGAGTGGCATAAGAAATTCAAGGAAGGCACGGAGTCTGTGAGGGATGATGAGAGGTGTGGGAGGAGTAAGGAAGTCAATAGACCAGAGTTGATTGGCCAAAGGCTTAGGGTTAGGGTTACATTGTTTAGGTTTTAAGGGAGTTCAGGAAGAGATTCCGTCGGAAGAGGCCAGCACTCTTCAAATGGGCTCTGTGGCATTTCCGCCAGGACAACGCACCAGTCCACAACTCCATCATTGTCACAGACTATTTGACCAAGATGGTCATCAAGACACTTCCACAGCCTCCCTATAGTCCTGACCTTGCTCCCTGTGACTTTTGGTTATTCCCTAAGCTCAGAGGCTGTCGTTATAAGACCATTGAGAAGATGAAAGAGGCTGTGACGAAGGTTATTGACACGCTCACACAAGAGGCCTTCCCTGGGGCCTTCCAGAGGTTGTTGGAACGGTACAACAAGTGCATCGCAACAGGAGGAGTTTCATGTGTGTACTATTAATAAAAGTGCTCATACGAAACCTATCGTATGCCCCTCGTATATTAAAGCAGAAATATATTTTCTCTTTCACAAAGGGACCAAGTTATACTAAGATTTTTACACGCACAAAATATGTCTCTTTATTTTAAGCTAATAATTACTGCTATAATTCATGGCACGAATCGTAAGTATATCAATTGAAAATACCTGTGTTCTGACTAATTTTATCTTTGCTTTAAGAAATAATTTGTACTTTTGATTTTTCAGCAAAATTTTCCCTCAGTTTAAATGAATAAAATATACACATTTGTAGATAACATTTCTATTTATTTTCTCCATTATCCGTAACGTATACACACACACACACACACACACACACACATATATATATATATATATATATATATATATATATATATATATATATATATATATTCCTTTCTATTCCAATCATACGTAATAATAAAGGAGTATGTCAGTCAGAGCAGTTAAAATTAAAAAAAGCGATATTGGATTAATGTGTCAGTATAGATAGGTAGATAGATTGATAGATAAGATTAGACAAGATTACATTAGATTAGATCATCAAATTAAAGCCAGTAATTAAAATGATGGAACAGTAGAACATCGATCAAGTGATGAGTATTATAAAAGCCAAGGTCGCTCGTCACTGTATCCGCATGGAAAAACTCTGTCAACGCCGCAATAGGAGGGGTAGGATTACTTATAGGACCTAGAGCATTAAAAACGCTTAATAGCGTTAAGAAAATACAACCTAGAATGATGGCAGCTACTTTTAACGGCAACCCCAGAGCAACAATCATCTCATGCTACAGCCCCACCAACGTTAGTGAAGAAACTGAACTAGTCACCTTCTACGATGAGTTATCCTCACTAGTGCGTAGCATCCCGAAACACAACATGTTAGTCATTGGCGGAGACATGAATGCCCAAATCGGGAAAAACGGAAACAACAAATACAGCCTCCACAACACGTCAAATAGGAATGGGCAACATCTAACAGATTTCATGATAGAAAATAGATTAGCATGCCTCAATACAAACTACCAAAAAAGGAAAGGAAAACTATGGACATACACGTGCGCAAACAATACTAAAGCTCAGATAGACTACGTCCTTATAAACAAAAGATGGAAAAATAGTGCAATGAATTGCGAGGCATACTCCTCTTCTGAGGGTTTGTCCACCGATCACCGAATAGTCACGGCGAAAATACGGTTAAGCCTACGTAAAAACGCCAAACGATCAGCGACCACCAAACACTATGACTGGGCCCTATTGAACAACAAAGATATAAGAGATAAATACGTATTAGAATTAAGAAACAGATTCGAAACACTACAAGAAAGGACGGAAAAAAAAGTACACCAAACGACGAATATGAAAATTTCGTCAATGCACACCACGAGGCAGCAGCAAAATACATTCCAACAAAACTTAAAACTAAATATAGAGTCCCTTGGGAAACTTTAGCGGTGAGAGAAAAACGTGCACTAGTGAAAACAGCCTCCAAAAACTATCGAAAAACCCAACAAACACAAATGCCTTAAAACTAAAAACGGCACAATATCAATTAGTAGGCATGTATATAAAGGAACAGACAGAATACATTCAAAATCAGATAGATAAGATTAGAGACTCAGTGGAAGATAGACAATCTAGAATAGACTGGCAAACAATAAACGAAGTGAGCAGAAGAAAGAACACAGCCAAAGCAAAACTGAAAGCAGCAAACCAACAAGAAAGAATAAAACTGTGGAAACAGCACTTCGAAAACCTACTAGGAAACCCACCAAAAATAACACAGGAACCAATCACCAGAATAATTAGCAAACAAATAGACATTAAACTAGGACCGTTCACACAAGAAGAACTCGACTCGGTTCTCAGAAAAATTAAAAATAGGAAAGCTGCAGGGCTGGACAAAATTCCCCCGGAAGTATGGAAGACCAGACAAATCGACGACATACTGCTCCGACACTTCAACGCAGTATACAATCAAAATCCGATAGATAGATGGATGAAGGGATGCATACTCCCCTTCCCTAAAAAGGGGGACCTCGGATTAGCCAAAAACTACCGAGGCATAACACTTACATCCATAGCAGCCAAAATCTACAATGCCCAATTACGAAACCGCATAGAACCCAAAATCGACAACATACTTAGAAAAAACCAAAATGGCTTCCGAAGAAATAGATCCACGACCTCACAAATATTAACCATCCGTAGAATCCTTGAAGGTGTACGGGCAAAAAACCTACAAGCGACATTAATATTTGTCGACTTTACCAAGGCTTTCGATTCCATTCACAGAGGAAAGATGGAACAAATCCTACTAGCGTACGGCATACCTAAAGAAACCGTAGCGGCAATAACGATTCTCTATAGAAACACTAAAGTAAAAGTACGATCACCGGATGGAGACACAGAATACTTTAACATTGTAGCAGGAGTACTAGAAGGGGACACGCTAGCTCCGTACCTCTTTATCATTTGTCTAGACTACGTACTTAGAACATCGATTGACAAAATCAAAGAGAATGGCTTCGAACTGACGAAGAAAAGAAGCAAAAAGTACCCCGCAACAACAATTACCGACGCCGACTATGCCGATGACATAGCGATACTGGCAAATACACCAGACCAAGCCGAAACACTACTGCATAGTTTGGAACGAGCAGCACCAACTATAGGCCTCTATGTTAATGCACACAAAACGGAATATATGTGCTATAACCAAACGGGGGACATCTCCACTCTAGAAGGAACCCCTCTTAAACTAGTAGACAAATTCTCTTACCTAGGAAGCAGCGTCGAATCAACCGAAAAGGACATCGAAACCAGGTTAACGAAAGCATGAACAGCTATCAATAGGCTATCGATTATATGGAAATCAGACCTAACCGATAAAATGAAACGCAGTTTCTTCCAGGCAGCGGTCACATCGATACTGCTATATGGATGCACTACATGGACGCTAACAAAACGGCTGGAGAAGAAGCTAGACGGCAATTACACAAGAATGCTACGTGCAATCTTAAACAAGTCCTGGCGGCAACACCCCACAAGACACCAACTGTACGGCCACCTGCCCCCTATAACGAAAACTATTCAAGTTAGACGAGCCAGACATGCAGGACACTGCTGGAGAAGCAGGGACGAACTCATAAGAGATGTACTCTTATGGACCCCCACACATGGCCGCGCAAAAGCAGTACGACCAGCACGAACATACATTCAGCAGCTATGTGAGGATACAGGATGTTGTCCTGAAGACCTACCTAGGGCGATGAACGATAGGGAGGAGTGGCGAGAGAGGTTCAGGGATATCCGTGCTACCAGCGCGATATGATGATGATGATTAAGTCTAACACGTTTATGCAATCTTTTCGCTTCTTGCTTTGAAAAATGCGATAAACGTTGAGTACCGGAAAAGTGGTTCATGCTTTATGATTATAAAATGTGTTTTCTTGTATATAACTGACCTATGAGTAAAAGCCAGTTTTTAATACCTTTATCTGTGAAGCATAAATGGATAATTTCATGAAAAGAACAGCTAAATAATAATAATAATGATGATGATAATGATAATGATCTTGGCCATTAGACCAGACCTTGTGTTGATTAACCAGAACACAAGACCTTAGTCATGACGTGGGTTTTGCTGTCTTTGTGATGCACAGGGTATAAATAAAAGGAAACAAACACAAAACTTGGACCTTGCTAGAGAACGAAAAAACTGAGGCACATGAAGGTCACAATGATACTAATTATATTTGATACATTATGAATGATCTCGAAAGGCTTGTAGAACGACTGGAGGGATTGGAAATCGGAGGATGAGTCCAGATCATCTAGACCAGAAGTATTGCTAAAGATAAGCTAGAATCCTGAGAAGAGTCTTGTAGACCTTAAGAGACTTGCTGTCACTCAGACTCGAGTCAAAGACTACTAGCTAATGGTACTGTGAAAAATTCATTAGAAGTAAAATTGTAATTCGGTCTCCCAGCAGATCACATTGATAATTTGATGATAAGCAGCATTTTTCGTAAAAGGAATTTCTTATTTCATAAACTAGAAATATTAGGTATTGGATTACGCAACCATCATCTTAATATTAGTGTTTGCTTGTGCTCTTAAGTTGGGAAGGTCAGAAGATAGTGCTGTTGTTCGTCCTTCTTTCTTTTTGTTTCTTTCTTCTGTCGTCTTCTAAATATTATTCAGCCCTTTGTCGTCGACGCCCTCTAACTTAAATTGGTAGCTGGAGGTGTAGGAATAGTCTTACTAGTACAAAAAGATTTGGTCTTCTTTTCCTTCTATTTCTTTCTTTCCTTTTTTCATTCTTTTTTTTTTTTTTTTTTCTTGTAAATATTATTCTGTCCTTTGCCCTTGTAGGGACGTGGGAGTAGTCTTACAAGTTCAAAAAGGATTAATCAGCTTTAGAAGTGTTTATACTAAGTATGGAAATAGTCGTGAGTGTCAATGTATGATTCACTTTTGTTCAGGAAATCTTACTTTCAAAGTTTTCCCAGGTCAAGAAATGACAAACTTCAGTTGACAATCCGCCTTGTCTGTATCCCCAACTGATGAGAAAGAACCTCCAAAAAAGGCAGGTTCTGGATATGATACTAAATTGTATCTGATGGTGAGGTTTCCCGTACCTTTTCATTACCATTACTTCCAACTCTACTGTAGACGTAATCAGAGTCGTCATATGTTCGCTATCAGAGACAAGACTGAATCATTTCTGGAAAGCAAGAATTTAGAGATTAAGGATTGGCTATATATAAAGATATTCAGGGAAATATTTTAAAACTTTATCTAGGTCAACGACCAGAATTACACTCTGAGACGGTAATGTTTTGCATATATATATATATATATATATATATATATATTTGTGTGTGTGTGTGTGTGTGTGTGTGTGTGTGTATGATGGAAAGGGTATGAACCACCTGAAACAGTTGAATTATAATGAAACAATCAATTTTGAAAAATACTGTTGTCAGCTTGATTCTTGAGACGACACTTTGCTTAATAAGCGAGCTTCAGCAATCAATCAGAAAAAATAAATCATTTCACTCTTGCACAACTAAAATTACACTTTGCTGAATGTACCCAGAAAAAGATTCTGAATTTGAATGTAGAAGCGTTTTTGTTTTTTTTTTGTGGGGGTGTTTTTTCTCTCTCATCCACCCCTCTCTTAGTCGGATTATTAACTTTTTTTGATCTTTACATTATTTCCTGAACGGAAAACGGTACACCAATTACGAAGAAGTTTTAACAAATGGGAAAGATACTTTTATGCCAGCGGCATAAATGAAATGTCTACTCGATGGGATCGTGTAGTGGAAAATTAAGGAAACTATTCACGTAATTGAATTTATAATTTATTATCAAATATAAGTTAATGAATCAATTGAACAAGGTGTAACCTAAAAAATTTTCAAAAATGAATCTTTATGTTTTTGATTTATTTCAAAATTTAAACTTTAAAAGGAGTCATGTACACACCTGATTAAATTAGATAATAAGATAATGATTTCTAGACGTCTACACTGCTGTTTAGTTATGTGCATATCCGAAGATCTTATTTAATAAAGTTATGATTTCTAGACGTCTAGACTGTTGACAAGATGAATGCACGTCTAAGGTAGAGCAAAGTAATAATTTTTAGACGACTAAACTGCCGATTACATGTGTGCACGTCTGAAGAATTTCTGTAATAAAGTAGCAATTTATAGACTTCCCTGGTTCTTAGATGTGTGTCACATCTGGGTTACACATACAATAAACTAATGATGTTTAGACGTCTAGACCGCTGTCTAGAATTATGTACATCTAAGCATCTTATACAATACTATCATGATTTCAAGACCTCTGTTGTCAAGATGTATTCACATCCAAACAAATTATACTATAAAACAATTTCTGGACGTCAGGACTGCTGTCTAGATTGGTGCACATCCAAGCAAATTATACAATAAAGTAATGATTTCTAAACGTCTGGAATGTTATCTAAATTTATGCACATCTGAGCAACATAGACAATAGAGTTATGATTTCCAGATTTTAGTGCTTTCTAGATGTACGTCACATCGGAGTAACTTATACGTTTGATTAATGATTTCTAGACGTCTACACTTCTTTCCATATATGCGTCACATTTGAAGACTTTATTCAATAAAGTAATGATTCCTATAGGTCTAGACTGCTGTCTAGATTTGAACACGTTTGAACCACTTATACAATAAAGTAATGATTTCTAGGCAGCTATCTTGATGTGTGCACATCTGATTACTTTATATCATAAAGTAGTGATATCTACACGTCTCCTCCACTGTCTAGACGTGTGCACCTCTGAACAACTTTAATTATAAAGTAGTGATTTCTACACGTCTACTCCACTGTCTAGACGTGTGCACCTCTGAACAACTTTAATTATAAAGTAGTGATTTCTACACGTCTACTCCACTGTCTAGACTTGTGCACCTATGAACAACTTTAATTATAAAGTAGTGATTTCTACACGTCTACTCCACTGTCTAGACGTGTGCACCTCTGAACAACTTTAATTATAAAGTAGTGATTTCTACACGTCTTCTCCACTGTCTAGACGTGTGCACCTCTGAACAACTTTAATTATAAAGTAGTGATTTCTACACGTCTTCTCCACTGTCTAGACGTGTGCACCTCTGAACAACTTTAATTATAAAGTAGTGATTTCTACACGTCTTCTCCACTGTCTAGACGTGTGCACCTATGAACAACTTTAATTATAAAGTAGTGATTTCTACACGTCTACTCCACTGTCTACACCTGTGCACCTCTGAACAACTTTAATTATAAAGTAGTGATTTCTACACGTCTACTCCACTGTGTAGACGTGTGCACCTCTGAACAACTTTTATTATAAAGTAGTAATTTCTACACGTCTTCTCCACTGTCTAGACGCGTGCACCACTGAACAACTTTAATTATAAACTAGTGATTTCTACGCGTCTTCTCCACTGTCTAGACGTGTGCATCTATGAACAACTTTAATTATAAAGTAGTGATTTCTACACGTCTTCTCCACTGTCTAGACGTGTGCACCTCTGAACAACTTTAATTATAAAGCAATGATTTCTAGACGCGTACTCCACTGTCAAAACGTGTGCACCCCTGAACAACTTTAATTATAAAGTAGTGATTTCTACACGTCTTCTCCACTGTCTAGACGTGTGCACCACTGAACAACTTTAATTATAAAGTAGTGATTTCTACACCTCTACTCCACTGTCTAGACGTGTGCACCTATGAACAACTTTAATTATAAAGTAGTGATTTCTACACGTCTTCTCCACTGTCTAGACGTGTGCACCTCTGAACAACTTTAATTATAAAGCAATGATTTCTAGACGCGTACTCCACTGTCAAAACGTGTGCACCTCTGAACAACTTATATGATAAAGTAATGATTTCTAGACGTCTACTCTACTGTCAAGATGTGTCCACATCTGAACAACTTATATTAAAAAGTAACGATTTCTACACTTTAACTCCAGTATTAAGACGTGCACCTCTGAACAACTTATATGATAAAGAAATGATTACTTGATTTATGAACTACTGTCCTTATAAATTATCGCAAATGTTCGATACTTTTGATTATCATAGTAAATAGTTTTTTCCAAGCAATATTTTTGGTAAAACACAGGATTCTGCTATTACATTTACCAGACTTTGGTCTGTTTACATTTATCATTTTTTAAGTGAAAATTCAACTCCAGAATGAGATTTTTAGACGTGGAGACCATTAAAAGCAATTCTATGATACAGCTTGAAATCGTATCAAAAAAGAAATTGAAAAGATATTTTGACCAGTTGAAATCTCTCGACAGTAATGCGTTGAAAGACAAGAAGAGTATTTAAATGAAAACGTTGATCCTATTTACCCAACCCCTCCGCTCGGCCAGGATATGACACAAGGTCAGTTTTTTTAAGCGGAGTTTAAGAGGTTTGAATTCAGAGTTTTCCTTCTCCTAGACTAGTTGCCTCACCAAGGCTGAAGAACCTAGTCTGCCCTACTATTTATCCATAGCTGGAGGGAGAATATTTGGATTCATACCTTTCCCAAGGGTATTAGTGCTATGTGAAATGCAATCAGTCTTGTTCAGGAATTGAACTCGTATCGCCGTGTCCATATCCTGTGACGACAACCATTAAACCACGGGCATCTCCATGCGTTGATTGATGTTTATTAATGGCACGATAGGTATTTATGAAAAATATTCACTTGAACTTGTTCAGTTTTTATGCCTCTACTTATTCTTCACATCCTTCCTTTCTTTTCTTGTATATCACAACCTTCTATTGTATGTCCACTGTTAATTTTTTTTTTCTTTTATGGTAACAATTTTTTTAATTTCTAAAATATCTAAATATTGCAAAGGTCTTTCTTGGAATCCCTTGTAGCCTCTGCGTTTGAACTCCAGCAAGTTAAGCTGAAGCAGTAGCTCGAACAACAACATCAATTTTTATCATTAAGGTTTTTCGGACTATTGTTATTTCCACAACGTTTCGGCCGATATGTCCTCTGGCCTTCTTCAGGTGTTTGTTGAACTCGGGAACCTTCACGGAACTTCGAACTACGTCCTTAATTGAAACCACGGGGTCGCCTGTTCTGATTCCGTTAGCCATAACCGGGTACAAGTGTTAAGTATTCCTGTATTGTTACTCGCCTGTAGTGAGGATTGAACTGGTGGCTACAAGCGTATTAATCAGCAGGACACACGGCATAACGGTTATAGGCGTTGGTTCCCTGAGCTTCTAAGGAGACAATCATCTGAAGGTTGCAGGTTCAATCCTCACGCGCCAAGAAAATAATGAAAAGCGTAAAAAGACAAAAACGGATGAGATAGAACTACCAAATCAAGAAAAATCAGAACGGCCAGAGAAAAAGAACCTTCCAAGGACTTGAGAATATCGGAAGCGGGCCCCATCAAACAAACGGGGACGAAGAAAACTTAAAAAAGAATGTTACAAAAAATACTCGAAATCAAACTTTATATCAGGAATCTCGTTAAAGGGATAAAAACCGGGGCTGTCCCCCTGATAAGGTACTCCGGACAATTCTTGAAGTGGACCAGAGAAGAACTTCAACGATTGAAAGAGAAAACAAGAAACCTACAGATGATGAAGGAGGCCTTACATCGGAGAGAGGAAGTAAACAGACTAAAAGTGTCAAGAAGAGAAGGGGGGGAGAAAAATTGCCAGCATTGAAATTACATCGATGAATCGAAGACTACATGAAAAAGATCAAAGAAAGACTAATTGCAGCAACAGAGACAACACAGACAACACAAGGATAAAAAGGACAACAATAACTGGAAAACAAAAATGGAAAGAAAAACAACTGTATTGATATTTCAAGAAACAAACAAGTGAAATATCGCACAAGTAGACCTGGACATATCCAAGAAATGTAAACTTTATGAGAGAAACTGAATCTCTTCTGATAGCAGCTCAAAACAAAGCCATAAAGACCAACTTTTTAAGCAAAAATAGATAAGACGCAACAAAATAGTTATGTAGGTTTTGTGATGATTGAGACAAAACGATCAAAAGGTTAGTACAAATTGCTCTTTAAAAAAAACACTTGATTTTCGTTGACTTGTAAAATCTTTTGGTGAAGTATTGTTATATTTTAATTGAAGAGTGTCTCTAATCGGCTAAATGTTTTTACCAGGTGCAATTATCTCGAGCTAACTGAAGAATTGTTTAAATTTACCTCGTCACCCTCCATATTGCCAAACGACTTTCTGAATTGACAGACGTTTTAGCCCGGTATTTCGCCGGAAAATCATCAGAAATCTCGTGTAAAAGAATATCACCAGCACATTTAGAACAAGTATAAGAAAGATATTACCATTAAGCTGACTTGGAAAATCTTTTAAGCAATCCACTTTATTAGCTTGGGAAGTAAAAAAAATAGGACAACCGACTTTAACAAAGTTAAAACTTAGGTTTAAATATACTTCCCGGTTAAATTTTATTTCTGTGACCTGCTGTTTATGAACAGTCAATATGACTGTTCGCGGTCACATTTGTGTCAGGTGCGCAGATCAAAAACAACCCCTGGGTCTGGTATAGCCACAATATACCACCCATGATAAAAATGTCCAATTTCAATATTACAAAACGTGGGACCCAGGCAACAGGCTTGGGTGTCATGATCGGCAGGTGCTCTCCTGATACCCAACATGGGAGACCTGATCGTCATCCAGCGAATGTTGGCTGCTCTCTTTTCAGGTACATGAATGACAACATTAGCAACCACAATCAGAGACCAAAATGCAAAACATGGACCAGGGAAGACAATCAACTTGCACTACACTGCTATTTTAGGAGCAACCCTTCACAAAGAGGATATAGGAAAAGAATGATAGAGATCTGGCAAGAATGTGACAGTTTTCAAACTACAAGCCAAAGGCTTGCCGATCAAGTTAGGACAATCATAAAAATAGGGATGGTTTTCTGACCTTGAAATACTAGAAATACACCAAAAAACACAGATGCAAGACAATACAATTCCAAACACATCAAATGGCGCCAACCAAAAACAACATATCAGAAATGAACTGCCAACTCTTGAAAATGAATACGCAACACTACCAAGAAACCCTACAGAAACATTATCACACGAACAGCAGACAAATCTAGAAAACCTAAAAAGAATTATGAATAGTGAGAAGACTACCCTTCCATCATTAAGAAACATAGAATGGAGCACACTTAAAATAGAAACAAACAAAATAAATCAAATACTACCTTACATATCAACAAATAATATAACAGAGTTAAATGAACTAATCTATGCCGGGGCGAAGTTAGTGTGTGAGAAAATTAGGGTCCCCTCAAAAAGCACGAAGAAACAGTCAAAACCAGGATGGGAAAATCGTCAGGAAACGAAAAACAAAATTCAAAAAGAATATCTCAGGAGAACTAGAAAACTACACGTGGCAAAGCTTTCTAACAGAAACCTCATCAAAAGAATAAATACTTTGGCTGTATCCCTCGTTAGATCCTCGGGACCCTTTCTCAAGTGGACCAGAGATGAACTGAGACAAATGGACCAAAGAACTAGAAAACTAATGACCATGCACAAGGCATAACATCCTAGAGACGACGTTGACAGACTATATGTACCAAGAAAAGAGGGAAGAAGAGGACTTGCCAGCATCGAAGACAGCGGAGACGCATCGATACAACGACTAGAAAAACACGAACCAGGATTGATTACGGCCATCAGAAACAATACTGACAACACGAGAGATAACAGAATGATAATGACTAGGAAACAAAAATGCGAAGGAAAACAACTCTATGGGCGTTTTAAACGACTAATAAACAACACTTCACACAACATAACCTGGTCATGGCTAAGAAAAGGAAACTTTAAGAGAGAAACAGAATCTCTCCTTATGGCAGCACAAAACAGCGCCATAACAACCAATCATGTCAAAGCCAGGATAGATAAGACGCAACAAAATAGCAAATATAGGCTATGCGGTAACAGAGATGAAACCATCAATCATATAATAAGCGAATGCAGCAAATTAGCACAGAAGGAGTACAAGGCTAGACACGACTGGGTGGGCAAGGTGATCCACTGGGAAATGTGCAAAAAATTTTAATTTGACCATGCAAACAAATGGTATATGCACAACCCAGCACCTGTCCTAGAAAATGATACACACAAACTCCTATGCGACTTTGACATACAAACGGGTCACCTAATCTCGAGCTGAAGACCAGACCTTATAGTAATCAATAAAAAAAAAGAAAATCTGCAAAATTGTCGACTTTGCTGTCTCAGAGACCATCCAAACAACAGCATAATTGAAAACGGCCAGAATACTGAGAAGATTCCTGGAGACTTGCTGTTACTCAGTCTCCAATGAAAGACCATCAGCTAACGCTGATGTGATAAATTCTAATGAGTAAATAATAATAATCATAATTGACATACAATCGGATCACTTAATCTTGGCCAGAAAACCAGACCTAATAATAATCTACAAAAAAAAAAAGAGAATTTGAAAAATTGTCGACTTTGCTGTCACGGCAGATCACAGAATAAAACTGAATGAATGAAAGGAAGGATAAGTACCTCGAACTTGATAGGGAATTGAAAAAACTATGGAACATGAAGGTGACAATTATACCAATCATGATTGGTACTTTTGATACAGTAACTAAAGGATTATTAAAGGGACTGGAGGACTTGGAAGTTGGCGGATGAGTGGAGACTATCCAAACAACTACATACAGAATACTGGGAAGAGTCATAGAGACTTGAGAAGACTTTCTGTCACTCAAAATCCAGTGAAAGACCCTCTGCTAAAACCGATGTGAAAAACTATAATAATGATAATAAATTCTCTGTGATTTTGAGATACAAACAGTTCAAATAATTCTGACCAATAGACCAGACCAAGTAATAATTTAGAAAAAAATAACTTGTTCCTCGTGGACTTTGCAGCTGTAGCAGACTACAGAGTTAAAATAAAAGAAAGAGAAAAGGGAGACAACTATGGGGATCTTACCAGAGAACCAAGAAAGCTATTGAAGTTATTGATGACGGGGATACCAACTGTGACTATGTGATATAAAAGAGAAACGGACAGTCCCCAAGCGCCGTTGTCTCTATGTGCAATCTTAAGTTAGACATTTATGAACTATCACTGATAATAGCACTCATGGTTTTATAAGTATAGCAAACCATAATATATATATATATATATATGTAGAGAGAGAGAATGGGGAACAGGGTCTGGCAGAAAAAGAGATAAATTTTAAAAATCTACAAAACAAATAGAAATATTTCTTTTGTGTTATTTATTGTTTGGTTGTTCTTAAATCGTTTTGACCTCAGGTCATTGGCAGGCAAAAAGTTTAAGAACATTTTTGCTTTAAGATTTTTACAAAAAATACTTTTTTAGAGTATATTTTTCGTTGCTTTTTTCTGTTTTAACATAGTTTATATACTTAAAGTGACAATGATATGGTAACGTAGCATATTCGTTCGTTTTAAATGATTGGTTTGAGTTGGTTTCTTTATTCCTTTATTCACAGCTGTACCAGCTTCGTGGCTTATTTAATGTCAAAGCTCTCCTTGTAGAAAGACAATTGTAGTACTATTTAACCCATAATTGAAGGATAATTTCCTAAGGATATTCGTCCGAAAATTAATGTCATAGAGCGACTGGGATTCTAACTCGCAGTCTAGCATGTTCCCCTATGAATCAATGCATATTTACCCAACCACTCCACACGAGCAAAATGCGACAAATAATCAAATTTTAAGCGGAGTTCAACGGATTCAAATTCAGAGTTTTCCTTCTTTTAGATCGGTTGCCATACCTAGGTTAAAGGGCTCAGTCTGTCTACTATTGACCGATTGCCAGGTATGTGATAATAATTGGATGAGCACTTTCCCAGGAAGCAATACTGAAATCTAAACAGCCTTCTCCAGGACATGAGCTCGAATAACCGTGTTCATTTCTTATGATGAAAACCATTACACCACGAGCTCGTCTTTTTATTTCTCTATCTCTATCTCTATCTGTTTGTCTATATCTCTCACTCTCAGTATATATATATATATATATATACATATATATATATATATATATACCAACCCCTCCGCTCGAGCAGTATATTACACAAGGTCAATTTTTAAGCGGAGTATAACAGGTTTGAATTCAGAGTTTTCCTTCTCCTTGACTAGTTGCCTTACTAAGGCTGTAGAACCTAGTCTGTCCTACTATTTACCCATAGCTGGAGGGAGAATAAAAAGATTCATACCTTTCCCAAGGGTATTACTGCTATGTGAAATGCAATTAGCTTGGTCCAGGATTTGAACTCGTGTCGTCGTGTCCATATCCTACGACGATAACCATTATACCACGGGCACCTCCGCAATATATATATATATATATGTGTGTGTGTGTGTGTGTGTGTGTTTGTCGGACAAAGATATAAAATGATTAAATAAAACTCCGATGAAAAATTAATAAATTCCTATTTCTTCTCCAAATTAAATGAAAGTTTGTTGAAAAACAGAAATTACAAAATCTTTTCTTGTAAACAAAGATAGAATTAGTCAAAGTGCAAATATTATAAGAGAGGAAGAAAAGACTATTGCATGAAATAGAGCAGTTTTTGTCAACCTTACCTAAAGGGAAATATTTTGCGTATAAAAGTTCTGTGAGTAAGTGTGTCACTATATGTGATAGAAAATGTAATTACGCCGTAAAAGTAAATGCGGCCGCCGTTAATTTTTAGCAGCAAGCTTAGGCTCTAATATTAGTATTAATAATGAAAAACATCTGCGCAATTTAAGACAGTTAAGTGATGTTGAAATAAAATTCATCTTTGAAAGAAAAGAAAGTTGAATTTTCACTCAAAAGACATGAACCGAAAGGTTGAGTAGATATAGACCAAGTCCATACCTACCAAGAAAAATGCTTATTTCTTCGCTATTCATAGCTAGATAGGCTCGAAATCAGATTTAAAAAATTGATGAATTATCAATGAATTTAACTGGTCAAAAAATGCATTTTTAAACAATCTAGGATGGAACAGATTTCTTAAATTATTTTTGGTTTTGATCCTTCAAGTTTTTCGCTGCAATTCAAATACTGTCGTCTGCGAAGTATTTCAAAAAATTTTAAAACTAGCTTTTACAACCCTTGAACCCATTCTTTCATACGAAAATTCCCCCTTTTTAGTATAGAATCAATTGCCTTCCCATATTTATATATATATATACATGTGTGTGTGTGTGTGTGTGTGTGTGTGTGTGCGTGTGTTGAAAAGATAGATTTGTCGTGAATCTGACGGTATGATAGAAATATGTGAAAACTTTGGATGAATCAATCATTTATTATCTTAGATGTGTCATATTTCATTCGGCTTTATTTCATCACGAACTTCTTCAGACTGAAACTATTTTCAGAATTTTTCTGCTTAAAAGCATGTGAGGAGAAATGATAAGATGGTGGAGGGAACATAATTGTAACAGGAAAGCAAGGAGGGATTTAAAGTCAGGTATATCAAGTTTCATGAAAAGTTTTTTTTTTTATCTTTTGTTTTGAAAGTGGAGATACATTTTAGGGAGCCAATAAGGAAAAAGTAGGGGAAGGGTTTGGATGAAAGGGTTTTTGGCATGACTTGTTTCACGGAAGGATATTGACTATAATGTGATGTCGCAGAAAATTGTCTATATTGTGGTGTCTTGCTTGTAATTGGGGTAAGGAAGGGCTAAGAGGTGAAATGAAAAGGAAAGACAAAAAGAAAAGGATTCTTATATTATGGTAGCTCAGAGTGAATTTTTTTCCTTAACAAACTCTCCTGCCTCCTGGACAAAAGCAAATGGAAACAAATCGGACTCCTAGAAATGGTCGTAAACGTAACTCACATTCAAATCTCCACCACCGAAATGGAAGCCCTCTGCCTAGGGCTAAAATTTGCAGCAGGCATATATAAAAATATCATCGCAAACATTACACTAGACACCTACCAAAACTGCGACACCGATTGTTCCAAAGGTTTCATTCAAAGAATCATCCTTACTGCTACCTCACAACCAAATAAACCATCACTCCCCAAAAGATATGAACAGGCATTGTCCAACCCAACCCAAAACCCGAACTTCATCATCTCTCCAGCCGATAAAAGTAGTGATGTTGTAATCATGTACAAACAGAGATTACGTCGACAAAATTAATTCACTTCTTCAAGACACGATCACCAATGTAATATCTAACCTAAACACCATTAACTAAAACATTACCCCGCCCCTCAACCAACTTTTCAAAAAACTCATAAAGAACCAAAAATCTAGGATATGCCTCTTCAAACACCACCCTACAATCGCAACATTATATGGCCTACCCAAAATCTGCAAACCGACACCCCCCTACGACCCATTATCTCCAGCATCGGTAACGTCACCCACAAAATAGCTCGCGCTATAGCAAAAATATTAAACCCCCTACTCGGCAGAATCATCCCCTCACACTTCAAAAACTCCAGAGATTTACTTAATAAAATCGACATAAACATATAAAACAAAACTATGAACAGTTTAGACATTACTTATTTCTACACAAAAATACCAATCAAAAATGCCTCAACCTTCTTACTACTCACTTAAGAAAAATTAAATTCAACTCACTACTATCCATAAACACCATATTCAACATCTGCAAACACATATCAAACATGACCTATTTCAAATTCAATAGCAAATTCTAGGAAGAAAAATATAACCTCTCCATGGGAAATCCATTTAGCAAGGTATTAGCCTGTCTATTTCTATAATTCTTAGAACATCAGCGAAACCCAACGCAATCAAGAAAAAAAAATTACGAACACAAACGATCCCAAAAATCTATCTCCACTTTCAAAACAAAAAATATTTTTTATGAAATCTGATCCATCTGACTTTAAATCCCTCCTAGCTTTCCTGTTATAACTATACTCCCTCCACGATTTTATCATTTCTCCTCACATGCTTTTAAATAGAAAAACTCAGATGACAGTTTTTGTCTGAAGAAGTTCGTGATGAAATAAAACCGGACGAATTATCACATATCTAAATTTGCGATAAATGTTTGAGTTATCCAAACTTTCCTCATATTTCTATTATATATATATATATATATATATATATACAAATATCAAGTTTTACGGCTTATCAACCCAGATAGAGTTGTTCAAATTAATTTAGAAAATATAGTCTCCAATTATATTCGCAGCCAAGATTTATGTACACAATCATTTTAAACATTCCATGATTAGTCTTAATATCATTTTTTAAGAATAAATTTAATTCAAAATTATTTCTGCTCAGTAATTTATTTGTTTATATATGGGACCGTAACTGAGTTAGGGGAATTTTAAAAGATATTTTTAGTAAAATAAGGGCGCCTTAAATGCCATCAAATACGGTAACTTCTCAGACGTAAAATCATTCGCCCTCTGTTGTCTTAATTTTCAGCTCTTTTTTTTTTTTTTTACCTTTGTCCCGTTTTCTTTTTCTGCCTTTTATTTTTCCTTCTTTTTTTTATTTTGTTTCCTATTTCTTCTTTCTAACAACTTTCTTCTTTTTTTTTCATTCCTCGATTTCTTTTCATTTCATTCTATTTTTTTGTTTTCCCTTTTCTTTTCTATTTTATTCTTTCTTCCTTTCTTTTCCTTCTTCATTTTTTTTTATTTACTTCTTTATTCACTTCATTTATTCCTTTTCTTTTTCTTTTATTTTCAAAAGTCTTTCTTTTTTTTCTTTCTCGTTTTGCTTTTCTTTTCTTTTTTTTAGTTTTTCTTTTTGTTCTTTTCAAATGTTTTCTTTTTCTTTTCTCTTTTCTTTTTCTTCTTTCTTTTCCATTTCCTACTTCACTTTTAATATTCTCTGTTTCTTGTTTACTTTTTTTTCTTTCTTTGCTCTCATTTATATACATTTCCCTTCTTTTTTTTTTTTCCTTTTTCTTTTATGCCTTCTAAAATTTTCTTTTCGCCTTTCGTTTTTTTTTCTTTCCTTTTTCTCTTTCTTTTTTTTTTTTTCTTTCCCTTTTCTCTTCCCTGTTCATTTTCTATTGTCTTTCATTTTCGTTTTCTTTTTTCCCACTTTTACTTTTTCTTTTCTTTTTTTTTTCTTTTTCCTTTTTTCTTTATTCTTTTTCTCATCGTTTAAACCTCTTTTCTTTTTTCTTTATTCTAATCTTCCTTTTTTTTCTTTCTTTTTTTTTTTCTACCGCTTATTCTCTCTTTTATTTATATATACATTCCCTCCTTTCTGCTTCCTTCTCTTCCCCCTTCATTCATGCATTCATTTTCTTATATTTTTCCTTGATATTTTTTTTTCTTATTCTATTTTTTTTTCCTATTTTTTTTTTATCTTGTCATCCAATATTTTGCAACCCACTCAATTTTATCTATAAGGCTGAAACGAAATCAAGAAAAGATTTATAACACTTCAAGAAATACTTACCTAAAAAAATTCTTTACTTTTTTAAAAACTGATTCATATTCTTTTTTTTTTCTTTTTTTTTTTTTGCTTCTTTTTAAAAGGTTTTTTCACAGTTTTTATGTAAACACCAGAAAACTTTCACCGCAACTTTTTCAACTTTTACACCTCTTATTATTCGTTCCAGCCGATTTTTTTTTCTTTCTATCGCATCTTTTCATTGTATGCTTCTCGCTTACTTGCTTCTATTTTTTTTTAATTATATCTTTCCACTTCTTTTTCCATCATTTTTCTTTTTCACCTTTTCTTTCTTTTTCTTTTTAAATCTGTTTAATCTTTTTCTTTTCATTTTCTTTTACAAATATTTTTCCACTTCATACACCGTATACCATTATGATTATAACAGTATTTAAAAAAAACTCTCATTTGAAAACTTCTAAATCGGCTCACGTCTGTTCAGAATCTATCATGCACTTGTACAATCACTCTCTATGCTTATATATCTACTAAATGTATATTTGTATGATAAGTTGTTTGCTTGTTGGCTTGTTTGTTTGGGGGTTTTTGGTTTGTTTTGTCAGTAACCAGAAGCAATAGGCTAAGTGAAAAACCACAAAACCTTTCTCACGGACACGCTTTCATAGTTTCACTGGCAACTGTTAATATCTTCCCAGTCTCCATTTTCTGCTTTTTCAAATCTTTCCATGTTTCTAGTCTTTCCATCTATTTTTCAATTTATTATTCTATTCTTTCGAGTTTCAATCCCTCTAATATTTATTTTAATTTCTCTTTTTTTATTTCTTTCATTTTCTATTCCTTTATCGTCTATTGGCATGTTGGTTAGAGTGTTCACCAATGGCCCAGGAGACTGGGGTTCAATCCCAGGTCGAGTCATACCAAAGACTCAAAAAATGGTACTTGATGTGTTGCAGAGCCACATAATACATATCCATGCAGAAACATATTCAACACAATAAAGACGAGCGGACATAGTTCTTTAGAAAAATATACCTCTCACTTTATTTGAAAGGGTTCGAAGGGGCTACGAAAGGTATTATTGTTTGAGAGGTGAGTTGGAGACTGAACAGAACTGCAACATATTGACCCCCACTCTTCTGGCCATAGCAGCATTTCTTTCCCGTTCTCCTGAGCTGCTCAACCGGGGGTCTGTTGGGACATGGTTTTCATTCCAGCATCTTCTCTCCAACTGATCTGAACTTCCGGTCGTCGGGGTTATATAATAATTTGGTGTACACCTACTTCTTGCGAGCGTCACAATTCCCACTCATTTCAACCCGTCGACAGTCAATGTTACCCCCTGATATCTTCGACCGGATGCACCTGTTATTTACACAGGTGCATTTCTCATCTGACAGCCTTCTTGCTTAACACTCAGCATAATAAGGTATTGATGAAGGGTAAAGTGGAGCAATCCAAGGAAAGGAGTAGCGCCCTCCCCTACACTTTGGTGTAGTAGCTATTGAAAAGAGAGCCTTCAGGTCACCCTTGACTACAGACGCCAATTCATTTTCGATTCCTTTTTCCTTACGTTCTCTTTTCTGTTCTTTCCATTTTCTTCTCTTTTTCTATTCTTTCTCTTATCTCTTCCTTTTTTTTTTCTTTTCTCCTTATCTTCGATTTCTTTTTCTACTTTTTCCATTTTTTCTTTCTTTTTCTATTCTGTCCATTTCTTGTTACCTTTTCATGCCTTTTGTTTTCTATTCATTTTTCAGTTCTTCGTTATCCAATTTTCTTTTCCATATTTCATTTCTTATTTTAAGAGTAAGCAGTGAAGTATTTAAAGATACGAGTAAAGCTTGATCTTACCAAAATAAAGAATGTACCCCACGTATTGTGTCCATTATAAATTTTCTCATAATTCAATGACCACAGAAACAGAATTACGGGAATAAAACAACATAGGTTCTAATACTTGAAATAAGTTGTTTCTCCCTCTCTCTCTCTCTCTCACACACACACACTCTCTCTCTCTTTCTTTCTCTCTCACACACACACACACACACACACTCTCTCTTTCTCTCTTTCTCTCTCTCTCTCTCTCTCTCTCTTCCTACATCTGTCTCCCTTTTTCTTTCTTTCATTTCTTTGTTCTTCTCTTTATTTCCTTTATTCCATTTTTCATCCTCTCTTGCGTGTATTTGTTTATTCCATTTTGTTTGTGATATCCCAATTCAAATAATAAAAGTCTCTTTGATATGACATTAAACAGCACCATTTCTGGATCTCCGGTGAATTTGGAATCATTTCTACTAGGTTCACCTCGACATGGATTACTAGTTCCTATTGAGTTTCAGTCTGTAAATAAAATAGATCAGTTTGAGAATAATTTGTATCCAGTAAAAATGGCGAAAACATACGTGTGCAAATTATTTATATTACATAGGAATACGTGATAACATATCACCATCATCAACATCATGTCGTGCCGCCAGCACGGATATCCTTGACCCTCTCTCGCCACTTCTCCCTATCGTTCATCGCATCGGGCTACATCCTGTATCCTCACATAGCTGCTGTATGTATGTTCTTGCTGGTCGTCCTGCTTTTGCCCAGCCATATGAGGGGGTCCATAGGAGTACATCACTTAAGAGTTCGTCCCTGCTTCTCCAGCAGTGTCCTGCATGTTTGGTTCGTCTAACTTGGATAGTTTTCGTGATGGGAGGCAGGTGGGCGTATAGTTGATGCCTTGTGGGGTATTGCCGCCAGGACTTGTTCAATATTGCTCGCAACATTCTTGTGTAATTGCCGTCTAGCTTCTTCTCCAACCGTTTAGTTGGCGTCCAAGTAGTGCATCCATACAGCAGTATCGATACGACGCAGCCTGAAAGAAACTGCGTTTCATTTTATCGGTCAGGTCTGATTTCTATATGATCGATAGTCTATCGATAGCTGTCCATGCCTTCGTTAGCTGCGTGTCGATGTCCTTTTCGGTTGATGAGACACTGCTTCCTAGGTAGGTGAATTTGTTTACAAGTTTCAGAGAGGTGGAGATGTCGCCTGTTTGATTATAGCTCATATATTCCGTTTTGTGTGCATTGACGTGGAGTCCAATACCTGCGGCGGCTCGTTCCAAACTATACAGTAGTGTTTCAGCTTGGTTGGTTGTATTTGCCAGTATCGCTACGTCATCGGCGAAGTCGACGTCGGTAAATGTTTTTGCGGGGTACCTTCTGCTTAATGGTACAAATTATTTGCTTGAAATAGTAATACTTGATATCATATAACTGTGTGCGAATTATTTGAAGAAGATAATTATACTTGATACTAAATAATTATTTGCGAACAAATAATTTTAATAGACACCGTTTTTTATACATATTCTTAGTTATTTCGCGCGACATATTCATTTTTTTTCTTTTTCTTTGAGTGTTTCATATTTTTCAAAGCGCATATTTCCATTAACATATAACCATTCACTCTAATTTGCTTTCATGTCAAAAAACCTTCCCATCTCTCTCTCTCTCTCTCTCTCTCTCTCTCTCTCTCTCTCTCTCTCTCTCTCTGTCACACACACACACACACACACACACACTAGAGAAAGAAAGGATTGCACTGGATCGTCGAAAATATAAATAGTCATAATTGAATAAATAAAGTTGAATGCATAAAGTTATGAATCTGATTAAAATGAATCCAATTTCAGCATTAAATAAGGGGTTGATATGCCGTTAAACAATTAAACAAAACAAAACCAAATAATACGAAATATATTTTAAGACGTTCACATTATTCATAAAACCGTAGCGTCGGCCAAGAATAAAAAGTTACCTCGATCACTGAAATAAAATCTGTTTTAATTAAAAGATACCCAAGTGCTATTATTACGAGACACTACTCCAATGCTATCCCAACGATAAACTAAATTAATACAAATCATATGAAAAATATAAATCAATACTATTGCAATTTTTTGACACTTTATAATGGAAGCTTCATGGCTACCAAAACAGATTATATTAAATCGAATGAATAGTATGTTTTTGAAGAATTAAATGTTCAGAACAAACGTTCTATTATAAAGATACAAACAGAATGGTTTGTACCGTAGTTACTGATAATTGCTATGTTGGTGATGGCTGGTCGTCTGATGGAGGAAGCTAAACACAAAAACTCAACCAGCCTCAAGTGTCAGTGCCTGTTTGTGAGGCCGTAAAATTATTTGGAAATGGACGTCGGACATGATGTGTGGGGTAGCTTCTTTGTTCTTGAAAGAACCAGCTTTTCTCGAATCCTTGAATGGCTCAGCCGCTCCCCATCCACACTACCACCGTTCTCCTCGTATCTACGACCACTAAAGAGACAAAGAATCGAGTGACCCAGCTTCTTTGATTTAGGCTCACAGAATAACGTTCTACAACTACCTAGCATTGATGACATCGTCTGGCCATCCCCCGCCACAACTTAGACGGTCGATAGGGTTTGTTGGCCCGGGTAAGTTCTGGTTAACTGCAGTTTTCAGACTGGGGTGCTAGATCAAACATTTCGTCTTAAACCGAGGCTATAAATTCCTGTCCTTCTATTATACCATTACAATGCTACAGTTTTTTTAACTTGATAAAATATGTACATGAAGATAAATAAAAAAATCAAAGATATATCAAAATTGAATACAATCACAAAAATATTAATGGAAAACACCGGATACAATGAAATATATTTTAACGGAATGCAAAGATCTCGCCCATTCTCGAAGAAAATTTTGTTGCTTAAAAAGTATAAGCAACCTAATAGAAACAATAAATCTTAATCAAAAAATCAACTACGTAAAAAATATAAAACAAAAAAACAACAAAGTTCATAGACAAAAACCTCTCCAATAAATAGATACACACACTAGGATGCACAAACCCTCAATAGAAATACTGACTTCACTGTTTTGAAAGAACCAACCCCATACAACTATACCGAATATTCAACTATCAACAGAAGCATCACATTTAATAATTTGCATACAATTTTACAAGTAACAACCATACTCCACAGAAGAATCAATAAAACATAAATGTCTTCGGCTTAAATTGTCAAAAGGGGTAACATTCCGTAAAATGCAACCAACCAACTCAGAATATAATTCATAGTTACCAAATATTGAAGATGTTGAAATAAATGCGTGTAATTTTAATGTGTTTATTACTCTAATAGCAAGCAACTTATTCATTGTCTGTAATTTAACAAGGACAATTGTAAATCTGTTTGTATCCAAGAGACATTAGGTTCATACATCGTTTACTGTTATATTTTAGCCCGTAGAAACGTTGGCCTCAATCTGCCAGTGAAATATAATAACCTACATGAAAACAACACTTACTGATAATATTTGAAAAAATATATTTAAAGATTAGCATAATTAAAGCCAATAATAACAGCAGAAAATTAGGCCATAAGAACTACCTATATATAAGAGGTATTCTTTGGTTTCTTAGTTTAATGGCTTATCAGCCTTTGTTGGTTATTTAATGCCAAATATGTTGCCCTGTCCGCTGGGGCTGTAGAAAACACCGACTGCTTTTCTGCAGAGGGGTAAGACCCCCTCCCAATGAGTGTCCTGGATATGACACAAAACAATCTGATGGTGAGGTTCTAGTGATGCTGAAGCTTTGGGGAATGCGAAGCACCCCTTCGTTGCCATCCCTTCCAGGTCCACTCTGGCCCAGAATGGTAGTACCTGATAGGGCCCAATCAATGGGTTAAATAGAACTGAACTGCATACTTATGCTAAACTGAATTGTTTGAATAAGAACTGTTTAACTAAACTAAATAGCTTAAATAGAAATTTTTTTGACGATTAAAATTTACTTACATTTAAACAGCGTACTTACGCTAAACTGAATTGTTTAAAATGGAACGGTTTTTGACATTGAAACTGTACTTACACTAAATTGAATTGTTTAACTTAGAACTGTTTTGACATTTAACTGTGTGTAAAGAAAATCTGTACTTATACTAAAGTAAATTAGCTGAATTAGAACTGTTTTAAGAATTAAACGGTGTACTCATGCTAAATTGAATTGTTTGAAATAGAACTGAGTATTTGCATAAAAATGGATTTGGCTGGTTTCTTTTGTTTAATGGTATATCAACCGATGTAGGTTATTTAATGCCAAAGCCATTCTCCTAGAAGAACAGTAGTGGTACTATTTAACCCATAGCTAGGAGGATAAGGGGTTTCATACCTTTCCCAAGGGTATTTTGCCCGAAAGTGAACATAATAGCGCAACTGGAGCACGAACTCGCGTACTACGATTCCGCAGTCCATCGCTTTAACCATTACGAGGACACCCCTATGGATTTGGCGTTAAATAACCAACAAAGGTTGATATGCCATAAAACCCAACCAACCAACAAACCAACTAATGCCAAATGTATCTTTGTGGTACTATTTAATACATAGTTAAAGGATAAGGTGGGTTCAAACCTTCCCAAGGATATTCATCCGAAAGGGAACATGATAGCGTGACAGGGGTTCGACTCGCAGAAGGACAGTAGTACTACTATTTATAGGGGTATAAAGACTCGTATAGCTTTCTCAAGGATATTAGTCCAAAAAATGAATATTATAACGCGATTGGAGTTCGAACCCTCTCAATACAATTTCAACCTAGAATCCTCACCAATGAAAGGTGTACTAATTTTTATACTGCAAAATATTCATATTTTTGGTTAAAGAGTTTCAGTACTACAAAGATTGGTAATAAATAATATCTACTTCCCTCGGTAAAAATTATGAAATTAACACACTTAGTGGATTTTCACTTAGGCTTTTCATTTATCAGTAAATTAATAGCAGATAAGAAGGAAAACATTTTCTTATTTAATAGGCGAACATCCTGGCTTCATAAGATATCTCTTAAACAAACAAGATTAGATTATTCAAATTAATGGTATAATTTTCCCAAACTATGGAGAGGTAAACATTATGAAATAACCGAATATTGATTTGGTTTGGTTTCTTTGTTAAGTGTTGTATAAAACTTCGTGTTTTATTTAATGCCAAAGATACCCTTGTAAAAGAATGGTAGCGGTACTGTTTAACTCACAGCTGGGAGATAAGGGGGTTCATATCTTTCCGAAGAGTATTATTCCAAAAGGGAACGTGAGTGGAGGGTGAAATCCCTAACTACGATGTCACAGTCCAGCACTTTAACCATTACGCAACTGGCACTTCCCCTCTCCCAAGTACTGAAGAAAGAATAATGGAATTCGTTAGCAAAAACAATACTTAATTGCACTAACTCAAGCTTTTATGACTGTCTTCATTCTTTCAGACATGGATTTCTTTAAGTTAAAGTAACATTCTTTATCAAAGGGACTCAAACTTTTCCATACAGCAGTTCATAGATTTTGAGCACCTCGGGTGGTGTAATGGTTTGCAAGCAATTGTATGCTCACAACCATAATGATAATCAAAATGATATCAATCCAACAGTACATATACAATACACAGGCGAATACAATACAGGTAAATATAGGCGGTAACAGGCGGATGCAAATACAGGCGAACTCCGTTGTTCAGGTACGAACGCATTTATTAATTCCTGACTTCAGTTCTTCGACACGAGGAGAGAGACACAATTCTTAAAAGTCTTCCGTATCATATTATGCTAACAAAACCCCTAACGTTCGGCACATCTCGTGGTGTTTTAGATCTCAATATATCTTCGCTGGTCGTAACCCCAAAAAATTAACCGCCACCGCAACGATAGAAAACTCGACTCAATACCAGAGAACTAAATTCTCTGTCCCAATGGCAGAAACTCAATTGTCTGCCTGCATGGTCCAATCTCAAATCCTCAACCGCCTGGTCGGACCCAAACTTCTTAACACTATGGTCGGACCTTAACTGAATCTTTTTCAAAATCTTCCAAATTCTCAGCCCATCTCTTCTGGACATGACGTCATGCACACTCCAGCCACATTTTCTGTCTGGGGTTTATTATGACAATGGTGATTGTCATATCCTTTGCGCGCAAGCATAAACTGCGCCAATTGACTACACAACAGAACTCTTAACCCGAATAGTTCAAAGCCCAACCATACTGAATGATAAAATATAATTAATGAAAAAGGATTAAAATTTTAAAAGTCGTTCCTTAATTATATAGCAAAACCTTCACGAGTGAGTTCGAGTCTCATTGGGTACCCTATGCATGCGTCCTCGAGTTGCATCTAAGCAGAAAGCTTTGTAAATTACGACAGTTAATTGATTTTCTTCGGTGGATGAAGCCTTCTCGTGGACCTCTGTTTGTATATCCACTGTAAACATCCAGCTGGATTTTGATCCAGACAGTCCTTTCGCCGTCATTGATTTTATTTCCCTTTCCCGATGAAAAGTTTTATTCCCCTTTTCACTGTGACTAGATGGGCTATCGTCGTGAAAAATAACTTCACCATCGCGAGACTAATATTCTATCAACGGAATGAGAAATCCAGGATTTTAAAGTGTGCACATATCTTTTAAGAGACATGCAACCCCGTATCATGAATAATATGAGAAATTTACTTAGTTTCTTCAGGCGGTCATCTTTATATATTTCATCTGAAGGGCATCACAAAAGTTTCAGCATCATTGCCTTGGCTAACACAAATTCTTGATTCATCAGTGAATATCACATTCATCCTATTTTCCATACACCATGACTGTTTTTATTGAACCCACGAAACCTCGTTTTCTTCTGCTTCTGGGTTAGGAGTGATGTTTGTCTGGCTTCTTTACATGTAAATTTAATTTCATTCAACCAAATTCTTAAATATCATATTTACCAACCTCTCCGCTCGGCCAGGATATGACACAAGGTCAATTTTTAAGCGAAGTTTAACAAGTTTTCCTTCTCCTAAACTAGTTGCCTCACTAAAACTGAAGAACCCAGTCTACCCGACTATTTACCCATAGCTGAAGGGAGAATAATTGGATTCACACCTTTCCCAAGGGTATTAGTGCTATGTGAAAAGCAATCAATCTCGTCCAGGATTTGAACGCGTGTCGCTGGGTCCATTTCCTCTGATGATAACCATTGCACAACGGGCACGTTGACAAACATTGACTCCTTTTTGGACCTATGCGTTTTATTCTATGTTTTCAATGTTTAACACATTTCACTTTGCGTTTTCTATCCTGGCACTTTAATGTCTTTCTTTGTCTACCAGTAAGTTATTTCTTTTTAAACCACTCGATTTCTTATATATTTGCATCAAATTTTAGACACAGCTGTCTGAGAACAACAAACGTTTTCCGCCATAACCCACTGAGGATTGCCTTCTTGAATGAGTTTCACAATTCTTTTTACGGGTGTTTCAATTGACAGTTCTTACAATTAGATATGCCCAACCACTTGTTGAGGTCCTTTAACTGTAAATCGATTTTAATATATAGGCTTCTGCTGGTATTTGTTTAGACAGTGCAAGTTACAAGATCGTAGCATAATTTTTCTCCTCGATATTAGGTTACTGCATATTTTCTACTTCATAGCTTGGGAAAGAAATATAGTTTTAATTTAAATAATTCAATCTAGCGTGTTTAAGAAATATTTTCTGAAACCAGAATGTTCAGCTTTTCAATAAAAGTTGTTTTGCGCCGTATCAGTTATTAGTTATTTTGTACTAAATAAAAAAAAAGCGAAACATTTTCTAAGTGTGCTAATTCTATAATTTTTTTTCCGGGGGTAATATGTGAAAGCTGAAATAGATAAGTCGTAGGAAAATAACAAATGTAGGCTATGTGACGAAAAAAAGAGGGACAGAAAGAGAGAGAGAGAGAGAGAGAGAGAGATGGAGAGAGAAAGAGAGAGTTTGGATTGGTTTGATTTGGTTTAGTTTTACAGTATATCAACCACTTTTTGTTATTTAATGCCACGTCCTCTTTATATATATATATATATATATATATATATATAGATTATATATATTATATATATTTCCAGGGAAAGGAGTAGCGCCCTCCCCTATACCTTGGTGTAGTAAGCTATCGAAAAGGGAGCCTTCGGGTCACCCTCGACTATGGTCGCCAACTTTACGTATATATGATTTGTAAGCACATTTTGTTGATAACATTTTTAAACGAGCCAAAGCTCATTCTTTGCACACAGTTAAATGGTTTCAAGTATTGCTATGTATCACTAACAATTCAATTGAACATCGGTAATTTGTTTACACACAGTTAAATGATGAAGCAGTTCTACTTCAAACAATTCAATTTAACATAACTTATTAGTTTGCGCACAATTAAACTGTCAAACTCTTCTATTTAACCAATAGATAGGACCAAAACAGGTATTGTCACTCCAAGTCAGAGTAGACCTGTGAGCAATGGCAATGAAGAGGTACTCCGCATTCCCCAAAGCTCCAGACCTGGAGCCTCAACATCAGATTGTTTTGTGTTATAAACGGGACACTTGTTGCAGGGTTGGTTGGTTGGTTGGTTTGTTTTACGGCGTATCAACTCCTTTTTCGGGTCATTTAACGCCGAATTAAATTTCAAATAATTCAGTTTAGTATAAGTATAGTTTTTGTTTATAAACAGTGGAATGTCAAAACAGTTCTATTTTAAACAGTTCAGTTTAGCATAAGTACGCAGTTTAGTTCTATTTGACCCACTGATAAGGCCCTATTAGGTGCTACCACTCCGGGACAGAGTTAAACTGGGAGTGATGGCAATGGAGGGGTATGCCGCATTCCTTAAAGCTGCAGGGCTAGAGACTAAAGCATCAGATTGTTTAGTGTCATATCTAGGACCTTCGTTGGGGGAATCTTACCTCACTGTAGAGATGCAGTCGGTATATTTTACAGCCCCAACCGACTGGGCTGAGAAAGAGAGAGAGAGAGAGAGAGAGTGTGGGGGGGGGGAAGAAGCTTAGACCACATAATAGGTGAACGAAGCAAATCGACACAGGAGAAGTGAAAGTGCAGCCATGACTGGATAGAGAAGCTTATGCATAGATATTTAGGGAAATGAGTAGAATTGTATTATAATGACAAATTCAACAATCACAAACCAGAAACTCACCGAGAAAATGAGATGTGCAAAATTCTCAGAGACTTTGCGATGCAAATGGATCGCCTAATCCAAGTCAGAAAACCAGAACTAATTACAATATGGTAAACCAAAGTGAAAAACAAACGGAATAATTGCTCTATTCTATTTTCAAAGCCGAGGTTCACCGGTTTGAATTCGGAGTTTTCCCTCTCCTCGACTTAAGAGTCCAGTCTGTCCTACTATTTTACCCATAACAGGGGGGAGAATTGTTGGATTCATACCTTTTCCCGGAGTTTTAGCTCTATGTGAAATGCAAAAAGCTTCGTCCAAGATTTGAACTCGGATCACCATGTCGAATTCTTACGAAGAAATTCATTCAATACCGAACGTCACCACGAGTGACTCTGAATTCGTGATAGGAGGCACTGTTTATATTAGGAGGCAAGGTTTATAACAGACCGACTGTGTCTTCTATAGAAGCATAAAACTCTCCCAAAATGTGATGCCCTGTACCCGGTGAGTAAACTGAGATAGGTAGAGAGAGAGAGAGAGAGAGAGAGAGAGAGAGAGAGAGAGAGAGATGGATAGATAGATATGTAGATCTAAGTTAGGATAGCGTAGACACAGAGTCAGCAGATACTTGGTGACTGACAGTTTCTCACCGATGTGATCATTAGACGAAACACTTTCATCTAAACATGCACTATAACCGATACTGAGCACGGTTTATTTATAAATATAGCAAACTACATTATGAACATAATTATTATCAATATAAATATATATAGAGAGAGAAAGAGAGAGAGAGAGAGAGAGAGAGAGAAACAGACGGACAAACAGAAAGAGAGACAAAGACAGAGAAAGAGGGAGATAGGCTGAAATAGCGATAATGAGCATAGATATATAGCTAACAGTTTTATATCAAAGTGCTGGTTATTTTGGGGAAATATTGAACGAATAATTTTTACTCCTCACATCAGTAAAAAGCGCTGGCTCGAAATAAGATGAATTAGGTTAATTTTGTAGACAAGTTCAGTAAATTCCCTGAGAATATAACTGAAATAAAAATTTCCCCTATGGTACCAATATTAGTGCACTGGAGTTATATACCCCATATCATTAGTTGAATCCCATTGTGTCTACATTTAAACTTATTGGCAGTTATGTTTACCCAGCCATACAATGGAAAGGAAACAATTGCAGACTGATAACTTCATAATACGCCTATTTAGCCTAAGACCCTCTTACATACACACACGTCTATACATATATACACATATATATATGTGTATGTGTGTATGTGTGCTTAAATAGAGGATACACTTTGTCGATCCTCTTTAATAAAACACTCATCAAATAAGTATTTCTATCCCAATACGCGCGCACGTGCACCTTCAATCTCTTTCTCTCTATATATATGTATATGATGGCCATTCATTATCACAATATATAAGGGATTTTTTCGGCAAAAGCTTTCTTTTCGTTTCAGAATTTTTCCCCCATAAATGTAGATTCTGCATTTAGAATTGTCTTATGGCAAAAATCATTTCAATCCCACAGGAACATTTGTTTTGAGGTTATTCAAAATGGCAGCAAATTAAACAGATTGTCCAAAGCTTTTACAAAATTCTCTCATTAAATCCTTGGTGGTTAAGGAGTTAGAATCATGTACAATTTACAGAACTATGTGTGATGTGTACAGAAAAGTTGTAAAAATTGTTATATATATATATATATATAATCATCATCATCATCATTTCGTGCCGCTAGCACGGATATCCCTGACCCTCTCTCGCTACTTCTCCCTATCGTTCATCGCCTCTGGCAGGTCTTCAGTGCTAAACCCCGTATCCTCACATAGCTGCTGTATGTATGTTCGAGCTGGTCGTCCTGCTTTTGCTCGGCCATATGTGGGGTTCCATAGAAGTACATCACTTATGAGCTCGTCCCTGCTTCTCCAGCAGTGTCCTGCATGTCTGGTTCGTCTAACTTGGATAGTTTTCGTGATGGGAGGCAGGTGGCCGTATAGTTGGTGCCTTGTGGGGTGTTGCCGCCAGGACTTGTTCAATATTGCTCTCAACATTCTTGTGAAATTGCCGTCTAGCTTCTTCTCCAACCGTTTAGTTAGCGTCCAAGTGGTGCATCCATACACCCATATATATATATATATATATATAGTGCATGCATATATATATATATATATATATATATATATATATACAGCAAATTGGACTCAGATGGACACTGTCTGTGAGAAACCCGGTACAATGATGCAATTCACATCTCTAGAAATTGACAAAGGGAAACAGCATGTTTTGCATTCATGACGGAAGCTCCAATACGATAAGTTCACTGAGTTTGGATGTCAATCTCACGACAGATTCATATTGATGAAAACCAAACAACCACTTTACATCATGTTGTTTGGTGTGGTCACCAGATATAGTGACTTTAAGGATCTTCTGTTCTTCCTATATGGTCTGATTCAATACAATGGCCTACATAAAGTGCCTGGAGAAGGTAGTGCTTCCTTGAATCAAGAGGATAGCATTTGATAAAAGAAATCAGAGCGATTCTAGACGAGCATGAGAGTCCAATCTTGGCAGTGAGAAATTTTCAGCGATCAAATCACCTGTACATTTATCGGTCTAACACCCCAGAATGCAAAATCGTTAATTACTCTGTGTTGGGCGCGATTGAGAGAGAAATCAACAAAATGCTGTGCAATACCAAAGAGGAACTGAAGGCAATCATAACGGCAGCATTAACCAATTTAAACATGGAGACCGTCAGAAAAGCTTACAGGCAATCTCGAACCCATCTGGAGGACGTGGTTGAAGCCAACGACAATTTCCTAGAATGAATTCAATCCATATTTTTATGCAATTTTAGTAAAAAATATATGATAAAAAAGGTGTCACTGTTATTCTAACTTTCTTTTCATTTAGACAAGAGTCTACCCGTAGCACCCTATATATATATATATATATATATATATGAAGATGAAAAATACTAAATCGTCTGAGGATTATTTAACGTTCTGGTTTATAGACCTTCATTGGAGCGTGTGTAAAACTAAATTTACTCAGATATGTGCTTAAAAACTACAAAATACCTTATTTAAAATAATCCGTCTTCATCGAAGATAGATAGATAGATAGATAGTCAAATTAAGCTGGGTTAGAAAGAATATTAACACTGATAAAGACGGTTAGATAAATTATGGAACATTAATAAAAGATAGATATGAAATAAATAATATAAGCATTAACATAGATAGATAGATAGATCGGAAGTTTTTGATAAATTTTGGAACAAGTTGCATCACACAAATTCAAAACAAAGCACTACTTGAGGAAGTGGAACGTTTTAAAGCTTTCTCACCTTTTTCGTCTAATTTAATCCCTTACACGACCTGATGATGGTCTTTGTGACAATATATGATAGGGCCACGCATTTCGCAGAATGAAAATCTTCAACCACATAATCGTCTAACCCCACGTTGTGTTTGCTTTCTCTGCAAATTGAAATGCATGAGTCAGAATGGTCCCACCAGGAAAGAAACAAAGCGAAATCCAAACAAATGTTTTTTGGGAGAAAAAGAAGCTCGTGGGATCTTTTTTTCACTAGATAACATAACTAAAATCTTATCAGCCAACTGCATGTCTGCCTGTCTGTCTATGTTCACCATTCTCTTGTTCCCCAACCATATATTCTTCATCTGTTCTTTGAGTCCATCTCTGTATCTGTAGTCCTAGCCATCCGTGCTCTGGTCGTATACTGACAGCGTCAAGTAGCGGACTGTCTTATTCTCGCTGTACTGTTGGTGTATCTTCTCTGAGTGACTCTCTGCGTCTGTGTCATCCTGAGTCGGTCACTTACTCACTCGCTGTAATAGCATAATTCTTTTTCACTGATATCCAGTTGACCCCCCCTCTCTCTCTCTCTCTCTCTCTCTCTCTCTCTCTCTCTCTCTCTCTCTCTCTCGCTCTCTTATATATATATATATATATATGAAGAAAAATTGACTACAAGTAATCCAAATAGAAAGTGGGGATTTATAGAGAAACAAAGTCAGTCGACACTATAGCGTTTCGGTTCTGCTGAACCATCATCAGGACTGTGAGGGGTTTTATTAGGGATGTTGAGTGTAGACGGATGTATAAAAATTGTAAAAATATATAAAAATTAGGAAAAGTTGTACAATAAGAAAAGTTGGCAGTTTATGACAAGAAAAATTGGCCGTTTGATCAATGAATCAGCGTTCGTTTCTTTAAAATACGTCACCTGATATTAGAAACATGTGACGTATTTTATTTTTATTATGTCGCTGTCCTGCAAGTTAGCCACTAAAAAATTTGACACCCAAAAAAATGTTTCCTCCTGTTAAAACTGAGTAGGTGTCATTGTCAATATTGCTTCGAAGATATGGAGAATATGAAGTACCCCTTCATCACTATTACTCCCAGGTTCACTTACCTGCTGTGGTAGTCGCAGTTAGGCTCCCATCTATAGGTCAAATAGATATGTTTAAAAATTATTCATATTCCATAAGACTGTGTAAAAAAATAACCTTTTAAGAAACAACACAAAAATATAAGTATGAATATACAATGAACGCAACCCCCTAACCTCTACTGATAAAATAACCCTAGGTAAGCTGATATGCCACCAAAATCAATCTGTCAATCAATCAATCATTCAATATTGCTGACCTACTTCGACGTCACTTGGAAATAATGATCACCAATACATTATGTTAAGTCAAAAGTTTTGCAATATTTTTATTCGTCCTTGTCTGCGGTTTGTATATCAGGTTACCGAAGCAGTTCAAGTCGTCGAAGGTCACCGTTGTTGTTTGTAGTATCATGGTAGATGGTGTGAAGACACGTTATGCATTGCTTTACTCTGTATCTTATTTGAAAACTGCACAGATGAACATGTAGTGGAGTTTAATTCAGGAACTTATGCTTTACGAGTTTGAGCTGGGGACCAAACAAAAATATTTGTAGTGAAAAAGACTAAGGCGGAATCGATCAGAGTATAGTAACCAGAAAGTTCACGAAATTTCACTCGGGTTGCAAGAACCTCGACAATTAGGTAAGATCAGGTAAACCTCAAACGATGTGTTTCGAGACAGTAATCCAAGCCATATTGTCAAATCTGACGAGTGGCTCTCAGTGAGTATTAGCCTAGTTTGATATTTCAGTCCAAAGTAGCTCGTGAAAATGACATCACAATATGGGGAAAAGAATGTAGCGCTGCCAAATTTTACTTACCAAAATACCAAAATATTCCATAACTTTTGACTCCCTTTAGTATTCGTGAACTGACCCAGACAGACATCATCGAAATCCTAACCGCAACCTGAGAGAGTTCTGTAAGGTGATAAACATTCCTAAATCTGTCCAAATCCCAACAGATGATACTATATCAACCTTCATTCACGCTCAAATAATGCCCACGTCTGCAAGGAGCGTGTCCCGTCAGCCCACCTCTCTCTTTTTCACCCGCCGTCAGCGAGGTTTAAAAAGCAAAAGTGACGCTGCGATAATTTTGTGATATTTCATATGCTCAGTCTTTTAGAAGGGTCAACGTCTTTTTGAAATTCTAGCAAAAATATGCACATATATTTAAGTTTCAACATAAAAAAAATATTATATCAAATTAGAAAGATTAATGAAACTAAATAAAAATGCATATAAAAAGATTATACTTTATATTTCATTTCATTTTAATTGATTTCTAAATTTAAAAAATATCCATTGGATTAATTTTAAATGTTTGAGAACAAAATAATATCAAAAGACAATACCATTAATTGTTCATTAAACCCAATTTTATTAAAACCACTATGCAAATTATCTACGCTGTACTATGTGAGCCTTTATTTCTTTGTGATAAATAACACACATTGCAAGATTTTAAGCGTATTAATCCCATGAGCTTGCTTCCACGTGCGGTTTTCGCGCCAGGTGGGCGGTATTAAGTTTATCGCGAGAGGGCCTTCCACTCCAGGGAATATATGCTTAGCGAGACTACGTTTATCGTAAGCATCTGAGGCGCTCCTGAAGGGGTTATATTGATGGACCCAAGCTTTTCTTCTTTAATAGCCACATATGAGTCCTGATTCACGTGACGCTCCCTACTAGAAAATGACCTTATGTCAAATCCTAACTTGCTGAGAAGTCTGTTAAATACTAACGCATAATTCCTCTGGCTTTCCAGGAGCTACATGACGTTCGCACCACGTGGGTGCTATTCAACTAATCGCCATGTCCCAGGGGGTTTCCCTCCTCCCCAGACAATACCTACTTGGTAAAGCTAGTTTATCATTGGCACTTGAGGCCCACCATAATAACTGACGCCATGCGGATCAAACATTTTTTGAGACGTTCAAGTATGAGACTTGATTCGTGCGTGGGCCCTTACTATAACATGACTTCATGTGATATTTGACTTGGTGGGAAGCCGGGTAAATGTAAATAACCTGGGTCGTTTCGAAGTAAATCTACCCCAGCTTGACTTTAATTGAGACATCGTTGATCAATAAGAAGCTAATTAAGATTAAATTAAGATTATTTCATAATCTTTGAGAATATAAAGTAAATAATTAAGGGAATTGTGATGAAGTTTCGATGACAGACAGACAGACTGACAGACAGACCATCACCATGATAATAAAGATGTCCAGTGGAAAGCAAAAGGAATGGTTGTTGGAGAGAGAATGCTATTTAAATAATCGTCGTTGTTGGTCGTGAAAGAAGCACGGTAAACGTACAGAGCTGATCAGCATTATTGGCATCCTTTCATTTTTTTGCGAAATCTTCGGAAATAAACAAAGAATAAGCAAATCTATGTAAACTTTTTGTTTTGCAGTTCTTTATCAGTTATGTGTTATCGATAAACCAAATCTGTTTGTTGTGTTCTGGTTAGTGAACACAAGTAGTTGTAATAATAAGACAAACCACGATATGTGAAGAAAATAGTTATATTTTATGGAAAAGAACAATAGGAACGGCTTTTCTGGTCTGACTCGTTAGCTTATTCCAGACTGATCTCCGCTACTATGGCAGATGGAACAGTTTATAATGCTGAAAAGGTAGGTGATACCCAACACTGTTTCAGTAGATTGGTTCTTTATTTTGCTTCTTTTTTTGTTTACCAGGAGATATTCTACATGATATAGTGAATTTTCTTAAGGGCTAATAATTGGGACCAAGTGAGCGGGAGAGTTAGTTTTTTAAGTAAAGAGAACGAGTAAGAGAGGCGGATGTGCATATTCTGTTTATATATCTGGTGTTGTCTAGTTGGGTGTCTGTCGTCCGAACAACATCTTTTAGAATCTTGCGATGTATCCCGCCTTTGCATCTCACTCATTCTTTCTTTAGTCCCTCTCTAGTCTCTCTTAATGCTATTCTCGGTCTCTTTTGCCTCTGTTCTTTGAACATGAGCGACTTTTCATGAACCCTGCCTCGTAATCGGCCCTGTCGACTGGGGCAGTAGAATACACTGACTGCTTCTCTGCAGAGGGGTAAGAACCCCACCTCGCAACAAGTGTCTAAACAATTTGATTGTGAGTTTCCAGTGATGCAGGAGCTTCGGGGAATACGGAGTACCCCTTCATTGCTATCGCTCCCAGGTCCACTCTGAGCCAGACTGATAACATTGATAGAAGCCTATCTGTGGGTCAAAAGAACTAAACTGTGTATTTTTACTAAAATGAATTGTTTGAAATAAAACTGTTTTGACATTTAAACTGCGTACTTAGTATAAACTGAATTGTTTGAAATCGAACTGTTTTGTATACTAAACTGAATTGTTTGAAATAAAAATATTTTGACATTTAACTGAATGTAAACAAAAGACTATATTTATACTAAGCTGAATTGTTTGAAATAGAAGTGTTTGACTAAACTGAACAGCTTCAAATAGAGATGTTTTTGACAATTAAACTGCGTACTTATGCTAAACTGAATAGTTTGAAATAGAGCTGTTAATTTGTATAAAAATGGATTTGGTATTAAATAAGCCACAAAAGTTGATATGCCATAAAACTTAAACAAACAAATAAAAGTAAGAAAGAGACATTTATTAATTTGTGATGTTTTGGGGGAGGGGGTTAGGTTTGGTTTCTTTGTTTAATAAAATATCAATCTTGGTGGTTTATTTAATGCCAAAGCCATCCTCGTAGAATGACAGTAGTGAGAGTATTTAACCCATAAATTAGAAAATGTAGGGATTCATAACCTTAATATTTCTCGGAAAGTGAATATAAAAGCGCAAACAGAGTTCGAACTCCCTTTCTGCGATACTGCAGTGCACAACGTTCGTCATACAGACAGATGGCACATATGTACCGTTATGGTACCGCAGAGAATTTATATACCATAACAGTACCAAAGAGACCTTCGTACCTCTAGGACCCGGTTGTGATCCTGCTGTAGTGAAAGTTGACAAACGCAAGAAACTCTATTCAACTACCCAAAAATTTATTTACTACAACTTGTAGGGAGTCGCTAGGAGAAAGAAAGAAAGTATCGAAACTGAGACGACAGGGTTAGCTAGGCAAAAAGGAACAAAATAGCATGATGAGAAAGAGAGACCAGACAGAGACCTTGAATTTTCTTCCTGGTTTTCTGTTGAATTTCTAATAAGCTTGTCCGCTGGGTTGAGTCTAGTTTAAGGCCCCCTTTGAAGCACACCCACAAAAATTGGGCTCGTAAATTTTCGTCTCCTTACATCTTCACAACTCGTGTTCAACTGTCTATCTTTAGTTCATCAGGTCGTCTCCGCCCTTCCGCCTGGTGTCAGCAGGAGGAACATCCGCTTTCCCTGGCTCCGCACATGCGTACAAGATCTTGGGACCTCCAGTTTTCTCAAGTCATCCTCAACTAACGCAGTCATTCTCCGTGCCCAGCTGACCCACAACTGCCTTAACCTAAATCACTCAGAGGTCAACTATCTGCTGCTGTGTCTGCCTTTTTCCTTCTATTTATTTCTTTTCTCACTCATTCCTTAGAAATTAGCATTTTGTTTTCTTTATAACTTACCATATCACGTCACACGTGCTCTAATCGTAATATGTCCAAGAAAATAAGACGCCCAAAAGTTCTCTTCGGTTTTGAGTAAAAATGGTTTATCCAAAACAGGCCAGAGCAGATATTGCTTTAAGTTGTAATACGAAACGAAATTGCTTGTTTCAGCAGATCTCAAAGTAAAGGAAAAGGGATGAAAAAAGCCAGATGAATAACAGGACCTTGCCAGAGAGTTAAAAAATTGGGGATCATGAAAATGACAGGAATAACAATCATGGTGGTTGGTTTTACTGCTTGTCAACTTTTGTAGGATCATTTTATGCCAAAGTCTTAAAACTATCATATCACGTAAGTAATAATAATAATAATAATAATAATAACAACTAACAGACAATAATAGCTTCAAGAGATTAATATTGGTATATGATTAGTACAAAGACTTGAGGACTTGAAAATAAGAGGACAGTGGAGCCCATCCAAACTACAGCATTGTTGAGATCGGCGAGAATACTAAGATAAGTCCTGGAGACTTGCGGAGACTTGCTGTCACTCAATATCCAGTGGAAAACAATCTGCTACCGTTCGAGTGAAAAACTCTTTAATGATTAAAATAATAATGTCACGTTAATTGCACGGATTTCTTTGATCTTTGATTCTCTCTCTCTCTCTCTCTCTCTCTCTCTCTCTCTCTCTCTCTCTCTCTCTCTCTCTCTCTCTCTCTCTCTCTCTCTCGCTAGCTAGCTAGCTCCTCCTATCATTAATCACTCTTAGCAATTCCACTAGATAGTCGGCTAACAATGTTGTGTTTATATCCACAAGAAGAAGAAGAAGAAGAAGAAGAAGAAGAAGAAGAAGAAGAAGAAGAAGAAGAAGAAGAAGAAGAAGAAGAAGAACTGTGTGAGAAAGGTGATCCAGTGGCAATTGTGAAAGACATTAAAATTTGACCATACTAACAAATGGTATTTGCCCAAACCAGAATTCGGTTCCCAAAGGCTTGAAAAAGTATTGGAAAATGAAAATCAGAGGAAGAATCGAGACCATTCAGACTACTGAGAAGAGTCCTGGAAACCTAAGAAGACACGTTGTCACTTAGATTCCATTAAAATACCACTAGCTAACTCTGGTGGGAAAAATTTGCCGAGAGCAAAGTAATAATGATAACAATAAAATTCTTTACAGATTGAAAATTTGGCGTTTGCAAGAAACATTAAAATATTAACATTTCTGAATTTACAGGAATTTTCCAGAAATTTATTGTGTCAGGTTAGTGCACAATCTGAGTTTCATAAATAATGCGATTTGATTAGAGAAATAACTGAACCTCGTTCTAATTCCAATGGTTAATTGAAGTTAATAGTAAGCAAATTTTTAATGCAATGTGTAAAAACTCTTTTTTAAAAATGGCTTTCGCTGAAAGCGTTAAACTATTAATATTTCTGAATTTACCCGACTAGTCGCGAAATTTCTAAGGACAAGAATGAATGAATTAAGCAGTTAGATTTCTGTTTAGCCATACGTACGAAATGTGTATATTTAACGACATTTACGTGTGTCTGAAGGAATCTCTATTATGATTTTTTTAAGTACTCAAATTATCGACATGACAGTGCTAGCCTTTAACTAAATAAAAACTTTAAAATTTGAAAGGTGTAGGTAGCTTTAAATATTGCCTTCATTTATTTATTTATTCATTTGTTTATTCATTGTGGCCTACTCACGTGTCCTCTTTTTTTTGTGAGAATACCAGACTACATCTATGACAGAAGCATAGATATTAATCAACCCATGCATTTAGTATAACCACAATATACTACCCATGAAAAATGAGAAATCCAAATTAAGTGCAACGTTGAAATTAAATGACGGTTCAGAGATGAACTCATAAGAGATGTACTCTTATGGACCCCCACACATGGCCGCGCAAAAGCAGGACGACCAGCACGAACGTACATTCAGCAGCTATGTGAGGATACGGGATGTTGTCCTGAAGACCTACCTAGGGCGATGAACGATAGGGAGGAGTGGCGAGAGAGGGTCAGGGATATCCGTGCTACCAGCGCGATGATGATGATGATGATGATGATGAGCCTCGTGGTCGAAAAGTGTTCCCTTGATTGCCAACATGGGAGCCCCCGTTTGGCCTCCTACAAATGTTGGTTGTTTTTATTCCCAGTTCACAAACAAATATTAAAGAACAAAGCATTTGAGAGCAACCAAAGGAAAAATGGACTTGGGAAAATCAGAAAAAATCTCCTCGACTGTTGTTTTACAAGTATTCCTACAAAAAACAGGGAAATAGAAAATAAACAGAAACCGCCTAACCTAATATGACAAGTCAAAGACTTGCTGCCCAAGCAATATTGATTTCAAAGAAAGTAAATTTTTCTGACTTTGAATTACTAGAAATATGAGAACGGGTAAATCAAGTAGAATATACTCAAAGTTGAACGAGTTGAATCCTTTAATATTGAAAAACCAAACCATCACCGAGCCCAGCACTCCTACATCATCCTTAACACGAGAAGAGAGAAAAAAATAGAATTGATAAATAAAAATTTACGTGGGAACATTACTATCCATAATAAATCAAGACTTGAAAAACGTCAAGGTAGATACCGAAAAAGTAAATATATTATTGAAATATATCCCAACTGACAACATTACAGAACTGAACGCGTTAATCTCTGCAGGTGCAAGACTTGTCAGTGATAAAATAGGCATCCCCCAAAGAAAAGCAATTAAAAAAAAACTGGATGTGAAATGAGGATAGAAAGACAAATAAACTAAAACAAACAAAACTACCAAGGAAGATAAAACGGGCAGAAAACCAAAGAAAAGAAAAAAGATCCCACAAAGACAAGCACAAGTATTACAACACAAGTAAAATAAATCAATCAAAAGATATTGACATAAGAAGGTAGATTCAAAAGATACCGGAATAGGGACAAGCAATTCAAACAAAACAGAGCATTCCGAAATGACCAAGCAAAGGAGAAGGAAATATCAGAAACGATTTGCTCAGAAGAATGAGAAAGCTTCTTGAAATAAGGCTCTACAGCAGAAATCTCATCCATGGGATAAGCACCTGAGTATTCCCCTATGTTAGATATTCTGGACCATTTTTAAAAATTGACAAAACCGGAACAAGAAAGATGAGGACTTACACCCAAGAGTTGACATAGACAATGTGTCAAGAAAAGAAAGATGAGGACTTACACCCAAGAGTTGACATAGGCAGACAATGTGTCAAGAAAAGAATGTTGAGGACTTAGACCCAAGATTTGACATAGACAGACAATGTGTCAAGAAAAGAAAGATGACGGCTTACACCCAAGTGTTTACATAGACAGACAATGTGTCAAAAAAGAAAGATGACGACTTACACCCAAGAGTTGACATAGAAAGACAATGTGTCAAGAAAAGAAAGATGAGGACTTACACCCAAGAGTTGACATAGACAGACAATGTGTCAAGAAAAGAAAGATGACGACTTACACCCAAGTGTTGACATTGACAGACAATGTGTCAAAAAAAGAAAGATGAGGACTTACACCCAAGAGTTGACATAGAAAGACAATGTGTCAAGAAAAGAAAGATGAGGACTTACACCCAAGTGTTGACATAGACAGACAATGTGTCAAGAAAAGAAAGATGACGGCTTACACCCAAGTGTTGACATAGACAGACAATGTGTCAAGAAAAGAAAGATGACGGCTTACACCCAAGTGTTTACATAGACAATGTGTCAAAAAAAGAAAGATGAGGACTTACACCCAAGAGTTGACATAGACAGACAATGTGTCAAGAAAAGAAAGATGATGGCTTACACCCAAGAGTTGACATAAACCGACAATGTGTCAAGAAAAGAAAGATGAGGACTTACACCCAAGTGTTGACATAGACAGACAATGTGTCAAGAAAAGAAAGATGATGGCTTACACCCAAGAGTTGACATAGAAAGACAATGTGTCAAGAAAAGAAAGATGAGGACTTACACCCAAGAGTTGACATAAACAGACAATGTGTCAAGAAAAGAAAGATGAGGACTTACCAGGTTTGGGAACTGCGTTGATGCATCAATAGAGAGACTCGAGGACTATGTTTAAACGAATGCATCAAATTAGTTAAAAAAAGGATAAAGCTAGACACGATGAAGAAAATGATCCACTGGGAATTGTGCAAGAAACTGAAATTTGACTATACGAACAAGTGGTATATGCACAACCCAGAATCCTTTTAGAAACGAGACGCACTAATTTCTCTGGTATTTTAAGATACAAATGGATAACCTAATCCCAATCAGACGACCAGACCTTGCGGTACTCAATACAAAAAAGGAGAACCTGCTCAATGGTGAACTTTGCCGTCCCTCCAGACCACAGAGTAAAATTAAAAGAAAGCGAAAAGAGAGATAAGTGCCAAGACCGTGCTAGAGAACGAAAAAATGGAAATAAAGGCAACGGTGATATCAATTGTAATCGGTACTCTTAGGACAATTCCCCAAAGGATTAGTAAAGGGACTGGAAGATTTGGAAATAAGAGGACAAGTAGATACCATCCAAACTACAGCATAATTAAAATCGGCCAGAATACTGGGAATATTCTTGGAAATTTGAGGAGACTTGCTGTCACTCAAACCCCCTTGGAAAACCATCCGCTTACGCTTGTGTGCAAAGCTCTCAAAGTAGTAGATAATGATTTGTTTGCAGAGTATTCCTTCTTAATGATAATAATTTGCACATGATTATCTGGGTTCAAGTATTTCAAGTAATTATGCAACCCAGTCGACTGGGGCCGCAGAATATGCCGACTAAATCTCTGCAAGAGGTAAGAATCCTCGTCCCAATGAGGATCCTGTATATGACACTACACTGCATCTGATGATGAGGTTCCCGTCCTAGAGCTTTAGGGAATGTGGCGCACTTTTTTTATTATTATTACGCCCCGGTAAGAGAGTGGTAGTATCTGTCTGGGTACTACCTATGAGTTAAATAGAAATATTTTATCCTTTTTTTATACTTGAAACCATTTAACTGTATGTAAACAAATGACTGTTAAATTGTATTATCAGTATTACATTGCAATACTTGGAACCATTTAACTGTGTGCAAACGAATGACTAATGTTGAATAGAATTACTCGTGTTAAATTGCAATACTTTGAACCATTTATCTTTATACACATAGAACTATTAGTGTTGATTAGCAATAGTTGAAACCATTTACCTGAATGCAAACAAATGAGCTCTGAGTCATTATTACTTACAAGCTATTCGTTTACAAATCATATATATATATATATATATAGTATTTTTTAGTCAAGTTAAAACCGAGTTGGGAGTAATTCCATCAAGACAAGAAAACCATTAAAAAATGAACATTTAAATTTTCCTGGTAAAGAGCTCAATGTAACTGATATTACAGAGCAATAATTTCTTTAAGAAAAAACAAAACCAGTCACATTAGGATTATAGATTTATTTCCATCCTGTTATGTCTTTTTGATATAAACCAAAAACACGAAAAAAATGTAACACCACTTCTTCAGATGTTATGGATAAAATAAATCAGTTTTTTTTTTCAGATCTTCCAAATCTATTCCGATTTATTTTATCAATAAGATCTGCAGAAGTCCTGTTAAATTTTTTTCGTGTTTTTGTTTTATATCAAAAACACATAACAGGATGGAAATAAATTTATAATCCTAATGTGACCGGTTTTGTTTTTCCTTAAAGAAATATATATATATATATATAAACATGGTTTGACATTGAATAACCTACAAGAGTTGATATACTCTAAAACATATAGCAAGCAGCCAAATGATTATATGGTTCACAAATGACAGACAAGGTCATTATCTCAAATAGAATTATGTGACCCACTGATGGAATCATAGCAGTTACAACCACTTTACGTCAGCATGGTCCTCGCAGTAATTGCGACGGAAGAATGACTCCACCCTTTTCAAAGCATTCAAACAGGATCCTCACCACCTGATACAGTTTAAAGACATAACCAGGACAACTTTCATTGCTGTTTGGCCTCTTAACTCTCTGGAGTGAATGTAGTCTCCATATTATTGGCCTGGATATCAGTGAAATATGCTTAAACTGCACTAAAGTTGATAATAAGATAATTTTCCGTCCAATTTGTATTGCCGAGTCGACTGGGGCTGAAGAATACCCCGACTGGTTATCTGTAGAGGGGTGAGAATCCCCTAACCAGTGTCCTGGATATTACACTAAACAATCTGATGGTGAGGCTCCACTAACGCTGAAACTTTGGCGAATGTGGAGTAAACCTTCATTACCATCGCTCCCAGGTACACTCTGGCCCGGAGTGGTAGCACCTGATAGGGTCCTATCTATGGGTCAAATAGAACTAAAGTGCATACTTATACTAAACTAAAGTGTTTGAAATAGAACTGTTTTTGACATTGAAACTGTACTTAGGCTAAACTGAATTGTTTGAATTAGAACTGTTTGACTAAATTGAATACCTTGAAATAGAAAGGTTTTTGATAATTAAACTGTGTACTTATGATAAATTGATTTTTTTGAAATAGAACAGATCATTTGTATAGAAGTGGATTTAGCATTAAATAGCTTACAAAGGTTAATATGCCATAAAACCAACCAACCAAACAAACAAACAAACAATTTGTTGTTCTATGTAGATTTTTGAGGTCACGTTTTTTCGCTAAACGTCACTTATGAATCATCGAAATTCTATGAAACGCTTGTTAGAATATTTCATACCTCCGAAATAGAATCTTCAATATTATGAACCGTTGATAAAAAGGGTTCAGGGATCACCTATTTTTTTCTCTGTTGACTTTGTTGTCAGAAATTTGCCCAAATGACACCTACAGAGAAAAATGAAAGGGTGAGAGGCAAAGAAAGAAAGAAAGAAAAAAAGAGAGGGTGAAAGAGAGAACAAAAGAGAAAAGAAAGAACGAGTGAAAAGAAAAGGAAAACAAAAGAGAGTGAACAGAAGCAGAAGAGAAAAGACAGAGAACAAAGACAGGAAGAAAAAAGAAAAGAGAAAAAGCGAAAATTGAAAGGAAAAGAGGAAGCGAAAAATGGAAAAGAAAGAAAGAAAGAAAGAAAGAAAGAAAGAAAGAAAGAACGGTGAAAGAGAGAACAAAAGAGAAAAGAAAGAACGAGAGAAAAGAGAAAGAAAAGAGCGAACAGCGACAGAGAAGAAAAGAGAGAGAACGAAAGCAGAAAGAAAAAACAAAAGAGAAAAGGCGAAAATTGAAAGGAAAAGAGAAATCAAAATATGGAAAAGAAAGAAAGAAAGAAGGAAAGAGAGAAAGAAAGAAAGGTAAAAGGGAGAGGGTGAAAGAGAAAAAAAAGAACGAGAGAAAAGAGAAGGAAGAGAAAACATAGTGAACAGAGACGGAAGAGAAAAGAGAGAGAACGAAAGCAGAAAGAAAAAAACAAAAGAGAAAAAGCGAAAACTGAAAGGAAAAGAGAAAGCAGAAAATGAAAAAGAAAGAAAGAAAGAAAGAAAGAAAGAAAGAAAGAAAGAAAGAAAGGTAAAAGAGAGAACGATAGAGAAAAGGAAGAACGAGACAAAAGAGATGGAAGAGAAAAGAGAGCGAACAGAGAAAGAAGAGAAAAGAGAGAACGAAAACCAAAAGAAAAAACAAAAGAGAAAAAGCGAAAACTGAAAGGAAAAAAGAAAGCAGAAAATGAAAAAGAAAGAAAGAAAGAACAGTAAAAAAAATTGATTTTGAATGCCGATGGAGTGAACGGGGAGGTGTTGAGATGAATGTCTGATTATAAACCATTAGCATATGTAGAGGAGAGACTGAACACCTTATGCTCAGCTCTCACCAACAACGATGACAAATACCCATAATAACAACAAATAACTAAATAAAGAATTATAAATTAGTGTGAATCACCACACAACAACTACTGCTACTATAACTTCTACTACTACTACTACTAATAATAATAATAATAATAATAATAATAATAATGAGAAACGCGTACTATTTTAAGAAATATTTTTAGAAAAAAGTCTTGACTTCTCTGCTTTTCACAATTAAAAAAGAAAAAAAAAGAATCCTTTCGAGTGACTTCCTATTTATAAAAGTTGAATATGAACTGACTTCCACTTTCGACTTTCCCTTCTATTAAACCAATAAATATATATAAAGAAACACATTTTTATAAAGCATGGCCAATAGTACTATTATTTTAAAATATTTCTTTTTTTTTATAAATTTTATAAAGTGTCTTTAAAAATATACCACTGAGAAGTATGGAGAAACAAGAAAATGAATGAGTTTGGACTGTATTTCCACAAACCAATAACTATTTCTAGATCAGCGGGTTGAGTAGCTGCCACGTTTAAATAGCTTTGATAAATGTTAGATGAGTTCAAATCCCATCAAGGATTTGTCCGTTTGTAACATTAACTAGAAGTACATATATGGGGTTACAGAATATTTGGTCGGTTATTTATTTAGTTTCGTTGATAGAAGTCGGTTTTGAGTTTAGATATCTGACAGCATTCTTTTTCTTCTTAACTCATTTAAATTCGTTGGCTTCTTCTATGTCTGTACAAGACTGCAAAAGAATTACTAAAGGAAGGAAGAAAAGAGAACAAGATAGCTATTAAATTTTAAATTTTTTCTGGGTTCAACAACCATTCTGTGGGTGAGGAAAATTCTTCCTGAAACCAATGGAAATGATCTCGTCTCCCAGACAAGGTGTTAAAATATTCTAGTCCCTTTCGTTGGTTTATAAGTCCAAATTGGTGTTCTTAGGTTGCTTGTTTCGGCGTGTCGGCATGCTGGCAGGAAACATGCTGTCAGACGGCTACACCAAAGAACCCATGTTTTCGCTGTTAGCGGCCGCGTGAAAGAGGGGTCTTTAAGTCTGCAGAGTCTTGTGAGAGCGAATTTCTCCTTTTCGCAGAAATGGATCCTTTTTTTTTCACGGATGCTTCACCCCTACTTCCTGTCATGAGCTTCTGGGAATTTCTGCACTTTTGAATTTATTTTATTCATATTATTTTTATTTTTCTAAGCACAAAACATATACCTGAGTGATCTGAATTCCATCCGAGGAATCCTCATTTCTATATCTATTGACAATAAAATGGTTTATCAGTCTAAGAATTAAAAGATTACTGCGTCTTACTTTTACACTTAGATTATTTGGACTATTATCTTCATCGTTATATTCAAAACGTTTTGGCTGATGCGTCCTTCAAGCTTCTGGTGTTTCATTTCAAACGCGCAACTTCGAATCGAGCCCTTTATTTAATAGTCATCATCATCATCATGTCGTCCCGCTAGAACGGATATCCCTGACCCTCTCTCGCCACTTCTCCCTATCGTTCATCGCCTCTGGCAGGTCTTCAGGGCTACATCCCGTATCCTCACATAGCCGCTGTATGTTCTAGCTGGTCGTCCTGCTTTTGCTCGGCCATATGTGGGGGTCCATTGGAGTACATCACTTATGAGCTCGTCCTGTGGTGTAATGGTTAGCAAGGTAGACTAGCAAACCTACACAAGTGAGTTCGATTCTCATTGGGTGCCCCATTCATGCGGCCTTGTGCTATATCTAAGCAAAAAGCTTAGTAAATTAACAATTATGAGCTCGTCCCTGCTTCTCCAGCAGTGACCTGCACGTCTGGTTTGTCTAACTTGGATAGTTTTCGTGTTGGGAGGTAGGTGGCCGTATAGTTGGTGCCTTGTGGGTGTTGCCGCCAGGACTTGTTCAATATTGCTCACAACATTCTTGTGTAATTGCTGTCTTGCTTCTTCTCCAGCCGTTTAGTTAACGTCCAAGTAGTGCATCCATACAGCATTATCGATACGACCGCTGCCCGGAAGAAACTGCGTTTCATTTTATCGGTCAGGTCTGATTTCCATATGATCGATAGCTTATCAATAGCAGTCTATGCCTTCGTTAGCTGTGTGTCGATGTCTTTTTCGGTTGATGAGACACTGTTTCCTAGGTAGGTGAATTGGTCCACCAGCTTCAGAGAGGCTCCGTCTAGTGTGGAGGTGTCGCCTGTTTGATTATAGCACATATATTCCGTTTTGTGTGCATTGACATGGAGGCCAATGCCTGCAGCGGCTCGTCCAGAGTATGCAGTAGTGTTTCGGCTTGGTTGGTTGTATTTACCAGTATCGCTATGTCATCGGCGTAGTCGGCGTCGGTAATTGTTTTGCGGGGTACCTTCTGCTTCTTTCCTTTGTCAGCTCGAAGCCGTTCTCTCTGATTTTATCAATCGATGTTCTAAGTACGTAGTCTAGACAGATGATAAAGAGACATGGAGCTAGCGTGTCCCCTTGTAGTACTCCTGTTACAATATCGAAGTATTCTGTCTCCATCCGGTGAACGTACTTTCACTTTGGTGTTTCTATAGAGAATCGTTATTGTTGCTACGGTTTCTTTTGGTAGGCCGTATGCTCGTAGGATTTGTTCCATCTCTGTGAATGGAATCGAAGGCCTTGGTAAAGTCGACAAATAGTAATGTCGCCTGTAGGTTTTTTGCCCGTACACTTTCAAGGATTCTACGGATGGTCAATATTTGTAAGGTCATGGATCTATTTCTTCGGAAGCCATTTTGGTTTTTCCTAAGGATGTTGTCAATTTTGGGTTCTGTGCGGTTTGGTAGTAGGGTATTGTAAATTTTGGCTGTTATGGATGTTAATGTTATACCTCGATAGTTCTTGGCTAATCCGAGGTCACCCTTTTTAGGGAAAGGAAAGATGCATCCCTTCATCCATCTATCTATCGAATTTTGATTATAGACTGCGTTGCGGTGTCGGAGCAGTATGTCTTCGAATTGTCTATTTCTTTCATACTTCTGGGGGAATTTCATCAAGCCCTACGACTTTTTTTAAGAACCGAATCGAGTTCTTCTTGAGTGAACAGTCCTAGTTTAATGTCCAATTGCTTACTGATAATTCTGGCGATTGGTTCATGCGTAACTTTGGTGGGTTTCCTAGTAGATTTTCGAAATACTGTTTCCACAGTTTTATTCTTTCATAGTAAATATATCTTGTTATTTAACCGTAATCGGGATTGCTCTTGCAACCTCCAAATGATTTCATTTAAAAGCATCTTTTAACCAAACACCTCTGTTCTTTGCGCCATGTGTCCTGCTTGAAAATTTTGAGTGATTTTTTGGAACGTATAAAGGTGAAGACAATTGACAAGAACAACAAAAAGAGGTCAATAGACAGAATACTCAAAGTGATAAAAAAAATTTCAGCTTTATATCAGAAATTTAGACAAATAACATTTTAGATTTTTGGCTATTTTTCAGCCAGAAGAGAGTGGGGTTCGGACATGAGCGACCCTGGGTTCTAAAGATTAATGATCATCTTGTAAACTTTTTTCCCAAAAGGATTGTTCTTAATATAATGGATATTATCTAAGGAAATGGAATCAAGGACCCGAGTTCAAACGTCAGACAAGTGTAAAATAATCAGTGCGATAATTAATTATATTCATTATTTTATTGGTAATTAATTATATCAAATATCTTATTATTTAGTTTAGTAAAGTGTGGACTTTTCAAGGATCTTTTAGTTCAATTTTACTCGGCAGCAAGGCAGAAAGATATGAAAATCACCCCTTATTATTAAGGTTTCAGGACAGGAAATGAAAAGTTGTCTTTATTGGGAATCCTTTTGAGATGAGGCTTCTTAATCTGAGAATTTTTTTTTATCACCTGAAGAAGGCCAGAGGTGAAATTTGGCCGAAACGTAGTGAGAAGAAACAACAAAATAAACTACCAGGATGAGGACAAAAAGTCCGCAATAAAAAAATAGATAAGAATAAAAATAATTAATTCTCAGGAAATGAAAACTAAAAAAAGGTGAAGTTATGTTTCTTGATAACTTTGATTGAAATTAAATAATATGAATGATGTAATGATTTCGTGGGATGCCGTCGTACCAATGAAACACTTACTTTTGGAATATATAAAAAATAGAATAACCTGAAGATCAATGCGTTGAGTCGAAATCTGCAGTTGAGTTCAGTTGAGTTTTGAAGTAATTTGGGGTTAAACATAGGTACGAATCGTTCATAGTCAGTGGGGTCTCTTTGGTGTCAGCCAAGCAGTTGGTTCGTTCATAGACTCTTTCGATGTCTTCTTTTCTCTCGTGTTGCATCAGTCTGCTAGATAAATGTTCTAGGCAGAATAAAGGTTTTCGTATCGGATACAAGAGACCCGTCTATTGTTTTTGAGGAAGAGTGTAGCTTAATATTCATGATAGCTCCTTATCGTTACACGAGGTTGTTCGTATTTCCCCTCGTGATAATGTTGTCGGAAAAGAAATGTATCTATCTGTTTTCACTCCAGCTAATGGTAAATAGTAGAACCAACTAGCTTTCTTATTCTTGGCTAGGCAAAAAGTCCAGAATAAGTAAATCTCTGAAGTCAAACCAGCTCTATTCACCCTAAATATTAACTTTGAACCACATACTGCTCGTTGCGGAAGGGTTGCTTAACTACATTATGACCCAGATGTCGTGATAGTTTGGTTTGGTTGGGCCGCGAGTTTTTCAGTCGGCCGTTAATTTAGCTGAAATCTTTGAGCGGAAACGAAAGTCAAATTGCGAAGTTCAAGCGAGTACACCAACGACCAACACAGGAAGACCCAAATGTAAACAAAATCGATTCATATCTTGTCACAAGTTTGATTGGGTAAATGAAATCAGTTAATTTGGAGACAAATGAGATGATGCAATAACTTAGCAAGATGATATCACCCTACCGATATCCTGAATTTAGATATATGAAAATTAGCCAATCTTGAAAAAGTGGTCAGTTGTGTCAGTTAGAATATTGCGTTCAAAGGATTCGGTTGGGCTGTGGAGGTCTCTTTGTGTCTGTTTATAGACCCTTACAGATTTCTCCCTTTCTCTCTCTCTCTCTCTCTCTCTCTCTCTCTCTCTCTCTCTCTCTCTCTCTCCCGTGCTACTGTATGCAGTCTGAACATTGGCCTTATCAACCACAAACGGGCCTGTAGTCGTGGTGGACCTCCTTCATCTTGATCTATGTTCACGCACTCAAACCATGACGTATACTTAATATTGTCGCTATTTTTCTACTTAGTTTTCTAATATTCACCCAAAATAAAAACGAAGGCTGTACTGACTATTATTTAACAAAGAGGTGAGATATAAAGATGAGATGTACTAAATAAACAAGAAGAAAGAATGATTTGAGATTTGAGAATGTGGGAAGATGGGGAAATGGATATTTAAGAAATCTTTTTTTAAATGACAAGAAAAACTCAAGAATAAATTTTGAAAAGGAACCTAATCTGCGTTTTTAACGCAACATATTCAATATATAGTATAGCCTATGTATAAACACAACCCAAACAATTTTTCTGAAAATGTATATTTCATTTGAATCCAAAGATGTCAGGATTTTATTATTTCTCCTAGAATATTACGCAAACTAAATAGGCATTATTAGGTGTTATATCTTAATAACATAATTAAAGATACGCATAAGATAATTAGTATTTATTCTTGGAATAAATGAGAAAGTAAGGAAATATATTAAACAGTCAGTATCAAGTTACTATGCCATTCGGTAGCTTCAGCAAGGTTTCTTTATGGGCATGGATCAGTCTCTTTTTACGGGGGTTGAACCACAAACCACAACATTAGGCATCGTTGATTACCAAACTTTTCAGCAATGAAACCCAGCAATTAAAAATGAAATTGCTTCACACCAAAGACTAAAAATATAATCAAATAGATATATAGAAAGAATGTGCTTATTTTAGGTTGCATATTGTACAGTTTACTAGAAAATAATTAACGATATTTATTTTGATTGTAAAATATTTTTTGTGCAAATATAAAAACCATGGGATAAATTTACATTTTTTATTGTTAACATATATATATATATATATTGTCACAAAGTTGAATGGGTAAAGGAAAACAGTTAATTTGGAGACGAATGAGATGATGCAATAACTTAGCAAGATGACATCACCCTACCGATATCCTGAATTTAGATATATGATTATTAGCAAATTTTGAAAAAGTGGTCAGTTGGTCAGATAGAATTTGTGTCAGTTAGAAGGTTGCGTTCAAAGGGTTCGGTCGGGCTGCGGAGGTCTCTTTGTGTCTGTTCATAGACCCTTATATATACACATATAAGTCCTGGCAGCAGCACCCCACAAGACACCAACTGTACGGCCACCTGCCCCCTATCACGAAAACTATTCAAGTTAGACGAACCAGACATGCAGGACACTGCTGGAGAAGCAGAGATGAACTCATAAGAGATGTACTCTTATGGATCCCCACACATGGCCGCGCAAAAGCAGGACGACCAGCTCGAACGTACATTCAGCAGCTATGTGAGGATACAGGCTGTTGTCCTGAAGACCTACCTAGGGCGATGAACGATAGGGAGGAGTGGCGAGAGAGGGTCAGGGATATCCGTGCTACCAGCGCGATATGATGATGATGATATATATATATATATATATATATAGAGAGAGAGAGAGAAAGAGAGGACCCGGGTGTATTTGCCAGCTGACCTCTTTTAAGCCTGAGATTTAAAATTCGAGATGGAAGATGCTGTCTTATGCGGAGATCTAAGCGATTAAAAGTCCTGCCTACGTAGTCACTGCCACAAGTACATGTATATTTATATATAACTGAATTAATATAGTGGGGATGCAAGACATTTTTACGCAGTGAAATAAATGCAGTGCAAGTCTGAAAAATGACTCGCACAGCAGCTGAAAAATAAAATCTACCATAAAATAGCCGTGGTGATGGATAAGACCAATCTCTCACCTCTGGAACCTATGTACGGCAGGCGCAAATTGAACAGGGCACCTATTAACAGTGCCCCTGCTAGCCCTATCAAACTTATTCATGACATCATTGAAAACACCATTCAAAGCGAATAATGGATACCAATTTTTAGACAGGGTTGACTTGATGAACTTGATTTCATCACCAAGAAAACACTTGGATGAAATCATAATGGCACAGTAGACAAGAGTCTTAATCAAATTGATTTTGCGCTGCTGTGAGCAAAATGAATCCCATCTATTATATAGGCCAGAAAAGATGTGCTTTCTGTATATATATATATATATATATATATATATATATATATATATATATATATATATATATATATATATATATGAGGGTCGTTCAAAATGTTGTAAGCCTCAGCTTGAAAGAAGAACCATCGCTGAAGGCTTTTGAGGAGGCAACACATTACCACTTCTGACAAATCTACAAAACCAATTCAGATATCAGTCAATTTCTGAACAATTATGCCCATATAAAGGCGAGCGGCGTGCAACAATCTAAAATCTGGGTAAGTCTTGGAACGTTTTGCCAACTCTTATATATATATATATATATATATTAACGTTAGCAACACAGCACAAATTTTTAAAATTTCAATTCACCATCCTCTTTTAATGTTTCTAAAGTTGACGTTAATCAAATAAGAAGAATTTTGTTGGATATCCGTGCAATGAAATGACCCACAGGAGCTAATTAAGTACATTGCCATCAACTTGACAGGATCGAGTTCAAATACCAACAAATGAAACAAAATTTATTCTCCACCTCCTGAACGTTGTTCCCGATAGATTATCTTCTGAATCCAAATTATGCGAAGACCTCTGATGCACACAGCAAGAAAATCGGACGCCCTATTGTGCAGTGGCTAATGTGCTGGACTGTGACATAGTTGTGAACGAATTCAAACACCAGTTGCGCTATTGTGTTCACTTTTGGACTAATACTCTAAGGAAAGACATGAAACCCCTGAAACGGCCCCGCTCCGAACAATGAGTTAAATACTACCACTTCTGTTCTTCTATTTAGTAGAAAAGTTGTTTTTAATTGCCGAAGATTTCAAGAGCCATTTGTCTTCTTCATTTAACGATATAATTGTATTAAAAATATTTATTTCAGAAATGGGATATTCTATAGTTGATGAAAATAAAAGTTGTTTTATTTTGTGTAATACTTGTGCGTTTAATCCGTAAAGCAAATTACATCAGAAGCAAAGTAGCAGTAAGAATAGTTATGAGCAGCTATATATATATATATATATACGTGTTCTGACTGTAATTATTTTATCCAATGGTTCTGAAGAAGTCCTGTTATTTTTGGTGTTATTTATTTATATCAATACCCATAACAGGATGAAAATAAATTTATAATCCTAATTTGACCGGGTTTTGTTTTTCTTAAAGGAATTATTGCTCTGTCATGTCAGCTACATTGGGCTCTTTACCAGGAAAATTTAAATGTTCATTGTTGAATGATTTTTTTGTCCTAACAATTATTCCCGACTCCGGTTTAACTGGACTGAATACACACACACACACACACACACACACACACATATATATATATATATATATATGTGTGTGTGTGTGTGTGTGTGTGTGTATTTGGGCCCGTTTTAATTTCTTGAAGAACTCAGATATCCTTATGATCGATAACCAATCAATAGCATACAACATCTTTCCTAGATATAAGTTGTTATCACTTTCAGTTGATGAGATATTGCTACCGAGATATGTAAACAAATTTTAGTGGCCCGCCACTAAAAGTAGTGATACCTCCTTCTTGTTTAAAATACATGAACTCTTTTTTATTTGAATTTACGTAGAAGCCAGTTTTTCCGGCTGCTTGCTCCAGACTATGTGGTAAGAATTCGGCTTAGGCAGGTGTATTTATGAAAGGCACAAGATCATTAGCGTATTTTGCGTCTGTCATATTTTCACACGGGATGCCAGCTGCTTCTTGCCTTTTTTAGTGTAAAACCATTTTCTTTTATTAGATCTATCGACATTCGAAGTAATCTCAAAGCAGATTATAAACATACAGGCTGTTTCAATATACATGGGACACATATGAATTCTAATAACACAAATAATAATATTGTATTCTTTTTGTTTCTGATTTGAAAATAGTATACTATAAAAACTATTAATCTTTGATCATAATGCTTTTGACAAGGGATGAAAAAAATTTACGTCACTTCTTATCTGGAGTAAAAAATCATTAAAAAATGTCTCAGAATAGATGCAACTCATTAATATGATTTTAATTTATTACTGAGGCAAAAATCTCACGAAAAAAGATTGCATGTCCTGAAAGCTGATATAATAATCATTTAAAAAACATAAATTTGATGTCTTTAGCTCAAAGGATGCATTTTTCTCATGACGTGTTCTAAATGACCTCCATTGCGCTTGTCTCAGTAATAAATCTTATCCTATTAATGGGTTGCATCTATTTTGAGACACCCTGTATATGGCGCTAATGTATCTTCTTACAAAACTCCAGTAACAATGTCGAAGAAATCTTTGTCTCCATCAGGTGAGCGAACCATTGCTTTTGTGTTTCTGTTGAGCATTATTATCATATTTACCAACCCCTCCGCTCGGGCAGGATATGACACAAGGTCAATTTTTAAGCGGAGTTAACAGGTTTGAATTCAGAGTTTTCCTTCTCCTAGACTAGTTGCCTCACCAAGGCTGAAGAACCTATTCTGCCCTACTATTTACCCGTAGTGTTATATAGTTATTTACACGTTCATTCAGCATCACAACGACACAACATCAAAGACAGACGTATGAATAAACGACGCATGATAAAGACGCAGTAAGACTTCTTTAACAACATTTTACCTCTCACTTTATTGCAAGGGTTCGAAAGGGTTGTTCAAGGGTTGCATGTGAGAGGGAGTTGAAGACCGAACATAAACTTCATATTTTGACCCCACTGTTATGTCCGTCACGTTGAGTCTTTCTTGTTCTCCTGATGTTGGGGTCAACTCCATCGGGGCTTTCCGAGGCCCCCCTCGGTTGGGTGTGGCTTTCCCTACCACATCTGGTCTCTAACTCTCTGGACGTCTGCTGGCAACTGCTCTGGGACCCAAACTCAACTGAGTTAAATAATAACTCAACGCCCACACGATAGCCAACTGGATCTTTGAATCGGATGTTTAATCGTCATCAAGCTGAAATAACTGTCATGCAGTTCAGAGGTTACTCTCTTCCGGTGCATCACTGTAGTGGCACAATGGGACCTTCACCTTGTCCCATATCATAAGCCTTAATCCGCCCACGCGATCTCTTTCGATTACTGGCCATTGGAATGTGTCACTTCCTTCCGGTGTATCACCTTGGAATAGCATTTTTGGGCTGGGTCGAAGGTCAAAATATAACAATAGCTGGAGGGAGAATATTTGGATTCATACCTTTCCCAATGGTATTAGTGCTATGTGAAATGCAATCAGTCAGGTCCAGGATTTGAACTCGTGTCGCCGTGTCCATATCCTGCGACGATAACCATTACACCACGGGCACATCCAATGATGTTGAGCATCATTATAGCAGTTACAGTTTCTTTGGAGATGTAATATTATGGCCGAGTGATTTCGTTTTATATTGCTTGCCTTTGGGTTTAGTTAGGCTAAGAATCTTTCGTCTCAGTGCATGGGTTAGTTAGGTCTAAACATGAGCGCAGGTGTTCACGCGGACGTGTCATTCAGAGATGTCACAATAAAAATCCCAGATAGAGGATATGACCAGGGATGTGAGTGACGTCACGCACCGGAAGCGTGGGCTGAGATTTGAGAAAAAAAGTGAGTTAGTTGAGTTTTGCCGTCGGAAGAAGAAGGTTGACTTTCGCGAGCTCGCCGAGGCCTTGCATCGGGTGCGCACGTGGTTTGGGGCAGATGGAAAAGTCAGCATATAAAGATGGTATCTCTCTCCATATGTAGAAAACCCTTTAAACTCAAAGGTAATAAAAGGTTTCGTACCTGAACTAAGAAGTCGTCAAGTGTTTTTCGTGTTTCAGGATTCCTGTGTTATCTATATGTGCGTTATGGACATTATGAACGTTTTGCGTACCGGTATGAATATGTCCACTTCACGTATTCATATCTGGCTATTTAACCGAGAGACCGTAAATTAGTATACAAGTAATTTGCTCTATCTTTCCTCTGTGTATAGAATCAAATACTTTGGAGTTATCTACGGCCAATATAGACCGGCTCATTGGCCTAGTGGGTAGAGAGTTTGCCAATGGTCCGGGAGACATGGGTTCAATCCTAGGTCGCGTCATACCAAAGACTTTAAAAATGGTACTTGATACCTCCTTGCTTAACACTCCGCAATATAAGGTACGCGTCAAGGGCAATGTGGTGCACTCCAAGGATAGGAATAGCCCCTTCCCATACACCTAGGTGTAGTAGCTAATGAAAAGGAAGCCTTCTGGCCGCCCTCGACTACGGTGGCCAACTTACTTTTGACCACTATTGTGGCTGTGAAATATTTCACTCATGGTATTTTAATGATTCGATGGATTGTCAGAATCTATGAGGTTGCTGATTGATTTCTCCGTTAACCATTCAGATTTTTCCCGAGAATTTTCTTTACGTCAGGTTTAATACGGTTGAAAAGCATAACGATATAAAGCGTAGCAGCTATAGCCGTAAGGGTTATGATTCCGAAGTGGCTTCACTTGGCGAAGGGCAGGATGTAACCTTTTGTCCATTTCTCTATAGACTTTTTGTTTATACATAGCATTGCATAATCGAAGAAATATGTTGTCAAATTTTCTTGTCTTCTATTCTTCAGGAGGTATTTCATCGAAGCCAACAGTTTTTATGCCTTTCATTTTCTTTTTGTACTGCATCAAGTTCTTCCTTCGTAAGCTGTCCTTGTTTGATGTCTAGTTGGCAATTAATCCTTTTTAAAAGATTTATTGGTGACTTATGGGCGGATTCCTTGGTAGATTCTTGAAATGCTCTTTCCACTTCTGTAGTCTTCCTTCTTGACGGACAGCTTTTAATTTTGCTCTCCAGGAGCTATTCCTTCTGTTAACTTCATTTACTGTCTGCCACGCTTACGTAATTCCCTATCTTCTAACGATTGGTTGGTTGGTTGGTTTGTTGGGTTTTATGGCATATCAACCTTTGTAGGTTATTTAACGCCAAATCCATTTTATGTAAATAATCTGTTCTATGTAAACAATTCAGTTTAGCATAAGTACAGTGTTTAATTGTCAAAAACATTTCCATTTCAAACTAGTCAAGCAGTTATATGTAACCATTCAGTTGAGAGTAAATACATTTTTAATGTCGAAAACAGTTCTATTTCAAACAATTCAGCTAAGCACAAGCATGCAGCCCAAATGTAAGTACGGTTCAATTGTCAAAAATATTTCTATTTCAAGCTATTCAGTTTAATCATACAATTCAGTTTAGCATAAGTATGCCGTTAGTTCTATTTGACCTATAGATAGGACCCTTATTCAAACCTGCTAAACTCCGCTTAAAAAAAAAACCATTGAACTTATGTCATATCCTGCCCGAGCGGAGGGGTTGGGTAAATAGGATCAGGTGCTACCACTCCGGGCCAGAGTGGACCTTTGGAGCGATGGCAATGAAGGGGTACTCCGCATTCCCCAAAGCTCCAGCACTTCTGGAACCTCACCATCAGATTGTTTAGTGTCATATCCAGGACACTCGTTGGGTGGGGGTCTTACCCCTGTGCAGAGAAGCAGTCGGTGTATTCTACAGCCCCAGCCGACTGGGCAAATATCTTCTAACGAGTCCCTGATTTTATTGATTTGGCCTTGAATGTATTGTAGTCATTCTTTTTGCTATGTGTTTATTCTATCTGGGCTTTCTTAAGTTTCTTCGCATTGGAAGTAATTGAGTTTCTTTTATAATGTTTTATATCATGTTATTTCGTTGTTCTCTAATTGCTATTGACTTGTATGATACTCTACGTTTGACTCTTGGTTTGTTTTTTATGAACTCTGCCGTTGTTTTTATATAAGTGGTAATAAGGTTTTCATATTCCTCGTTCGGAGTACGTCTTTCAAATTTCTCCTGAAGAGTATCAAACTTGCTTTTGACAGTTACTGGACATTGATTTCTAAGAGTGAGTGAGAACCAGTCATATCGTGAAGTTCTGTTTGTTTCTTATTTCTGTGTAGACTCAGGCGAATCTTTGCTGAGGCGATTCTGTGATCGGAAGATACTCCTTCAAAAGAGGAGTGTGCATCAATGATCAAAGCGCTATTAATTCACGTTTGGTTCATGAGAATATTATCAAGCAGTGCTTTAGAGTTATTCGAGTAAATGTGGTTTTCTTTTGGAGTGATTTAGTATTTAGGCATCTTAACCTGTTCTCGAGTGAAAAAAAACAGCTAGATATCCCCCATTTCTCTTAGTTATTTATGTCTTTGTTTATTTGGAAATTTATGTCAACTGATAATTAGAACGTTGTGGTTGGTAAATGTCGAACAAGGGGAGATAGTTCGTAGTAAAAAGTGATGAATTCTGTTTGATCACTCGCATTGATAGGACTGTAGCAAGAGACGGTTGTTGTCCATCGGTTGCCATTAAATGAAGCAAGCATAATTCTCGGTAGGATTATCTCCATGCTATTTACCTGTTTTAAGGCACGAGGACGGAGAAGCATTCCCCTTCCTCCTATGACGTCATTGACGGAGTTTTTCCTTGCGGATGTAGAGACAAATGTCTGCTCATAACCACTTCCATGATATTTCATTTCCAGCTCTGTATGGTAGAATTTATTTCCTAGTACGCATATGATGTCTACATTGTTCTCGTCTACAGATGCTGTAAGATTAGGTAACTGGTTTGAAGTCCTAACGTTAAATGTCGCTATGTCGTCACTGCTTTTGCATCTAAGTAATTGGGCTCTGTAGTTGATTTTTCGAACGTTAGGTTCAGGTGTTCCTACCTCTGCAGAACTTATTTAGTCGTGTGAAGGACGATGCGGTTTGGACGCACTGTTTGAAATAGAGTCATGGTAATCTTTCGTAAGCCATTTCTTTCTTTTCTCTCATCAATAAATGCCACCCTTATAGATGAGTAGAAGTAATTTGAACTATTTGATCCAGGCCGTTAACCTATGAGGTTCTTCCTTCCAGCATATAACGAAAAGCACCATTGGCCCGTCTTTGTTTTCATCCACCTTCCTTTACATCTAGGCGCCTCTGGTGGTGTAATGGTTAGCAAGCTCGACTAGCAAACCTACACGAGTGAGTTCGAGTCTCATTGGGTGCCCCTTTCATATGGCCTTGTGCCACATCTAAGCAAAAAGCTTAGTAAATTTCCACCTTCCTTTACATCTACCATGCGGCTTTTCGTTGTTTCCGTTAATACATAGTTGTTTGGCTCGTGTAATATTCTCCACCCACGGAGATTATAATTCGGATTATACTTGCCTGGTGTTATGCTTATCGAGTCTGATAATGAGATTCCCTTTTTAGAAAAAAAATGTTTAATATTTACACCTTGAATTTTCTTAAGTTTCATCTCAATTACGTTAACTGTCCATTTTTTTTTTTTATTCAGACAAGGCTTTTCCAATTGATATTATTACAATTGCTGATTAATTAACTTTCTTTCTTCGTTTATTTTACAGTTGTAAATGCTTAAATATCGTGTACTAATAAAATTCAGTATGATAAACTTCTTCGCTTTTTTGGCGACGCTTTTTTTTTCAAATACACAAATGATAAATATTTAGAGTAATAAAAATTAAATGGGATAGCTAATTCCAGCGGTTTAGGCCTCCTTTGGAACGCTCTTTTGTTAACGACTTTCCGCTCATACGTGCATTTGCTTTTGAAGAGTTGATTCCTTTAGCGTTTGTACTTTTATAATATTATTTAAATGATTTTTTTTTTTTTGCGCGGGTAACAAGTATATGTCATTCTTTCTTTTTTGTTTTTCCCGGCTTTGCAAGACCAGATTCTAGACTTTATTATCTATGCATTTATGCCTAATTCGTAAGGTGAATTTAATTTTTGTAAGTTTAAAAATGAAAGTATTAAGTTTTAACTTACTATAATTCTAAAAATCCCATTCGATTTTTTACAAGCCTCGTTTGGTTTCTGTCTTTGTTTAATGGTATATTAACCTTCGTAGGTTAGTTAATTCAATCTTAATCTGGACTAATTTTACTTCTAAAACAATTAACCTTTCATTTAACTTTTGCATCTTACGAGGATCGTTAAATAAATTTCCAGACTTTTTTCGTATGGGTACTTTTATTGATAGTACACACATGGAACTCTAGCCCCCTTCGAAGTAATCTCCTCTGGCTGCAACGCACTTGTTCTACCGTTCCAACAATTCTGGAAGGTCCCATGAAAGTTCTCTTGTGTGAGCGTGTAAACGGCCTTCGTCAAAGCCTCTTTCATCTCCTCAATTGTCTCATAACGGCAGCCTCTGAGCTTAGGGAATAACCCAAAGTCACAGGGAGCAAGGTCAAGACTATGGGGAGGCTGAGGAACTGTCTTGATGCCTATCTTGGCCAAATAGGCTGTGTAAAGAATGGAGTTGTGGACTGGTGCATAGTCCTGCTGGAAATGCCACTGACCCGATTTGAAGAGTGCTGGCCTCTTCCGGCGGAATCTCTTCCTGAACTCCTTAAAACCTCAACATAGTAACCCTAACCCTAACCCTTTGGCCATTCACCTCTGGTGTATTGACTTCCTTACACCTTCCACATCTCTCATCATCCCTCACAGACTCCCTGCCTTCCTTGAATATCTTATGCCACTCAAAAACTCATGCTCGATTCATGCAAGATGGTCGATAAACAGTCTGAAGCATTCTAAACGTTTCTGTGACATTTTTTCCAAGTTTAAAACAGAATTTTATTGCATATCGTTCTTCTAAAGTGTCCTCACGTCCAGATTGCATTTTTGAAATTCACCAGCTGTGACAATCAGGTTTTGTAGGGTGTATTCCAATTTCTGCTGTAGCTGTTCATTTGAACCTGAAATCATAAAAATTAGTCAGTCATCTCATAAGACGTATAGCAATAATATACTGAATTTTCAAGAGTCTACGACAATTTTGAATGCCCATACGAAAAAAGTCTGGAAACTTATTGAAGGCACCACGTACATTTCAGTTATGATGTTCTTCTTCGTGATGAGCTATCTCTTGAATACTTTGGATAAATGTAGAATGTACAGTTTTCTACTTTTAAGTGGAACTATTTCTTTCAAACTGCGTCTGGGCCAATACTAATGAATGGATTTAGTTGTTCTGAATACATCCAGGAATGAACGGGTTGTCCTCGTGGTGTAATGGTTAAATCACTGGACAGCAGGATTGTAGAAAGGGAGTTCAAACTCCAGTCGCGCAATTACTTTCACTGTCGGAAATCGGAAATGTATGAAGCCCCGTACCCACCCATTTATGGGTTAAATCGTACCACTACTGTTCTTCTAGAAGGATGGTTTTGGCATTAAATAACCTACGAGGGTTGATATACCATTAAACCAAGAAACTAAATCAAACCAAACCTAGAAGCACCACCCCACAAAAGAGCATCTGTATGCTCACTTTCCTCCTCTCTCACAAACCATATTAGTAAGACGAACAAGACATGGAGACACGGCAAGAGAAGCGAGGACGAACTCGTATGTGACGTTCTACTATGGACTTCTATATAAGCAAAGCTCTGTGCGGACACTGGATGCAGTGTGGAGGACCTGCCAGGAGCTATAGATGATAGGGATGGAAGGCGATAAAGATTCAGTGAACTCCGAGCTAACAATGTGACTTGATGATATATATATATATATATATATGTGTGTGTGTGTGTGTGTGTGTGTCGGTAAATAATGGAAATGGATCCGACAATATAGAGAAAAATTGAAACACAAGGTAAATCAAAGGACTTGGTGATATCATATCATTCGATACCATCCTCCAAGTCCTGCTGATGGTTCATTTGAACCAAAACGTTATAGCGTTGACTTTCTTTTACATTAATTTTTGGATTACTTTGTTTTTCGATTCCTCTCTCTCTCTCTCTCTCTCTCTCTCTCTCTCTCTCTCTCTCTCTCTCTCTCTCGCCCAACTGGCTGGGGCTGTAGAATACCCCGACTGCATCTCTGCAGAGGGGTAAGACCCTCCCAATGAGTGTCTTGGATATGACACTAAACAATCTGATGGTGAGGTTCCAGAAACGCTGGAGCGTTGGGGAATGCGGAGCACCCCTTCATTGCCTTTGCTCCCAGGTCCACTCTGGCTTGGAATAGTAGCACCTGATAGGGCCCTATCTATAGGTTGAATAGAACTAAACTGCATACTTATGCTAAACAGAATTATTCGAATTATAACTTTTTGACTAAACTGAATAGTTTGAAATAGAAATGTTTTGACAATTAAACTGTACTTACATTTAAACTGTGTGCTTCTGCTGAATTGAATTGTTTGAAATGGAACTGTTTTTAACATTAAAACTGTACTTACATTAAACTGAATCGTTTGATATAGAACTGTTTTGACATTTAACAGTGTGTAAATAAAATCTGTACTTATTCTTAACTGAATTAGCTGAATTAGAACTGTTTGACTAAAGTGAATAACTTTAAATAGAAATGTTTTTGACAATTAAACTGTGTACTCAATGCTAAACTGAATAGTTTGAAATAGAACTGATTATTTGTATAGAAATGGATTTGGTATTAAATAGCCTACAAAGATTGTATGCCATAAAAACCCAAGCAACCAACGACCCTCTCTCTCTCTCTCTCTCTCTCTCTCTCTCTCTCTCTCTCTCTCTCTCTCTCTCTACATATATATATATATATGAAAATTGATATTCTAGGTTTGGAAGATCTGAATAGAGAAAGACATTTAAAACAGGATGCACCTCTTGAAAGAGGTTGAGCTGACAGCCAAGGAAGAGAAAAATGTTGGATTCTCAGGTCGAGGTGTTTTCTTAAAGGTGTGATGTTTGTAATCGTGTTTTTCTCTCTAAGATTAGATACGTCAATCACGTGAAGTCTCATAGGAGTTGTGAACAAGACTTCCTCTGAGGCTGAGTGATAACGTTGGTACATTTGTAGCAAATCCTGCAAGTTTTGTTTGACCTCAAAAGGCATTTGGTAATGACCAAAAACTTTCCACCGGAACTGAATCAAATAGCTTCTCTAGCCATCATTCTGTTTAACTATCAACACTTCTTCAAAGTTTTTAAGACTGCTGCAAGTTTGAAAAGTCATCTAAGAGGGCACAGTTGAAGAGTAAACGTCAAGCCAGTCGTTGCAGGAGGTTCAAGAGACAATAATCATCTGTGAAGATGGGGTATTCACCTGACCGATAAAATGAAATGCAGTTTCTTCCAGGCAGCGGTCATGTCGATACTGCTATATGGATGCACCACATGGACGCTAACAAAACGGCTCGAGAAGAAGCTAGATGGCAATTACACAAGAATGCTGCAAGCAATCTTGAACAAGTCCTGGCGGCAACACCCCACAAGACACCAACTGTACGGCTACCTGCCTCCTATCACGAAAACTATCCAAGTTAGACGAACCAGACATGCAGGACACTGCTGGAGAAGCAGGGACGAGTTCATAAGTGATGTACTCTTATGGACCCCCATATATGGCAGAGAAAAAGCAGGACGACCAGCACGAACATACATTCAGCAACTATGTGAGGATACGGGATGTAGCCCAGAAGAACTGCCAGAGGCGATGAACGATAGGGAAAAGTGACGAGAGAAGGTCAGGGATATCCGTGCTACCATCACGACATGATGATATATATATATATATATATATATATAAGCATAGTTGGATCTATACACTTTTATACTTTTGCGTGCAAATATTTTTTATACTTTTAAAGTAATTTACAGTTACTTCATTTTAAAATGATTTTGGTGGAAATACCTGTTTATTTATCATACTTGTTTACAGAGTCAACGTGTCCGATACCGGCCATTATCTCCTGGATTTTCAAGTTTCACTGTTGCCAAGAGGCACTCAGTTTTTCACACACACATACACAACACTCTCTTTTACACCCATATGGATCCTGTTAGTAAACCTATTGGACTGGGTTTGCTATGGTATGGATGGTTTGGGGGATTTTATGACATATCAACCCTTGTAGGTTATTAAACGCCAAATCCATTTTTATAGAAATAATCATTTCTATTTTAAACAGTTTAGTTTAGCAGGAATACACAGTTAATAGTCAAAAAACGTTTCTATTTCAAGCTATTCAGGTAAGCCAAACAGTTCTAATTCAAATAATTCAGTTTGGCATCAGTAAAGTTTTTGTCCACATTCAGTTAAATGTCAAAACAGTTCCATTTCGAACAATTCAGTTCAACATAAATACGCAGCTCAAATGTCAAAACAGTTCCATTTCAAGTAATTCTGTTTTGCATAAGTACGTAATTTAGTTCTATTTGACCCATAGATAGGACCCTATCAGATGCTATCACTCCGGGCCAGAGTGGACCTTTGGAGCAATGGCATTGAAGGGGTACTCCGCATTCCCCAAAGCTCCAGCATTACTGGAACCTCACTATCAAATTGTTTTGAGTCATAACCAGAACACTAGCAGGGTGGGGTCTTACCCCTCTGTAGTGCTGCAGTTTATGTATTCTACAGCCCCAGCCGATTTGGCAACTATAGTATGGGCGAAGAAAGATAAGTGGATTACGTGATCATATAACATGATGTAATAGGAGTATACAAGTGTAATTTAAACTTTCTGCAACCACTGCAGTTTTTGCTCACGCGTTTTTGTTTACACTTTGTCTTTTTTTCTTTTTTTTTTTTTTTTCGGTTGTTCAGCTACGAGCACTGACTTAACGAATAAACCTGAAATTCTTTGGTCAGGTCGGGAAAAACTCTCTCACAAGCACTTGAAAGGTTTCAACAAGTGCACGGAGATAACACCATGTCACGCACGCATGTTTTTGAGTGGCGTACAGATATTCAAAGAGGTGTAGGAAGAGGTAAAAGATGACTAAAGAACCAGGAGAACTACAGGAAGCAGGACTGAGGTCATCGTCATGCGGGTAAGGCAGGCGGGGTGTGGCGATTGCCGTTTCAGATGATCGTAAATCAAATGAACATGAAACAGGACGGTGTTTGGAAGATTATCCCCGAAGATTTGGGCATGTCTGGAAAGTAACGGGTGTGGGTGTGCTGAGCGTCCGGCATTTCTCGACAGAAACGAACATCGCCATTTTAGAACAACTTCCCTGTTTACCTGATCTTGCTCCATGTGACTTTTTTCTTTTATCCAAGCTCAAGGGGATCATCAAAGGGAGCCTGTTTTGAAGGAGTGGAAGCCCTAAAGAGAGCAGTGACGAGTGGAATCCCAGAAGAATCCTTCCAGCAGTGCATAGAAGTGTGGCAGAGAAGGGCGGGAAAGTGCAGGAATTACTAGGAGGAATTACTTTGATGGAGAAACCATGTAGTTTGTTTGGGATTGAAATAAATCGTATTTGACACCAGTCCCGTTACTTTTCAGACAGACCTTATATACTGACACACTGTCTCTTACACATACATACCCAAACATACACACACTCTCACACATATAAACACTCATTCATACACACATGTACACTTTCCTTGCACACGTGCGCACTCTCACTCTTAATCCCATTCACTCGTTCTCACATGCATAAACACTCTTTCATACACATATACACACATTCTCACGCACGTACATTTTCTCATATACACGCACTTTCTCATAAACATCCAGTCGTTCTTAGGTACATATCCACACATAAACTTGTTCTTATGCATACACACTATTTTATAAACACATACACACTTCCTCATACACAAGCACATATGCACTTTCTTACACGTGCCCTCTTTCTCACACACATACACTCCTCACACACATACACTCCTTACACACATGCATATTCTTTTATAAACATATATGACCAATTAGTAGTTTTATATAAATATACACTCACTCTCAAACACGTTCAGTCTTTCTCACACTCATCCCAAACATACATGTGGCACACATATAATTACTCTTTCATATATACATACATATTTTCTCACAGAGAGTCACATGCACATGTTCTCACGTGCATACACTTTCTTATATATTCACTCTTTGTCACACACATATCCACCCGGATACCCTATTTTACATAAGGATACGGGCTCTTTCTCACATGCATATGTATACTTGTTTTTTTTCACACGAATTATACATTAACAATTTCCTCTCACACACATATACTCAAACGCATTCAAAAAAGAAAAGTGACCCTGGGATGCGTTGAAAAAAAAAAAAGGAACTGGCAAATGTCCGTTGGCGTACAACTGGTGGGAAGTTTGAAAAAGATCCTCTAGCCGCAAAATCAGCTTCTAGAATGATGTAGATATCTACTCAACTATACTCTTAGATATATGCTTTCTATTCAGACTTTTCATTCAGTCATCTCCCTTTCTCTTCCTCCACTATTTTTACACAAAATGCATATCTCCTACCTCCTCCCTTACTCACACTCATCTTTCTCCCTGGAAACTCCATAATTCTCATTTTGCCACCCCTCCCCAGTCACATCGGCTTATCTAGGTACCTTTACCACACGCATATTCTCCTTCTTTCACTTTATACATCTTTCTCTTTTTCTTTTTAAACGTCTCTCTCTCTCTCTCTCTCTCTCTCTCTCTCTCTCTCTCTCTCTCTCTGTGCGTGTGAGTCAATTACGGAGCACGCTACTCATCAATCTACTCTTCCTCCTGCTCCTCCTCTCTTTAATCTTTTGTGGTGAATTCCTCCTACCGTCGTTCTTGTGTCATCTCCGACCGTCACTCACTTACTCACTGCACCACTGCCACTGCTACGAATGCTTCCACACCATTACCACCACTATCACGACTGCGGCTGCTGCTACTGCTGCTACAAGTGCCACAACTAAGAACACAGTAGCAGCTTTTTCATTGGGACTGTCACTCGATTGACTGTCTTGCGATTTTAAGACTTAAATGTTTTCTGCCTCTTCATAGGTAAGACTGATGCTATTATTATTATCATTATCATTATAACTTCATTCACAATTTAAAACCTGACATTAATGCCAAAGTCTCTCGAAAAAACAGACACACACAATGGAATTATTTGTCTCAGTGTAATTTTGTCGTTATTCGTTTCTTTTTCTTTTTTCGTTCTTCTTTTTTTTTTTTTTCGTTCGTTTGGCTTTTTTGTTTTTGCAATTGAAACTTACGCTATTTACAGGTGCTCCTTACTCTCCATCTTCTTTTTTCTTTTTCTGACTTGCTCTCCCTCCTTCCATTCCTCCCTTCCTACCACCCACAACTGCAGCAAGTTGCAAAATAGACCACTTTCATTGTCCACTCTGTTACCACCTCATCCCCACCCCGTTGTCCCGCTTTTCTCTTTCTTTTCACCCGTTGCAAGCCGTACAGTGTTCAGCAAATGACTTACTTTATCTTCTTTCTTTTGTCAATCGACACATATAATATATTTCCGGTTTCCTCTTTACAAGACTTATCCATGCATTAATATATATATATATATATATATTTATATATATATATATATATATATATATATATACACTCTCTCTCTCTCTCACACACACACACACACTTACTTTAACGCATCCTGTGCTTTGCGTGCAGATTTCATTTCACGTAATTTATTATTCAACCTATTTTTATTTTAAATACCGGGTGGCCCGGCCCGACCTGAGTTGTGTCTTATAAAAAAAGAACATCTTTCTATTTATAATTACTTGTTAAGCTCTGCATTTTTATTTTTTTCATGGCTCGTAAAATGTCACTTGTATTATAAACATTACTATTTATTCACGTATTTTGGAGACCTTTTCCTTCGAACTGAATCTTAAACGTGAGGTTTAGATTTACGGCGAAGTCTGAGTTTTTTTTGTTTGTTTTTTTTTTTTTGGGTTTTTTTTATTTTGTTATTGTTTTTTGTATTTGTTTATGGGTTTTTTGTCTTTTTTGTTTTGTTTTGTTCATTGTTGTTTTGTTTTTACTTTTTTTATGGGTTTTGTCGATATTAAACAGGGTAGTAAAAAAAAAAAAGAAAAAAAAAAGGAAGCCCCTTAAATTGAATATGGTGCGCTTCTGGAACTATGTTTATTATGATGATGATTATGATTTTTTTTTTTTTTTTTAATGAAGATTTCTTGGGAGACGGGATAATGTGGTTAAGGATTGTTTCCATATCAAAAAGCAAACTAAAATGTATTTTGTGAAGGCCCAATATTTCATTCAAAAAGATATTGTTGCTGTTATTGTTTTCAAGGCGGCAGTATTGTATTGTTGATTGTAGTATTTTACGTAGAAGGAGTAGCAGTAGTAATAGTAGTAGTAGTAGTAGTAGTAGTAATAATAATAATAATAATAATAATAATAATAATAATAAAAAAAAAAGAGACACTCATAAGAGGCAGCAGAAAACATAAATACTTACAATACATGTAATCACTACCTTCCCTCGCTCGAGGTCTTGGGTAGAAACCTAGTTAAGAAGTGTAAGAAACTGAAAGAAAAGCTGAAAATTATTATTATTATTAATAATAATAATAATAATAATAATAATAATAATTGTACTGGAGACCTAAAGAGACTTGTTGTCACTCCGACTAAAACACCGTCACTAAAACTGGGGTGAAAATTTCGCAAACAGTGAAATAATAATAATAATAATAATAATAATAATAATAATAATAATAATAATAATATTTTTTCTAATCCAGTATAAAAACTACCATTTCACCTTTGAGCTAAAGAAATTATTGGTTTATTATAAGTAACTAAAAACAAACAAATTGGGGAGTGTAACCCAAAATGAATACTAGATATGATTAGTCATAGCTTTTATTGTAAAGGAAGAAGAAGAAGAAGAAGAAGAAGAAGAAGAAGAAGCTCGTTATAGTTCAACGAAAGAAAGTTTCTGTTGGAGTAATTTTTTTTTTAAATGACACTGAAAGGAAAAGTCGTTCCCAGTGAGCGCGCCTCACATGTTCAGGGAAATTCTACCAGCAGAGCCGATTTTGATTACATCGTTAGGTTAATAGTTGAATTATCATTCATATTAATTTAAAAGAAAGGGAAAAATAATTATTTGACAGTATACGTCAATTTGTCAAAGGGAATGTTAAAAGTGTTTTATAAAGAAAATGTTTGCTTTCGAAGAAAGCGATTTTTTTTCACTATCGTCAAGAGATCTTCTTAAAAATAAAAATGAAACAAAAAAGTCTCAAAGAAAAAATGACTCAAGTGACTAACCTGCAATATTTGTGAGCAGTAAATATATACACTATCATCATCATAATTGGAAATATTCTTATACTGATAATAAATAATATGGAGATAATAATAACAATAATAATAATAATAATAATTATTATTATTATTATAATGAAATTGATTTCAAAAACTCACAAGGCGAAAAAGAATTGCACTTTACGAAACTGCTTAACTCCTTTGGAGAGTACTATCAATGAGACTGAAGAATATCCCCCAAAAAAAGGCATAAAAAACTAGAATACACATTATCCCTACTTTCGTTCACCCACAGTTTTGGGTAAAGGACTCGGTGAAGGATTGTAAGATACCGACAATAAACTTAAAATTAAATAATAATAATAATAATAATAATAATAATAATAATAATAATAATCCTGGAGACTTGAGGAGACTTGCTGTCACTCAAACTCCGGTGGAAAACCATTAGCTAACGCTGATGTGAAAAACTCTCAAGGATTAAAAATAATAAAAATAATAAAAGAGAACTTGGTGAATAATGGACTTAGCCGTTTCGGTTGACCACAG
>OY757918.1:36711900-36719400 GCA_963585895.1 Sepioteuthis lessoniana | reverse complement strand
AAAAGGCCTGGAGGACTTGGAAGTTGGCAGACGAGTGAAGACCATCCAAACGACAGCATTATTGAAAACGGCTAGAATATTGAGAAGAGTCCTGGATACTTGAGGAGACTTGCTGTCTCTCAAACTCCAGTGAAAAACCATCAACTAACGCTGATGTGAAAAACTCTTAAGGAGTAATAGCAATAATAATAATAATAATCCGGATTTAATTATTATAGATTCAAATAACTATTCTATATACAAATAATTTGCACACAATTTTATAGTATCAAATATGCCTCTGCAGTTGGATAATATAAATCATTCCAATTGAATCAAATAATCTGCAGATAGAATGGTATTAGTATTCTTATCTATTCCTATCTATTCATATCTAATAATTCTCAAATATAGTTTCCTATCAGGTACAACCACTAAGGCTCAGGGTTGACCTGAGAGTAATGGCAATGAAGGTATACTCTATACTTCTTAGCGCTGCGGAACCGGAGCCTCACCACCGGATGCAATTTTGTTTCCTGCTGAAAACATAGATAAATTATAAATCATTGATAGATATGAACATGGAAATTTATAATATCTGGTTTGGTTTCTTTGTTTAATGGCATGTCAACCTTCGTGGGAAATTTAATATTTGTAAAAGAATAGTTGTAATATTATTTAACCAATAGTTGGGTGGATAAGGGAGTTTATGCCTTTTCCCAGTGGTGTAATGGTTAAAGCGCTGGACTGCATAATCGTAGTACGTGAGTTCGAACTCCAGTCGCGCTATTACGTTCACTTTCGGACAAATACCCTTGGGAAAGGTATGAACCCCCTGATCCTCCCATCTATGGGTTTAACAGTACCACTACAGTCCTTCAAAAAGGATAGATTTGGCATTAAATAACCCAAGAAGGTTGATTTGCTAGTAAATAACAAACAAACAAAGAAGCGACGACAGTTTGAACCCGTTAACTACGATGTAGCAGTATAGTACGTTAACCATTACAGCACAAGAACTTTCTCTTATAGAAATGTATATAAGTAAATCTATGTCTCATTATCAATATATGTTAGAGTTTATAATCATAAAAGTTGCGGTTGTGAAAGATTTGTGACTTGGCGGGCTGATTTCAAATTCTGGCTGAGTTTGTTTGCGTTTTATTTCGCCTAAATAATTTTGGAAAGGCGTTAATTCTTCTATTGTCCATCAGATACCCAGCAAGGGGTTAATGAATAGTAAAGCAAACTGTCCTCTTTAAACTTGGTAGAACGAAGAAAAACTGTAAATTCCAAACCTACATCTGGAGTCTCTAAGGCGGGGAATCGCTGGTTTAGAATTGGTTCAGGCAACTCCTGCGATGATACCAATAGCAAGATGCATCGCTTCTAGCTCTTCCCTTCTTTTGGGCAATATCTGTGCCACGAGGAAAGAATGCCTGTTACATATGCAACTGCTGATCTTTCATAAAACCTTGCACGATCCTATGACGATATCTCAACGAAAAATCATGGTCACATGTTACTGATTAGTTATAATAATAATATGCAGTAAATTAGCCTCAAAAGAGTATAAGACTAGACATGGCTGAGGGGGAAGGTAATTCACTGGGAATAGTGCAAAAAATTAAATTTCAACATACGAACAGATGGTATATGCACAACTCAGAATCCGTCCTGGAGAATTAGACGCACAAACTTCTTTGGGATTTTAAGATACAAACGGATCATCTAATCTCAGCCAGACGACCAGTCCTAGTGACAATCAACAAAAAAATCAATAAATATATAAACGGAAAGAAAACCTGTCAAATAGTGGACTTTGTCGTCTTGGTAGACCACAGCGTGAAAATAAAAGAACGCGAAAAGAGGGATAAGTATCTACACCAAGCTAGAGAACTTAAAAACTATAGAGCATGAAGGTGATGGTAATACCATTTGTGGTTGGTGCATTTGGGACAATCTGAAAAGGATTGGTAAAGAGACTGAAAGACTTGGGAAAAAAAGGGCAAGTAGCGACCATTCAAATTACAGCATTATGAACATTCTCCAGAATACTGAGAAGAGTCCTGGAGACTTGAGAAGACTTACTCCCACTCAAACTCTAGTGCGGACAAAATAATCTATGCATAGCAGAAATAGATTCAGCATGTTTTATTTTTTAAATTCCAATCAAAAACGCGTAATGTTCGCCATTCAACGTTGTGATGGCAATTAAAACTGTATGGCAGATGTGGCTGTTCAAAAACTTACGTCCCACTCGCACTCAACAAATAGTAAGTACGTGCGGGTGATTAATTTCACACACTCGGTACTATCACCAAGGGATTAGGACAGGGACAGAAGCATTTAGAAACAAAAAGACGACGGAAGACCACCCAAACGACAGCATTCTTAAGATCAGCCAGAATACTAAGGAGAGTCCTGGAGACTTGAAGAGACTTGCTGTCACTCAGATACCAGTGAAAATCATCAACTAATTCTTTCAGTGAACTGAAAAAACTATGGGACATGAAAGTGACGGTGATATCAATTGTAATTGGTGCACTCGGTGCAATTACAAAAGGATTGTTAAAGGGACTGGAGGCATTGTAAATAAGAGGATGAGTAGAAACCATCCAAGCTACGGTATTATTAAGATCTTCCAGAATACTGAGAATAGTCTTGGAGACTTGACGAGACTTGCTGTCACTCAAACTCCAATGGAAAACCATCAGCTAATACTTGTGTGAAAAACTGACAAAGGAGTATGTGAAAAGAAGGATAAGTACCTCGACCTTGCTAGAGAATTGAAAAAGCTTTGGAACAAGAAAGTGACGATTGTACCAATTGTGATTGGGACTTTTGGCATAATAACTAAAGAATTATTAGAAGGCCTGGAGGGCTTGGAAGTTGGCGGACGGGTAGAGACTATCCAAATGACAGCATTACTGAGAACGGCCAGAATACTAAGAAGAGTCCTGGAGACTTGAGGAGAATTGCTATAACTCAAACTCCAGTGAAAAACAATCAACGAATACTGATGTGAAAAATTCTAAAGGAGTAATTCATAATAATGATAAACAGCACAGACAACATAAAGATAAAAACAAGAATAACTTAGAGAAATAGGAAGAAATTGAATTGTGTGGATATTTTAAGGGACAAACTGACGAAATCTCACACGAGAAGACCTGGAAATTGCCAAGAAAAAGCAACTTAAAGAAAGAAACTAAATCTCTTCTAATAGCAGCACAAAAAAAACTCATAAAAATCAACTATGTTAAAGCGAAAATAGATAAAACGCGAGTGAATGGCAAAAGGTTATAGAGACGAAACGATTGATCATATAATAAGAGAATTTTGAAAGCTGGCGCGAAAGGAGTACAAAACAAGACATGACTGGGAAGAGAAGTTGATCAACTAGGAATTATGCAAGAAATTTATATCCAACCACACTTACAAATGGCATATATACAACCCAGAATCTATCCTGGAGAATTAGACACACAAGATTTTCTGTGATTTTGAGATACAAACAATTCCCTTGATCCTGGCTTGAATACCAGACCTAGTGATAATTAACTAAAAAAAAGAGAAACTTTCGAATAGTGGACTTTGCCATACCAACGGATCACAGAGTGAAAATCAAAGAAAAAGTAGGGAGACAAGAACTTGGATCTTGCTTGAAAACTAAAAATACCGTGGAACATGTAAGTGACGGTGATACCAACTGTAACTGGTGCACTTGGAACGTTTCCCAAAGGCTTGGTAAGGTGACTGGACGAGCTGGAAATCGGATGATGAAACGAAACCATCCAAACTAAAGCAAGGCTAAGATGGGCCAGAATACTGAAAAGAGCCTGTGGAGACTTGATAAGACTTGATGTCACTTAGAATCCGGTGAAAGACCATCAGCTAACACTGGTGTGAAAAATTCGAATAATAATAATAATAATAATAGTTATAATTGTTAATCACATAATAAGCAAATTCAGCAAAGTGACATAAAAAGTATTCAAGAGTATGCATGACTGTATAGGAAAGGTGATCCACTGGGAATTGTGCAAGAGATTTAAAAGATGACCATGGTGACGAATGGTATGTGCACAACCAGAATATGTTCCAGTGTATTAAGACGCATGACGGTTCTCTAGGATTTCAAGATACAAACAGTCCTCCCAATGCTGATCAGTCACTGTACTAATCCTTTGGTGACTGTACCAACAGCACCAATTGCAATTGGTACAACCTCCATTGACCAGACCCAATGTTAATTAACAAGCAGAAAAGAACTAGTCAACAAATGGATTTTCCTGTTACAGCTGACCATAAAGTGAAAATAAAAGAAAGCTAAAACAGACAAATATCTGGATTTTGCCAGAAAGCGGAAGAAGCTATGTAACATAAAAGTGACGGTCATACCAATTTTAGTTGGTACGCTTTGAACAGTTTCCAAATGCCTAGAAAAGAGGCAAGAGGAACCGTGGAGCAGAGAATGAATTGAGGCCATACAGATAGCGGCAGTATTAAAATCAGCTTGAATATATAGAACAGTCCTAGAGATAAGAGGAGACATTCTTTTACTCAAACCACCAGTTAAAATCGGTGTGAAAAATTGCAAATAATAATAATGATAATAATAATAATGAATGGATCACCTAATCTTGGCCAGACGACCAGATCTTGTAATAATCAACAACAAAAAACTTGCCTAATTATGGAATTTGCTGTCCTGGCTGACTACAGAGGAAAATTGAAAGAAATCAAAAAGAAGGAGAAGTACCTGGACCTTGCTAGGAAATCGAAAAATCTGTGGAACATGAATGTGACGGTTATACCAATTGTAACAGGTGCGTTTGGTACAGTAACTAAAGGATTAGTACAGGGACTGGAGGACTTGAAAAAACTGTACGAGTGGAAATCATCCAAACTACAGCATTGCTGAGATCAGCCAGAATACTGAGAAGAGTCCTGGAGACTTGAGGAGACTTGTCACTCAAACTCCAATGAGAAACCACTGACTAACGCTGGTGTGAAAAACTCAAAAAAGGATTAATAATAATAATAATAATAACAACCAGAATCCGTCTTAGAGAATGAGGCGCAAAAAAATCTCAGCGATTTTCAGGTTCAAGCGGAGCACTAGATCCCAGCACTAACAAAAATAAGACCTTGTTATAAAATGGATTCTGCTTTCCTAGAGGACCTCAGGGGGAAAATCAAAGAAAACGAAAAAAAAAAAAAAACGAAAAAACAAAACAAAACAAAACAAAAGAAGTTCTCGGACCTTGCCAGAGAACTGAAAAAGTTATGAAACATGAAAATGATGGTGATACCAATTTTGATTGTTGCATTTGGAACGGTTACCAAAGGATTGAAAAGAGACCTGAAATAGTCGGAAATGGAAGGAGAAATCGAGATTATTCAAACTACTGCATTGGTAACATTGGTCAAAATACTGAGAACAGTCCTGGAGACCTGAGGAAACTTGGTGTCACTCAGATTCCAGTGAAATATCACTAATTAATACTGGTGTAAAGAACTCAGAAGGAGTGAAATAATAATAAAAAGCAAGTGCAGGTGACATTATCGGGGATTTTGAAATCCAGACGGATAACTCAATCCCGTCCAAAAGACGTGAGATTAAGAATGAAAAAGAATTTACCATTTGGTGAGTTTTACCGTTCCGGTGGACTACAAAGTAAAATTCAAAGAAGGCGACAAGATGACAAATATTAGGATCTTGAAAGAGAATTGAAAACGCTGAAGAATTTGAAGTTGAATGTAATACCACTTGTAGTTAATGGGCTTAAAACGGTTGTCAAAGGCTTGGAAAAGGGATGAGAACTATTAGAAATCGGAGGAAGAATCGTGACCATCCAGACAACAGTATTTTTAAGATCGGCCAGAATACTGAGAAGAGTCCTGGAGACATGTGGAGGCTTGGTGTCACTCTTAATCAAGTGAAATTCTTCCTCGACTTTTTAGCTTGGCCGTTTGTGCCCTATTGGTATATCAATGATCAATGACAAACTCGGGGCGAGCTTCATTGATAACATTGTATAGCACTGGACTCCTGGTCCAGTTCAAGTTATAATTGGGCATCGGTGCCGAGCTCGCGTAATACAACGAGTGAGCCCATATCCAGCTACAGGCTCATCTGGCTCACATTGCACTAGGCGAGACGATAACCAGGATAGTCCAGCAGGGCGTGATCGTCGGCTCGTGCCCGATCTCTCCCTCCCTTTACCCCAACTATAAGCCGACTTCATGTCATTGACCTTGTGTCAAGTCCTGTATGATGGGAAGCAGCGACAAAAATTTCAAGTGAAATGCAACAAACTAACTCTGGTGAGAAAAACTTTCAAGTTCGAAGATAACAATAATTACTAATCATTATTATCTTTCTCATGGACAGACAAGCATAGCGACCAGAAGAGAAGTCTTTTTGTGTCAATTAACAAGAAAAGAATTTGTCATCTTTTAGATTTTGCATTTCAAACGGACCAGTGATTAAAAAAACAAGAAAAAGAAAAGTCTGGAAGAATCTGAAAAAAAAAACTTGCCGGCGATCTGAAAAACTTGTTGAAAATAAAGATCAGTTAGAATTCTGAGATGAGTCTTGGAGACCGAAACAGACTTGCTACCACTCAGACTCCAGTGAAAAATCCTCCATTTCGACCTGGTATGAAAGACCCTCGAGTAGTAAAATAATGATTATAAAAGGGTTACAATTAGGAGGTGCCCGTGGTGTAATGGTTATCGTCGTAGGAAATGGACACGGCGACACGAGTTCAAATCCTGGACGAGACTGCATTTCACATAGCACTAATACCATTGGGAAAGGTATGAATCCAATTATTATCCCTCCAGCTATGGGTAAATAGTAGGACAAACTGAGTTCTTCAGCCTTGGTGAGGCAACTAGTCTAAGAGAAGGAAAACTCTGAATTCAAACCTGTTAAACTCCGCTTAAAAATTGATCTTGTGTCATATCCTGCCCGAGCGGAGGGGTTGGTAAATATGATAAAAGGATTACAATCTTTTTCAAATAAAATAATATACATTATTTTCTTATTTGCATTATTTTTGAAAATGTAGTAATTTTTTTTTTTTTAATAATTACAATCTCCTCATATTTATAATCTGTCCATTCAGTGTGTTCATTATCTATCTATCTATCTATCTCAGTCTGTTCATTATTTTTTGTTTATTGTAAGCAGAACCGAATGCGGGAAACTAAATCAAATCTCAATTGCATATGATTTCATTGAACTAATTACCATTGGAGAAGACATTAACCAATCTCACCGTATGCCTAGGTTCATTGAAACCAAAGAAAAATATCTTAATATATGTAAGTCTTTCTTGACTGATACATATAGTTTTGGTTACAGAGTTTTCACTGCTGTAGATTTCGGTACAAAATAACGCCTAATGATATCCATTTTGATTTTATAATGTCCTACTAGAAATAAGAAAATCATAACATCTTTGATTTAGAAGAAAATAAATATAATTGGCTGCTTGATTGACTTTT
>OY757918.1:36666900-36706900 GCA_963585895.1 Sepioteuthis lessoniana | reverse complement strand
GTCTTCGACTCAGGATCGTAGTGTGAAGCCCATGTTTATCCTTTTTGTAAACACTTTGTTTTTTTTTCTTACTAAAATATACTTCTCCATTTCTTCGGAAATTTTACATGTTTTGCATTCATCAGCAAGCAAAAATTTGATGAAAAACCTCTGTTCAAGCCCGGAATAATCTGATTTGCTATTATTTTGAATAGCCTCAAATCAAATATCTAATATTTCTGGCAATAAAACTATTTAATTCCAAATAACATAGTGTACATTTATTGATAAAAATTCTATTAAAAAATAATTCTGCTATTTTTAAAAAGAAAATGCCTTTAATTATTGAATATATATATATATATATATATATATATATATATATATATATATATATTATCGATAGCAAAGAAGAAATCATTAACCTATTTTGCTTTCAATTTGAAATCATTTCTTTTTCTTAACGGAGATAGATCTCAGTGGCCCAAATTTTAAATACAAGTTTAATTCTTAGCACCACGATCTATCATCCTCTGAATGACTCTTAACAAGATTAATCCCCCCACCTACACACACCTCAGACGCATTTATAATTACAAACTACGCTCAGTTTTCTTCTAATCCATCGTTATCTGCAGTTTTCATCATCTTTTATCTCGTTACCATGGTGATACCGATCCGTGGTATGCCATCGTCGCCTTCAGACTGCGTCGTCGTTTTTAATTCAACTTTCTTTCTTTACAGTCTTTTGTCAAGAGCGGAAAAAAATAAACTTCCTTCTGTGTATTTATATAGTTGCCTGAGTGCATTGGATATTGTTTAAAAATAATCAACAAAGAAGTCTTTTTTTTTAATTTTAACCGAATGATATATACTTCCTGTCACAAAACCAACGACTACGGTACAGAATTATCTCGGTGTGACTTCTGGATTTTCCTAAAATTAAACTGCTGTTGAAAAAGACCATGGTCGAGATTAAAGAAAACACAACAAAGCAGTGAATGACGACCGCTAATGCAAAGGGACGCTGAAATATGTGAATGGTGTCTGAAGGGGAGTAGTTTGAAGTAAGCTAATGCACCTACAAATGATTTATTATCTTGTTTTGACCCAACCAATGTATAGGATAGGTAAAGGCATATATATATATATATATATATATATATATATAAAGAGAGAGAGATTAATGGATATGATCAGATTGAGATAGATAGATAGATACCATGAAAGTTGATATACCATTAAGCAAAGAAACCAAATCAAGCAGATAGATAGATATTTAGATAGATCAATACTTTGAAGATTGATATGCCATTAAACAAAGAAACCATATCAGACCAAATTATATATATATATATATATATATATAGAGAGAGAGAGAGAGAGAGATTAATGGATATGATCAGATTGAGATAGATAGATAGATAGTGTTGGATTCTTTTGGGGGAGAGTCATATACACATACACAAGCCATCTACCAATTGGTAGCAAATAATTATAGACTTGCCTGTTAGTAGCAGCAGGAGATTGCACAATCAGAGATGACTAGAGCATATATGAGGAGGGGCAAGTTACAGCCCTGTATCAAAATTTACGGCAGCCTTTGTATTGACAAGACGCACCTTTGGTATGAAGAATCCCGCAACTAGATGACCAACAAGACAATATAATAAGGGCAGAGAATATTTCTAATGCTCTGAAAGAAGTTGGAGACGTTATAAGCGACGGACTTTTAACAGTCATGGATCTAAAAGGATTGCCTCCTAATATTAAACCTTCAACAACGGTCATTACCCAGAAGAAAACCTTGACTTTTTTTTCTGATTTTAAGGTACGCTTAAGAAGTTATGAAGAAACAGAGCGTATGTGTTACCCACCCCCAGATGAATCAGATAGATAGATAGATAGATAGATAGATAGATAGATCAGTAAAGACTTGGACTATTAGATAGGAACAGATCACGATAGATAGATAGATAGATCACGAAAGGCTGGGATGGATAAATATGAACAGATCAAGATAGATAGATAAATCAGGAAAGACTGGGATAGATAGATAGATAGATAGATAGATAGATAGGGCCTTCAAAATGTATATTTATCGTGTTTATAAAACAAAATAGCCATCTGTAAAGTTTACGATAGAATCAAAAGTTATCAATTAATCCCGGCCAATGAAAGAAATAGATAAAGATGCTTTACAGTGTGATTCCAGGAGTTATAACTTATTGGCTCGTACAAGCCTGCCATCTCTTGGAGTTTCCAAAACGTCCCTTATAAACAGGAGGAAAGTCTTTTCATCATCTAATTGAAGAACTCTCTCTTTGAAGTCTCTGTTTGGAATTTATTAAAGCCTTTAAGAAGGGGTTTTAACAATTTTTTTTTCAAATTTATGAAAAATTGGTCTGTTCTGATATAATCCAGAAATTCAACAACTGAAACTCAAAACATGATACGCCCATTCTTGTTCCTTGTTGAGGTGACCTCTAACCTCTAATCTGTCAATCAACGCCTCAACACTTTCTTTTTTTGAGAGCTGTGGCGGTGAGCGGAACCCCATTGTAAGAGACAAGTGCGAAAAAACTCTTTAAAATCGAATAAATGTTAAAATATGTAGTTAAGTAAAAGGTAACAAGGAAAAAATTAAACAATTATCAACATAATTTCCTTCTTTGCTGATGCATTTCTTTCAATGGTTATTTGAAATTTAGCAGTTCCGATATTATACAGTAAAGATATCAGAACAAAATTTAGCTATTAAATACATGTTAGGATTGTGGAATATACGAACTACCCTTATATATATATATATATATATATTGTTGAAGAATAAAAGCGCCACACAGTGGGGTACAGTGCTAATTTTGGATTGGGTTCAGAATATCTATGATGTCTGAGAATTGTTGATACACCTCTTGATTTGGAACCTAGATACACGTATTCAGGATGTCGGAATATATATATATATATATATATATATATATGTGTGTGTGTGTGTGTGTGTGTGTGTGTGTGTGTGTGTTTCAACTGTTAGTTTCATATGTCCTCTACAGAGTAGGAGTCACAATCATCAGATTGATTATTTGGTTGGTTGGTTGGTTGGTTGGTTTTTATGACATATCAACTCTTGTAAGTTATTCAATGTCAAATCCATCTTTATTCAAACAATCAGTTCTATTTCAAACTATTCAGTTTAGCATGAGTACATAGTTTAATTGTCAAAAACATTTCCCTTTCTAGCAATTCAGTTGAGTCAAACAGCCCTGTGATGGGGCTACAGTTCTAGTGCTATTGTGAGTGTTGAGTACCACTTCATTACCTTTACTACAAGGTCCTTCCTGACTCGAAATGGTCGTACCTGTGAGGCTCCCGTCTTTGGGTCAAACAATTTTTTTTAAATATATATTTGAATAACAAATATGTAAGACTAATTGACAATTATAATCAAAGATTTGCAATAAACAATAAAGAATTTGATTGGTTGGTTTTTGAGGGAATGTAAACCCTTGTTGGTTTTTTATGCTGAGTCAGTTTAACAATTATAAACTAATAATCATGTTACTATTACTATTAATTAACTGATATTTCAGTATACTAAATATAACTGAGGAATACTAAAGAAAAGCTCAAAGTAGTTTGCTTTAGAGAGTTCAAATGGTTGGTTGGTTGGTTGGTAAAGCTTTTTCGGGTCATATAACGCCAAATTAAGTCAGTTCGATAAGTTTCAAACAATTTAGTTTTGTATAAGTATGGTTTTTGTTAAACACGGTTAAATGTCAAGACAGTTCTACGTCAAATAATTCAGTTTAGCATTAGTACACTGTTTAGTTCTACTTAATCCATAAAGAGGGCCCTATCAAGTGCTACTACTCCGGGTCACAGTGGACCTGGGAGCGATGGCAATGAAGGGGTACTCCGCATTCTTCAAAGCTCCAGCATTAATGAAGCCCCACAAATAGGACACTCGTTAGGCGGGGTCTTACTCCACTGCAGAGATGTAGTCGGAGTATTCTGTGGCCTTCACAGCTGACGAGGCCCGGTGATTGTTTGTTTTTACAGTCTGTTGATTGTTACTGGGCAATGTCGAAGTTTGTTCAGCAAAGATGTATCATCACAGTCATTTTAAATGCTTCATTATCTCTAACGGATCTAATTGACGCATAGATCTGCGGGGAAGTCCCTGTGGCTAAATGGCTAAAGTATTGAACTACAACCCCGAAGTAAGGGAGTTTGACCACAAGTCGTGCCATTACGTTCACTTTCAGACTAATACTTTTCGGAAATGCTTGAACCCCTTATCCCTACCAGACCTGGGTTAAATACTATCCCTGCTGTTCTTCGACAAGGATGGTTTTGGCATTAAATGATCCACGCAGGTTGATGTGCCATTGAAATAAAGAAACCAAACCTTCACCACCAGATGCAGTTTACTGTCATAACAAGGATGCAATTTTTGTGTACGGTGGATCTTACACATCGGGAAGGGATGGGATTAGTTTATTCTCGGTGCTGTCAAAAAGCCATGAGTAAATATGTTGGGTATCATCCACCTTTTTCCACACAATGAACTAGTCCATCTGCCATATATAGCAGTAGCTACTAATACCAGGGCAGACTATAAGGTGAAGAGCAGCTTCTTATAACGGAAGCCAATACTCTCGTTGGACTATATCTTTATTCTGTTTTCACTAATCCAATGTTCTTGTCAATAGTCTCTCTATTGTATATACATTTTCCTGAGAATATATCTCTATTTCCTCTCATATCGTGGTTTGTCCTTTATTTAATATTACAAGCGTTCACTAATCCTATGTTCTTGTCTACTAATAGTCTCTCTATTGTATATACTTTTTTCCTGAGAATATATCTCTATTTCCTCTCATATCGTGGTTTGTCCTTTATTTAATATTACAAGCGTTCACTAATACTATGTTCTTGTCTACTAATAGTCTCTCTATTGTATATACTTTTTCCTGAGAATATATCTCTATTTCCTCTCATATCGTGGTTTGTCCTTTATTTAATATTACAAGCGTTCACTAACCAGAACGCAACAAAATATGTAGCATAAGATAATAACAAAGAGAAAACAAGCAGAAGTCCAAAGTAAGACACAATAAAAATACTTTCTTTGCTTAATAGCATATTAAACTTTATGGTTTATTTAATGCCAAAGACATCCTTGAAGAAGAAAAACAGTGGTTCTATTAAATACATTGTTGGGTGGTTTAGAGAGTTCGTAACTTTGTCAAGGGTATTCGTCTGAAAGTGAACGAAGTACCACGAATGGAGTTCGAACTCGCTTGCTACGGTGTTACAGTCTGGCACGTTAGCCGTTACACCACAGCAATTCTGCCTGGACTGCAAATTATTCTTATTGAACTAATTGTTCTATTGAACACTATTCATTCATTTGTACTGAGTCAAGTGGTTCCAAGTATTGCTGTTATAACAATTTATGCACACAATTAAAGTGGTTCAAGTATTGCGATGAATCACTAACAATTCAATTAAACATCAATCATTTGTTTACACACAGTTAAATGATCAAACGGGTCTATTTCAAACAATTCAATTTACCCTAAGTCATTTGTTTGCACACAGTTTAAATGTCAAACAGTTTCTATTTGACCCATTGATAGGACCCTATCAGGTGCTACCACCCCGGGTCAGAGTGGAAGGAGGAGCAATTGTAATGAAGGGGTACTCTGCATTCTCCAAAGTTCCAAATTTGGAACCTCATCATCCTCAATTGCAATCGGGCAGAAGTTTGATTCCCTGTGGAAAAATACCGTTTGCACGAAACACGCATCAAGTATGGGGGAGAGTCAGAAAGAATAGATGCTGCTGGCTGAGAAAGTAAAACATGTTCTTACTGTAATCTCCTTACTCGATGTAACCAACGATTGCAACTCATCAGACCATCTGATTTTGTTAATAATGGGAACTTGATACAAAATTCACAATAATAAATAAGTAAAGTTGCCGACCGTAGTCGAAGGCGACCTGAAAGCTCCTCTTTCAATAGCTACTACACCGAGGAGTAAAGGAGGGCGCTATTCCATTCCCTAGATTGCTCCACTTTAGCCTTGACCCGTACCTTTTAATGCTAAGTGTAAATCAAGTCTTTGGTATGACTCGACCTAGTGTAGTATACTGACCTCCGACTCGGCCAAACGTGCCATTCCAAAGACGGCGGAAGTGGCATATTCCATTGGCATGGGCGAGCTTGGCTGTCAATATGGGACAGGGTTAAAATCCTACGGTACAGTCACAAACTGATGCACCGGAAGAGAGTGACCTGTGAACTGCATGACAGTTATTTCCGCTCGATGACGATCAAACATGCCATTCCAAAGACGGCGGAAGTGCATATTCCGACGGCCAGTCATGGGAAGAGAATGAGTGGACGTTGAACTATTATATAACTCAGTGCACACGAAATTCAATCCGTTGGAGACAAGATGCGGTAGAGAAAGCCAGCACCCAGCAGAGGGAGCCCTCAGGCCCCCGACCAATCAGTTTGGAGATCAGACCAGTTGGGGATCAGACGAGTTAGAGATAAGATGCGGTAGAGAAAACCAGCACCCAGAGAGGCTGGGCCCCCATCCCCCCAGTTGAGCAGCCCAGGAGAACGGGAGAGAAACGCGATTATGACCAATAGAGTGGGGTCAATATGTTGCAGTTCTGTTCGGTCTCCAACTCCCTCTCACACACAACCCTTTCAAATAAAGTGAGAGGTATATTTTTCTAAGAACTGTGTCGCTCGTCTTTATTGTGTCGTCGTTATGATTTTCCATGCATATGCATATGTGTTTGTATAGTTGGTCATGGCTATACAACACTGGGATTGAACCTTGGTCTCCCAGACCATTTCCAAACACTCTAACCATTATACTAATGGCCCGGTTTTAATGAGAAATCAAACAATCTCCTTAAGCCCACGAAGACGCCCCAGTTCAAAAGCAATGGGCACCTGCTTTGGATTTGCTATTTACTAAGATTGGTAGGTCACACGGCCATGTGTCAAACCGCAATGTGTCACATCAAGAGGTTCTAACTCATTAAACGTGTATACTGATCGGTAAGATAATTCTGCAATGCCTCAGGCTAATAAATATATACATATATATATATATGTGTGTGTGTGTGTGTGCGCGCGCTCGCGCTTTGAAGAGAAAGTGTATCTCAAAATGGCAATTGAGATGTTTAAGTAATATGATGAAAAAGCTAAAGTTTTCTAAATTAAATCTGAAAGAAAAAGGAATTTTAAAAAATACATCAAATATTTTTCTGGTTCAGTACAAACCTACAAACTAAATTTTTAATCAGCAATTTAATCCTTAGCTCTATACAGATATATTTATTTCTGCTAAGATAACTGGAAGATATAAAAAGTTTTCTCCCTCCACCCAATTAGGCATTAACTGATTAAGCTATAATTTACAGGTGAAAAGAAAAAAAATCCTCTAAATGTTGAAAAAGGAATATTATCAACTCTTATTAAGTGATTAAAAATATTTCGGTTAAACTTAAATTGAAATTTATCTGCTTAAAAGAGAAAGCATATCTGAAAGTGTCCATGAAAATAAACTAACATTTTCTTAGTAGAATAAAAAAAAAAAAAAAAGGAATTTTGTAAAAACTAATTCATATATTTCTAAAGTTCATCAGAAACTTTTTATATTTCCTGGTTATCATGGCAGAAATACATAATTCTTTATAGTGGTAAAGATTATAATTGTTTATTCCAAATTTAGTAAGTAGGTCTGGGCTGAACCAAAGAAATATTTGAAATATTCTTTTTAATTTTCCTTTTAGATTTAATACAGAAAATTTAAGATTTTCATCAAATTACTTAAATATTTCAATGGACACAGACACACACACATACACACGTATATACATATGTATATATATATATTGTCACCCACAGACAAACTGTTTCGTTGTCTCCTAACTCTTCAGTGTGCCTCGACACGTAGGATGCTTGAAGCTGGGATCGAAATCTGCCAAACTTTAAGTTAGACATAGTATCATACCGCTCAGCCAGCAAGCGAACCACGTCAATTCGGGAATCATAAGGCATTATACTGTAACTTTCGTTTGTTGACATTTTTGCCTTACCGTATACCAGAGCGCTCAGTTCATTCGAAGAGCTTTGCATTATGCGAGTGGCAGCCGTTAATTCCTTTGTCAGAGTGCTCAACACTCCCGGGAGTAGCGTATCTATACTTATCCATAGACAGACTGTTTCGTTGTATCACAACTCTTCTTTGTGGCTAGACACATTGGACGCTTGAAGCTAGAATCGAAACCGGCCCAAATATATATATATATATATATATATATATATATATATATAGGAGGTGCATCCAAATCTGCCGCGAGCATGATGTTACACAAGGTCTTTTTCAAGAAGATTAAAACTGATTTGAATTTAGAGTTTGTAATTTCTCCGACACTGGTTTCCAAACCAAGCCCAAAAAACGCAGTATCTTCTAATATTTATCCTGAGCTTAGGGGTGATAGAGAGATGGATAGGTAATTTTGTGTCAATGCTTCCTGGGAAAACTTATATTCAATCGTGTTTTGAATATTCAGTAGTAGAGAAGGTGCGCCGGGTACTTTTATGTACAACTACATATCAGACCAAATTAAACAGATAGATAGATAGATACATACATACATACATTAATCCTCGAGCTAGCAGCAGAATTTCCACAGATTCTCCGAATTACCTTGGATTTAAAGAGAAAGACACAAAATTCTCAGTATGAGAAAAAAGAACAGGAAGAAAACTTTATTTTATTGTTCTTATAAAATAGGAATTTTTTTGTATGCAGTACTGCGAGATAGTGATATTTCTTTTACCTGGGAAAACCCTCACCTTTTCCTTTGAAAAGATGTTTCTTTTTTTTCTTTTTTCTTTTGTGTGTGTGTGTGTGTGTTTTATTAAGTAAATAAAAAAAAAACTCACTCAATGGGACATAAATTTTAAAAAGATTTAGCGTCAGGCTAGCCTTCTCAGTGAACGTAAATCTGGTTGCTATGGCAATATCTATTTGTGTCTTTGATTAGGCAGGTTCATAGCAAAAAGAGGAGTAGCTAAGGAGAAAAAGAGACAGAGAGATAGAAAAAAAAAAACTACTGGAGCTGTGTGTGTACATCGATGTAACGGCTATGTTTACATGTGTGCGTGGAGTCTGAATAAATGTGCAAATTGTAAAAGCGCGTAGGTGAAAACAAATCAGACTTAGAAACATAAACACAAATATAATTATCCTGGTACAAGGTTACACTGAACAGAGTTCTCGGATGAAGCTCGAATTATTAATTAATGCATTTTGATAATTGATTGGTTGATTAATTGACTGATTTTAGTGGCATGTCGACCTATCTTGGGTTATTTTATGCCTAGAGGTTAGGCCATCGTGTACATTGTGTGTTTAGATTCAGATATTTTGTGTTAATAGTATATTAAGAGCTTTTTGCACACATTTATATATCATGGATTACTATCAAATTCAGATAATTTAGACATAGTTGTATGGTTACAAGCAAGCCTATCTAAAAGATAGCTTTTAAAACAGATCAATTTGTCTCGTACATGACACTCTAACAGGTACTACCACTTTGGGTTCGACTGAAGATAAGAATACTGTCATACCTAGGACATTTGTTTGTCAGCGTGTTCTAAGCCCTAGCAGTTGAGCAATCATTACATTTTAAGATAGATAGATAGATAGATACTTATTCGTTGACATTGTTTAATTATAAGTAAAGGAAGGTACAAGTTGTTATGTGGAAGGGAAGTTGGATTGTGATAGGTTTCACGGAGAGAAAGCCCGCGTAATTTTAAAATCCTGCATTGTAAGCGGAGTGAAAAGCACAACTGACAACTGAAGACAGGGCTTTCATATAGAGAAAGATATAATCAGACTGTCAGAGAGAGAATGTAAAGAAAAGACACAAAATGAAATAGATAGATAGATAGATAGATAGATAGATAGATAGATAGATAGATTTAAAAAACATGTAATTGTGCGGTCCTGCTTCATTCGAACTTTACTTATTCTTCCTTATTGGTAAATAACGAAGATTAAAGCGCAGCAAGAATCTTTTTAGCCACTTTCACATACATATTAGGAAACATACACCCACAACAATCGAGATTATAACTTTTGCAGGCGCGTGAACATGAAAATGTGAGTCACAAACGCAATTATTTGCAATTGAATACAATCAAACGCTCACTAAAATGCACAAGAAAACTTTTCAGCAGGTGTACGAGGTGTGACTATGTATGCACATAGGTAGGAATTTTGTGTTAGTGAGTCAAATCTTCGAAGAGAAGAACAAGTGTTAAAAAAACATAAAACGTTTGAAATTCTTCCATTTTACATCTACGAGAGCAAACACAAAATCAGGAATGTATATATTATTATATCGTTTATAGGTATAAATATTCTTATATAATACGCACTATCTGGCATTGTTTCCTCGGCTGAGAATAAGTCTACATAAAGCTGAAAGAGAAGAAATGAAAAGAAAGTATTAGTGTATTGAGGTTGTGCCTCCCTACTCTGAAAATCAGCATTCAACATTGTGAATTCCACTTGATCTCAAACACTTGTACCATAGCCAGATACAGATATGTGAAACGTACATAGAATGTTAAAAACATATATACATAGAACATAGGAATCCCGAAACACGAAAAACACTTACGACTTCTTAGTTCAGGTACGAAAATTTTTATTACCTTTAAGTTTAAAGGTTCTTCGACATAAGGAGAGAGATAAACATTCTTTCTATTCTGGCTTTTTCATCTGCCCCCTCCCCCAACACGTGCGCACCCGTCGCAAGGCCACTGCGAGCTAGCGAAAGTCACCCTTCTTCTTCGGACCGCAAGACTCAACCCACTGACTTTCAAAATCCTTAAAATCCTCTGTGCACGCTTCCGGTGCGTGACGTCATTCATATCCACTGGTCAACCTTTCTCTGGGATTTTTATTCTGGCATCTGTGAACGACACATCCTCCCCGCGTGCGTGTCAACACCTGTGCTCAAGTTTGCACCTAACTAACCCATGTGCTGAGCCGAAAGGTTCTCAGCCTAACTATTATATTACACACTGACCTCTAGAGTCAATTGAGAAAATGCAATTATTTCAGCAACCAGTTTGATAATGTGCATATATACCCAACCCCTTCACCACGAGAAAAATGCGGCACCAGGTAAATTGTTAAGCGGAGTAAAGATGGTTTAAATTCTGAATTTTACTTCTGAAAAATTGGTTGCTAAAGAACAGTTTACCCTACTATTTATCCATAGCTGGGGGGGATAGGTTTGGTTTAGTGTAACATAATGGCCTAGGGATTTCGGTTTCATGCCTTTGGGTTTAGTTAACCTGAGAACCTTTCGGCTCAGCACATGGATTAGCTAGGTGCAACATTAACACAGGTGTTCACGTGCGCACGCAGAGCGGACGTGTCACTCAGATATGTCACAATAGTCCGAGATGGGAAACGGAGGAAAGCGAGTGCGAATGACGTCACGCACCGGAAGCGCGCCGAGGATTTTGGGAGATTTTGAAAAAGTCAGTTAGTAGTTGAGATGAGACCTGCCTCGGGAGAAGACGGTTGGCTTTCGCAGAGACCTTTGTGGGGGGTGCCAGACGTGTTGGGGGGGGGCAGATGAAAAAGCCTGAATAGAAAGATTGTTCCTCTCTCTCCTTATGTCGAAGAACCTTTAAACTCAAAGGTAATAAAAAGTTTCGTACCTGAAGAAAGAACTCGTTACGTGTTTTTCGAATTTCGAGATTCCTATGTTCTATGTATATATGTAATGAACATTCGATGTACATTTCACACATGGCCGTATCTGGCTATGGTACATTAGTTCGGACTCTTTTGTTTAATGGCATATCAACCCTCGTCTTTGTTGAAGAAACTAGTATAAGTACTGTTACTTTTTTTGTTTACACACAGTTAAATGTCAAAGCAGTTCTATTTCAAGCCATTAGTTCTATTTAACCCATAGATAAGACCCTATCAGGTGCTACCACTCTAGACCAGACTGGACCTGAGAGCGATGGCAATGAAGGGGTACTCCACATTCCCCGAAGTTTCAACATTACTGAAGCCTCATCTTCAGATTGTTTAGTTTCATATCCAGAACACTTGTTCGGGGAGTCTGACCCCTTTGCTGAGAAGTAGTCGGTGTATTCTACAGCCCCAGCCGACTGGGCCACTCGGTGAAGTAGGCGCTCACCCCTATGCAGAGAAGCAGTCGGAGTATTCTACAGCACCAGCCGATTTGGCCACTCGTTGAAGTAGGGGCTCATCCTTCTGCAGAGAAGCAGTCATAGTATTCTACAGCCCCTGCCGACTAATCAGCTGATCACTCAGAAACTCTTTTGCTAACTACTGTTTCAGATAGAACATAATTTTAAAGAACTACCATTTGTAGATATCTTCATTAAAAATCAAAATGAACAAATCATCACAGATATTTACCACACACCCAGAGACCACCAACCTCAGATTAAGAAGCCATCATTTCAGAACTGCATAAAATCCATCTCTTACAACCTAACTAGTAGATTCTGCACCATAGTCCCTAAGAAAAACCTCCGAGCCAGCCTAGAAGAAACCCGCATAAACTTCTACCAGAATGGATATCACCCCACACTAACAAATAAGTGATTCGAATTAGCAGAAAAAATACCATTCGAATAACTGCGACCACCGCTATCCCGATATAACATGTCAAAGAACAACCCTTAGCATACGTCTCAGCATTCAACGAAAACAACCCAGGACTACTCTCAGAAATATCAAAGAATCAATATCAACTTAAAAACAATGATAGAATTAAAAACACAGTAGACACAAAAAATCATTAAAAACAAACTAATAAAATATCTTAAAACACGCATTAACTTCATCAAAATTTTAGTTACACACAACACATGGTGTTTCAAAATGCAAAAATAAAATACGTGGAGTATGGAATTAAATCATAAAAGGAAACCCTAACATCTTGGAAAACCCCAAAATAACTTTCGTAATAACAAAGAAATTCAAAAATGAAGTCTGCATAATTAAATACACAAACTGCAACGAAATATACATAGGTTGTACTCAAGTATTTTTTAACGTCATATCAATCTTCGTAGTTTGACCATGCCAAAGCCATCCTTGTAGCAGAACAACATTAAGACTATTTAATCCATAACTGGGAGAATAAGGTAATTTATACTAAACGTAACAGTGTAATTGGAGTTCGAACTCACTGACTTCGAAGCCGGAGTCTAACACGTTAACCATCACACCACATGTACGGCCACCAGGTATAGTTCGTTTTTGGTGTTATTTTTCTATTTTATAAAGTAAATACCTATATACATATTTACCAACCCCTCCGCTCGGGCAGGATATGACACAAGATCAATTTTTAAGCGGAGTTTAACAGGTTTGAATTCAGAGTTTTCCTTCTCTAGCCTCACCAAGGCTGAAGAACCTAGTCTGCCCTACTATTTACCCATAGCTGGAGAGAGAATAATTGGATACATACCTTTCCCATGGGTATTAGTGCTATGTGAAATGCAGTCTCGTCCAGGATTTGAACTCGTGTCGCCGTGTCCATTTCCAAGGATGATAACCATTAAACCACGGGCACCTCCATATATACCTATATATATACCATACTTATATATGTCAAGGAAAATGTATGTATTTAGAGTCCACTACTATGCGCCATTTCAAACATCTGCTGGATGTCTTGTAACATAAACTGAACGGAATAGAGGGATTGGGTGGGATGTCGAAGTCTCTTATTCAATGGCTGAAATTCAGCATTTTAACCATAATGCCATCAAATAAGGTGTCAGTCATTTAAAAATTCGATGATTATGTAACCAGGTATACAGTTATCGCAGTTGATATACCAATGGTAAAACTTACATTCTATCCAAGATTTCCCCAGTAATGGGTTAAATAGTACCACAAGTGTTCTTCTAGGATGGCTTTGGCATTAAATAAGCCACGAAGTTTGATATGCCATTAAACAAAGAAAACAAAAAAAAATCCAACGACTAATTTTCAATTTTTAATTATCATTCTTATCCTTTATGTAAGAAGAAAGGATTATCTGTCTTATAAGTAGAAAAACTGTAGATAGATAGATAGATATTAGATATGTGCAAAAGTTTCTATTAAACCTTCTTCAAATGCTTTCATCCTTATTCTTTAAAATGAAAGCACCAAGAACTTTTATAGCAATATATATATATATATATATATAGAGAGAGAGAGAGAGAGATTTTTGATTTTGTTTTGTTTTTGTTGTTTTTTGTTTTTGTTTTTGTTTGTTAGTTTGTTTTTTCTTTATGTGTTTGTTTTTAATGAGAACAAAACATTTTATCAACGAAGAATACTTTCATTGACATTGATCCGGAATGCATAATAAGCTAATTGGGAGAATCTTTGTTTTTATTATATGTCCAATACAAATGCATTGCTAATTATTTTAGTTGACAATAATGATGCTTTAAAATAGAAGCTGAAACATCACAGAACTTGAAAACTTTCAGAAGAGTTAGCAGAGAAATATAAGCTTCCTAAAACATACTCTGCTTTCGAGAGCTTCCTTATTAAACGCTTAACGAAAACGAAAGCAAAAAAATACTTTTGGCTGGTTGGTTGGTTGGTTGGTTTTCATGGCATATTAACTATTGTAGGTTATTTAACGCCAAATCTATTTTCATGAAAAATAGTTATATTTCAAACAATTCAGTTTAGCATAAGTACGCCGTTTAAATGTAAGTACAGTTTAATTGTGCAAAGCATTTCTATTTCAAGCCATTCTGTTAAGTCAAGTAGTTCTAATTCTACTGATTCAGTTTAGTATAAGTACAGATTTTGTTTACACACAGTTAAATGTCAAAAAGTTTTATATTAAACAATTCAGTTTAGTGTAAGAACAGTTTCAATGTCAAAAACATTTCAATTTCAAACAATTCAGTTTAGCATAAGCACGCAGTTTAGATGTAAGTACAGTTTAATCGTTAAAAACATTTCTATTTCAAGCTATTCAGTTTAGTCAAACAATTCGGTTTAGCATAAGTATGCCGTCAGTTCTATTTAACCCATAGAGAGGACCCTATCAGGTGCTACCACGCCTGGCAAGAGTGGACCTGGGAGCAATGGCAATGAAGGGATGGTCTGCATTCCCCAAAGCCCCAGCATCACTGGAACCTCAACATCAGATAGAATACTTTTGATGCACCCTAATAGTTGTTGAACGAGTCATGAAGAACCAACTGAAGGTTTCGTCAGTTAAATATTTCCATAATTATTTCTACGAGAGAGGAAAAAGTCATTGTCTCTGTATCACTTTCCTGAGTAATGATTTTGAAGATTTTTGTACTGAGTTGATAAAAAAAAGTCAAAAATTAGTCTTATTACCTATTAAACCGACTTTGTTTTCATCAATTTCACGTGGAACAGCATTTTCTCCTCAATTGTTGCAGTTGTTATTCACTTCGTTTTTTTTTTTGTTTTGTTTTTTTTCTTTGTTTTTTTTTTTTTTTTGTTTTGTTTTTGTTTTATTTTTGCTTTAAATTTTCTTTTATTTATTTTGTACTTTGATCACTATATACGCTATTATCGTCATTATTGCTAAACAAGCTCTTCTTTTCTTATCTTCTCATCTCAAATTATGGATGTAGGTTTAACAGACCGGGAATTACAACAGACCTATGGCGGGCAAAACGGCTTTTACGTATCTCTTACTGTTTTCGGTGCTGTTCGTTGTGTCAGCTCGTGGATGGGTTCCTGCTCGGACTAAGGTGAGTTATTTTGTTTTGTTTTTCTTTACTTTAAGCTCAAAATTACGCAGCCCGTTCGACAGAGGCTTTACAATACGCCTGCTGCATCTCTGCAGACGGGTAAGACCCCACATAAATGCCTTGGATATGTCACAAAACCATCTGATGGTAGCTTTGGGGAATGTGGAGAACATCTTCATCGCCATTGCTCCCAGGTCAACTCGGACTCGGGCTGGTAGTGTCTGTTAGGGTCCCATCTGATGGTGAAGCTTTTTTTTTCCCTAGAGCTTTGAAGAATGTGGAGAAAACATCTTCATCACCATTACTCCCAGGTCCACTCGAACTCGGGCTGGTAGTGTCTGTTAGGGTCCCATCTGATGGTGAAGCTTTTTTTTCCTAGAGCTTTGAAGAATGTGGAGAAAACATCTTCATCACCATTACTCCCAGGTCCACTCGGACTCGGGCTGGTAGTGTCTGTTAGGGTCCCATCTGATGGTGAAGCTTTTTTTTTCCTAGAGCTTTGAAGAATGTGGAGAAAACATCTTCATCACCATTACTCCCAGGTCCACTCGGACTCGGGCTGGTCGTGTCTGTTAGGGTCCCATCTGATGGTGAAGCTTTTTTTTTCCCTAGAGCTTTGAAGAATGTGGAGAACATCTTCATCACCATTACTCCCAGGTCCACTCGGACTCGGCGTGGTAGTATCTGTTAGGGTCCTATCTATGGGTCAAATAGAAACAGTTAATCATTTACCTTACTCAAAACTATTCAAGTGTGAGCAAACAAATGAATAATAATAAATTGAATTATTTGAATTACGTAACCATGCTTGAAACGATTTAACAGAGTTAAAACTAATGAATAATATTGAATAGAATAATTAGTTTTAGATAATACTTGAAATCATTTACTTGGGATTTATAATATTAAATAGAATAATATGTAAGAAATAGCAATACTTGAAATCATTTAACTGTGTGCAAACAAATAATCTCTGGCTCCATTAAATATAATGTTAGATACAAAATATTAGCTTACAGATTATATATATATATATATACATATATATATATATATATATATATATATATATATAGGTATAAACAGTATGTGGCATTAAATAACCTGCAAAGGTTGATATACCATGAAATACAACCATACCAAAATTACACCTACCTTTAACGCCTATTTTCGACTGTATCGAGTTAAATAAGTAGGCTATTTATTAAGTATTTACTAAGCTTATCTCGGCTGAGATACGAGGCCGAAAGTACTGGACACCCAGCGAGAATCAACCTCACTTACAAAAGTCTGCTAAATCAGCTTGCTAGCCATAATACCACGCTAGATGCCCCATGCTGTTAATCAACAAGTTATGTCATTCTACTGAATAGGAGTGGGCGACTACGTGTGTAGTAGACCCGATTCTTATTTTGAGTGTTTGATGAATTCGGCTATTTAGTTTAATGGCTTATCGACCCTTGATCGTTACTTAATGCCAAGCCAAGTTTATGTATATGATTTGTAAGTGAATAGTTTGTAGGTAACTTTATTTTTAAACGAGTTAGAACTCCTTTGTTGTCCCACAGTAAAATGTCTTACGGTATTACTATTTGACCCAAAGAATTCAATATAATATTAAGCATTTGTTTGCTTGTACAATGGGTTTCAGAATTGCTTTTTAACATTAATGATTCTACCTGAACTTAATTCTTTGATGCACAGAGTTGATTGGTTTCAAGTATTTCGATCTAACACTAATAATTCTGTTTGATATTAATCATTTGCTTACTCAGTTATATGGCTTAAAATAAAGTAAAGTAAATGGTTGAATAGTTTTATTTGCCCCCTTAGAAGGAAAACTAACAGGTTCTTCCACTCCGGGTTAGAATAGACCTGCGTGAAATAGCATTGAGGGGGTACTCTATATTCACCAAAGCCCAGGACTAGAGCCTCGCCAGGAGATGGTTTAGTGTCATACCTAGAATACTCACAATTCTGCAGATATACAGTCGGTATATTCTACAGTCTTTGACGACAGGGTAGTTTGAGCGCTTGAGAGTTTATAGGGCAGTCTGAAATCTGATATTTTCCCTTCCTGTCACCCATTTCTGTGGAGGCTCTGCAATATTTCTGGAAGAGCTTTCCTTCTGTCCAAAAGGATTCTACAGCCCTTCAAAATACTTCCAGGCAGCCTGGATTGATTTATATTGGCGCTCACCTAGAGCTCTGTGTTTAAACTTGTAAAGGTCTGTTGACGGATGGCGAGGTTGTTTCAAACCAAACAAACTATGCTTTTCAACCCAAATAATCCATAACAACTGATATGCCACAAAGTTAGACTGACCACTACTAATCTTTCTCCCTGAATGATTGTGTGTGTGTGTGTGTGTGTGTGTGTGTGTGTGTGTGTGTGTGTGTGAAAGAATAGTATATTTAAAGGATATGTTTATATATAAATGATATATCAATTTTAATGATTCGGAATTTTTCCAACCATTCTCAGTGTGATGGTGACGCATTTCCAAAATTATATTTTTTCTATAACTGGACCAACCCTCCCGCTAAAAAAAAAGGGACATTGGCCCAGCGGTTAGAGTGTTCGCCAATGGCCCGGGAGACGTGGGTTCAATCCCAGGTCGAGTCATACCAAAGACTTTAAAAATGGTACTTGATACCACCTTGCTTAACACTCAGCATTATAAGGTACGGTTCAAGGGTAAAGTGGAGCAATCCTGGGAATGGAGTAGCGCCCTCCCCTACACCTTGGTGTAGTAGCTATCGAAAAGGGAGCCTTCGGGTCACCCTCGACTATGGTCGCTAACTTATATATATATGTATATATAAATAGATATATATTTGTATATATATTTACTAATCTAATATCTACCAGTATTCACGGTACCAGAAAAAAACAAAAAAAACCCTGGCCAGGAACCAGAGATAAAAATATCTCGAATCACCGCCCAGAGGAAAAAGAAAAAAGTTTTTTGGGTAAAAAAGAAAGAAAAGACCAACCTCGTCCGACTCCTTGAAAAAAATCAAGGGGTACTTACTCAGTGGTCAAAAGAAAACCAAAAAACCCTCCGCGAATGCTGCAATGCTACTATTACTAAAGTGCTCAACATAAAACAATGGAGCCAATTATAGAATTAACTTAAATCGCTAGTCGAAAATCTTCTACTAAAGTTTCACCTTAACCGATCATCAGGAAGTTTACCCTCGACTAAATTCTATGGAGAAACTGCTTTGCTTTATTCCCCAAATGAAGTGGTTACTATATAATTAGGAATAGGTTATAGAGGGGTTTTTTTTGTTTTTTTTTAGTTTTTTTTTTAATGCAAATTCTAGGATAGGTGGAGGGTTTTGGTGAATAAAGCAAAGCAATTTCTCCTTAGAATTTAGTCGAGGGTAAACTTCCTGATGATCCGTTAAGGTGAAACTTTAGTAGAAGATTTTCGACTAGCGATTTAAGTTAATTCTATATTTGTATATATATATATATATATATATATATATATATATATATATATATATATATATATATATATATATATATATATATATATATATAAGCGTGCGTGGCGTAATGGTTACGATAGTTCTAAGAAATGGTCTCGACAGTCCAAGTTCTGATTGTGGTCGATGCTCTTAGCTTTTGACGTCCCTTTATTAAAGGCATGAATCTGTCAATTCGACTCATCCCAAAACTAAACCTAAACTTAAGGCCAGTCAAGACTTTTTAGCGTCGTTACGCCAACCTCAATAGAAGAAGTACAACTCTGAATCTAATCAAACTGCAATAAACTTAACAATTGAACTTGTGTGAAGAAACTTCGATAAATTCAGGGAAGATATGTTCGAATATGTTTGTATTTACATATCCATATATAAATCTATATATATATGTGTGTGTGTGTGTGTGTGTGTATGTGTGTGTGTGTGTGTGTGTGTGTGTGTGTGTGTGTGTGTGTGTGTGTGTTTTCATATATACATGCAAGCACATGTGTGAATATGTATACTCAGGGTTATATATGTATATACAAGTATACCTTGCCTTACGTCGAAAAACGACTAGTCTCCGAATTTACTTGTCACTAAGCTAAATCACAAATAAGCATTACCAGTTCTATATTCTATTTATAAATGCATTTTAATAATATATTGTCAATAAGAATCTATTTTCAGCTTGCAAACAAAGAAATATTAGTTTTTAATATAGTACAGAAAAAAGTAATCTAAATGTACGTATAAACGTTTGTACATACTTGTAAATGTGGAAGTTTACAATACATTCCAGACTCTTTATACAGTTTTGTTTTCTTGGGTTTCTTAGTTTAATGGTATATCAACCCTCTGGGGTTATCTCACACCAAAGCCTTCCTTTTAGAAGAATAGCAGTGATACTATTCAACCCATTGCTGGTTAATAAGAAGTGCCACACTTTTCCCAACGTTTTTAGTTAAAGAGTAAATGTGACATCACGACTAAAGTTTGAACTCACTTGCTTATATATATATATATATATATATATATATATATATATATATATATGTGTGTGTGTGTGTGTGTGTGTGTGTGTGTGTGTGTTAATAATGTAGTTATTTATATTTGCTAAAAAAAATGAGTGCTCAATATCATTGATACACCATATATAGATCTAAATTTGCACACTGTTAAATGATTTCAAGTATAGTCAATGATTGAATAGTTTTATTTGACGCATAGATGGAACCATAAAAAGAACAAGACATGCATTGAACTACTGGAGAAGTCAGAATGAACTCATGAGCGAGGTTTTCTTATGGCTTCTTACACCTGAACGTGCCAATGTAGGCTGGCCGGCAAGTGCTTACATATATCAACTCTGTGAAGAGATAAGATGCAGACCAGAGGATCTGCTCCTACTAAGAGTGATGGATGATAGTGACGGATGGCAAGAGAGAATCAATGAATTGATACATACATATATATATATATATATATATATATATATATATATATATATATATATATATATATATATATATACTCTTGATATAATGGTTATCATCAAAGGCAATGATCCAAGTTCAAATCCAGGAGGAGTTTATTAGCAGTTTACATAGCGCTAATATCTTTCGGAGAGGTATGAATTCAACTTGTCTCTTTTTAGCTGTGTATAAATAACTGGGCTCTTTAACCCTAGTATATCAACCAGTCTTAGAGAAGGAAAACTTAAAAACTGACTTTGCGTCGCTTCCTGCTCGTACAAAGGGTTTGGTTGCATATATATATATATATAAGTTTGATAGAATAAAATAAAAAGATCGCGTAAGGGGCCATAAAAGTCTGGCATGTGCCAAGAATAATGTGATCATTTTTAGCTGTCTTTTGATGTCCTTATAATGATTATGAATATGCAATGTATTTTTGTATGAACCTATAGGTGTGTAGAAATGCACATACACACACACATACACACACATACACACACACACACACATATATATATATATATATATATATATATATACATATATGTATGTGTGTGTGTGCGTATATATATATATATATATATATATATATATATACGACACTATCATCGAATATATGCACATATATGCAGGAACAAATTTTGTATGTACACAAAAGAAATATTAAATAAAAAAGAAAGGAATAAATATTCGGATATATATATATATTCACAAAGCACCAGTCTCTTTTGTTTTCTTAGCCAAGGTCTCATTAAGATTCAAGGAGGTAATCTTTGTCTAGACAAACCAGTGCAAGCAGATTTGCGCAGCAAAAATTTATTCCTTAAAGAGGATGAACATGTACAAGAGAAAGAGAGAGGGTGAGGGGATATGTGTGTGCGAATGCGCGTGCGCATGAGTGTGTGTGTGTATGTGAATGTGCTTGTACCTTTTTTAATGTTTGTTTGTAACCTTTTCAGTGTGTGTCTTCGTTTCTTGGTCTATACCTTCTGTCACGCGAAATTAACCCGATATATGAAGATATCAAGTCAATCCTACCCTTATTCGGACGTCTGAGATGTTCATAAATCTTTTTGCCAGTGTTCTAATGGCTGAACTACGCGGTAAAATTAACTTCGAAATTCCAAGTAAGGCAGAACGTACAGCTATTATACTTAACCGCGGGGTGGGTCGAAGTACCTATATATACGTAATTAGGTTGCTTGTGTTAGTGCAGACAGTAATGACCATTAACTTTATTGAAAACGAAACCAGTGTACTTTGGGCTTGCCAAAAAGCTGAAAAAGTTGTGGAACATTAAAGTGAAGTTGATACCAATTGTAGTTAATGCCTTTGAAACGGTCCCTAAAGGCTTGGTAAAAGATTTGGGCAACTCTGTGTGTGTGTGAGTGTGCAGTGGCGAAATGAATTTTACAAACTAAGATCAGACCCTGAACGAGGCTAATTCCATTTCACTTCACGTTAATGTGCTTTGGGGAAAGTATGCATCTATATCTTCATAAACTCAGTTTTGAATACAAAAGGAGGTCTTACTTGGCTCTCTAGCATTGCTTAAGTAACCGGTCTAGGAGAATGAAAAGCTCTGAATTCAAAACCATGAAAAGTATTGTTTGCAGATTCTGTGACGTATATATATATATATGCGTCACAGAATCTGCAAACAATATATATATAGATATATATTTATCTGACTTCTGTAAATAGTTCATCCAAAAAGTGTAGGTGGTTCTTCACGGACCTTCAAAAGTCAAAACAAATCACCCGTGTAGGTAGTTCAAAATTTCACATTTTTAACTGAACTGTTAGCTCTCATACGTTCAGATCGACTGGAAAATTATATATATATATATATATATATATATATATATATATAGTGGGACAGAGAGGATGACCAATTTTGAAATGGCTACTCTTTTCAATATTGGCCGTCCTCTCTGCCCCAACCTGTATATATAAAGTAGTTGACGACCGTAGTCAAGGGTGACCCGAAGGCTCCCTTTTCAACAGCTACCACACAGAGGTGTAGGGGAAGGAATTACTTCATTCCCAGGATTGCCTCTTTTTTACCCTTGATCCTTACCTAACAATGATGAGCGTTACGGAAAACGGTATTAAGTACCATTTTTAGTCTTAGGTAATAGTCAACCTGGGATTAAACACCGGTCTCCCGGAACATTGGCGAACCCTTTACTCATTAGGCCAATGGCCCGTTACCTGTATATATAATGAGTAAATATGTATAAAATTTATTAAAGATTATATTTTAGTTAAGTTTTTATTATCATACGTTCTCTTTAGGAATAAAGGCAAGCTCCATGAATATATATAAACTTTACTGAAGATTATATTTTTATATAATTTTTATCATTATAGTTTTTCTTTAGAATAAAGGCAAACCTTATTGCAAAATAAGTAAAGATGGTGACCATAGTCAAGGGTGACTGGAAGGCTCCCTTTTCAATAGCTACTACACGGAGGTATAGAGGAGGGTGCTACTCCTTTCCCTGGATTGCTCCTCTTTAGCCTTGAGAGTACCTTATAAGTCGGAGTGTTAAACAAGGAAGTATCATGCACCGTTTTTGAAGTCTTTAGTATGAGTCGACCTGGGATTGAACCTCGGTCTCCAGGGCCATTGGCACACACTCTACCCACTAGGGCAAGGTAAATACTTTTCCATTGCTCTCAGATTAGGATGAATATTTCCAGTGGTCAGGAATTAACGCACGTATTACAAGCAGAAGAAAGTTATATGTAAATTAATTGCTTGCAATTTTACGATAGAAATACAAAAAGCGTAAAAAAACCGCTGTTTCGTAAAGTGCTTCTTCCAGGGGTTGTTCAAAACATTACACAGCATCCTTGCGTAATACCGATCTGATTTTTTCCAAGAGCGAATTTATAGTTTAATGGTGCAATTACGCACTACCTGTTCATGGGGCAAAGGAGGAAAAGTGTTCGCCACTGGTCCAGGAGACCGGGGTTCAATCCCAGGTCGCGTCATGCCAAAGACTTTAAAAATGGTACTTGATACCTCCTTGTTTAACAATCAGCAATATAAGGTACTTATCGAGGGTAAGGTGGAGCAATCCAGGGAAAGGAGTTACGCCCTCCCCTATACTTCGGTGTTGCAGCTATTGAAAAGGGAACCTTCTGGTCGCCTTCGACTACGGTCGCAAACTTGACTTACTGATGCTACTCGCTTATTACGGTATCGGAATCCACAGCACGCTAACCACAACGACAATACAGCTATAGGTTGGAAGAATTCTCGTTTTATTCTATCAGAGAGGTTAGATTTTTATATGCGTATATTGACATAGCTTTCAGTAGATGAGATATTGCTATCGAGGCATATGGACTTTTCTAATGATTTCAGAGGTTTGCCAGTCTAATTATGACGCGTGAATTTTGTTTTTACCCATGTCTATTTCTGCTAGCTCCGTGCTTCGCAGCCGAGATTTGGCTTAGACAGAAGTGCTGGATCCTTTGCGTAGTCTGCATCTTTAAAATGTATTTATGTAGTATTTAACTTTAAGAATTCCTTTTTAGAATAAGAGTGGTGCCACCCTGCCATAAATTTTCCATTTTTATTGATAACTCATTCCTGAAATCGTTTTTATTGGCTTCTTACTGTACCACAGTCGAATTGAAGTACTGGGCTCTCCTGGTTGAAAGAGTTCCTCATGTAGAATTATATTTTTAAAAACGTGGTGTCTACCTATGCCAGTGAACAAAGTGACCGGCTGTGTGACTGATAACAAACGATCAACTCTTGCGGAGGGTTCGAGAAACGGCCATAATAGACAATGGGGAATTTTTTTTGAAGGTTCAGACGGTCAGTTAGTAGCTAGCAAATTAAAAGAAGAAACAACATTTCGGGACTAATGAGCCCTCTCCGCTCTCATTGGAAGTGGGCTACGATATAATAATTCTATTATCGATTGAAAAAAGCCTTCATGTTTTCCTGTTTTAAGACTCATTTATAAAGTATGTGGTATTTATTCTGAGACCACGTGTCTGATATCTTTCCTTTTTCCTGGTGTGAACTCGTCGTCAACTTTTTATCTCGTCTTTGTCATCAACAATTTTCTTGGAGATTCCGAAACGCAACAGAATAATAATTCACTGAGAGATTCATATTTGCAACTATGAGCCAGAATAATCAAAGCTAAATGAAGCATAGATAGATAGATAGATAGATATGAGCTTATGAATGGATTCAATTAAATTGATACGAACAGAAATATGTAGATGCATGAGAAAAAAAATGAATATTATATGAATATAAATAGAAACAAGCTTCGGTTAAGTTTTTTAATGGTATATAAACATTCCTGGGTTATGTCATGCCAAAGCAATCCGAGAAGGAGATCAGTAGCGGCACTTTTTAATTCATTACTGGGAAAACAAGGGGTTAAACATTTCTCAAATATATTAGTCTGAAAGTGAACGTAATAATGCGACTGGAGTTCGAGTTCATTTACAATGATGTCGCAGTCGAGCATATTGGAGACTATGCCAGATAGAAATCGGCTGATAGATAGATAGATAGATAGATAGATAGATAGATAGATAGATCAAGAAAGGCTGGGATCGATAAATATGAACAGATCAAGATAGATAAATCAGGAAAAGCTGTGATACATACATACATACATACATACATACATCAGTAAAGACTTGGACAATTAGATAGGAACAGATCACGATAGATAGATAGATAGATAGATAGATAGATAGATAGATAGATAGATAGATAGATCAAGAAAGGCTGGGATGGATAAGTATGAACAGATCAAGATAGATAGATAAATCAGGAAAGACTGGAATTGATAGATAGATAGATAGATAGATAGATAGATAGATAGATACATACATACATACATACATACATACATACATACATACGTCAGTAAAGACTTGGACAATTAGATAGGAACAGATCACGATAGATAGATAGATAGATAGATAGATAGATAGATAGATAGATAGATAGATAGATAGATAGATAGATCAAGAAAGGCTGGGATGGATAAGTATGAACAGATCAACATAGATAGATAAATCAGGAAAAACTGGAATAGATAGATAGATAGATAGATAGATAGATAGATAGATAGATAGATAGATAGATAGATAGATAGATAGATCAGTAAAGACTTGGACAATTAGATAGGAACAGATCAAGATAGATAGATAGATAGATAGATAGATAGAAAGGAAATGAACGAGAAGTTTGTTTGTTTATCCATCAATCACTTGGTTCGTTCATTTCTTTTATCATTCGGTAAGTTCTTAGATCCGTTCACAGAGCACAGAGCCTGGACAGATTTCTGAATCTTGTTACCAAGGAAATGGAAATTTCTTACTTGAAACCAGAACAAAAGAAATACCCCTCACACTGCTACATGCTCTCCCTGTCCCATACGCGCGAACCCTGAATCAACAACAAGAATAACCGGTTCTTTTAGTTTTGAAATCCCAACAGAGAAACACAGTAAATATCAACAACTTGATGAATCACATCCCTCTCTTCCTCCTTCCTTCTTCCTGCCACTCTCTATCAACAACACACACTCTCTACTTGTTTGTCTGTCTCTCTTGCTCAGTCCATTTTATTCTATGTACAATTCCACTCTATTCCTCTTCGCTCTCCCTCTCCCTTTCTCTCTTTTTTTTAATTGTGCTTTCTCTCTTTCTTCATCATTTATCAGTATATTTCATTTATTTCTCTCATCTCTCTCTGTCTCTCTCTTTCTCTACCCATCGCTCTCTCTCTTTCTCTCTCACTTTCTCAATCAATCTGTCTTATTTTTTCTCTCCCTCTCTCTTTTTCTCTCTCACTCTCTGTCTTTTTATTGTGCTTACTCTCTTTCTTCATCATTTATCAGTATATCTCATTTATTTCTCTCTCTCTCTCTCTCTCTCTCTCTCTCTCTCTCTCACTTTCTCTCACACTTTCTTACTCAAACTGTCATTTTTTCCTCTCCCTCTCTCTTTCTCTCTCTCTCTATTGTTTATTGTGCTTACTCTCTTCATCATTTATCAGTATATCTCATTTATTTCTCTCATCTCTCTCTTTCTCTCTCTTTCTCACTCTTTCTCACTCAATCTGTCTTATTTTGTCCTCTCCCTCCCCCCTCTCTCTCTATCTCTTTTATTGTGCTTACTTTCTTTCTTCATCATTTATCAGTATATTTCATTTATTTCTCTGATCTCTCTCTCTCTCTCTCTCTTTCTCTACCAATCTCTCTCTTTCTCTCACTTTCTCTATCAATCTGCCTTTTTTATTCCTCTCCCTCTCTCTGTATCAAAATTACTGTCTCCATTTATCATCTCTATTTTAGTTACGCTAATTTTTCACCATTTTATCAGTATATATTTCTCTCTTACTTCTTCCATCTCTCTATCTCACATTTTCCCCTCTCACTAATTCCTTCGATCTTACCGTATATCTTTCTCTCTCTCTCTCTCTCTCTCTCTCTCTCTCTCTCTCTCTCTCTCTCTCTCTCTCTCCCTGTATCTCACTCATTCTTTGTTCTTCTTGTTCTGTTTCTCACGCATTATATCTCTATCACTTCCTCTTCCTATCAATTAACTTTTTTTTCTTCAACTCCGATAGATGTCTTTTCTTTCATTAATTTTACGTAATCTTCATTTCGCTCGCCCCCCTACCCCCCTCTCTCTCTCTCTCTCTCTCTCTCTCTCTCTCTCTCTCTCTCTCTCTATCTTTCGTTGCTGCTGCTCCGGCCTTTCGCCTTAACAAAGTTGTTAAGTCCTCTTTCCTATCTCACTCCCAATTATTCTCTCTCTAACTCTGTTTTCCTTTTCCATAATTCCCCTTCTCTTTTATTTTTGGTTTTCCTTTCACTCTCTTCCTATTTTAACAATTCCCTCCGCCCCTCCCTCTCACTCTTTCTCTGTTGCTCTCGCTTTCCGCCTTTGTAAAACTCGTTTGCTCCCACTTGCCTTTTTCACTCCCCCTTCTCTCTCTCTATCTCTCTCTCTATCTCACCGCCTATTTTCTCTGATACATTTACTGCTCGATGAATCACACAACTGTCTTCCCTTGCTCACCTTTCTATCTTTACATCTCTCTAATCGTCTAACTTTACCAGCGCTATTGACACACGTTTGCTCCATTTCTGCTCTTAATAAATATTGTACAGTTTTGCTCCTTACTCTCTTCACCGCCCCCGGTTAATCCTTGCTCTCCTTTCCTAGATTTTAAACCAAATAATAAACTCTGACAGATGGGATTAAAATAAGAACGACTACTACGATTGCTACTGTAAGTAGTACAACTACTACGTATACACGTGGGTAGTGCACGTTTTACAAATCCACTGACTCAGACTTGATTGATCTATCTGCCAATTATGTTCCTATAGATGCTGTTCCTATGTATCTTTCTGCACTGTCTCTCTCTCTCTCTCTCTTTCTCTCTCTCTCTCTCTCTCTCTATCTATCTATCTATCTATCGTTTTATATATATATATCCCATTCTGTTCACATCTATCTATCTATCTATTTCCTATAGATGCTGTTCCTATGTATCTTTCTGCACTCTCTCTCTCTCTCTCTCTCTCTCTCTCTCTCTCACTCTCTCTCTCTATCTATCTATCTATCTATCTCTTTATATACATATCCCATTCTGTTCACATCTATCTATTTCGTATAGATGCTGTTCCTATATATCTTTCTGCACTGTCACTCTCTCTGTCTCTCTCTCTATCTGTCTATCTATCTATCGCTTTATATATATATATATATATATATATATATATATATATATATATATATATATATATATATATATATATATATATCCCATTCTGTCCACATCTATTTATCTACTCCATCTAGCTCATTCTGTTCTTACTTATCTACCGACCTATCTTATATCAATTTATCTATCCACACGATTATATATATATATATATATACTCACAAACACACACGCACACACTAACACAGACACAGACAAACACACACACACACACACACACACACACACATATATATATATATATATATATATATATATATATATATATATATAGTATAGTTATTTTGAAGCGTTTAGCAATAAGAAGAAATAGATAAACAAGAAGGGTGTCAAAAGGAGAAAGAAAAGGGAAATGAAAAGAAAAAACAAGGGAAAGATAGAAATACAAATCTGAGTGTCGAAATATTCTGAGCAATGGGTACCCCTTCATTGCCATCACTCCCTGGTCCACTCTGGCCCGGAGCGGTTGCCCCTGATAGGATCCTATCTGTGGGTCAAATAGAACTAAACTGTGTAATTACGCTAAACTGAATTGTTTGAAATTAACTGTTTCTACATTTACCAGTGTGTTTAAACTGCGTACTTAAGCAAAACTAAACTGCTTGAAATAGAACCGTTTTGACATTGATCTGTGAATAAACAAAGAACAGTACTTAAGCTTAACTAAATTGTTTGAGATAGATCTGTTTATGAAATTTTAACTGTGTACTTATACTAAACTGAATTGTTTGAAACAGAACTGTTTTGACGTTTAACTATGTATAAAAAAAAACTATATTCATACAAAATTGAATTGTGTGAAACTTTTATCAAAATGACTTCCTTCGGCGTTAAATGAACTGAAAAGGTTTGATACGCCGCCAAACCAACCAACCAACCTTAAACAACCTATTTTTCATTTTACTCTCTCTCTCTGAGCGAATTATCTATGTTTTTCTCTCTGAATGATACCTGCACAAAATCTTGAGCATGGGCCGAAAATATCGGAAGATAAGCATCTTTATCAGATGAGCAGAACTGTTTCTCAGCCCCGACTTCACTGAAATAAGTAATGCTGTCATGGATACGAACAATTTCGTTGTCATCATTATCATTCGGATAAAGATGACTTGTAAGAGTGTCCTAGAATAGACCGATTGCTCCCCTTGAAGAGGGGTAAGACCCCTACCCCAAAAAAGTTGTCTGTTTACGAAAAAAGTTGTCTGTTTACGATACAAAAATTAATCAGGTTATAAGGTTTTAACTATGAAGTTTTAGGGAGTGTGGAATTACCACAGAAGTTACTCTTAGGTCTACTCTGGCTCGAACTGGTAGCACCTGTTAAGGTACCAGTTTTGTGTTAAAAAGATGTTTTAAGATAACGAAGAGTTTATGAGTTTAAAATAAATGTGAAAAAACAGTTTTGTACGGTTCTGATCTCTCTAATAAAAAAAATCGAGAATTCATTCAAGCAGTACCTACTATATGGCTGAACCTCTCTGTTTCTAAAGAAACGACTGGAGAAGAAGCTACATGGGAACTCCTCAAGTATGCTGCGTGTTCTTTTGAACGGAGCAGAAAACAGCAGTTGTGTTGTCACTTACTTCCCATCTCACAAGTAAGAAGGAAAAGACATGCTGACCCCTGCTGGAGAAGTAAGGATGAACTCAAAAACGACGGTCTTCTGTAGACTTCTATTCATAGATACACAAGTGTTGACTGACCAGCAAAAGCTTGCATTCACCAGCTCACTGTCGACACTGGATGATTTCTAGAGAACCCACCAAGAACGATAATCGATAGGGGTGGGTGTTGAGAGAGAGTTAAGGGAATCTTTGCTGCAGGCACTCTTTGAGGATAATGATGATACTAATATAATTGGAGACCATAACTGTAATATCATATTTACCCAAACCCACCGCTCGGGCAGGATATGACACAAGGTCAATTTTTAAGCGGAGTTTAACAGGTTTGAATTTAGAGTTTTCCTTCTCCTAGACTAGTTGCCTCACCAAGGTGAAGAACCTAATCTATCCTACAATTTACCCATAGCTGGAGGGAGAATAATTGGTTTGATACCTTTCCCAAGTGTATTACTGCTATGTGAAATGCAATCAGTCTCGACCAGGATTTGAACTCGTATCGTCGTGTCCAATTCCTACGACGATAACCATTACACAACGGGCACCATAACTGTAATATTGACTGTAACTAATGCAGTAAGAATTGATAGGCTAGAAACCAACCAGCCAACCAGCCGACCAGCCTACTGGGATGTTACACGTGTTCTCATCATTTAATATTTTGATTCATGGTAAATGCGCCAACACGATACACTCACTGCTGAACTCTGCTGTTGAGCACTGATAAGAGAACTATTCTTGCAGGCTATTGGTAGTGAGTATGTTCCTTACTAGATGCTAAGATTAACTGGCAATGAGACAGATGAGGCAATGGACTCTAACAAAACGGCTGGAGAAGAAACTAGACGGCAATTACAAAAGAATGCTGCGAGCAATCTTGAACAAGTCCTGGCGGCAACACCACACAAGACACCAACTGTACGGCCACCTGCCTCCTATCATGAAAACTATTCAACCAGACATGCAGGACATTGTTGGAGAAGCAGATACGAACTCATAAGTGATGTACTCTTATGGACCCCCGCACATGACCGTGCAAAAGCAGGACGACCAGCACGAACATACATTCAGCAACTATGTGAGGATATGGGATGCTGTCCAGAAGACCTGCCTGAGGCGATGAACGATAAAGAAAAGTGGCGAGAGAGGGTCAGGGATATCCGTGCTACCAGCACGACATGATGATGATGATGATAATCGCACCTGCCAAAGAAGGTTAGCTAGTAAATCAAGTAAACTAGCTTTTACTAAGTGCTGAATTCATGTAGCCTTTTATCAGACAAACTTGAATTAAGTAAATAGCAAAATAAGATAAAAGCTCTTGTTAAAGGTTAAACTGAATAGATTAATTTCAAAACGCATTGTTTATGACTTTGATCGTGTTTTCTTGTCACATAATCTCAGACATACACCTGTAAAGAAACGGTTACACCGATAGCCAGTTTTCACAGGAATCCAATATAAATGTGTGTATGTGTGTGAATGTATGTTTCTTTGAGATAGACGGAAAGAGAGGCTGTTTATAAAGAAGAAAATATTATTCAAGAAATACACTGATTTTTCTCTAACTGCAGCTGAACCCAGCCTTCGCTGAAAATGATTGTCTATGCAAGCCTAAAAATCCCAATTTGCTCTAAGACTGTTGCATACTTTCATATATACAATACCGCCCATAAACACTCTAATGGGCTGAAAAATTCACAGCCTTAAAAGTCATATCTGCTGTTGCTGACTTTTTACCTATGGGATTCAAACACTGCAACATCAATAGTAGAAGTGTGTAGACAACAAGAGGTACTCTGTTGAAAAATAAATCTCATTCGATCACAATTCATGAAAGTAGTTTGGATTCTTTGTTTAATGGCATCATGGCTTATTTGGTGCTAAAACCATCCTCATAGGAGAAGAGCGGGGTATTATTTAACCCATAGCTGGGTGGATATGGGGTTTCATACTTTTCCCAAGGGTATTTGCCCGAAAGTGAACGTAATGGCACAATTGTTGTTCAAATTCGATTACTACGGTGTCAAAATCCAGCTCACTAGCCTCTACAACATTTGTCAGCCAATGAACTTTTCAGATTACTCTCTTATGCACATATCAAATGATTTTTTAAAAATAAAACCTTAATTTTCTTGAATATCAAATATACCAGCGTTTTATTTTTTTTCTAATGGGATGATAAACAATAGAAACGAGTATTATAAGGCAATATTTATTACCGCAACTTACAGTATTGAAACTCTCTAACCCAAAATAATAATCACGGTAGGTTTGAAAATATTGTTACTATATTAAATTTTGCATTGAATGAACTAATCTTTTGGGCAGCTACATTTTCATATCTTCGTTTTCAGAGTTCCTGCATTAAGAATTATCTTATCAATCTTGTCATTGTATGTTTTATATTGATCATACTAATATTGATATATATTTATGAATAGCATTGCTCTAAATCTCAGAACAATTATTATATAAAGTTCATTATCTTCTAAAAGAAAGATATCAAGATTATATCGTGTCAAGAAGAGTTTTATACTATCAAAATTTATATTTTAGCTATAGATATGGATGAGATAAGCATTTGCAAATAGTACTTACACAAAATCAAAGCTAATCACTTCTGCTAAAATTTGAACCCGGCTCTTCGGCTTCATTTTCATGCTGATAACCATCTTGTCACTGAACATTCTTCAATTACGGATCCTCATATGTTGAGAACAACAGGGGAGTCTCTCTCTCTCTCTCTATATATATATATATATATATATATGTGTGTGTGTGTGTGTGTGTGTGTACCAAATTTAATAGACACAGCAAAGACATTGAGTCGAGGCAATTGGTGAATGTTAATTTCTCCTTTGACCAGTCGGCTGAGGGTATGGAATACACCGTCTGGTTCACTGGAGAGAGTTAAGACTCCCCCAACGAGAATCTTGAATAAGACACTAAACAATCTGATAGTGAGGTTCCAGTAATGGTGGGGCTTTGGGGAATGCGGAGTACCCCTTCATCAGATCAAGTTGTCTGCGCCATCCTAGCTTAGACATACATGCTCTATCACCGATATTGAGCGCCTTTTGTTTATAAATATATCAAACTATATATATATATATATATATATATATATATACATACATATATCGGATTCCCTCAAGTGAAATGACTAATGTACTGCTCAGTGACATCGAAGTTAGCGAGATCGAACTCCAGTCGCGTTAAATGTTCCCTTTCGAATACCCCTGGGAAAGGTATAAACTCCCAGTGAGTTGAATATTACCACTACTGCTCTCCTATATGGGTGGTTTTGGTATTGTACAATCCACGAAGGTTGATAAGCCATTAAACAAAAATACCAAACCTATATATATATATATATATATATATATATTGTAGGTCCAAAAAACCAAAAAAATAATTTTAAACGAGTACGTCCACGAAGAAATTTGTATTTTTTAGAATTTATTTATTTATTTTGTTCTGACATGCGTGTATGTTTCCAGCGTGATGTTTTCGTCAGACAACATGTATGGCATAATGCCTCGTTAATGGGGTATTCAATGAGATTTTAACTCACTCGTGTTTGAAAATACCGTATTAATTATACCTTGTCCCATAAATGTTCTCTGACGAAAACATCAAGCTGGAAACATACACGTATGTAAGAATAAAATAAACAAATGAATTCTATAAAATACAATTCTCTTCGTGGATCTACACATTTTGAAATATATATATATGCAAGTATATTATTGTTCATAGATTTGTATATCCCGAATTATTGTTTTAGAATAATTTTTTTCTGTTGAACCAGATGTCATCATTTAACTATTTATTGAGGAAAAACTTATTCAGTAATATTTATTAAATAACTTTGCAGCATTAAAAATCTTAAAATGATCACGTGACCGTCCAAGAATAAACACTCTCCTTATATATTCTTATAGAGGTGTTCCAATTTTATATTTGGTTATAGGGTTTCAATGATTTAATGAATTATATTAGATTTTAGCCGTTAATATCAATTTTAATTGTTTAATGTTCCACTAGAAGTACATTGGCTAGTGGGTAGAGTGTTCAACAATGATCCGGGAGACCGGTATTCAATCTAAGGTCGAGTCATACCAAAGACTCAAAAATAGTACTTGATACCTCCTTCGTTAATACTCATCATTATAGGGTACGTATCAAGGGTAAATTGGAGCAATCAAGGGATAGGAGTTGTGCCCTCCCCTACACCTCGGTGTAATAGCTTATGAAAAGGGAACCTTCGTGCCACCCTCGACTACAGCCGCCAACTTTACTTTTTTACTTAGAATAAAATTAACTTTTTTTTAAAAAATTAAGAATTGTTAACAATAATAAAACTGCATATATATATATATATATATGTGTGTGTGTGTGTGTGTGTGTGTGTGCGGGTCTATAAGTGAATAGGTACCCGTGGTGTAATGGTTATCGTCGTAGGAAATGGACACGGAGACACGAGTTCAAATCCTGGACGAGGTTGGTTGCATTTCACATAGCACTAATACCCTTGGGAAAGGTATGAATCCAATTATTCTCCCTCCAGCTATGGGTAAATAGTAGGGCAGACTAGGTTCTTCAGCCTTGGTAAGGCAACTAGTCTAGGAAAAGGAAAACTCTGAATTCAAACCTGTTAAACTTCGCTTGAAAAATGTGACCTTGTGTCATATCCTGCCCGTGCGGATGGGTTGGTAAATATCATAAGTGAATAGCGGGGGTTGATTTGATAGGTTTTCTTGTCTTTGTCATCTTTTATTGGCAACTATCCTGTTCTCTCCAATGTCTTGATGTGTGTCACATTACTGATCTTCCAAGAATGTCAAAAAGAACCTCTTAATTAATCTCGCGGGTTATGCTGTACTTATTCCTTTACGTGCTAGGTCCATTGTCTTCACTATTCACAACCGTCAAGTTTTGCTGATTACGCCAGGTTGTCTCTCCACTGTGTCTGTGTATATTTTTTACTGTCAGTATAAAAATTTAACTCGGGTCTTAATATGAGTTTTATTAGCGTTTATTTGCTATTTTGTTTTGTAATGGCTAAGTCTTTCAACTTCCATCATTTTTCCAAGATCACAACAATGGTTCGAAAACGCCAAATGCAAATCTTTTGGACATTACACATATTAAATCCAGTTATACTTTCTCTTGTACATGGCAATAAAAGCTTGATTATCAAAGATTATAACTTTTCTGCAGCCATTAATTATATAGATATAGATATAGATGGTTAATGATATATATATATATATATATATATATATATATATATATATATATATATATATATATATAGTTAATAACCGTAAAAATATGTGTGCAATATTAATGAGAGAGAGAGAGAGAGAGAGAGCGAGAATTAGATAGATATATGTATATAGAGATAGATAAGAACAAAATTATATATGTGTGTGTGAGAGAGAGCGCGCAGGATCGAGTCCTAACAAAACCCCAGCATTTTCACTTACTGTTTTACCTACAACTTCATGAAAGATATCTTTCACATATGCTCGCCACTGTTTATACACTGTTCCAAGATATTAAGTGGGAAGGGGGTTTAGACTTTTGCAATGTGCCTTGAAAATAATTTGGAAATAGATTATATATCTAATCAGTAATTTGGTATCTCTATACCTAACTGTTTCGAATTCTAAACAGACAGACAAGCAATTATCAATTTTTAACATACATTATCGTTCTCGTAGTGCACTCTCTTCTATCCCTTCCGCAACTGTGCAGGGTCGATTTCAAGAGCCAAATTACGATATCCTCTTCGTGCTCCACCCCTGTTGCTGTTTGATACAAGAATTGTTTTACATTTCCACCACAATTCGCGAATAAGTAGCGATGTGTGTTGAGACACGTTTGTCCTAATACAGCAAAGAGGAATTTTTGTCTATTTCTCCGGGCCATTTCTTTTACACTACATTTCTCAAACACCCCAAATACCACAAGGAAAACGATTTATTAGTTTGGTTTAGTTATGTTTTACGGCATATCAACCGTTGTGGTTTATTTAATGCCAGATCCTGTTTATAACTGTTTATAATGTACATATGATTTCGAAGCGAACAGTTTGGAGGTAACATTATTTTTAAATGCGACAGAGCTTAATTGCTTGCACATAGTTAAATTGTTTCAAGTATCACGATCTATCACTAATAATTCTATTTAATATTTATCATTTGCATGCACACAGTTAAACGATTTCAAGTATTGATATTTATTGCTTGTACGCAGTTGAATGCTTTCAAGTGTTACTATTTAACACTAATGATTCTATTTAATATGAATGATAATCCTTAGTAAAACATTGAACGCTTTCATTTGACCCATAGATGGGACCTTAACAAGAACTAGCACTCTGAGTCAGAGTAAACCTGGGAGTAATGGCAATGAAAGGGTACTCTACATTCCCCAAAGCTCCAGGATTGAAGTTTCAACATCAGCTGGTTTAATTTTATACCCAGGAAACTTGTTGGTGGTCGTCTTACTCCTCTGCGGAGACACAGTCGGCGTATTGACTTTGGTTAAACTATTTATTGACTGCTTGACAAGATGGAATAAACTCCAAATGAACGATGCCCTATTATACGAACAAAAAAGATCATTGTCGAACTTAATAGTGTTTAATTAGCTTTTGAGGATTCCGAATGTTTCATTAGTAACAACTGTCATTTTTCTTTTTCTTTTCATAAGAATTATCGCAAATTTCATTATATATATATATATATATATATAAGAGTATGAAACAGTCTGTCCGTAGATGACAATATAAGAGTATATATATATATATATATATATACCTTCACGGACAGAGATGTGTCAATCTCCATCGATCACACACTATCAGGGTGAGATAGTTCTCCGTTGATATTGGATGTTATCCAGATATGAACCACCCTGTTGGTGGGGCTTAGAATAGGTTGACAGTATCCCCTACAAAGGGGGACGACTCCCTACCTAAAAAAAGAGATATCTTAGATATGACATTAAACTGTATCTTATAGTTTGGTTTAGTTTGATTTTATGGCACATCAACCATTGTTGGTTATTTCATGCCAAATCCATTTTATACATAGAAACTTCTATTTTAAACAATTCAGTTTAGCATGAGTACACAGTTCAATTCTGTTCGGCCCAAAGATTGGACCTTATAAGGTTCTCCAAATCCGGGCCTGAGCTGACCAAGGAGTGATGGCAGATAAGGGGGACTCTGCATTTCCCAAAGCTCCAGCATTACTTAAACCTCACCATCAGATTAAGTGTCAGATCCACTGCACTTGTTAGGGGAGTCATACCCCTGCGCCGAGATGCAGTCTGGGTATTCTGCAGCCCCAGCCGACTGGGCCTGCATCTTATGGTGAGGCTCCAGTTTTGTATATCTTGCAAGAGTGAAGTACCTTTTCATTGCCATTATTCCCAGGTCCACTCTGACACAAAATGGAAATACCTGTTAGGGTCACGTTTATAGATCAAATAGATCTGTTTGAAAATTATTTGGATTCGATACTATAAAACTGTTAGTTATTTGCATTAAAGATTGTCACTTGAAGCAATTGTTGTTTTCAAAGAATTGTTAATAGTTACTTGAAACTATAGAACTATGTGCAAAAAGATGAAAATTATTGAATAAAAATAATTACTTGTAACCTTATAATCTTTACTATAAGATAAGTATGCTCTAAACAATGCAAATTATTTAGATTTGGTTTGGTTTCTTTTTTTAATGGTATATCAACCTTTGTACGTTTTTTAATGCCAAAGCAATTCTCCTAGAAGAACAATAATGGTGCTATTTAACCCATAGCAAGGGGGAAAAGGGGGTTCATAACTTTCCCAAGGTTATTTGCACGAAAGTGAACGTAATAGTGCGACTGGAGTGCAAACTCGCTAACTACGATCCCGCAGTCCATTGCTTTAAACATTAGACCATGAGGACACCCCCCAAAATTATTTAGATAGGAATAATTGACACCATACAGCTGTGGTATGAAACAACAAAAAAAAAAAACGTAATCATAAATGTACAATGAATGTAATTCCTTAAACTCTAGGCATAAAATAACCCTTGACTGATTGACTTACCATTAAACCAATTAATCAGATAATCAACTAAGTTTGAGATCGTCTTTTCGTGAATGCCATTCTCTATTTCAAATGCTGGTATACCACTTTAGATTGCAAACGTTTAAAAAAAATCACCCCCTTTGATTCGGTAGAAATATGGACATTTTGTTATCGCTACCCACTGACTCAACCACAATCCCACAACTACACAGTGTAGTATTTATCTTTTTTGAATAATTTGTTTTAACGGGATTCAGCTGCGAAATCATTCTCATTGTCTTGACAAACGAAGATTTACCAGGGTTATTCCACGGATAATACAAGCCTTCTGTGATCTCTTTTATGGGCTAAAAACCCCATTTAGACCTCCATCGGTAAGTTTGTTAAAAAGCCAGCTCATAGAGTGAGTTTTCAGCTTGTTATAAGATTTTTTTATATAAGATTAATACTTGTAAGATTTTGAGCTCTGATTCTATCATTTGTTGTTTTTTTGTGGGGGGGGGGTTCTTTTATACTGTTGCTGTTACAGCAAACTAACCGATTCATTTTATGACCTTTCTAAACTTGCTTCAAAGTGCAGGTATGAGAATAACTATTTTACTTCATCTAACACCAGACCGAAAAGAGAAAAGTTATAGAAAAGAGAGAAGAGACTGAAAGGGGAGTAAAATGAAAGAGAAAGAATAGATAAAGAATGTTTTTAAATTTTAATTTGTTTTAATGATGTATAGGAAAATATTCATTTATAGAAAAAAAAGGCAATTTCTATTTTTTCTTTGTTTTTGCCACTGTTTACCGTTTTGAGAATGATAATGACTCATCCAATGTGTCTCATTCAATCTTTTTAGAAAGGTCAATCTAGTACAGCAAAAGTACCTTCAAGGTGCAGGAAGATTCTGATACGCCATTCTTTGAAATAATTATAGTTTGCCTTTCTTGTTTTAGTTAGGATTCTTCGTTTAATGGCATCATGGCTTATTTGGTGCGAAAACCATCCTCATAGGAGAAGCGCTGTGGTACTATTTAACCCATAGCTGGGTGGATAAGGGGGTTCATACTTTTCCCAAGGGTATTTGCCCGAAAGTGAACGTAATGGCACAACTGTTGTTCAAACTCGATTTCAGAATCCAGCTCACTAGCCCCTTCGACATGAAGAATCTGTCTGTTTTCTTTGAAAATCAGCATTCGAAATACTGGCGGGTGACATGTAACTGTCATTGTCGTAAGAAATAGACTCGGTGTCTCGAGTTAAAATCCTGAAGGAAGCTATCTACGTTTTTTTTTCACCCTCATCACCTTAGAAAAGGCATGAACCTATATTTTCTCCCTTCTCCCAGTTATGTGTAAATATCTGGTTAAACTGGGTTATTTAGCCTTGGTACAGCAACAATTTTTGGGAGAAGGTAAACTCTAAAATAAAAGCCACCTACACTCGAGAACCTGCACATAAAACATATCGGTCGAAATGTTGTAAGTATCTATAACTCTTTCTTTTGCAGATCCAATTGTTGTATAACCAGATGCATATACAAATATAAGCGGAAACATAATCATAGGTAATGACGAACTTCAATGAACGAACGAACACACTTCTTTATAAAAATATATCTCTCACACTTTTATCTCGATGTTTCTGTGGTGTGTGAGAGATGAGTGGAGTCAGGCACAAACTGCTATATTGACCCAACTTCTTCTCCTGACC
>OY757918.1:36499400-36661900 GCA_963585895.1 Sepioteuthis lessoniana | reverse complement strand
CATCGCTCCCAGGTTCACTCTGGCCCGGAGTGGTAGCACCTGATAGGGCCCTATATATGGATTAAATAGAACTAACTGCATACTTACGCTAAAATGAATTGTTTGAGTGGGCTGAGTGGCTTAAGGTAGAAATGTTTTTGACAATTAAACCGAACTTACATTTAAACTGCTTGCTTATGCTTAACCGAATTGTTTGAAATAGAACTGTTTTTCGACATTAAAACTGCATTTACACTTAACTGAATTGTTACATATAACTGCTTGAATAGTTTGAAATAGAAATGTTTTTGACAATTAAACTGTGTACTTATGCTAAACTAAATTGTTTGAAATAGAACAGATTATTTACATAAAAATGGATTTGGCGTTAAATAACCTACAAAGGTTGATACGCCATAAAATCCAACAAACCAAACCAAACCAAACCAAGCCACAAGTCATTCCATGGGTAAAATCAAAACTTTCTTTGACTTTCTTAAGACATCCAACAGAAGTAAACAAACGAAATCTAAAATTGAAACTAAAACGCATCGCTTTCAGACGTTTTGAAATAGGCTTCCAATCTTGGCCTTTGATTGCCCCATGACAAGGACTTTAGTATGGAATACTATGTCCCATAGGCACAAAATGAATTGAGTAAGAAATTCAACTAAACAGTATCACCCATGAATAAATGCAGACCAATAAGTTCCCATAGAAAATTAAAAGGTTTATTCTATATCAAACGTAGTGGGATTTTTTGTTAATTTCTAGTTAAGATTTATACAATCAAAACATATAATTTGAATCCTATTTAGAAATAAACTACAGTATTCTATAGCCTATAAGATTCTCATGTAAAAGTAAAAGTAAAGTTAGCGACCGTAGTCGAGGGTGACCGGAAGGCTCCTTTTTCAATAGCTACTACACCGAGGTGTAGGGGAAGGCGCTACTCCTTTCTTATAGATTGCTTCATTTTACCCATAAGTACGTTAACTGAGTGTTAATCAAGGAATTATCCAGTATCATTTTTTTGAGTCTTTGGTACGACTCCGCTTGGGATTGGACCCCGGTCTCCCGGGCCAGAGACGAAACTCTACCAACTAGGCAAATGGATATGTAACAGTAAAAAATCAAACACTCCTGATATATATTTATTCAATTATATTTTCAGATCTAGATTCTCAATACTTGGTAACCAATAATACCTAATAATAACCATTTTTATTCAATAATGTTCCGCTAGAAGTCATGAAAATATCTATATATTTAACATTCAGTAAACAAAACAATAAAATGTTTCTTTATCTCTTTTGTCAGCATAAAATTAATTTTTAACTCTCAAAATCGAGCTTTTAGAAAAAAAGCGCCAGTATATATGCAAGTAGCTTATAGGCATTATCATATTTATACTCAGAGTTAGCATGAAAAAATACATCGATTTCAAGTAGTCACAATTTGAAAGCGTCTATATATAGGTGGCTGTGTGTGTGTGTGTGTGTGTGTGTGTGTGTGTGTGTGTGTGTGTGTGTTGAACAGATTCAAATTAACATTTCGTCTCTATTTCATCAAAGACTTCTTCAAAATATTTTTCACATCTGTCAGATTTTTCCAATCTACCATTGATCTTTATCTCTCTCTCTCTATATATATATATGTAAAGTAAAGTTAGTGACTTTAGTCGAGAGTGACTCAAAGGCTCCCTTTTTAATTGCTGCGACACCCGTAATGCTCCACTTTACCCTTGATCCTCACCTTATAGTGCTGAGTTCTTAGCAAGGAGGTATCAAGTACCATTTTTAAAGTTTTTGGTATGATTCGACCTGGAATTGAACCCCGGTCTCCTGGACCATTGGCAAACACTCTTTCCTCGAGACCAATGAGCCGGTATGCCATTAAACAAGGACTACAGTCGCCAACTTTACTTTTTACTTCATGGCATATCCACATTCTAATGAGCTAATTAATGCCAAATCAATCCTTGTTTTAAAAACAGTAGTGGTGCTTTTTAACCCATGGCTGGAGGCATAAAGGACTTTGTACGTTTGCCAAAGGTATTAGTTCGAAAAGGCGTGTAATAACGCAAGTGAATTTCAAACTCGCTTTTTACGATGCCTTAGTCGAGCTCGTTAGTCACTCCGTCTCGAGGATTTCTTCTCTTCTATGTTAGCGTCAGAGAAGTATGGCATCTTCATAACATGAATTTCAAAGGTTGTGTTTTGTTGTGGTGTTTTTTTGTTTTGTTTTGTGTTTTTTTTAGCGGTTGTTGTGGTTCGTGGATACTCGTGAGTGAATCCCACGTCAAGCTGAACTCGTGTGGAAAGCGCTTTTTTCGGAGAGGTTTAATAAAAACTTGTATTATAAAACACTTTATGGAGACTCGGTGAATTTATACCGATAAGGAATACGTGAAATTTGAAACAAACATTTGTTTTTGTAAATCATCCAAACCCCTCCGCAAGAGCAGAATGCGACATGAGGCCAATTTTTCAGCAGAGTTTAACAGGCTTGAATTTGGAGTTTTCTTTCCCTGAGACTGGTTTACATACCAAAGTTGAATAGCTCAGCCTTCCCTATCATCTACCAATAACTAGAGGGAGGATAACTGCATTCATACTTCTCCCAAGCGTATTAGTACAAACAGCATTGTCCTGGGTTTGATCTCGGGTCCCCGTGTCCATTTCCCACGACATTACATCACGAGTATGTCCAAAAATCTGTAGTTACGATTTGGAAAATTTTGTTTGCTGTAACCTCTTTCTACAAAAAAAAAAAAATAAATATGACACATCTCGACGAAATATGAAGAGAATTTGAATAACGATTTTTGTTAACGAGTACGTATAGCGTTCAGTTGCTCCTGATTTGAATCTTATTTTTTCTCGTTGTTTACATTTAACTTTATTCTTTTTAATTGTGTTTTAGTTGAATTCCTTATTTATTAACATAGTTTTTTAACATTGTCATTAACATACAGAATCTAATCAGATAGAAATTATAATAATTTAATAGTATCAGCATGTTCCAAACTATTAAATTTTGTTTTGAAAGATTCACTCAGAGGTTAATTATTAACACAAGCACTCAAAAAAAAAATTAATTAGCGTTTCGGAGGTGAGGTAATACATTTAATTTAATCTTTAAATACTGTTAATTACTTTTTATACTACCTTAACTTTTCGTTAATTTTATTTGCTCACTCAAGCATATTTTTCAGCTCATGCCACTATGTATATGTGGGGGGACAAGTGTGTGTGTCTGTTAATTAAACTTCGGAATTTCCCCAAGTTTTGCTAATTATTTGTAATTACTTTTTTATTTTGTGAATTATAACAGAATTATCGTTGCGAAACGTAGATGTGATGTTTATTGCCATTGTTTTCATTCTAAGACTTATAGTGGTCAAACAGACTCGTGCTTTTTCTTTAATACAATGAAGAATTTTCTCTTTATGTGATTAATGTTTTTAAAAAATCCCAATTCCCTCAAATATGAATTGTAAAGCTAGATGAAAATTGTGTATGTTTTGTTAGAGAATTAAAGATGCTTTTCCCTATAAGAATTTTAAAATACAACAGTTGGTATCATATCTAACATGGTTCTAGACCCACAATAAGTACACGTGGACGCTTATTCGAAAGAAAAAAAAATCTGATTATTTTTTAAGATTTAAAGTCATGGTAGTACATGTGTTTTAAACGAGAATGAGCCATTTTCACTCTAAGTGGCTAGGATGTAGACCCTTTCACACACCTCGACAACAATATCTCATCTAGTGAGAGCGATGACACATTACGCGTAGCGAAGCCATGGACTGCAATTGACAGGTTGTCGGTCATATTGAAATCTGATATCTCTGATAAAATAAAACGAGATTTCTACCCAGCTGTGGCTGGGTCAGTACTATTGTATGGTTGCACTACCTGAATTCTAATCACAAGCTTGATAGGAATTGCACAAGAATACTCCGTGCTCTTTTGAACAATTCCTGATAGCAGCACTCCACAAAACAGCAGTTGTACAGACACTTGCCCTTCATCTCCCCAACTATCCAAATAAGACGAAAAAGATATGCTGGGCTCTGCTGGAGAAGGAAAGACGAACACGGAATGACGTTCTCTGATGGACTCCTACACAATATGTGCCAGGGTTCGTCGACTAGAAAATAAATACATACATCAGCTCTGTACTGACACTGGGTGTCGTCTAGAGGACCTGTCAAGAGTGATAGACAGAAAAAAGATATCCAGGGAATTTCTTGTTCTCCGACATTTTGCAAATATGCCGTCCTTTTTTCTCAACTTGATGGTGAATACCCTACATATAGGACGAATCAAAAGCTGTTCTTTCTTTTATGTCAATAGCTTTATGATATTAGGATTTTTAAACCTCCATCAGTGCACCTTCTATAAAAGACGGATCACAGGATAGGTACTTGACATATATAGAAGATAGAGAAACAGAGACAAGGAGGGCTCATGCCTCAACTTTTAAGAACGAACCATGCAATTCGCTTATTGTGATTTTAGATGGAGGAAATTGGATTTTAGAGAGAGGGTTTGCTGTGAGCTAAGATTTCTCTCCTCCGAACCTACTGCTTATCAATCTACTCTTTTGGAGCCGGCCTAAAAATAAATAACTGGGGACAAAAATCCCTAAAAGACATTTGTGTTCTTCTTTTCCCTAATGGTGCCAACTCAGCAGCGTAGCGAAGACGTTTCACAACTTTAGGGGTCCTGATCGAGAACAAATGACACCGAATAACAGTCACCAGCTCTCCCGACTACGTGACGTAATTCCCGCATAAAAGTATAGATTGAATGAGAGCTTAGCAGAAAAATATATTTTACGAGAATTGGGTTGTGGCCTGAATCGATTAAAGCAACAACAAAAAAATATGGCACTTATGTATCGATAGAAACTGTATCCACCAGACAGTTTTTTTGTAAAGAAAGAAAAGGTGAAAGCTAACTTTGCATAACCTGCATCTTAATAATCAATATTCGATTAATATTCGATGCACTCTGTACTGCCCAAAACTTCTTGAAATTGAACAGTGCGCACGAAATAAACGTAGTACTGGCTTTTTGGAGTTAACTTTTATGAGCAGTACACAAATACCTCGTTCCCAATTAAATAATGGCTGGAATCGGGCATATAGGCAAGTAGCATGCAGCACAAGGGGTTTATGAATGATTGATTGATTGATTGGTTGATTATAACGTCATGTTAACCTGTAAAGACTTATTTTATGCCTTGAGTTTAGGGAATTGCGTTCATTGTAATTAATATTTTATGCTGTTGCTTCTTAAGAGCTTTTTGTGGACAAGTAGTAATTTACAAAGCTCTTTGATTCGATGTGGCACAAAGCCGAATGAATGGGGCGCCCAATGAGACATAGTAATTTACAAAGCTTTTTGCTTTGATGTGGCACAAGGCCGAATGAATGGGGCGCCCAATGAGACTCGAACTCACTCGTATAGGTTTGCTAGTCTAGCTTGCTAACCGTTACACCACCAGAGTGCCCTTTTTGAGGACAAGTAGAAGATATAAATTTCTTCCTCTCAAATTACAAATAATTTACACTCATTTATGGGGGTGTTCTCATGGAGTAATGGTTTAAGTGCTACCCTGCGGAATCGTTGTAAGCGAGTTCGAACTTCATTCGCGCAATTACGTTCACTTTCGGAGTAATACCCTTGGGAAAGGTAGGAACCCCATTATCCTCCCAGCTATGGGTTAAATAGTACCACTACTGTTCTTCTAGAAGGATGGATTTGGCATAAATTACACAAAAAGGTTGATATGCCATTAAACAACAAATAAATGTATATGGTTTCATGTATTCCTATCTAAAACTAATGATTATGAAGTTTCAATTGGTTTGGTTGGGTTTTATGTCATATCAACCTTTGTAAACTATTTAGTACTAAATCCTCATAATACATATTATATATGGTTTGTTGGTTTGGTTTTATGGCATATCAACCTTTGTAGGTTATTTAACGCCAAATCCATTTTTATGCAAATAGTTTGTTCTATTTTTAAAAATTCAGTTTATTATAAGTACACGGTTTTATTTCAAAAGCATTTCTATTTCAAGACATTCAGTTTATTCAAACAGTTCTAATTCTACTAATTCAGTTTAGTATAAGTACAGATTTTGTTAACACATAGTTATATATCAAAAACAGTTCTGTATTAAACAATTCAGTTTAGTAATTCAGTTGAAGAGTGTCAAGTATTGCTAGTAAAAGTAAAGTTGAAGACCGAAGTCGAGGGCGACCAGAAGGCTCCCTTTTCAATAGCTACTACACTGAGGTGTAGGGGAGGGCACTACTCCTTTCCCTGGATTGCTCCACTTTACCCTTGATACGTACCTTATTTGCTGAGTGTTAAGCAAAGAGGTATCAAGTACCATTTTAAAGTCTTTGGTATGACTCGACCTGGGATTGAACCCAGGTCTCACAGATCATTGGCGAACACTACTTACTGGGCCATACTCATTCGTTAGGACACAATTAAATTGTTCTAAGTACTCCTATGTGTCACTAAAAATTCATGTAAACATCAGTCAATTGTTTACACACAGTTAAACGGTCAAACATTTCTATTTCTAAAAATTCTATTTAACGCGATTTATTTGTTAATGTCAAACATTTCTATTAGACCCGTTGATAGGACCCTATTGGTGCTACCACGTCGGGTCAGTGGGGAGCTGTGGACAATGGTATTGAAGGGTTACTCCATATTCTGCGCAGCTCCTGCATTAGAGCCTCGCCATCAGATGGTTTAGAATCATAATCAGGACACTCGTTGGGCGCGAGTCTTACTCTTCTGAAGCCCAGTTGGGTGGGGTTATATATGGTTTCAAGTAATTATTTCTATTTGATAAGAGTCATCTATTTGCATTCAGTTATATGACTTCAAGTATCTGATAATAATCCGTAGTAAACAATTACAGCTTCAAGCCATTGACTTTAATTCATATATAATTTACAATTATATAATATCTAGAATTCATATCGAATAGAAATACTTTTCAAATAGATCTTTTTGATCAATACATGAGACCCTACAAGTACTACCACACTAGGTCCAGGTTGACCTGGGAGAAATATATCCTCACAATCAGATGCAGTTTAGTTTCATGTCCAGGATACCTCTTTTTTTTGGGGGGGGGCGGTTCTTACTTCTCTGCAGAAGGTTTAGTTTCGTTTGGTTTTATGGCATATTGTAGATTATCAAATGCCAAACTCATTTTTATACATAAAAACAGTTTTATTTCAAATAATTCACTTAAGCATAAGTACATAGTTTAAATGTGAAAAACAATTCTATTTCAAACTATTCAGTCTCGTCAACAAAGTTAAATGGTTTCAGGTAATGCTATATATCCCTAACAATTAAAAAAACTTTAGTCATTTATTTACACTCAGTTAGATATAAAAGCATTTCTATTTCAAACAATTCAGTTTATCATAGCTTGCACTTTAAATGTCAAAGCAGTTCTATTTCAAACAATTCAGTTTAGCGTAAGTAAGCAGTTTAAATTTCAAAATAGCTCTATTTCAAACAATTCAGTTTAGCATAAGTATACAGCTTCGTTCTATTAGACCCATAGATAGGACCCAATCAAATGCTACCACTCCGGGCCAGAGTGGACCTGGGAGCGATGACAATGAAGGGAGTATTCTTAATTCTCCAAAACTCCAGCATTACTGGATCCTCACCATCAGGTTGTTTTGTGTCATATCCAGGACACTCGTCTGGGGGAGTTTTACTCTTCTGCAGAGATGCAGTCGGTCTATTCTGCAGCCCTCGCCGACTGGGCCATCTATAAAAGAGTATAAAGTCAGCCGACTGGGCGTATATTTCTGTGTTTATGTCTTTATGTACATTTAGATCAGTATATCCACGTACGCATACAAACTCACGCATATTTTATGTGTGTGTGTGTGTGTGTGTGTGTGTGTGTGTGTGTGTGTGTGTGTGTGTGTGTGTGTGTGTGTGTGTGTGCTGCCATTTTCTTTTCTTCTTTCTTTCTTTTCTTAACCGTTTTTCTACAAACACGCTCGTGTGTATTTCTGCGTTTAATTCCGTGTATAAATACACGCATACATTGGTGTGCATTTCAGCCATGCACACGTGTACCCCTTCAATCTACACGCACCGACCCCACACACAGATTAATGTGTTTGTCTGTGTTCAAGCACTTATGACTGGTCTGAGTGGTGACTCACGAAGAGATAATACCCTTTCCACACTTATATCTGTCTATCAGTGTCCTACTTCCTTTTTAACTCTCCCACGTCCCTTGGCGCCCAAGCAAGATCGAGAGACGAAGAAATTGGCGTTGATTGGGCGCTGCAGGTGGTTAATGTCGATTTCAAGATAAGTTATTGGTCCCAGCAAGTTAATAAATACATGACAGATAAGCCTTCGTCTTGAATGTGGAAATAAAAAAAGAAGATAAGAAAATCAGTTTGCGTTTTTATTGTACTTTAATTGATAAAAAAAATTAACAAGAATAGGAAAGAAAACTTGATTGCTAGAAATGAACAATGAGATTGATAGATAGATAGATAGATAGGAACAAAATGTTGTATATATATATTTTGTATATATATATATAGAGAGAGAGAAAGAGAGACAGACAGACAGTGATAGAGAGAGACAGACAGATATACAGAGATAAACAAAATTATATGTTCATGCGTGCATGAGAGAGAGAGAGAGAGTGTGTGTGTGTGTGTGTGTGAGAGAGAGAGAGAGAGAGAGAGAGAGAGAGAGAGCGAGAGAGATGAACAGACACAAATAAATTAATGGACAGATCGAGAGAGAGATTCAAGGGTATGAATAGATTTATATATACATGGATATATGTATATATATATATATATATATATGTGTGTGTGTGTGTGTGTGTGTGTGTGTGTGTGTGTGTGTGTGTGTGTGTGTGTGTGTGTATAAATATATTGAGACAGACAGACAGGCAGGCAGGCAGACATAGATAGATAGATAGATAGCAGTAAACAGAATGACCTCATAAAAAGTATTATATATATATATATATATATATATATATATATATAATTTATCAACGTTATATACGAAGACAATTAATATTTCACACACACACACACTATATATATATATATATATATATATATATATATATATATATATATATATATATATATATATATTGAGAGAGAGACAGATAGACAGACAGAGAAAGAAAGGTGTGAAATAGATATGAACAGAATTAGATAGATTGATAGATATGAACAATATATATATATATATATATATATATATATATATATATATATATGATTGTGTGTATCTGTGTGTGTGTGTGTGTGTGTGTGAGAGAGAGAGAGAGAGAGAGAGAGAAAGGGAGAATGAAAGAGAGATATGAACTGAATAAGATAGATATGAATAGAATTGTATATATATATGTATATATATATATATATAGGGAGAGAGAGATCAAGGTGTAAGATAGATATAAACAGAATTAGACTGATTGACACGAACAATATTATATATATATATATTTTATATATATATATATATATATATATATATATATATATATATATATATATATATATATATATATGTATAAGTGTGTGTGAGAAAGATTGAGAGAGAAAGGGAAAGTGAGAAATATGAACAGAGTAAGATAGATCGATATAAATGGAATTATATATATATATATATATATATATATATATATATATATATATATATATATATATATATTGAGTACAGTGTTCAATAATGGTCCGGAAGGATCAAGGGTTACGTGGAGCAATCCATGGAATGGACTAGCATCCTTCCCTACACCTCGGTGAAGTAGCTATTGAAAAGGCAGCCTTCGGGTCACGCGCGACTAAGGTCCCCAACTTTGTATTTATATATATATATATATATATATATATATATATATATATATATATATAACAGACAGAGATAGATTGATAGATAAATATGAACAAACCAATCAAAAATGGTAGAGTGGTCAGGAAAGGCGTTAATGTAAAGAAATGGCTTGAAAAGATTTTGCGCTGAGCTTAAGAAGCTAGTCAATCCCTAAGAATACTATCGTAAATTACTTCCCTGTTTGATGACTAACACTTTTGACTTGTCTACAGTGCTAAGTTAAGTTTAGTAAATCTATACCTTTATCTCGTATGAATTTATATGACTTATGTCATCTTTTTTTAGTATATCACAAGTAGTATGCACAAAAAAATACGTCAAACCTTTCATTTTTATATACGACAACTGTTTTTGGTAGCAGAGAAAATTTACGAATTTACTAAGCATAATTTAGTTCTAGCACAAGGCTACAACAATGTAGCACCTAGGGAGAATCGTACACACTAATGATAATCTGCAAGGCAAACGTACTTAGGATTTTCATCTTGTTTCCAAAGGAATTTTTACCACAATGTTGTGTTACCGGTATTGTTTGGTGATCGTTACTTGCTATTACGTGTTCTCTTCCAGGACTCGAAAACCTTTGATCGCTGTCGTAGCTTTTAAGGCCACCAACTGGATGAACGAAGAAACATTCCAATTAACAATAAACTTTACGGGCTAGAATTTTACTCTTGGTAGCAGGTCAATGAGTAACTCTCTTCAAAAGTCCTTTATTCTATCATGCGATCAGTATGAACTAGTCACTTAGACTTGACGTTCAGAAAAAAGGTCCGTCTGTCCATTGCTTTAATTCCTATCAGTTAATCTAGTCTGCCCAGTAGATGTTTTGTGCAAGAGTGTGACACTTCTCTTTAATCTCAGGGATAACACATCCTGTGCCGTATTTGCACTCAGTTATACAGATACCGGTCATTGGCGTGATGGTTAGAGTGTTCGCGAATGGCCCAGGAGACCTGGGTTCAATCCCAGGTCGAGTTATACCAAAGACTCAAAGAAATGGTACTTGATGCCTCCTTGTTTAACACTCTGCAATGTAAGGTACGTATCAAGGGTAAAGTGGCGCAATCCAGGGAAACGATTATATATACTACCTCGGTGTAGTAACTTTGGTAAAGGGAGCCCTCGGGTCACCCTCGCCTACGGTCGCCAACTTTACTTTACTATACAGATACCAACTATCCAACTTTTTTTTTTTTTACTTTTTGGCTGAAATAAACAATTTCTGGAAATAATGTCTCAATAATGTCAAAAACTTTTTTTTAAGCTAAAATTTATTTCAGCAAGTTTTGACTTTGTTTGTTGTGCATCGAAAAGCAAAGAAGAATAGGTTTTAAGTTACCAAGAAATAATACAAACTTTAAATACGTAGCTTCATTAGGAATGTATAAAATAAATGCATTCCTCATAGTTTCATTAGAGAAGAGAAGTGAAAATAATTTTGCGAGAGAAATGCATTAAACAAGGGGATAAAACTTATTAGTATTGGTTTGCAGTTAAAGCAAGGGCTTATAACAAAACATTGCAATGATATAAAAATATCAAGAGTCAGGTTACTAGAAGTTGTCTTGTCTTGGTTTGGAAATGTATCTTCTTTGATCTCATGAGACATTGCCCCTATCTCATCTCGAGACAGTTAGTCACGTAAGAAACGAGACATTTTTTTTCTCATCTTTTTTACGGGTATGACCACGGTTCTGTGAACACCTAGTCTTATCTCTCTCCTGTAAGATAAAAAGCTAGTACCTCGTTGTGGCTCATGAAGACAATCCAAATGTTACATCGTTTACTCTACTCTCTTTATGGGTGTCCTCGTGGTGTAATGGTTAAAGCGATGGACTGCGGAATCGTAGTCAGCGAGTTCGAACTCCAGTCGTGCTATTACGTTCACTTTCGGGCAAATACCCTTGGGAAAGGTATGAACCCCCATTATCCTCCCAGCTATGTGTTACAATAATACCACTACTGTTCTTCTAGGAGAATAACTTGGGCATTAAATAAACTACAAAGTTTGATATGCCATTAAACAAAGAAACCAACCAACCAAACCAACTCTCTTTATTGCCACATACTGATTGGTTGTTCTGGAAGCATTGTGTATATTTTAACTGTTTGCGACATTGTGTTATGTAGTCAATATATTAAATATTTACATGTTTAGCATTCATGCGAGTTATTTGTGTGTCTTTCTGGACTAAACATTTAGTGTTGGTATATCAGTGGTTATTATACCAATGCATTATAGATCCAGTCAGCTGGGACGGTAGAATACACTGACTGCATCTCTGCAGATGGGTAAAATCGCCCCCAGAGTGTGACACTAAACAATTTGATGGTGAGGTTCCAGTAATGCTGGAGCTTTGCGGAATGCCTCTTTATTGCCATCGCTCTCAGATTCACTCTAGCCCGGAGTGTTAGCACCTGCTAGGGTCCTAGCTATGGGTAAAAAAAAAAACTAAACTGTGCTCTTATGCTAAATTGAATTGTTTGAATTAGAACTGTTTATATGTATAAAAATAGATTATATACCATAAAACCAAAGCAAATCAAACCAAACCAATGCATTATAAAGTAGGAATGTTGGTTGTGTACTAATATCCATAGTCATTAAACTATTATTCAAATTATCAATATATCTCTATGTAACTGTAACCCAGTATATTTTTAATGTAAATAATTTGCACTCAGTTATGTGGTTTCACATATTTCTGTCTAATACTTATAATTTTCAAACAAATCTATTTCACTTATAAACAGGGCCCTAACAGATACGATCACTCCAGGCCAGAGTGGACCCATGAGTAATAACAATGAAGAGGTTACTCGTCCCTCCCCAGAGCGCCAGAACTGGAGCTGGCCATTGAATAAAGATTTGTCATACCCAGGGCACCTTTTTTAGAGAGATCTTACCCCTCTCCAGAGGATTCAATCAATCTTGTAAGCCTCCCCAACAGGTCGGTTCAACTAATTGATGCTTGTGAGCAGCTGTGATTTCTAATACCGATTTTGAAGGCTGGTCCGGTTCAGCATAATCGTTCTACCTCTAATCAACCCATTTAGCAAGTTTTGAGTCATATTTAGCTAAACCTTGCAAATATCAAGAGTGACTAGAATGGAATGAATGCCGAATTCATTATTCATAAGGAAAAGCTGAGAACAAAAGACCTTCCAGCTTGTTCCATTTGTTAACAATGAGAACAATACTCTTAGAACCAACACCTCGCCTTCCATTTTCCTCCCATTTTTTTATTTATTTGGCCAGTCATCATTTTTTTTTTTTCCTGCATTGTCTTCTTTTAACTATTCCAGTCGATTCCTGTCTTATTTCTCTCTTACACTTTTTTTTGCCTATTTCGAACTTTTTTAATTCATTCTTTTGTTCTTTTCATTTCATTTATTTTGTACTTTCTTCCTTTTATTCGTACTTTTTATCATTAATTTGTAATTCTTGTCATTTCATTCATTTATCCTTTTTTTTTACTTATTTGTACTTTTTCATTTATTTAAACTTTTTTTATTTCATTAATTTGTACTTTTTTTCATTTATTAGTACTCCATCGTCCTCTTTCTTTTCACTTTATCAATTAGTTTTCTTTTTCATTGGTTCTTTTCCTTTATATTTCCTTATCCGTACTCATTTCTTGAATCAATCATAATTTTTTTCAAACCCTTTTTTTTTTCTTCATTCTAAAACTTAACTTTCTTCGTGTTTTATTTTTGGGTTTTACGTTTTCTTTTATCGACCCGTCTTTTATGTCTCGGGTAATCACACTAAACTGCATTTGAGGGCGAGACTCCAGTTCTGGACCTCTGGCGAATGTAGAGTAACCCTTAATTACCATTGCGCCCAGTCTGCTCTCTCCCGGAATGGTAATTCTTGTTAGGGTCACATCTCTGAGTGAAACAGATATGTTTTTTTGATTACGAAGTGTTTACCTGGTTAGGATGCTTGTGGAGATACAGTTGTGTACTGGCTACAATTACAGATCAGAATTGCTAAACTGACTTAGACAATGATTGATATGCCGCAAAACAAACTAACCAATCTATTTAGTCTCATCGACAAGTATTTTGACCAAATATCTCGTTACTGGTATGTCAGAATAGGATGGTTTAATATATAATATCACTTCATAATATGAATTTCTTTCATTTATTCTTCCTTTCTGGTGGGATGTATAGGGTATTCCACTTAACTGCATCCAGTGGTGAAGCTCCAGTTCTAAAGCGCTGGCAATTATTCCCAGGCCCACTATTACGCAGAGGGGTAGTACCTGTCAGGGTTATAACAACGGTTCAAATAAATCTCTTTGAAGTATTAGCATTAAATAGAAATACTTGAAACCATTTAGCTGAGGGAAAATTATTTGTACGGAGAATTGTTATTTGATCTTACAATTGCTTATAAAGGATTATTATTACTTACTTGAAATTATATAACTGTGTGCAAACAAATTATGATTAATAAATAGAAATAATTACTTGATTTACCTATGTAGAAATCATTATTATTCGTTAGGAATACCTGAACTCATAAAACTGTTTGGGGGCTGCAGAATACACTGACTGCATTTCTGCAGTGGGGAACGACCCCCCGACAAAAAAAACAAACAAGTGCCTTGTTGCCCAGTTGGCTGGGCCTGCAGAACATACCAACTGCATCCCTGCAAAGGGGTAAGACCCCGGCACAGCGAGTGTCCTGTGGCCCAGTAGGCGAGGACTGCAGAATACATCGACTACATCTCTGCAGAGGGGAAAGACTTCCTCAACGAGTGTCCCTCATATGACACTAAACAATCTGATGGTGAGGCTCCACTAATGCAGGAGCTTTGGGGAATGCGGATTACCCTTCATCGCCATCGGACCCATGTCCACTCTGGTCCGGGGTGGTATTACCTGATAAGTTTCTATGTATGGGTCAAATAGAACTGTTTTTGACGTTTAAACTGTGTACTTATGCTAGACTGAATTATTTGAAATGTAACTGTTTTTATATTTCACTGTGTTAAAAAAAACTCAACTTCTACGAAACTGAATTGTTTGAAATAGAACTGTTTAATCATTTAACTGTGTGTAAACAAATTACTGATATTTAATAAAATTATTAGTGATGCATAGCAATAGTTGGAAGCATTTAACTTTGTTGACATGCTAAACTGAATTATTTGAAATAGAACTGTTTGATCATTGAACTGTGTGTAAACAAATAACTCATGTTTAATCGAATCGTTTGTTATTCACTGCAATACTTGAAAACATTAAACTGTGTGCAAACAAATGACAAATAGTAAATAGAATTTATCGTATGAGATAGAAGAAAATGAAACCGTTTAACTGAATGAAAAAAGATGATCTAATGCTCATTTAAAAATGTGTCTAGAAAATGTGTTTAAATATCATATATCTTATATATGTATAAAATGATATGGCATTAAATAACCCACCATGGTTAATATTCTATAAAAGCAAACTAAACTAAAAATAAAGCTTAGCAAATTATTTGCACATGAGAGAAATGTTTGATGTCATATAACTATGTGCAAATAATCCAAGAAACTAAACAAAATGGAATATATAAATGTACAGCGAAATCCATTCCTTAACGCCTAGACATGGATAATTCTTGAGGGGTTGGCATGCCCTTAAAAAATCAATCAATGAACTTGTCTTTCGTTTTCTTTTTTTATTTCTTCATTTTGATTTTTTTTTCTACCTTTGGCCTCTTTTTTCTTTTACCAATGATTCTTTCTTCATTTTCTTTCTTTCTTTTTCTTTTTCTTTTTCTTTTCTCTCTTTCTTTCTTAATTTTTTCTTATTTTTCTTTTCTTTCTTTCTTTTTCTTTTTTCTTTTCTTTCTTTTTCATTTTTTTCTCTGTCAGTCTTTTTTTCTTTCTTTCTTTCTTCTTTCTTTTCTTTTCTATCTTGCTATCTTCATTTTTTTTCTTCCTTTCTTTGTCTTTTCTGTCTTTCTTTCTTCATTTTTCTTTCTTTCTATTTTCTTTTCTTTCTTTATTCCTTCACTTTTTCTTTCTTTATTTTTCTTTTCCTTCTTTTTTAATTTTTTTCTTTCATTCTTCTTCACAGTTTCTTTTTTATTTCTCAACTTTAAAATCTTCATGCGCCCTCTTGGTGGGGTTGACTGAATCCATAGCAGAAGGGTAAGATTTCCCCCCAAAAAATAGAAATAACTGGGTATGCCACTGAACTGCATCTGATAGAGAGACTCCAGTTACGAAGTTTAAAGGAGTAGGGAGTACCCCTTCATTGTCATTACTTCCAAGTCCACTCTGACCCGAAGTGGCCGTACCTGTTAGGGTTCTGTCTATGCGTCAAAGAGATCTGTTTAAAAATCATTCATATTCAATAGGACCGATGCTAAAAAAAACTGTTAAGAAATAATAACAGAAAAAATGTAAATATAAAAGTACAATGAACATTATTTCGTAACCTTTGATATAAAATAACCCCAAACAGGTTGACATGCCGTTACAATCAATCAATAAATAAATATTTACATCTTGCATGTTTTTCCTTTCTTCTTTTTTTATCAACTTATCTTTCTTTTTCTCTTTTTCATTTTCATTTTTGTCCTCCTTTTTTTTTCCTTTGTTATTTCTTCACTATTCTCACACATACATCTTCTTTCAGTCCATTTTCTTTAAAACATACCTCTTTCCTTCTCGGTATTATCGCTAACATCTTCTTCTTCGTAATTCCTATTATTTAGTTCCATGCGAACCTGAGCCGTTTCCATTATTGCGTGGACAATAGCTCAAGAATCGGAAGTGATACGTGATAAAAGCACAGAGAGTTTCTTTATGCGCAAAGATCCCTTTCACTGATCAACTTTTGTAACGCTGACCCTCTCATACAAATACAAAAACCGAAGTGATAATGTAACCAAGGGCAAATGCAGCAATTTACACACTCAAACAAAAAAGGGGCTCACATGCTGTAAATCAATAGCTAAGAATATATTTTCAATCTGATGGTGAGGCTCCAGTAATGCTGGAGCTTTGGGGAATGCGGAGCCCCTCTTCCTTGGCATCGCTCGCTGGTCCATTCTGACTTGAAGTGGCAGCACCTGATAGGGTCCTAGCTATGGGTCAAATAGAACTTTTTTTTACATTTAAACTGTGTACTGATGCTAAACTGAATTGTTTAGACTAGAACTTATTTTATATTTAACTGTATGTAAACAAAACCTGTATGCTTATGTTAAACTGAATTGTTTGAAATAGAACTGCTTTATCATTTAACTGTGTGTAAACAAATGTTTAATGTTTAATTTGATTGTTAGTGATACTTAGCAAATTTTGCAACTATTAAACTTTGTTGACATGCTTAACTGAATTGTTTGTATGTAAAGAAATGACTGATGTTTAATTGAATTATTAGTGATACATAGGAATACTTGAAAACCTTAAACTATGAGCAAACAAATGATTAATAGAAATTAGAATTATTCGTATTCGATAAGTGAAACCATTTAACAGTGTGAATTGCCCAGTCGGCTGGGGCTGTAGAATACACTGACTGTACCTCTGCAGAGGGGTAAGACCCCGCCAATGAGTGTCCTGGATATGATACTAAAAAATCTGATGGTGAGGTTCCAGTAATGCTGGGGCTTTGGGGAATGCAGAGCACCCCTCCATTGCCATTGCTCCCAGGTCCACTCTGGCCCAGCGTGGTAGCACCTGGTAGGGCCCTATCTATCGGTTAAATAGAACTAACGGCATACTTATGCTAAACTGAATTGTTTGACTAAACTGAATAGCTTGAAATAGAAATGTTTTTGACAATTAAACTATACTTACATTTAAACTGCGTGCTTATGCAAAAGTGAAAGCATACATACGTTTAAACAGCGGGCTTATGCTAAACTGAATTATTTGAAACAGAACTGTTTTTTGACATTGAAACTGTACTTACACTAAACTGATTTGTTTAATATAGGACTGTTTTGACATTTAACTAAGTGTTAACAAAATCTGCACTTACGCTAAACTGAATTAGCCGAATTAAAACTGTTTGAATAAACTGAATAGCTTGAAAGAAATGTTTTTGACCATTAAACTGTGTGCTCATGCTAAACTGAGTTGTTTGGGGTGGAGCTAGTTGTTGGATTTGGCGTTGAGTAGCCTACAAGGTTTGATGTGCCATAAAACCCAAACAAACAAACAAACAAACGAAACTGTCTGAAAAATGAGTTCTGGCTCGTTTAAAGATGTTATCGACAAATATGTATTAAAAGAATTTGGCATTAAATAGCCTACTATGGTTGATATACCATAAAACCAAAGCAAACCGAACCAAATTCACATCCCATAGCAAACTAGTCTGATCCTCACTGATTACTCAATTAATTTGAAAATGTGCTAGACAATGAAATCAGCATTTATACACCTGACCAGTTGGTGGGACTTAGAATATGCTGAGCTCATTCTAAAAACTGGGGCATCCTAGGTATGCCACTAATCTGCATCTAGTGGAGAGACTCCAGTTCTTAATCCTTGGAGAATGTGAAGTCACCTTTTTGTTGCAATTACTCCCAGGTCCACTCGACCTGGAGTGGTAATACCTGTTAGGGTCTTATCATATTTACCAACCCCTCCGCTCGGGCAGGATATGAGACAATTTTTTTAAGCGGAGTCTAACAGGTTTGAATTCAGAGTGTTCCTTCTCCTATACTAGTTGCCTTACCAAGGCTAAAGAACCCACTCTGCCCTACTATTTACCCATAGCTGGAGGGAGAATATTTGGATTCATACCTTTCCCAAGGGTATTAGTGCTATGTGAAATACAACCAGTCTCGTCCAGGATTTGAACTCGTGTCGCCGTGTCCATTTCCTACGACAATAACCATTACACCACGGGCACTTATCTCTAGATTAAATAGAACTGTTTGCAAATTGTTTGTATTTGATAGGATTTGATAGGAATACCTAATATCATATGTCTATGTGTAAAACATAGATAGTAATATAGCTATTTGAGAAACCAGTCTAGGAAAAGCACAGCTCAGTTGCATGGAAGACTATCAGTTGCTCATGTAACAGGTCTCTTTACTTCATCATTCCAATGATGTCTAAGAGACTGCAAGCCGCTGAACAGCTTGGCCACAGCGGCGCTACAAGAGTTGCCTAATTGAGTATAAGTTCTTAACGAGGTGTTGGCTCGTTGATAATACCTCGTTTCCTATTATGCATTAGGTTATCCTAAAGAGAATAACCTAACACAGAATATTCCGTAGGAAACAGAACAAGACGATTAATATAATTATATCTAATTTGGACGCTATACGAGAAGGGAACTCAAATCCCTCCCTAGGCTATACAAGAGTTACGTGCGTTCAATGAACAAACAGAAAAGTCTACATAGCAAATTGATGGAATCGACTAGCTCTTCTCGGGTCGGGAATATAAAGGAGTGAGCTCCGTGTGCTCACTGCAGAGGAGTGAACTACCACTTCTGTTCTTCTCAAAACCTGTTCGTGAAAGTGGCTGGATTCCCTGTTACGTGACTAAAAAGGAGAGTTCTACAAAGTCAGTGATAAGGAAGAGTACTCCGTTTAGACTCCTAACGTGAGGTTGAGCACAACCTAGGGATTTCAATGCGAATAATTTGGAACATGCACCTCCGCCTAACAGATATCTTCCAAGTGCAAAGCTCACTTACAACGATTAACTGAGATGACGAATTGGTATATATATATATATATAAAGTCGGTGACTTTAGTCGAGGGTGACCCGAAGGCTACCGGACATTGGCATGATGGTTAGAGTGTTCGCCAATGACCAGAGAGACCTGGGTTCAATCCCAAGTCAAGCCATACCATAAACTCAAAAAATGGTACTTGTTGCCTCCTTGCTTAACACTCAGCAACATAAGGTAGGGATCAAGGGTAATGTGGAGCAATCAAGGGAAAGGAGTAGCGCACTCCCGTACAGCTCGGTGTAGTAGCTATCGAAAAGTAAGCCTTCGGGTCACCCTCGACAAAGGTCGCCAACTTTACATATATATATATATATGTGTGTGTGTGTGTGTGTGTATTACTTGGTAATGCCAGTGACCCTGTGTTATATGCTTTACGCTTTCGTCAGGCAGAGTGAAAGGTTTTCAAAAAGAGACCGATTAATGTGGTTAAATTCTTATTTGAAGTGGGGGTTTGTTTGTGTTTATATATGCCTTAGTTTGTGTGCTTTTGAATGTTAGTATGTTTGTCTGTATGCTGTCGTTCGCCTATATATATATATATATATACGTGTATTTGTGCATATAGTGGCATTGATCTTTATATATACACATATTTCTGCTGTCTGTTATTGGGAAGGGAAAAGGCAAAGAAAGAAAGTGTTAGAAGGGTAGAGTGGGTATGAAGAGAGAAAATTTCTTTTACTCATGATCCTACCAAACTTTCTGATAGCTAAAGATTTATTTGATGTAAATTTGAAATATCAGTTTTGTAGTGAATTTTATTGAGTGATGATGATGATTAAAATTAAAATTCTCATCACGTTAATTTTTTTAAAGTCATTGTTTTAATGATAATGATTGTGTTGTTAAGGCTTATGTGGTGTAGTATTCATGGGTAGGCAATAAAAATGGTGTTAAGTTTCAGGTATCAACGATAAAAGGAAATAGGACGGCGCAAAAACTCATGACTCTGAGTTTCACAGTACAAGCTTGCCAGAAAATCTGCCACGGAAACATAGTTATTTTATTTTACTGTTGAAATATCATGAACTTGCTCTGCCTTTTCCTCCACTGTGTTCTGTATTTTACTAATCTAAAACGGTTTTAGCGTTAAAATGAAATTATATTATATATTGGATAATATATATATATATATATATATATATATATATATATAGGGTAATGTGTTCATTAATTCAAGCCGTTACTTGCCATTATATGACAAGGAAAACGGGCCCCTTGGCTTAGCTGGCGAAATTGGATAATTAATTTTTTACGGTTACGGTAATGAAATATTAATCGATATCCATTCAGTTATCTCCTTAATAAAAATCTGATGAATTAGTTCCTCTCCTATCAAATTTAATACGTTGACCAGATGTCTTTAATAACATCGAGCAATGACGGGATTAATATTGAACTAATTTTGCATCGTATATCGAAATAGAGGCGGACTGCGCGTGATCTTTATTTTCTATTGCTCTTTTTACAACTTTTAGAATGATCACATGCTTTTAAAATCTGAATGAGTTTTCGCCATAAACTGTTTGTACAACTGGAACCGATCTAGTCCATGGAACGTTTAGACTTTTAATAATATAGCGCTCTGTTGGCGATCTTAGAATACTGTGTGTCCCCTAGATAGGGGTAAAAACCACCTCTACAAAAAAATGAGTGTCTTTGGTATAACACAAAATAGCATCTGATGGCGAGGCTCCAATTTTGAAGATTTAGGAAGAGTGAAGTACCACTTCATTGTCATTACTCCCAGATTCACTCTGACCTGGAGTGGTAGTACCTGTTAGAGTCCTATCTATTGTTCAAACAAGTCTATCTTAAAATAATTCGTATACGATAAGACGGTGCGCCACAAAATATTTAAGAAATAGCAATTCAAAAATGTGAATATGAACGAACAAGGAACATTATTCCCTTACTTCTAGGTATAAAATTAGCCTTGACGAGTTGACTCGCCATTTAATCGATCAATCAATATAGCGTAAAATTTATAGTGTGTTATAAAGCAATAGACACTGGGTTTTTTTTTTGGTAGTGCTATTGTATGGTTGCTCTACCTGGACTTTAAGTTGTAGAAAAAGCTTGATGAGAAGTTCTCAAAAATGCTACGTGCTCTTCTGAACAATTCCTGAAAGTAACACCCCACAAAACAGCTGCTGTACAAACACTTGCCTAATATATCACAAACTATCCAAGTAAGACGAGCCAGAACTGCTGCGCACTGCTGGAGAAAGTTAGGACGTACTCCTATTGACTCCTTCACATGGACACACCACGGTTGACCGTCTTGCTTTTATCAGCTCTGTGCGTATACTGGATGCAGTTTTGTGGACCTCTACGGAGCGATGAATGATAGGGACGGATGGCGGGAGAAAGTCAAGGGACACTGTGCAATCATCACGACTTGATGATGATGATGATGATGGTGTAGATAAGTCTTGAAGTAAGGATAGAAATTTTAACGGAGCTCTCTTTTGCATACGTTTTTCTATTGATAACTTGCACGGTTGGCTGATTTGATATGAGTTTCTCATTATCAAGATCCCTTGCAGAGTTTCATATACCTTTAGAGCACTTGACCTGTTCTCACCTGCGTTCATCTTACCAATTTATCATCTTTTTTTATCTTTTGTAACTTATTTGCTTTTGGGTTTTTTGGGGGGTTTTTTAGGTTTTTTTTTCTTCTTTTTTGTTTTTTGTTTTTGGGTCTTTTACCCAAGTCTAAGCACACGACGTTGATTAAATAAAAATGTCTTCTTTTTTTTCTGTAAGGTTCTTATCTTAATATTATTTTATTTTTCTTTACATTTTTTCTAGTTATCCATTCTTATATAAGAAAAAAAAACTTATATTAGTAAAAAAAGAAAAAAAAAACAAATACTTCTCAATTTCAGCTAAAAAACTATTGACTGAATTAACGTGACTTCAACATTTCGTCGTCACTTTGGGTCTTTTGTTTACGTTGATAGACAGGTCATGTAGCGAGAAAATAAGATTCTTATCTTCCATAGGTTCATCAGTTCTCTGAACTGGTCTCCTTGCCGGTGTAAAACAGTAAAACCTGAAACCCTATAACTGCGAGCAAATTATTATTATTATTAGATAGTCATTGTATTCTAAGCTCCATAAAGAAGTATAATATCAAATGAACTAGACAACTGATTTATTTTTTCAATAGTGGTTAAGACCTTTGTTGATAATTTGGTTTTGGTTTCTTTGTTTTTAATGGAATATTAACTTTCATCGGTTATTTATTGCCAAAGACTTTCTAGTTGAATAGTATGGGTACTATTTAACCTATAGCAGGGGTTTAAAGAAATTTATAACTTTCCTAGAATTTATGAGAATTAAAACTGTAAAAGGATTAATCCTCACTTGTGGGGGAAATTACCCCCAAGTTTCAAGTTTGGACACTGAAGGAAAAGACAAGACAAGACAAATATATTCAACAGCAAAATTAATACGTAAAAACAAGAAAAAAGGAAAGACAGATAAAGGGATAGTTTTTGCACATTTTGGTGTGATTTGCGGAGAACTTAACTCAGAGTCTGGTCAACAAAGTTGGAAAATTTCGAGGGATGTCGTAGATTTCTTCGTAACAATAAGGTAGCTGAGCTACAAAATTCCTTATTGTTGAAGGGTGTTTCGTAGATGTATAAGTTCGTGGGTTGTCTTGGATTTTGAATTTGTTCAATTTCAAGGTTTGCTCCTGGAAACCAGTAGCAACTTATTTTACCAATTCAGTCTGAGGGAGATGACTCTTTCAGGTCCTTACAGGTTGAAGCCGAACCGACCACTGCCTGTTTTCTTATTAACAGTGGGGGTCGATGACGTAGCGAAGGTCACCGGAATCTGGCGCCTCAGAGTCCCGAGGCCTTCAGGTCAAGAAATAGGACATACATCGAATCTACACGTCATCCTTAATCAAGTCCTTGTGGTTTTTAAAGGAAATTTTCGAAAATTATTTGTCGGAAAGTGAACAAAATAGCACAACTGAAGTTTGAACTCACTAACTACGATGTCACAGTCTAGCACATTAACCGCTAAGCAACGGGGACTCTTCTCAGCTTGCGTAGAGTCAACCAGACATTTGGATAAGCTGATAACAGAATAGTGCTCGAGTGTCCGAATGATTCTTCGAAAATAAATTTTGAATTCAGTCTTCACTTCAACAAGACTGGTTGCTCCACCAAAAATAGAGAAATGACCTGTATTAGATACTAAAAGCATGTGGTAGTGAGGCTTCTGTTCTGGAGCTCTGGGAAGTGTAGTTATTGTTTTTTTGTTGGGAATGGTTCTGAGAATCCAGTCTATGTATATTTACCCTGCCCCCCCACCACCACCACCACGAGCTAGGTGTGACACAAGGTCAATTTCTAAGCAGAGTAAAGTTGGTTTGGATTCAGTTTTCTTTCTCTTACACTGTTGCCTAACCAAGGCTAAAGAACCCAGTATGCCCTATTATTTTCTCGTGTCTAGAAGAAAAGAGAAAAGATGGATGCATGCCTTTCTCAAGATCATTATGATGAAGTTAAATACAGTCTTAACTAGGATTTGAAATCGCATAGTCGATTCTATTTCTAGCATAGATAACCGTTACTCTAAACGCACTTCTGTAGCTCAAATAGATCTTTTTGGAAATTATTCATATTAGATAGGAATACTTTAAATCATATGATTATGTGCAAATAATTAATGTTAAATCTGCTCAAGGTGGGGAGTCTCGGTGGCGTTGTGATTAACGTGCTAGACTATATATATAATTTGTAAATGAATAGTTTATTGGTAACTTTATTTTTACACGAGTTAGAACTCAGTATTTTGAGTGTGATATTTCGGGCTGATGTCCTCATCGTTATTATTCTTAGTTGTAACACAACCTTTCGGCCTCTGTTTCCTTGGGTTTTCCTCGGGTGTCCCTTGTTTATCCGGGTATGGAAATGATTCAACCCGGAAAATCATTTTAAAAGTTTAGTAAAGTTGGTGACCTTTGTCGAGGACAACCAGAAGGCTCCTTTTTCAATAGCTACAACACCTAGGCGTAGCGGAGGGCGCTACTCCTTTCCCTGGATTGCTCTACTTTACCCTCAATACGAACCTTATATCGCTGAGTATTAAGCAAGGAGGTATCAAGTACCATTTTTTAAGTCTTTGGTATGACTCCACCTGTGATTGAACCCCAGTCTTCCGGACCATTGGCGAACACTCTACCTACTAAACCAATGAGGATCAAACAAGGCGTTCAAGAAATATGAAGATGTTATTCAAATAATGACGTCATTTTTTTCACAGGAGAATTAGTGCAAAATGAATGTAAACAGATCTGATTGAAACTAGAAACAACTTTCCGCACCAATAACTTTTAGGCCATTCTGCAAACCTCACTTCACCAAAATTACTTAACCAGTTTAGGATTAGTGCTACATAATCAGAAATTAGTTTGAGGTGGGAATAGGTGGCTCTTTTGGCAACACAGTTTTATGCAGAATCCGGCGAGACAGACAAATTGTACAGAGTTTACTGTATCGTTACCCCACAGTCATGTTTTGCTAGTTCGAGATGAAAAATGCTTATAATCATCCCGACGATCCTTTTTGTAAATCTTCCTCGGAAAAATGAAGAATGATGGACAGTTTTTCCCCTTCTCGTAGAATTTACATAGTTCATTTAAAGCTGACAGCTTGATATTAAATTCTTTTGAAGGTTCAGATTAGACCAAGTAAGTATAAACCAGAACCTAGGTAGACAGCGCCTAAAGGCACAAAAATAATGAAAACTAAACAAGAAAACAGAAGACGGGGTATAATGAAATGGGAAGATGAGGTATGAATAGATCAGAAAATTTATTTCAAGACAAGTGTATAAAGCTAGAAAATATTAAATGAACTATAAAACAAACACGGATAAAAAGGTTGGTTTGTCGATTATACAGGGTACTTCAAGACATTTCGTATGATTGAGATGTAATGGGTGTTTCAGAAAAAATATCCTTTCATCTAATAGCAGCATCAGTTCTCATTCAATTGATCTCAAAATTTAACGGTGTGTATAGAAACAACCCAAAATTCTATGCTTAATATTTAAAACGTCTTTTCTTTCCCAGAAAAGAAATAAATGAATAAATATAAAGCATAGAACTTTGATTTATTTCAAAGCATAATTTTATTATATGTCTATTAAGTAACGCTTGAAGTAATTACTGATCATTGACAATACATGCTTTTTGATTTTCAATAGATTTCAAACGCAAAATTAATAGTTGTGTATTTGCGTTTATAATAAGAAAAACCAATTTGTTTATTTGTTTGGCGTTGTTTTAGGGTACATCCATATTTACCAACCCCTCCACTCGGGGCAGGATATGACACAAGGTCAATTTTTAAGCAGAGTTTAACAGGTTTGAATTCAAAATTTTCCTTCTCCTAGACTTGTTGCCTCACCAAGGCTGAAGAACCCTGTCTGCTTTACTATTTACCCTTAGCTGGAGGGAGAGCAATTGGATTCATACCTTTCCCAAGGGTATTAGCGCTATGTGAAATGCAATCAGTCTCGTCCAGGATTTGAACTCGTGTTGCCGTGTCCATTTCCTACGACAATTACTATTACACCACGGATACCTCCCTTGTTTTATGGTATATCAACCCTTGTAGGTTATTTAAAGCCAATTCCTGTTTATATATATATATATATATAACTTGTAAACGAACAGTTTGTAGGTAACATTTTAAATAAGGCAGTGGTCATTTGTTTGCACACAGTTTAATGGTTTCAAGTATTTCTATCTAACACTAATAATCCTGTTTAGTTCCAAACATTTGATTGCACACAGTTAAAGAGTTTCACGAAATTGTATTAAACATTAACAGTTTTATTTGCACGCAGTTAAACGGTTTCAAGTGTGTATATATATATATATATATATATATATATATATATATAAGGAAGCTTTAAAAGCAAAAAAGCAGAGCACTGATGCTAATTTGTCACCCGACTCAGTAGATCTTACCCACGAGATTTATTTTTTGGACTAATTCTAAAGTCATTGATTTCAGGCCGTAGAAGAAATAGAAAGAATATGCACCCAATCCCACAAAACGTCATGTAGAAATTTTATTTTGTTTAACTTGGTAACTGTTTGTCAACGGTATAAGGAATTTTTTGTAAGGAACCAAATTCTATTGAATTAGTAAGCAAAGCATTTTTTTGTAAAATTTGTTTTTTGTCTAATTTTGTTTGGGTTTTTTTGTGGGGGGACTGTTCTTCTTTAGGTGGAGGTATGTAATGAAAAATAAATATAAATGTATGTTAATGAATCAATAATAAAAAAAAAAGCAGACATAGTTGAAACTTCTGTGATCTTTGTAAAGTTTATAACCCGCAAGGCCTTATCCGGAAACAATCAGGTTAATAAAGTATATATTCTGAAAGCAAATTGTTCACAAATGGAATGCTCTTGGAATTATATAAAATTAGTAAAATATGCCCTCAAGAAAGAAATCGTCAATGAACTAAACTTGTTCCAGGATAAAATGTTAAAGCCGACGCTGTAGATGAAGTATTTATAGACAATTAAAATCGTTTTAATGTTGATGCAAAATGCACTTACAACAAATAACAGTAATCTATAATGCACCGTTGGAATTATCTGGACTAAAGTGTATGTTTTAAAACATTTTAAGACCGTTGAAATTATCGCAACTAATAGTATGTTTTAAAACATCTTTAGACCGTTGGAATTATCTGGACTAAGTGTATATTTTAAAACCTTGTATGACCATTGGATTAACACTATCATTTTTTTTAAATATAGGAAAGTGTGTCAGTGTAAATTACACAGAAAGATTTAAAGAATATAAACAAAAAGTTCTTAGATATCTATATATTTTCACATTAGGATTTGGTGAATTAATAACGACAAATGTCTGACAAAAAATAAATTTATTTTAAAGAAAACAATTCGAAGGGGGAAATTCGCGAATTGGATTTATTGCGTAACGAGTATCATCTTAGGAAATGGAATCGTTGACTCGAGTTGGAGATATGGAGTGGGCTTTTTGCATTTCACTTCGTGCTAATGTCCCTCGGAAAAACATATACATCTGTTCCCCCGCCACTTCAGAGAAAATAGTAGTTCTGACTAGGTTCTTTAGCTTTGCTAAGCTATCTAGTCTAGAAGGAAAACTATGAATTCAAACTAGTTTTACCCCTCTTGAAAATAGACCTTCTATCACATTGTGCATATGGTGGGTTTAGGGTTAGGGTTATATAATCAGAAATTTGTTTGAGGTAAGATTATGTGGTTCGTTCTGGCGACACAATTTTATGTAGAATCCGGAGTGACAGACATGCAGCTTTGTATATATATATATATATATATATATATATATATATATATATATATACATATATATATATATATATATATATGTGTGTGTGTGTGTGTGTATCACAAAACTCTGGTGTTTGAATTTTAAGAAAAATATTTTTTTCATTAGATTTTCTCATCATTCTATGAGTTGATTTTTAATTTATTAATTTAGAGTTTCAGTTCAGTAGTGTTGAGTATTGAATCAAAAGAATAAAATGGGGAGCCCACATAGCGTGGTGGCTAACGTGCTCAACTGCGACACGGCAGTAAACGAGTTCGAACTCCAGTCACGCTTTTACTTTCACTTTTGAACTTACACTTTTGGGAAAGGTATGAACTCCATTATCCCTCACCTATGGTTCTAAATAGTCCAGGGTGTCTTAAAATTAATAAAACCCCTTAATATGATTATTCATATTGCATCCAGTCATCTTTCATCTGAGACTTAAAAAGCAATTATATCACTTCAGAAAGGACAAACCAGACAACAAGGGCAAAAACTGACTTTATCCTAGTGAGTACGTGAAAAACCAAGTTCTTGAGAACGTCTTCGGAGGGACTTTCTCGGACTCCTTCCGACAGAATCTCTCACTGCATCCACGTTGTCAGGATATCTTGCAGTCAACTTCCTGCCAGATTTGGGGTTTTATGTCCTCTCGTTGAGGTTGTTTACTGACCCCGTGGCTGGAAATTTGTGTACCCAACGATAAATTTCGCTTTTCTGGGGATAATTGTTAAGTTAAACTTCCTGCAAAATTTTGCCTGTACAGTTTTGAATGATTCTGTCTCCAAATAAATAATAACGCAAAATACTCTTCCTCTCTTGTCCAAAGCATTGTGATCGAGAAATAGAAGTTGTATACGATTTTCAAATCAGAAACAAAAACTAGCACAACATTATTATTAGTAGATTTATTAGCAGTCACAAGGGTCCCAAGTATAACGAGACACCCTATACCTCTACTGTCCTTTTACAACGATGACTTTGGTATTAAATAACCCATGAAGGTTGATATGCATTGAATCAAGAAATTAAATCAAACAACATAAAATAAAATGTAGGTATCTTTGCTTTCGAACAAACATCTTAAGGAGAAAATATTGTAGGGATGTACTTATTTATGAGTGATAGTGTATAAATTATTTTCCTTCTTTTTTTTTAATTATGCTTATATCTGTTAGAAAGCATGGTGTAAGGGAAATATTAGGTCGCATCTTTACTCTCCAAGGACTAATATTCATATTTATATATCCTCGATATACTAGATGTTCTATAAGAGCATTTTTTCTTTTTTGCACACAAAATCGTATAAAAATCATTTTAAAAGAGATGTATTTGTATTAATATATCCTCGATATACCAGATGTCTAATAAGAGTATTGTTTTCTTTTTTGCACATAAAATCTTATAGGAATCATTTTAAAACAGTTGTATTTGAACTATTGATAAAACCATAAAAGGTACTACCACTCTCAGTCAGAGTGAACTTGGCACTGAAGAGGTCACTCCACCCTTCCAAGATCTTCAAAACTAAGGTCTCACTATAAGATGAAGGCAAAAAAGAGGTTGAGAATATATTCTAAGTGAGTCACTACACCCGCTCTCACTAAACATAGCGGTGATTCCGCATCCAATCCGCTTTCCGTTCTGCTAGTTAGTCATTTCTTCGGATAGCACACCTAATCCTCTATCTGCCCACGTTGTGTTTTTTTTTTTAGATACAGAAAGCAGATCAATTACTAATCGGAGTTGCCGGTCGATAAGAAGGCGTATGAAACCGCACCATTAACTAAACAAAAAAAAAAACGTCGACGCCGACAAATAGTGAACAAAACACAGCTTGCAAAAATAACTAGATTTACTTAAAAGGATGTCTTTAAAAATGGTATATGTATTCACCCATCTCAGAAGTAGGAAGCTTTGGTCCGAGGACTAGCTCATTGATCTGCAGTCGGTCAATTCTTCAGTATTCTAAGTCAGGCATAAAGCCACTCAATTAAGTTTTTAGGCTTTTCTATCCACGCTTTCTATAGTCTGACGTACGGCAATCTCAAATAGCGGTTATATTTGCCTCTTTCAATATTTAACTTTCAGCTTTTCTCGGTTCTTTGACAGTCTGGTACAAGGTGATTTTAAGTAGCATTTTATGTTAATTCCTTCTCGCTTCTTTACTTTCTCGAGTCTGGTACGAGTGCATCTCAAAGTATCTTATGTCGAATTACATTAAGTTTTTTTCGCTTCTACAAAAAATTAAATTATCTTAGGTTTTCTTCATTTCTATACCCAGGCCAGTCAAGGTCAAAAACTCAGTTTTATGGAAACTGCTAACCGACTAACGTTCCCTCTGTAAAATATCATATCATCTCGATTTCTCTTCGCCTCTCTATCTCCCGAGATCTGGCACAAAGCTACCTTAAGGCGTTGTATTATCTCAGGTTTCACTTTTCTTTTCTGCTTTCTTGAGTCTGGCACAAAGTTATCTCAAAGTAGCGTATTATCTCAGTCTTTTTTCGCTTCTTTAGAAGTTTGTCTATCGGTAAAACATCACGTCCAAACAATACGTAATATGGCTTTTCTCTGCCTCTCCACTCTGGGCAGTCTTGTAAAAGACCAGAGCGCTGAACAGCATTAATTCTGGTAATTAGCTTCTGCTCGTCTTCGGCTGGACACTCTAAGTATCGTATACATACATTTTTATTCCCTGAGGGGTAGGGTGGTAAAGTTATGGACAATATCCGTTTTCTCCTAATTTGCATTTCAACAATTAATTCCACCTCTTCTATTCACCTCTACCTCCACCTAAAAGGGGCGGTCTTCTCCAAATTGGAATTACTACTAATTTTATGCTGACGTGTTATTGCATGAGAAAATATTTTAAAGAAAATTTTCCTCATTCGAATTTTTAAAATATGTTATTTCGAATTCAGGGTTTTCGGTACTCAACGACCTTTGATGATTTCAGGGCCAAATCTACCGTCGATTTCGCTTTGTCAGCAATAAGTTATCAAAACAATGACACTCTTCAAATTCATGTTATCATAACAATTCATCTATCTTTCTGACTGCTTCCAACAATAACAATATATTTTCAATTTTTCCTCAGAAAAAAAAAAATTAACCATACAACCTCGAATCATTCTTTTAAAATCTGTTTTAGTCAATTTTCAATTTTGTAATATGCTAACTTCATTCTTCTAAAATTCAGTTAGTTTTCTTTTTTCTGGCTTATAGAATTTCTCTGGCCAGGTTCCTGACTGTATGCGTTTATACAAGGACTGTTAAGTGTCACCCTGCAGAAGTTCCTGAACGTTCAAACCCGTTCTTCATTAGGGGGGCTATTATTTAATGCATTCCCTATATATTCTTTAGGCATTTTTTTTTTATTCTATTTCCTAACATCTTTTTTCCCATCCTTTTTTCCCATTTATATATTAACTTCTTTCTTGCTCACTGACAACTCTTGCTTTTCTTTCAATAGTTTTAATCTAGTTTTTGAATCTATTTATTTTTGTCTGGTGTCTGTCCCAGTTCCAAAAAGCTTCTGCAATTTTCCTTTAGAAATCGTACCCTGTCCCCGAACCAAATCCACCTAAACGCTTAATGACATTGGGGTTGGGATGAGAAGCAAATGTTTTCTTAATTCACACTTGATTAAATTTCTCTGGTGAATTGATTTATTGATCTTTCTAATAGGCAAATACCTGCCAACAGCAGCAGCAGCAGTAGCAGTTGGGGTTGCAGTTTCTGTTCAATAGTTCGACTGCTTGTTTTTCTTCATTTTTCAGGGAGGGTTTTTTTTTTGTCCCTTCTATTCATTTCCCTGTTTTTTTCTTTACAACTGTGTTTTTATTTGTTTTTCTTTTTTGTTTTATTTTTGCTTTTTTCTCTTTTTCTTCTTTCTGTTCATTTCCTTTTTTTGTTCTTCTTTCTTTTCTTTTCTTTTCTTTTCTTTCTTCCCCTTTTTTACCCTTCAATTCATTCCCCTTTTTCTTTTCTTTTGTTTTCATTTCTTTTTTTTACCTCTCTATTCATTTTCCTTTTTCTTTTCTTTTCTTTTTTATCATGACTTTTTTCTTCTTTCATTTATTTCTCTTTTTATTTTGTCTTCTTTTTTCTCTCTTCTTTTTTCTCTCTTCTTTTTTCTTTTCTTTTTTTCTTTTCCACTTTTTCGATTCTATTCATTCTTCTTTTGCTTTGCTTTTCTTTTCTCTTTTCTCCCCTTCTATTCATTTTCCCTTTTCTTTTCTTTTCTTTTCTTTTTCCTCTCTTCCATTCATTTTCCCCATAATTCTTTCTCTTTTCTCCCTTTTTCTCTTCTTTTCTCTCTTCTTCTTTTCTCCCTTCAATTCATTTCTCGTTTCCTTTTCCTCTCTTTTCTTTTTCTCATCTCTTTTTTTTCCTTTTGTTCATTTCTCTTTTTCTTTTCTTTTTTCTCTTCCTTTTTTCCCCTTCTATTCGTTCTTTTTATCTTATTTTCTTTTCACTCCACCCCTTTTCTCCTTTGTAGCCATTTCCCTTTCTCTTTTCTTTTCTTGTCTGTCTTACGTTTTGCATCCAACAGAGATTAATTTTCGCTTTTTTTTTGTAAATTTTTAAAAAATCGCTACCTTTGTCAAGTTATATCGCAGACTACTCAAATATTTTATTTTTGTTTTTGTATTTATCACAAATTCTTAGAATACTCTCACTTAATATGACACTAAGTTGCATTTGATTGTGAGGCTCTAGTTCTGGAGTGCGGGGAAGTGTTGATAAGCCTTTTTTGTCATTACTCCCAGGTTGATTCTGATCTTCAGTGGTAGTACTTGTTAGGGTCCCATCAATGGATTAGATAGATCTGTTTAAAAAGTACTCATATTTGATAGCGACATTAGCAATTTTTTTAACGTTTGAGAAACAACTATTAAAAAAATGTAAATATTAACGCTCAATAAACTCCATTCCGTAACCTCTTGTCATGATATAACCCTTGACAGTTTTACGTGCCTTTAAAATCAATCATCTAATCAGTCGATCTTCTTAATAAAAGCATGAAGTCTATCATAGACCTAACCATGATTTTTTAAAGAATATTTGTCTTCTACATTACTTTATTTTGAAAAACAAACAAGAGAAAGAAAGTGTTTATAAACTGATCAACGTTCATCTCTGCAATTTCGAATCTCATCTGACTCTAATTCACCTCTTGGTAATCTTAGTTTGGTACATGGTTTAGTATGGTAGAAGTATCTCTATGTGTAAGTCATCGTGACTCAAGAAAACTGTCAGTTAATTGAGAGATTAATATGATCGTGTTGGGTATCACCCACCTTTTTCCACACAATGAACTAGTCCATCTCCCCTATATAGCAGTAGCTACTAATACCAAGGCAAACTAGAAGGTGAAGAACAGCTTCTTATAGGAATAGTATTAGAGCGTTGGAGACTGGAGATCCCTCTAGATCACCTTATATGCAACCGTAATAACGGAAGCCAATACTATCGTTAGACTGTATCTTTATTCTGTATTCACTAATCCTATGTTCTTGTCTACTAATAGTCTCTCTATTGTATATACTTTTTCCTGAGAATATATCCCTATTTCCTCTCATATCGTGGTCTGTCCTTTATTTAATATTACAAGCGTTCACTAACCAGAACGCAACAGATCGCAATCATCAAGTCGGGCTGACAGCACAGATTCCCCCCATCTCTCTCTCTCTCTTTCTCTCTCTCTCTCTCTCTCTCTCTCGTCCATCGCTTTTTCCACACAAGTTGATGAATGTAAGGCTTTTGAGCTCAGCCGACATTTTCCGTGTCTATGTGTAAAATCCCAAAGGAAAACGTTGCTTAAGAGTTCGACCCTGCTTCCTAAGGACTGACCCAGTATATCTATTTTGTCTTACTTGGATAGTCTCTGAGGTACAGCAATACACTTTTTCTGCTCTAACTTAGAGAATAAAGCAATTTACTGCCTTTTTTTTTAAATGCATGATCATCTTGTGAAATTTGCATTCACACTTAACGTCATTTTAGCATCATTGTAATTTTCGATATAACCGAGACAACTTTGAAATACTAATTAGAACCCTTCACTACTTCCTAAATAGAAGCATCAATATCATCATGGACAGCTGTTAACTATGAAATGCTCATTATAACCCTTCACTCGTCCCTAAATGGAAGCATCAATATCATTACGGACCATTGTTACAGTAGGGACCCAATGGGTTCAGAGTCGTCTAGTTCCATAAGAATTTGGCCAGAATTCCAAACTCAACAATCATCTTCATTTCCATCCACCTCTTTGGGGAAATAAGCCTGCCAGCATAATAACAGTATCCTTGAAAAGTCATCGCTGACCATCTGATTGGTCAGTGAGTTAACCTGCTAGTCATCTCATTGGTCAGTAGATAGGTTGGTTGTTAGACTTGGCTCCTCTCCAGACTAATATGTGCCTATCTTCACAGTTTAATAAACTTGTAAATGCCTCTTCTAATCAGAAGTCAGCAGTCACAGTGTTCACCAAATTCTTGCTTCTATTTACTTAGAGCCAACATATCAGGAAGAATAAATCTCCACAAAACATCTATCACTTTTTGATGATAGTGCTTATTAACTGGCCATTTTTGGCATAGATCGAAGTATACATATGCATATTTTCGGACAACTTATTTTCAGACCACAAACCAAATTAACGGCATAGCTAGATAAACCTACTGTCCTTTTCCAAGGATGATTTTGGCAATGGTTGATATGCTATTAAACAAAGAAGCCTTTCCGAACCAAAGGTAGATAAATATTAACCTTCTCTACGATGAAACTAACCTTACCAGAAAGTGTTGCTTTAATTGCATTCTTGATCAATGGTTCTCAACCGGGGTCCATATGGTCCCTGGGGTTTAGTTGCGATTTCATAGCAAAATGCCCATCTGATGGCATTAGTACAAACGAATTTCAAGAACCTTAAACAGTACTAAAACTCATCTTACCAATTCCATTTTTCATATCAAGAGCTATCACACCACTGAGACATCCATATATTTTTCATTTACAATAATGATTTAATGTAAAGAGACAATATATGTATCATCTGCCAAAAAGCTTGGCGGCAATTACACAAGAATGCTGCGAGCAATATTGATCAAGTCCTGAATGCAGCACCCAACAAAGCAGCTGCTGTACGGCCACTTACCTCCGGTCACGAAAACTGTCCAAGTTAGACGAACCAGACATGTGGGACACTGTTGGAGAAGTAGGGACGAACTCATAAATGACGTACTCCTATGGACCCCGTCACAAGGACGAGAAAAAGCAGGACATCCAGCTAGAACTTACATACAACTGCTCTGTGTCGATACAGGGTGTAGCCTTGAGACCTACCGGAAGCGATGGACGATAGAAAAGGCTGGTGGGAGAGGGCCAGGTAGATGACTGCTGGCGGCACGACGTAATGATGATGATGGTGATGATGATCAATTTTTCTGCAAATATATGGTTTGGTTTCTTTGTTTAATGGCATATCAACCTTTGTAGCTTATTTAATGCCAAAGCCATTCTCCTAGAAGAATATTAGTGGTACTATATAACCCATAGCTGGGAGGATAAGGGGTTTCATACCTTTCCTTAGGGTATTTGCCCGAAAGTCCATCGCTTTAACCATTACACCATGAGGACACCCCCTGCAAATATATTTACATATATATATACGCGCGTGCGTGTTTGTGTGTGTGTGTGTGAGTGTGTGAGTGAGGGTGAATCAAATCAAAACATCACAAAAATAAAGTGGGAAGTAGCAACAACGTACAACACCTCAAAACTCTTAAATTTTTGCCGAGGAGAAACAATAGCGATAATCAGCTTACCGGAAAAAATAACTTCTAAATAAACGACTATAACTTATATCCAAATGAAGACATGGAAACAATTTCCAACTAAAACACCTACAAAGTAACGACTCAAGCACAACCTAGAATCCACCCTGAAAAATGAAACGCACAAACCTCTCTGTGATTTAGAGATACAAACGGATCTCCTAATCTCAGCAAGACGACCAAAACTAGAGGTAGTCAACAACGAAAAAAGAACCAGCCGAATAGTAAACTTTGTCATTCCGGTCGAATACTGGGTAAAACTGAAAGAAAGCGGAAAGACAGATAAGCACTTAAACCTTGCCAGTGAATTGAAAAATTATAGGTTATGAACGTGACAATGATCCTAATTAAAACTGGTGCGCTCGTTACATTTGCCAAATGAATGAGACATGGACTGGATGACTTGGAAATAAGAGGGCGAGTGGAGACCGTCCAAACTATAGATCGACCAGAATACTGAGAAAAGTCCTGAAGACTTGAAGAAACTTATTGTCACACAAGTTTCAAGTGTAAAAACACCAGCTAACGCTGGAGTGAAAAACTCTCAAAAGATAATAATAATAATAATAATAATAATAATAATAATAATAATAATCTCGGCCAAACGAGCAGATATTATAATAATCAACAAGAAAAAAAGAGAAATCGCAGAATTGTGGACTTTTCTGTTCCGGCCGACCACAGAGTAAAGTTAAAAGAAAACGAAAAGAAAAATAAAGACCCGGACCTTATTAAAAATTGTAAAAACTGTGGAAGATGAAAGTGACGGTTACACCAATTGTAATTGGTGCGCTCAGTACAGTCCCTAAAGGATTGATACTGGAACTGGAGGACTAGGAAATAAGAGGACGCGTGGAGACCATGCAAACTACAGAATTGATGAGATCGCCCAGAATACTGAGAAGAGTCCGGGAGACTTGAGGAGATTGGTTGTCATTCAAACTCAAGTGAAAGACCATCAGCTAACGCTGATGTGAAAAACTCTCAAGGACTACAATGGAAACACAGAAAAATAGTAAATTAAAGATTACAGCATGACTAATTTAATAAACTACAAAACTGATTTAAAGCCTCATAAATAGCCCCGCAGTATAGATAAACTAGAATGCCTCCTTAAACTAGATTACCTTTCCTATCAATTTTGACACAACGATGTATAAAAGGATGATTGCATTGACGAGAAACTGACAGTCACCAAACACCGTTAAATCTATGTCGCTGCAATCCTAACAAAAATCTACATATGCTTTCTCACCGATATTGTCACCCTTTATTTATAAATAAACAATGGATAATACATATATATAAGGAATGATATTTATAAAATAATTGCTGCTTTAATCGTCAAAATATTGTGCAAAGTTTAAATGTGATTTTTTAAAACCTATAGACCATTAAAATTAGTCCTCACAAGCGTCTAGTTGGTTGGTTAGTTTTACTGCGTATCAACTCTTTTCGGGTCATTTAGCGCCGAAATAAATTTCAAACAATTCAGTATAGTATGAGTACAGTTTTTGTTTACAAACAGTTAAATGTCAAAACAGTTCAGTTAAATGTCAAAACAGGTCTATTTCAAACAATTCAGTTTAGAATAAGTACACACTTTCATTGTCAAAAACAGTTCTATTTCAAACAATTTAGTTTAGAATAAGTACATAGTTTAGGTCTATCTAAAAACAGTTCTATTTCAAACAACTCAGTTTAGCATTAGAACACAGTTTAGTTCCATTTGACCAATAGATAGAACCCTGTCAGGTGCTACCACTCTGGGCCAGAATGAACCTGGGAGCGATGGCAACGAAGGTATACTCCACATTTCCCAAAGATCCAGCATTACTGGAACATCACCATCAGATTGTTTAGTGTCATATCTAGGACATTCATTTGGGGGTCTTACCCCCTCCGCAGAGAAGCAGTCGGTGTATTCTATAGCCCCCGCCCTACTCGGCAAACAAGCGTCTTGTACAACCACCAGATTCACGAACCAAGTTGTATTAGGCGCCATAGATGGTTGTGATTTTAGGTTTAATAATTGTTGCCTTATATATATATATATATATATATATATATATATATATACCGACTCATTGGCTTAGTGGGTAGAGTGTTCGCCTTGATACCTCCTTGCTTAATACACAGCAATATAAGGTACGTATCAAGGGTAACGGGGAGCAATCCCGGGAAAGGAGTAGCGCCCTCCCCTACACCTCGGTGTTGTAGCTATTGAAAAGGGAGCCTTCTGGTCGCCCTTGACTAAGGTCGCCAACTTCTTTATATATATATATATATATACAAGATCATTAGAATAAAGAGGTGTTTTTATTCAATAAATCTAACTTAGAAACATACGTAAACATCGACCGGATAATGTTACGCAGTAATTAATAGATGTTCCTCTTTTTTCATCTCACCCTTCTTCTTTCTTTCCATTCTTCATTGCTTCCTATTTCCCCTAATTTATTGTAAACTTGATTATTTATAAAAATTTTCAAATGCAGCCAACAGAATTAATACACATTTTTGTCGCAGTTTTCATATGCAATCAACTTGCTTCTTCTTCTTCTTCTTCTTCTTCTTCTTCTTCTTCTTCTTCTTTAAGAAAAGCCCAAATGTTGCTGCTGAAATTTATTCTATGCAGGTTAAATTTGGTTTGGGAGGGGCTGGTCGTTATGTAATTTACACTGAAACATGAGTTGAATTACAAAAGGAATGCTTCGATAACTTTTCATAATTTTGACAAATTAGAAAGAAAATGAAAAGGATACAGAATATTTTTTATTAACTTAACTTTATTCAATAAATTTTCACTGACAGAAATGTCACTCTTGTGAATTAAAATTAAGAAAGAAAAAAGAGATTTAATCTGATTTTTTTTTTTCAAATTTCTTTATTAAAAATTTCGTTTTATGAAAAGAGGAAAAGAAAATGTTATATAAACAAAAAAAAAAACGATCGGTCATCAATCTGCAAAGGAAATGCAAAGAGACGAGCGAATGATAAAGCCATATAATGAAAATGGAATTTGAAGATAAAATTCAAGTTAAATGGAGATTTTGATAAAGCTTCACTGGAACATTTAGGCAACTTGATTGTCAATTATTTAAATATGGAGTTTCTACCTATTAAAACCTGCTGCAAATAAAAGACAAAAAAAGATGAGATGTGCAGCTTAAGGAGCCTTCATCTGATGATACCCCTGAGGCCAGGCATGGTTCTGCGAATATAAATATCTCTTGTCATTATACATCTATACATAAATACACAATTTCTCAGTTGTCTGGGGCTGTAGAATACACCGACTGCTTCTCTGCAGAAGAATTAAGACCCCCGCACAACGAGTGTCCTGCATACGACACTAAACAAACTAATGGTGAGGTTCTAGTAATGCTGGAGCTTTAGGGAATGCTGTGTACTCCTTCATTGCCATCGCTCCCATGAGCGGTAGTACCTGATAGGGTCCGATATATGGGTCAAACAGAACAAAAATGCGTGCTTATGCAAAAACTGAATTGCTTGAAATAGAACTGTTATGATATTCAAACTGCGTACTTATGCTTCTGGAAATGTTTTTGACAATTAAACTACGTACTTACATTTAAACTGCGTACTTATGCTAAACTGAATTGTTTGAAAGGAAACTGTTTTTGTATGCAAAATTGAATTGTTTAAAATGGGACTGTTTTTGACATTGAAACTGTACTTACGTTCAAATGATTTGTTTAAAATAGAACTGTTTATTTGTATAAAAATGGATTTGGCATTTAATAAGCTACAATGGTGGATATACCATAAAATCCAACCGACCAACGAACCAACCATAAATACACACATAAACAAACAGAGACATAAACATACATACTTGCACTCGTGAACAGATGCACAAAAATATACAGATATATGAAAGTAGGTATGTGTGTATATGTATCATAGAGATATATAAAGACTCAGAGATGGAGATATATAAACAAATTATATATGTGTGTGTGTGTGTAATACCGCTCCCTCGATTGGAGTTTTGCAAAAAAACTAACGTTATATATCAATTTAAATGTCCTGGGATTGTATCTCTGAAAACAACAATATATACGTTAGTTTAAACTCAACTACCCAATCGAAGAGACTTACCATGCATCTTTCTGATACTCGTTCCATAACCCAACATCTAAAAAAATATTCATGCCCAGCAAGTGAATTTCAGAAAATTCTTACCGAAAACAATATATTAGAATAACAAAATAACAAGCAAAAACTAGAGATTATCGAGGCGCTAAATATTAGAAATATATCACCCAAACATAATAGAATTAATTTTGAATCCAGAGCTAATGTATTTAAATGTCTTTAGCTACTAATGCTATTCATCAAAACAAATTTTACAAAATAAACGCTCCACAACACTCCCGTATAAATGCTCATTCTTACAAAGTAGTTATGTATATGCAAAGGTTACATCAATTTTGCAATACACAAACCCCGATGACAGCCCAAGATTGGGCAGAAAGTACAAGGGAAATAATTAATTATGGTAGGTTTATTAACCAATTCGCACCGAATATCATAAAACTGATACGGCAATTCGAAAGGATTAACAAAAAAATACGTAGACAAAAATGTCTATAATGTTCAATCAAATATGTATCAATGAAGAAATGCTGCAGATAGATAGATAGATAGATAGATACTATAGTTTTATCGGGTAATGATTTATAAAATGTCATGTGATGATAATGCTGTCTTTTCTAAAAAGGTTGTATGAAACTTTTGTCATAAAACGCAAGTGTTGAGAAGAGCAGACGTGGTAATTCGCTCCTCCGCGGTGAGCTCATGGGTGGGGTCACTCCTTTATATTCCTGACCTGAGAAGAGTAAATGGTTTCCACCTTTTTGCTGTGTGGACTTTTCTGTTTGTTCTTTGAACGCATGTGACTCTTGTATAACCTAGGGAGTGATTTGAGTTCCCTTGTCGTATAGTGTACAAATTACATGTCATTATATTAATTCACTTGTTCTGTTTCCTACCGAATATTCTGTGTTAGGTTACTCTCTTTCGCATAACCTAATGCATTATAAGAAACGAGGTGTTATCCTCGAATTAACACCTCGTTAAATCTTATAGTGTCTACTCTTTGTTTTCTGACGAGAATTTGAGCACATTTTGATTTAACAAACGTTTTTTGACACAATTATTTATTCTCATCAGTTTACTCTCTCTCTCTCTCTCTTTCTCTCTCTCTCTCTCTCTCTTTCTCTCTCTCCCTATATATATATATATACACACACATATGTGTGTGAGTATGAGTGTGTGTGTGTTTAGAGTCATCATTTAAACTAAATAGAATATTAATGAGTAAAGAAAATATAAGTGTTTATGTTTGTATATATACTGCATCGTATATATTGTTCTATACACCAAGTTTGTTTGTTTCTTCATTGATTATTTAATGTCAAAGCAATATTTGCAGAAGAACAGCAATGGTACTATTTAGCCAATTGCTGGTGGAGAGAAGAGGGTTCATACCTTTCCCAGGGGTATCAGTCCGAAAATAAATATAATAGAGTGACAATATATATATATATATATATATATATATATATATTCGGTGTTTCACAATTTTCAAAACAAAATGGTCGAAAATAAACCAAGGACCACCGTTTTTCGACTAATGAAAATTACATTTATTGAAAGGTAAAAGAATTAAAAAAATTTCGAATTTGCAGAATTAGCCCTCACTGAGAAATGTCAAAAGGAACCCTCGAATACATATTCCAAATGTCTGACGTTAAGTTGAAGTCACTGTTGAATAGAGTGTGAAAATTAGTTGATAATGCTTGAATCTTCTCAGTGTAATATAATGGCCGAGGAATTTCGTTTCATATATCTTGCCTTTGGGTTTAGTTAGGCTGAGAACCTTTCGCTTAGCGCATGGGTTAGTTAGGTGCAAACACGTGCGCAGGTGTTCACGCGCGTGCAGAGCGGACGTGTCATTCAGAGATGTCACAATAGAAACCCCAGATAGAAAATGTGACCGCAGAATGTGAATGACGTCATGCACCGGAAGCGTGGGCTGAGATTTGAGAAAAGTCAGTTAGTTGAGTTCCTCCCTGGGAAGAAGAAGGTCGACTTTCGGGGCTCGTCGTGGCCAGACGAATTTGTGTGCTGCGTGTTAGTTGGGTTGAGAGCTGACGATGTAAAAGCAGTCAGCATAGAAAAATTGTGTCTCTCTCTCCTTATGTCGAAAAACCTTTTCACTCAAAGGTAATAAAAAGTCTCGTGCCTGAACTAAGAAGTCGTAAGTGTTTTTTGTGTTTCGGGATTCCTATGTTATCTATATGTGCATTATGAACATTCTGTGTACATTTCACATATTCATATCTGGCTATGTAACATCAGTGCCTTTGGGCCTTAATAAATGTCGAAAGTTTCAAACTTGAAAATTTTCACAAGTTTGGAGATGTATTAAAATTAAACTTCCTTCTCTATCTTCCTTGAAAAATTGGGAAAGTCACTGTTTCGTTATTTGTCTTCACAAGAAAAATCTTCAGCTTCATCGTTCAAGGCATTATTTCGCTATATTTGGGTAAACATATCAAAATATTAATTATTTCACAGGAATAATCCAAAAAAAGAAAAAGAGAAAGAAAATGAAGTCAACTGGGAAGACCTTAGAAGCCGCTGTTTTCTTTCAACAATCATGAAACACACAAACTCTCTCTCTCTCTCTCTCTCCCAATATATATATATATATATATATATATACATAAAGTTTGGTTTCTTTGTTTAATAGCATATCAGGTGCCATGGTTTAATTTATGCCAAATTCATATTTGTATAAACACTGAGTTGGTACTATTTAACCCATAGCTGAGGGGATAAGAGAGTTCTTGCCTTTCCCAAGGTTATGAGTCCGAAAATGAACAATTGGAGTTCAAATCCACCAACTACAATATCACTGTCCAGCACGTTCGCAACAACGTTACTTGGTCTACATTTTATATATATATATATATATATATATATATATATATATATATATACTAATCTAATATCTACCAGCATTCACGGTACCAGAAAAAAAAACGAAAAAAAACCCGCCAGGAATAATATCTCGAATCACCGCCCGGGGGAAAAAGAAAAAAATTATAGGTCAAAAAGAAAGAAAAGGCCAACCTCGTCCGACCCCTTGAAAAAAATCAAGGGATACGCAGTCAGTTGGTCAAAAGAAAACTAAAACCTTCCGCGAATCCTGCAATGCTACAATTACAAAAGTGATCAACACAAGTGGAGCCAATTATAAAATTAACTTAAATCTCGAGTCGGAAATCTTCAACTAAAGTTTCACCTTATCGGATCATCAGGAAGCCTAACTCCAACTGGAGTTGGAGTTGTTCAGATTCTGAATGATTTTCTTGTCCTGAAGGAATTACTCCCAACTCTGGTTTAACTGGACCGAATAATACCTATATACATATATATATATATATATAATGTACTTTTTATCATATGAAGGTCGGGTGAAAGGTTTATAGACTAATCCTCTCATGAAATATTTCATGGTATTCTCAGTAATGGGACCAAAAGTGGTTCATATTTCAACATAGTCACCTTTGTGGTTCACACACTTCTTCCATTGGTGTTGCAGTATTTGGATCTCATTGATCAAAAAATTTATCAACTGCAATTATGACACCATCATATAAATTTTTCGGCTCACCTTGGTAAATGAATATTCCCCAAATGTGAAATATATATATATATATATATATATATATATAGCACAGACAGTCACATATGCATAAACACGCACGAAAATATACACGTATATATATATACATATAGTTTAAAAATATAGCAGTAAAAGACAAATTGTTTATTTGAAATTAATAATTTATTTGTGTTTCTACTTCATCAGATACGAAGAAATTGTTTTTAAACAGACTATTCTGATTTAGTTTTTTTTTGGGGGGGGGGTGCGTGTTTATCCTAATTTTGGTCGAGTTAAGGCCTCCATAATAAAAAAGGACTAAACAAATATAAATGCAAATATAGAGAATCCACTTTAATCTCAAAATACCAGACAATAAAACAATGCCCCAGTCTTTCTTTTGCCAAATTAATATTAACGCAAAATAGAATATTTATAAATAGATAGGAAATAGATTTGATTCAACAAAACTTGTCATATTATTAATGAATCAAAAATCTTATTAATTTTCAGTATTAGTCTCTGTAATATCTTATAGTAATAAGAGCAGTCATTTGGAAATCTTTGCTAAGTTTGATACAACGTCAAAATTAAGGGGCATCCAATAAAAAAGAAGGGTCTAAGAGCCTAACTTATTATTATACATCTCGAGGCACCCATCATCATCATCATTATCGTCAAGGCGTGCTGACAGAATGGATTTTCTCTTGATTCTTTCTCACAATTATCCCTATCAGCCATCACCCTGGGCAGGTCCTCTAAACGGCAACGAATGTTCAATCAAAGCTGATAAATGCAAGTTTGTGCTGGTTTGCCAACACTGATGTGTCCATATCGGGGAATCCAAAGGAAAATTATGATGGTTTGATTTGGTTTGGTTTGGTTTCTTTGTTTAATGGCATATCAACCTTTTAATGCCCTTTTTTAATGTCTCATAGAAGAACAGTAGTGATACTATTTAACCCATAGCTGCGAGGATGAGTGGGGTTCATACCTTTCCCAAGGGTATTTGCCCGAAAGTGAACGTAATAGCGCAACTGGAGTACGGACTCGCTAACTACGATTCCGCAGTCCATCACTTTAACCATTACACCACGAGGACACCCCTTTAATTATGAGCTTTTCCTTACTTCACTAGCACTACTCAATAGAGCTCATGGTTTGTAAGATGAGAAGTAAGACGCCAAACAGCTACTGTTTTGTTGGGTGTAGCTACCTGGCTTTGTTCAAAAAGGCACGCAGCTTCCTTGTGTAGTTCCCATGTTTCATTAAAGTTCAGATGTTACAGCCACACAATAGTAATGACACAGCTCCATCTTGGTAAAATTCCTGTTTTGTTTTATTATAGAGATCAGATATTTATTAACTACACTGAACTGAACCCTGTTGGTTTGTTTCAAGTATCACATATGTATATATGATAAATATGATGTATGTTCTGTGACTGTTTACATAGCGACTTACAGCAACAAATTCTTTGACAATGTTAAATTCTTATATTGAAGTATAGATCTTTCTGTTATGAGTAACTTATTAATGTCTAAAACCTGATTTTAAAAAGATTCAGAATGGCTTCCAAGAATTGTCAAAAATTATTACTTTAGGGAACATCTAATAACAATACTGAAAAAATATTTTCTGTTTCTTTACTTTATTGTAATTACCGTTCTATTTTTTAGGAAAACTGTTAGCGTTTTATTTCCTGCAAATGGGAAACAACCAGAGCCTCAAAGCTGTTTGTGTTTAAATTCACATTAATACTCTTGGGAAAGGTATGAATCCATCTTTTCTTCAGCTATGGATATATTGTCAGACAGTCTCGGGTTTTTTTTTTCCTAGATAATATAAGTGTAGAAGAAAAACACTAGTAACATACCCATGATTCGGATATGAGAAACGTACATAGAATGTTCATCACATATATACATAGAACATAGGAATCCCGAAATATGAAAAACACGTAACGACTTCTTAGTTCAGGTACGAAACTTTTTATTACCTTTGAGTTAAAGGTTTCGACATAAGGAAGAGAGATGCACAATCTTTCTATGCTGGCTTTTCCATCTGCCCCGCCCCCAACACGTGTGGTGCCCGTAGCGCACAAATTTGTTGGGCCTCAGCGAGGCCCGAAAGCCGACCCTTCCCGTTCGGAGTCTAGTTCTCAACTAACTGACCTTTTTCAAAGCCCCCAAAATCCTCTGCGATCGCTTCCGGTGCATGACGTCATTCACATCCCCCTATCTGGGATTTTTATTTTGGCATCTCTGAATGACACGTCCGCCCCGCGTGCGCTCGTGAACACCTGCGTTCATGTTTCACCTAAGTAACCCATGTGCTGAGCCGAAAGGTTCTCGGCCTAACTAAACCCAAAGGCAAGATATATAAAACGAAATCCCTCGGCCATTATATTACACACTGAGTTAAAATCGTCTATTCTGCAGGCGCACTTGGTATAACCGCTGTTATCGTAAAAAGTGGACTCGCTTATACGTGTTCGAATCCTGGACACAGCTGTTTACATTTTACAAAGCGCTAATACCCTGGGAATACTATGAATTCAACAATTCTCTTCCCAGCCTTCCCCCTCCCTCCCTCCCTTCCTCCCTCCCTCTCTCTCTCTCTCTCTCTCTCTCTCTCTCTCTCTTTCCATCCGTCTTTATCCTTCATAGATCTTGGCTGGTCCTGTAGACGGCATCCAGTATTTGCGCAAAGCTGGTGATTGTAAGTTTTTGCTGGTCGGTCAACACTGATATATCAATGAGTGCGAGTCCACAGGAGAACCCCGCTTGTGAATTCGCCTCTGGTTCTCCAGCTCTTCCCACAATGTCTTGTTCGTATTACTTGGATGGTTTGTGAGATGAGAACCAAGTGGCCGTACAGCTGCTGTTTTGTAGGATACTGCTTCAAGTATTTGTTCAAAACAGCTTGAAGCATCCTTGTGTAGTTCTTATCTAGCTTTTTCTCCAAGCGCTTGGTTAACGTCCAGTTTGTGTGACCATACAATTGTACTGATACGGACACAGCTTGGAAGAATTTCTATGCATATCTTGACATTGTTTTTAGTTTACCAATGTATGTGAAATGGTCAACTAATTTCAGAGGCACGCTATTTTCACAGAGATAGCGCCATCTTGACTAAAAAAAACAAACTCTGCTCTTTCCGAGTTTACATTTAGCACAATTTCTTTTGCTCCAGGCTATGCAGCAGATATTTGTTTTCCTTAGGTGTATTTGCGAAAAGCGCAAGACCATCTGTGTAGTCTGCATCCGTGATAGTTTCTGCTTCTTGCTGAGACAATTTTTTTTCGTTAGATCCTTTAACATTCTTAGTACGTAATCTAAGCAGATGATAGATATAAATGGTGTTTATGTATCCTTTGCAAAACTCCAGCGACAATGTCACAGAAATCTGTGTCACCATATAGTGAGCAAACCACTCCTTTCGTGTTTTTGTATATCATCATTATGATGACAAGAGTTTCTTTGGGAATACCGTATACTAAGGAGTAGCGCCCTCCCCTACACCTCGGTGTAGTAAAAGGAGCCTTCGGGTCGCCCTCGACTACAGTCGCCAACTTACAAGTATTTGCTCCATCTTTCCTCTGTACATGGATTCAAATACTTTGAAGAAATCGACAAACAACGGTGTTGCCTCAAGATTTTTTGCCAGTATTCCTTCGATGGTTCTATGAAACCAGCTGCTTTTCTGCTTTAATTTTTTTTTTCAGAACTGTGTCAAGTTCTTCTTCCTTGATGTCTAGTTGGCTCTAAATAATTCCTTCTGTAGTTTTACTTCTTATTCCAGTTGGAATAATTCTTGAAATGTTCTTCCGACTTTCGAAGACTTTCTTCATGGCTGGCAGCTTTTAGTTTTGCTTTTTGGTGCTTTTCCATCTACTGAGTTAATTTACTGTCCACCATACTAATTGTGATTTTGATTTTCTACAAAATTTCTGATTTTATTGAATTGGACTTTAATGTATTCTCGCTGTTCTTTTTTTTTTGTTTCATTTTGTTCACTCTAGGCTTTAAGTTTCTGTATATTGGTGCTTCTTGGGTTTCTTTTATTATGTAAAGATACATTTTTTTAGGTTATTTCATTTTCTCCTAAGTGCTTTTGACTCTCATGGAACTCTACATTTTTCTCTTTTGGTTTGGTTAGTAGACACTAAGCTGTTGCTTCTAAGTGAGTAATAACAAAGTTTTCATATCTGTCATTTGGGGTATGCCTTTCAGATGTGTCCTGAAGAGTATCAAACTCGTATCTCATCATATTTACCAACCCCTCCGCTCGGGCAGAATATAACACAAGGTCAATTTTTTAGCGGAGTTTAACAGGTTTGAATTCAGCGTTTTCCTTCTCCTAGACTAGTTGCCTCACCAAGGCTGAAGAACCCAGTTTGCCCTACTATTTACCCATAGCTGGAGGGAGAATAATTGGATTTATACCTTTCCCAAAGGTATAGTGCTATGTGAAAGGCAATCAGTCTCCTCCAGGATTTGAACTCGTGTCGCCGTGTCTATTTCCTACGACGATAACCATTACACCACAGGCATCAAACTTGTATCTTATGGTTACTATATATTGATTGCACACACTTACTCACACACACATACACACACACACACACACACACACACACACACACACACACACACACACACACATGTGCATCAGAACAGATATATTGATAGATCTGAATAAATTTATTTTACATATACGTTTGGAATCATAATGCCATAAAGATATTCCTACTGCAGTATTAATATATCCAATATATATACATACGCACACACACATACACACATACGCACATATATATATTGAGAGAGAGAGAAAGAAAGAATTCAAATGAATGAGATAGATAGATAGATAGATAGATATGAAAAGATTACATAGATACATGGATAGATCTCAAAAGATTACACAGTTAGATAGATCAGAAGTGAATGACATAAATAGATCTGCAGCTAGATACGAACAGACTTAGATAGATAGATAGATAGATAGATAGATAGATTAGAACGAGACGGACGAAGACAGACAGGGATGTACATACATATATAAATGAAGGTGCTTGGAAAAACATTTGCATCTTATGTGAGGACTTGACTACAAAGACTGAAACCAGTAATTTAAGGCTACAATGATTGCATCAATAATAGACTTCTTTTGAGGTAGGCACTAACACTATCAATTTTTCATCAATCTAATTATTGGAAGCCATATTGAATTGGAGTCAATGCTACATTTACCATTCTAATACTCTGTTTGATTCCTAAGTACAGTCTCTTCAGTGACACCAGTCTAAAAATACCTCCTTATGGTTTACCTAATTTGACCTCTTATATTATATATTCACTCTATAGAAAATCTGTTCATTTTGAACAAAATCCTTCTACAAAGAACCATAAGGTAACTGAAGTTAAAATCTTACCTTTTAGAGCCATCATCTTTTTCTTGGTTACTCTTCACCCCATATATGCTATTAGTATTTTTTACATTAAAATTATTAATAGCATCTTTCATTTATTGCTATTTTTTAGATGAAGATTCATAATCTGAGTGAGTTAAGATAAAAAGAAACTAAAAATTAGTATTGTCACCTGTAATTAGTATCAATTTTTTACTAGTATTTTCTTTCATCTTTCAATCTTTAGTTGTTTTATCATGTTATAAATTTGATTAACATAACTTGACAGGCTTTAAGCAAACAGCTATAGGAATAATAATAATGATAATAATAGTGATAAATCTCTGGGCCTTTGAGGTACAAATGGATCACCTAATCCAGGATAGAAGACCAGACCAAGATTTGATTTACAAGAAAGAAAGAACCCATCATGTAGCGGACTTGGCTGCCCCAGCCGGCCACAGAGTAAAAGAGAAAGGAAACAGAAAGTTGGATAAATACCTACACCTTGCCAGAGAGCCAAAAAGGCTGTGAAACATGAAATTGACTGTGATATCAGAGTCAAAGCCCTTGGAATGGTTCCCAAAAACTTAGAAAAAAAATTCAAAGAACATGAATCAGAAAAAGAACTTAAATCATCCAGACCACAACTTTGCTAAAATTGGATTGGATAATTAGAAGAGTCCAATAGTCCTGAGAGACTTGTCACTCAAACCTAAGTGAAAAACTATCAGCAGCAGCTGATGAGAAAAACTCAATAATAATTATAATAACAAGTAAAGTAGTAAAGTTGGTGACCTTAGTCGAGGGTGACCTGAAGGCTCCCTTTTCTATAGCTACTACACAGAGGTGTAGGGGGAGGGCGCTACTCCATTCCCTGGATTGCACCACTTTACCCTTGTTTCTTACCTTAAAATGCTGAGTGTTAAGCAAGGTGGCATCAAGTACAATTTTTTGAGTCATTGGTATGAACCCCGATCTCCTAGACCATTGGCGAACACTCAGCTCATTGGCCTAATGAGTAGAGTGTTTGCCAATGGCCCAGGAGACTGGGGTTCAATCTTTGGTCGAGTCATACCAAAAACTCAAAAAATGGTACTTGATGCCAACTTGCTTAATACTCAGCATTATAAGATATGTATGAAGGGTAAAGTGGAGCAATCCAGGAATAGAAGTTGCATCCTTCCCTACACCTCAGTGTAGTAGCTTATGAAAAGGGAGCCTGTGGGTTGTCCTCGACTACAGTCACCAACTTTACTTATTTACTTATTATAACAATAATAATAATAAATAATGAAGAGATTGAAGAATGAAGAAATGATAAGGTCTATTTCTCGAACAAAAGCAAACTTAGGGACTCAATCAATCAGAACAAACTTAGGATGAGACTTTGGCAATTCTGACGAAGAGGCTGAGTCTACATAAATAAGACTCCAAAGTTTCATCCATTGAATGTAGATGTGAGACAAGTCCTTTAGCTTCTCGTTCTGACTAGTTCAAGGTTCTTCCTATAAGATGGATCACCTTGACCCACAAGTCTTTGCTTAAACTGGAAAATAAAGCAACACTTACCCAAATTCATCATCTAGGATCTTTCTTACTATGAGTTTTTTTAGGGTTTTTTTATGGAGGTGCCTATGGTGTAACAGTTATCACCATAGGAAATGGATACACTGACATGAGTTCAAATCTCAGACAAGGCTGAATGAATTTCACATTGGACAAATACCCTTGGGAAAGGTATGAATCCAACTATTTTCCATCCAGCAATTGGTAAATAGTAGGACAGACTGAGTTTTTTTTTTAGCCTTGGTTAAACAACTGGTCTAGAAGGAAAACTTTCAGTTTAAACCTGTTAAACTCTGCTTAAAAATTGGCCTTGTGTCACACCCTCCTCATACAGGGGTAGAAGTTGGTTAAATACATACAATGAGTCTTTTCCAGACAATCTCATTGATCTTATTTTATTCTGTATCCACCCGCAACTGTTCAAGCTACCCAGGCACTGGTCTAAGTGGCAATGGTAAAAGAGCTAAAAAAAAGTCATGGAACAAGAACATGACTGTGATACAAGTTATAATTAGATCCTTGAGAACAATCACAAAGAACTTGAAAAAATAGAATGGCAGAATCAAGATCATCCAGTTATAACATATACATCATGGAATGACTTTTTTTCTGGTGTAAAAGCTTTAGACATAGAAGAGATCATTATCATTGCAAAAGAGATGTTTCAACTATTGATTTTATTTTTTTTTTTTTGCTTTTGTCTTATAGATTTTACAGTTATATGGTTGGTTGTATGGATTTTTGGTAGTATAGTCGGTTGGTTGGTTGGTTTTCAACATGTCAGCTCTAGTTGGGCCATTCAATGCCACAGTAATTCTTAAAGCAATTTTAAGATTTCAAGTAACTGTTTTTATTTGATAATAATAATAATAATCATTTGCAAACAATTATATTTGAAGCTCTTTAACTGGGTGCATTGAGTGAGAATCATGGTAATCTTCTAGCCTATGCTCTCCCCCAAAAAAGTGTCACAGTCATAATGGTGCTCTATAAAAATACAAAATTAAAAGTTGACTTATCAAATGGAGACAGATTTCTTTTACGTTGTTGTTGGTATTCTGCAAGGGGACACATTATCCCCATATCTCTTCATAATCAGCCTAGACTTCATCCTTCAAGCATCAATAGATCTACTGAAAGAAAATAGCTTTACTCTAAAATAGGCAAGAAGCGGATGATACCCCGCACAAAATATCACAGACACAGACTACGAGGATGATATAGCACTTCAGGCAAATACACCTACCCAAGCTGAATCCTTGAAGCATAAGCTGAAGCAGGCAGCAGATGGTATTGCTCTTTATGTAAATGCAGACAAAATGGAGTATATGTGTTTTAATCAAAAAGGAGACATCTCTACACTAGATGGTAGCTCTCCAAATCTAGTGGAAAAATTCACCAACCTCAGAAGCAGTGTCTCATCAACTGAAAATGACATCCCACAAAATAGCAGCTGTACAGCCACCGACCTCCCATCTCTAAAACCATCAAAGGAAGACAAACAATACATATAGGACATTATTGGAGAAGTAAGAACAAACTCCAAAGCCATGTTCTCATATAAACCCCTTTGTACAGCAGCGCAAGTGTTGGATGACCATACCAACAAGAACCGATATATAACAGCCCTGTAAGGACACAGGATGAAGTCTAAAGGACTTGCCAGAAGTGTGGGATAGAGACAAAGGGCAAGAGAGAGAGAGAAATCCATATTAACAGCATAACACGATGATGGTGGTGATGATGATGATGAACTGGGTGCCTAAATTGAATTATTGGTATTACATAGCAACATTTGGAACGGTTTGACTGTGTGCTCATGAATGAACAGTGTTGAATAGAATAATTAGTATTAAATAGCAATACTTGACAGCATTTCCCTGTGTGCAAACAAATGATTCATATGAAATAGAATTTTTAGAGTTCGATAGCAATAGTTGAAAATATTTAACAACGTAGAAACAATTAGTTCTGACTCATTCAAAAATGAAATTACCTATGAAGTATTCATTTAAAAATTATATAAGTATATTCATCTAAATGTGTGCAAAACAATGACAGATGTTAAATTGCTAGAGGTTACATAGCAATATTGTAACCATTTAATTGTGTACAAAAATATAAGCTCTAGTTTGTGCAAAAATATTATCAACAAAATATGTTTACAAATCCTATATATTTAATATATATGTATAAACAAAATTTGGCATCAAATAACCTACAAGGGTTGATATGACATAAAAACCAAACAAAACTAAACCAATTATATTTTCCAGTATTTATTTTGAACACAAATAATTTTCCCAGAAGTATTTCAAGGATGACTATCTATTATTGATTATTTTATACACTGTAAGTTACATATATATTATCTACATTTTACTTCAAATGAAATAAAAAAAATACTTCATAGATTTAAACCACCATTAAACAGAGCCTTACAATATGCACACACACACACACACACACACACACACACACACACACACACACACACACACACATATACATGCACACATATATACATATACACACATCAACAAGCTTAAAAAGATATCTATGTATGGGGATTAATAGATTCTCATACACATCAAATCCACTCGATGTCCTTGAAAATATATGTAAATACAAGAATATGTACACATCATCTTGTCAGATACACCAAAATCTACCATTTCTCCAATCATAACTGTGCACACACACACACATACACACACATGCACACACACACACACACACACACACACACACATATATATATATATATATTCATTTGGGTGTACACAACCAAAATAATGAGTTACCAAAACATACACTAATATAAATAATACACACATTCATTCAACTCCCTCCCTCACCCTCACACACACATACACACACATGCACACACATGCACACTGACACACACACACACACACACACACACATATATATAGATACAAACACATTTTTTATTTGTTTATTTATTTGTTTGGGCTTTATAGCATATCAATCTTTGCAGGTTATTTAATGTCAAATTGATTTTATAAACAGATCTGTTTCAAACAATTCAATTTAGCAAAAGTATACAGGTTAATTGTCAAAAACATTTCTATTTCAAGCTATTCAGTTTAATCAAACAGTTCTGTTTCAGACAATTTAGTTTAATATAAGTATGGTTTTTGTTTACATACAGAAATATTAAAACAGTTCTACTTCAAACAATTCAGTTTAGCATAAGTACAGTTTCAATGTCAAGAGCAGTTCTATTTCAAACAATTCAGTTTAGCATAAGTAAGCAGTTTAAAAGACAAAGCAGTTCTATTCCAAGCAATTCAGTTAAGCATAAGTACACAGTTTAAATGTCAAAACAGTTCTATTTTGAGCAATTCAATTTTTCATAAGTATGCAGTTTAAAGATCAAAACAGTTCTATTTCAAGCAATTCAGTTTAGCATAAGTATCCAGTTTAGTTCTATTTGACCCATAGATAGGACCCTATCAGGTGCTACCACTCCAGGCCAGAGTGGACCTGGGAGCAAAGGTAATGAAGGAGTACTCTACTTTCCCCAAAGCTCCAGCATTACTGAAACCTCACCATCAGATTGTTTAACAACACATTTCATAGCATTATGGGCATCTCCAAGGATACTGACTGAGTCAAAGACATGAAGATAAGAATGAAAGGAAAAATCAGCACATGGTTACAGAAAAATTCCACTCACTTTATTGTGATGTTAGAACTTTCCTCTGGGCCAATCTTTAAAAATGGAAGGCATGAAGTGGTATTTTCAAATTGATCAAGAAAAGATCAATTATTTGAAAAATCATAGTCAACCCTTTGTAGGAACATCACTTATAGCCAAAATTTATCATTTGTTAATCTCCCAATAACTAATTTCCACAATTTTCAAAAAAGTGCCCCAAATCTAGAGTAAGACCTTGTATCTACTTAAAGAGTTCTCATGATTGACATTTGACTGACAGTCACACAGCTTGTCACCAGGATGAAAGTTCTTTGGTGGTTGCCATAAGTATACAATTGACACTGTGGGATATTCATCTGCTGTTTCTTAGAATTTGGAATTTTCATTATAATGAAATTTGAAGCAACTTAAGATTTCTTTATTTCTTTTGTCTTAATGGCATATCAATTTCCATGGGTTATTTTATGCCAAATCTATCTTTGTAGAAAAGTAGTAGTAGTACTTTTTAACCGATAGCTAAGACCACATTAGAATCAAAAGGACAGCTTCAAATTTTTTTATCAAAGATATTTTTATGTATACTGAAAATAACATGGCACAAATAAGAAAACTTATTATTTATTAATAGTAAAAATACATATAATACGTTGGTACAGTCAGTAATATTTGTGTAATGACATATATGTATTTTTAGTTGCTTATTTGACTTGTGTGCAAAAATCACTGCTTGGTGCACAATGGAGTTTGCATGCCTGATAGAGTAAACACAAAGTATATTTTCTCTAATTTGGCAACCATATTCAATTCAAACCAGTTAAAATGTGTTGTAACCTAACAAAACGGTTACTGAATGAGAAATAACCAAAATGGAGGTTGGAAATGAAATGGAAATCTTTATAACATTAACAAAAAAACAATATTCACCAGCAGCAGGAAGAAGGTAATCACTGCTCATGGTGACAACTTAGTTAACATATTTCCCCACCCTCACAATAGTGTCCAACATATTTATGATGAATCGGACTTACCTATTAATGTTCATCGGTAGGATATATAACAAAATGAATAAAAATAAAAAAAGAAACAGAATTTTTTAAGCAACCTGCAGTAAGTCAGCAATTGTGTCAAAGATATGTTTTTGAAAATATTATAAAGAGTGTACAGGCTTGAATTTCCCTTTTCAACTCTTTGGGTTAATGGAGCTACGTGTGATGGCACATCACTGCCACACTGTAGCTTGTTTCATATCAGAACCATACCTACTATATATTTTAACAGTACTGTAAGGTTTCAGAATGCAAAAGAGAGATAATTTGATCACAATGAATAAACAAGCAACATCCGGGAACAAAAAAGGAATTTCAGGTTTAGATATAATAGTATGGTTACTTTTGAACTCACAGATCAAGAGAGAAAAGAATTAAAGCTTTTTTTTAAGCCTTGATTTCAAATTCCCAACAAGTTTCTTCTTCTTTACACTTGTTTGCTGAAGTCATCGTCAGTATTCAGATAGTAATATGATTTAATATAAATTGATTTTGAAGAAAATCTAATGAAATGGCCTTGTGTACGAACAGCCAATCAAAATTTGGAAGTACAAACATTAAAAATTAAAGAGGTTTTTTGTTATTCATTACACTAATTAACATACTATCAATTAGTCAATGACTAATTAGCAACTGACTAATGTTCCTGAATTAGACTAAAACTCATCTAGCTAATTAGAAGTGAGCTAATTATCATTAAGCAAGAGTTGGTAACTTGCAAGTACCTTATTAATTGCAGAAAACAGCTGTTACCCCACTGAATAGAATGAACAATTCTTTTAGACTATAAGCATTAACTGTGTTTGGCTGTGGCTGAGCATTCCTACCAAGATTAGTTAGCAATAAACCCTTTTCATCGTAAATAAAATTTGAATTATTATTCCAATAAGCCACCCCAGTAACATTACAATATTAGGCATGGTACTATTTACCAACCCCTCCGCTCGGGCAGGATATGACACAAGGTCAATTTTTAAGCGGAGTTTAACAGGTTTGAATTCAGAGTTTTCCTTCTCCTAGACTAGTTGCCTCACCAAGGCTGAAGAACCTTGTCCGTCCTACTATTTACCCATAGCTGGAGGGAGAATAAGGGGGTTCATACCTTTCCCAAGGGTATTTGCCCGAAAGTGAACGTAATAGCGCGACTGGAGTACGAACTCGCGTACTACGATTCCGCAGTTCATCGCTTTAACCATTACACCACGAGGACACACTATTACACCCTATTACACCCCGAGGACACAATATTAGGCATGGTAGCTTTCAAGAAATTGGAGCAAAAGAAGCCTTTTTGGGAATAAATTCAAGCAGAGAAAGGAAGAATATTTATCCAAAGAGACTTTACATTTTAAAATCATTCTTTGTTTTTCTTTGACCATTTTCACATTTGCATGCAATACCAGGAATTTTTCTTTATTTTCTTTCTTTCAAAAAATTCTGAACAACCAACGGAAAGCAAGAGAAATTAAATCAAGTTTTTTTTTTGGTGGTGGGGGTATTTTATTAATTTTATTTCTTTTTGTATTGTTCTGTTGCATGAGCAAATATAATAACTTGTTTTGAGCGACAAAAAAAAGAAATGGGATTGAAAATAAAAATGCTGGTCTCACATTTTATTTGCAGGATAATTAGACAAGACTTGCTGCTTAATCGGCCCAAAAATTGAATGAAAGAAAATAATTCTTGAAATGAAAACAGCATAGCAAATAAATGTTTGTCCAATCATGAGTAATGTCCAAAAAATTAGCAATAAAAATTTACTAATTTAGTATGTTTATTATTAAGTAAATAAAACATTATTCATTTAGTACAAACACTACAAAGTGACTTTACCATGTAGTCACTGTAAGAACTGATACATTTGATGACTGAGTACATAAATACCTTTTTTTGATGAGTACATAAATACCTTTTCTTAATGAGTACATGAATACCCTTTTTAGATGAGTGCATAAATAACTTTTTAATGAGTACATAAATACCCTTTGTAAATGAGTTCATAAATGCATTTTTTAATTACATAAATACCCTTTTTAATGAGTACATAAATACCCCTTTTAATGAGTACATAAATACCCTTTTTAATAAGTGCATACATACCTTTTTAATGATTACATAAATACCATTGTTAATGAGTACATATATACCCTTTTTAAAGAGTACATAAATACCATTGTTAATGAGTACATATATACCCTTTTTAAAGAGTACATAAATGCCCTTTGTAAATGAGTACATAAATGACTTTTTTAATTACATAAATACCATTTTTAATGAGTACATAAATACCCTTTTTAAATGACTAAATACATGCCTTTTTAATGAGTACATAAATACCCCTTTTAATGAGTACATAAATACCCTTTTTAAATGAGTTCATAAATGCCTTTTTTTAAATTACATAAATACCATTTTAATGAATACATAAATACTCTTTTAATGAGTACATAAATACCCTTTTTAAATAAGTGCATAAATACCTTTTTAATGAGTACATAAATACCCTTTTAATGGGTACATAAATCCCTTTTTTAAATGACTACATAACTGCCTTCTTTAATTACATAAATACCCTTTTTAATGAGTACATAAATACCATTTTTAAATGAGTACATAAATACCCTTTTTAATGAGTACATAAACACCCTTTTTAATGGCTACATAAATACCCTTATATGGATACGAACATGACATCAACTATTCTTCAGTCAAACTGGACACTTTGATAACAATATCATAACTTCTTGCAGGCTAATTCATGAGGTACTATTTTTAGAAAAGAAAAAAAAAAGTTCCTTGAATATCCTTTTTAATTCAAAATGACAGATAATGTAAACTTTGGAAAAGAATTGTGAAAAGTTGATGGGCCATAAAAGTTGGAATATCATCGGCTTCAGGTTCAAAGCTGTTGACTAAATAACAACTGACTTGATACCATGTAGTTCAAGGAAAGTTCTGTAACACCCCAGTAACCAAAGTAAAAGACCCACTTACTTTTGTGTGTGGCATATTCATATTTTTAGCAACAGAGTTTATTTATAATGTTTTCACTGTATAATATTAATGAGATGAGAAGATTGGTGAAGCATAAATCCAAGTCCCTCTTCATTTGTCTTTGTAATATCCAAAGTTAAGCTGCACGAAAATGTCAATAGCCAGATAGATAGATAGATAGATAGATAAATAGATACATACATACATACATACATACATACATACGTAGAATTGGACTGAAATAAATAAGCTTAGATAGATAGATAGATAGATAGATAGATAGATAGATAGAAATGGACTGAAATAGATAAACTGAGATAGATAGGTTTGGTTTGGTTTCTTTGTTTTAATGGCATATCAACCTTTGTAGGTTATTTAATGCCAAATCCATTATTCTAGAAAAACAGTAGTGGTACTATTTAACCCATAGCTGGGATGAGATAGATAAGTTGGTTGGTTTGTTTGGTTTTATGGCATATCAACCTTTGTAGGTTATTTAACGCCAAATCCATTTTTACGTAAATAATCTGTTTTATTTATCAGGTGCTACCACTCCGGGTCAGTGTGGACCTGGGAGCGATGGCAATGAAGGGGTACTCCACATTCCCCAAAGCTCCAGCACTGCTGGAACCTCACCATCAGATTGTTTAGTGTCATATCCAGGACACTCGTTGGGGGGGGGTCTTACCCCTGTGCAGAGGTGCAGTCAGTGTATTCTACAGCCCCAGCTGACTGGGCAAGAGATAGATAGATTGATAGATAGATAGATACGTACATACATACATACATTCATACTTACATAGAAATGGACTGAAATAAATAAACTTAGATAAATAGATAGATATATATGAACTTAGATAGATAGCATGAAATCATTAACATATTCCTGACCCTGTCTGTAAATTTTTTTAAATCTATGTAGGAGCTGTGTGTCTGTCTGTTTTACAACTTTATACATAACTGTGTGGTGAGGCTGCTCTTAATAAACCAGTTAACAATAATTTAACTTTTTCCATTCCTCACATCATGCTGAAGCTGAAACAATTCAAAACAGTTGAAACAAAAACAGAAGCCTCATGTCTTTTTTGAAGCTATTTCAGAGTAATAAAATGCATTTAAAACTAAAGAAAAATAACATGAAGGAGATTTTTAGGGTGGAAAGGAGGAAGGAAATTTATACCAGGAAAGAGAAAACATGAAAACAATAGAGAGTAGGAAGACAAGGGAAAAGGGAAGATCAAAAAGGGAGGAAGATAAAGAGAAAAGGAGAAAGAGAGAGAGAGAGTTTAGTTTGTTTTGGTTTCTTTGTTAAATGGCATATCAACACTCATGTGTTATTTAATACAGAAGAAGAGTAGTATTACTATTAAGCCCATAGCAAGTAAATGTAAGGAGCTAATACCTTTCAAAATTGCTCAAGTGAAATTTAAACTTACAACAGTTTCACTGTCCAGCATGTAAGCATCTACATCACTCCAACAAGAGACAGAATTATCAAATAAAGTGAATGCAGAGAGTAACTGTCTTCATATCTAAAATTATGAAACAGTATTTTTGATATAACTGGGCCATTGGCTTAATACGTAAAGTATTCACCAATAGTCTTAAAGTATTCGCCAATGGTCAGTCATGCCAAAGACTCAAAAAATGGGACTTGATGCTACCTAGCTTTACACTCAGCATAAGTTATGGATCAAGGACAAAGTGGAGCAATCCAGAGAATAGAGTAGCGCCCTCCCCTACACCCCGGTGTAGTAGCTATTGAAATGGGAGCCTTCAGCTCACAATCGACTATAGTTGCCAACTTCAGTACTTTTTATCTTTTAATATTCCATATGTTAACCAACAAGAGAAGATATGTTTGTACAAAATAGTTTTGAAGAACTAGATTCAAAACCTGCTGAAAACTTAACTTTTCTCCTAAAATGAATACCTTGGAAAAAACCATATATCCATCTCTTCTTCCCCCAACTTTGGTTAAATAGTCAGGTAGATTGGGTTCTTTAGCTTTGGTATTGCAACCAGCATTAAGGATACTGGTGAATACACCCAACCAAGCTGATACACTACTGCATAGTTTGGAACGAGCCGCTGCAGGCATTGACCTCCATGTCAATGCACACAAAACTAAATATATGTGCTCTAATCAAACAGGTGACATTTCCGAACTAGAAGTAACCTCTCTGAAACTGGTAGACAAATTCACCTACCTGGGAAGCAGTGTCTCATCAACCAAAAAAGACATCACCATATGGCTAACAAAGGCATGGAAAGCTATCGATAGGCTATTGATCATATGGAAATCAGACCTGACTGATAAAATGAAACGCAGTTTCTTCCAAGCAGCGGTCGTATCGATACTTCTGTATGGATGCACTATTTGGATGCTAACTAAACAGCTGAAAAAGAAGCTAGACGGCAATTACACAAGAATGCTGCGAGCAATATTGAACAAGTCCTGGTGGCAACACCCCACAAAGCACCAACTATACGGCCACCTGCCTCCCATCATGAAAACTATCCAAGTTAAACAAACCAGACATGCAGGACACTGCTGGAGAAGCTAGGGTGAGCTCATAAGTGATGTACCCCTATGGACCCCCACATATGGCCGGGCAAAAGCAGGACGACCAGCTCGAACATACATACAGCAGCTATGTGAGGATACGGGATGTAGCCCCGAAGACCTGCCAGAGGCGATGAACGATAGGGAGAAGTGGCGGGAGAGGGTTAGGGATATCCATGCTAGTGGTACGACATGATGATGATGATTAAGGAAGAAAAACTTTCAGTTCAAACAAGTTGCATTTCAATTTAAAAATTGAACTTGAGTTCTATCCTACTCATGAATATAAGTCAATACATAGTTTATCAACTACTATCTTTTTCTTTTTCTTTTTAGCTCCATATATCTTTAGATAAAAAGAAGTGTTACTGAACAGTTCTCAACCCAACTAAGATGGGAATAACTCATCAATACATCAATACAAAAATTCAAAGCATTTTTGATCACAAACTTTTATTCTTATAAATTCATAGCATCATTATTAAGTCATAAAAATATTTTTCTATGACTTCATGTCACTTTTGAGCTAAACTTTTTTTTATATTATCTTATGTTAATGTAAAGCTTCACAGCATTTCAAGGCACAAACTTTAACTTTTATAAATTCATAGCATCATTATTCAGTCATAAAAGTCTTTCATAACTTTCTTTGGCCTTATGTCACAATTCAGCTAGTTGGCATATCAACCTTCTTAACTTATTTATGATCAAAGCTGTCCTAGTAGAGGGCAAGGGGATAATAATATTATATCAGAGAATTATATCATCTTTCCTTGGCCTAGTGGGCAGATTGTTCGCCAATGGTCCGGGAGACCATGGTTCAATTCCAGGTCACGTCATACCAAAGACTTTAAAAATGGTACTTGATACCTCCTTGCTTAACACTCAGCGATATAAAGTACGTATCAAGGGTAAAATGGAGCACTCCAGGGAAAGGAGTAGCACCCTCCCCTACACCTTGGTGTAGTAGCTATTGAAAAGGGAGCCTTCTGGTCACCAACTTACTTAATTATATCGTCTTATGTTAATGCAAAAGTTCTCAATATTTCTTGACAAATGTTTTTTTTATATCAATTTAGAGCATCATTAATTATTTAGTCATAAAAATATTTTCTCTAACATTCAATGGAGTTATACCAGTTTTTGCTAAATTGTGTATTACATCATCTTTGCTGATACAAACGTTCCCAGCATTTTGGGATACAAATTTTTATTCTTAGAAATTCATAGCATCATTACTGACTTATGAATGTATGAAGAGCAATTCAGGGTAGAAAGAAAAGGAAATGGGGTACATCAAAGGGATAGGGTAGAGGAGAGAAAGAGACAGAATATGTATATGAATATGAAAGAGACAGAATTGAGAAAGAATGGAATATGCACTCAGCTGAACGGTTCTGCTTTTTGCACTTTAAACTGTTGTGCCACACACCTCTCTCTCAGTTAAAGCAGTTTTCATTCACCTTTCCAATAGAAAGATATGTCTATTCTAGTCATTAGGCAAACAATTTTTTGTTTTCTCCATCCTTTTTATCTGATTTTCTCTTTACCTCTGTTTCCTGATGTCCTTCTTTAAAAAACAAAAAAACCCTTCTCATTTATTTTCTTTTTTTGTTTTGTTTTAATCTTGTTCTTTTTCTTCTACTTCTAGTTCCCTGTCTTTTCCCAGTTAAAACTCCTCTTGCAGTTCTACAATAGATAACAATAGATAAGAGAATTCTCCCAAGAGTTTTCTATAGATAGAAACTACTTCGATTTCTAAGCTGATTCTTCAAGTACTGCTGCTGACAGTGAAATCCACTTTAGGCCAAATTCCCCCCATTCAACGGAAAATGTGGAATATCCCACAAGAAGAAGAAGAAGAAAAAGAAGAAAAACATCTTTTGGTTTCCTATAAAAAAAAAAAAGACAGAACCATCTTTACTCTTTCCGACAATGCTGCTTTAAGCATTGTTCTTTTTGTACAAGTTTCTTTTTTCTTTCTTTTCTTTATTTTATAAAGTCATGTAGTTGCCCAAAGATATAATCATTATTGCAAAGCTCAAAGACATGTATTGAAGAATTTTTTTCCAGTTGGATAAGATGATGAAATATTGTCATCATACCTAGAACAAATTCAGACAAGTGTTCTTGCCTCTGTCATTTTGGACGAAAGATTTTAGCTGATTTTTTTTATTTCCTTTGATGAGTAATTAATCATGTATATATCCTTATCTTTTTTGTTTTGATTAAAACATTTCCTTTTTCCTAGTGTCCTCTGAAACATCAAGATGAATTATTCTGACAAATATCCTCATCTTTCTAGTTTTGATCATAATGCTTCAGCAGACATGTTCACTCACATTCCACGTGTTCTCTAAAGTCCCAAAATAATTCATTTAGACCAATATCCTCTTCTTTCTCGTTTTTATCATAACTTTTCAGCAGATATATTCTCCCAACATCCTTATATTCTCTGTTACTTCAAGATGAATATATAGACCAATATCCTCTTCTTTGTTATTTTGATCATAACATTTTTCATCTTGCTAGTGTTCTTTGAAGTATAGAGATAAATCACCAAAACTAAATTCTGTATCTTTGTTGTTTTCATTGTGACTTCATCTTATGCCCTTACCTGTTTTCTTGTGTTCTCTAAAGTTCTTGGTTGAATTACTGTCATCACATAACTAAACCCACCTATCCACACACACACACACACACACACACAAACATATATATATATATATATATATATATATATATATATGTGTATGTGTGTGTGTGTGCGTGTGTGTGTGTGTGTGTGTGTGTGTGTGAATTTTTCATGGTCTAATTAGAGAAAAATAAATATTTTGAAATAAGTCAATATATATATATATATATATATATATATATATATGTGTGTGTGTGTGTGTGTCTGTGTGTGTGTATATATATATATATATATATATATATATATATATATGTAAATTTTTTATGGTGTAATTAGAGAAAAATAAACATTTTAAAATAAGTTAATATATATATATATATATATATATATATATATATATATATATATGTGTGTGTGTCTGTGTGTCTGTGTATATATATATATATATATATATATATATGTAAATTTTTCATGGTCTAATTAGAGAAAAATAAACATTTTGAAATAAGTAGGTCCACAAATAGATTTCCATCTGGTATTTTAGGGTATTATCATAATTTTGTATTTTAGGGTTTTGTTATAAGTTCTCAATTTATAAATGATATAATAATATAGCAAATAATAGAATAAAACCCTAAAATACCACACTGAAATTTATTTGCAGACCTATATATATATATATATATATATATTTACTGACCTTGTGTCACATCCTGCACAAACAAGGGTCAATTTTTATGTGGAATTTGACAGGTTTGAATTCAGAGTTTTTCTTCTCTTAAACAAGTTTCCAAATCATGTCTAAAGAACCCAATCTGCACTACTCTTTGCCCATAGCTGGAGAGAGAATAGTTGGATTATACCATTCCCAAATGCATTACAGCAACAGGAAATGCAAACAGTCATATCCAGGATTTGAACCCAGGCCACATATCCATTTCAAATAACAATAAGTAGCACCACAAGCACCATATATATATATATATATATATATATATATATATATATATATATATATATATATATATATATATATTCTCAGCAAGTAACTGTTTAGACAAGTTTGCTTAAAAGCTACTAGCTTTTCTTTTTTTATGATCATTTTTTTCTTAACGTTCCTTGCTTTCTTTATGTCTGGGTCCAGTAGATAGAGGAGCTGCCTAAAATTCTACTCCCAAACACTTTCAGTCATATCCATTGATTATTTTTGGAAGAATAATTTTTTTGTTGTTGATATAGTTTGTTTCGGTTTAATCTGGGTGAAAAATTTATTTTGTTGGAAGGGTTTATTAATCATCTTGTCCTGTTAGCTTACCACCTTTCCAATAACAGTAACATACAAGAAGATATAACAACACATAATTATAAAACAGATAAATTCATATCTGCTGAAATATTAAAATCCTCACAAAGATCAAGAAAATCAAATATGAAAATAACGACAAAAATGCCTACAATCTTCAACAGCCCAGCCAGTTTGGGCTGTAGAATACACTGACTGCATCTCTGCAGATTGTTAAGACCCCAACACCAATGAGTGTCCTAGACACTAATCTGATGGTGAGGCTCCAGTAATACTGGAGCTTTGGGGAATGTGGAGTACTCTTTCACTGCCATTACTTCCAGGTCCACCCTGGCCCAGAGTGGTAGCACCTGATAGGGTTCTATTTATGAATCAAATAGAACTGTTTGACATTTAAACAGAATGAAACCAAAAACTCATGCTAAATTGAGTTGTTTGAAATAGAACTGTTTGATCATTTAACTGTGCGTAAACAAATGACTAATGTTTACAGGAATTGTTAGTGATCCATAGCAATACTTGGAACCATTTAACTGTGTGCAAAAGAATGAGCTTAGGCTTTTTTTAAAAATGTTATCAATAAAATGTGCTTACAAATCATATATATTTAATACATATGTATAATGAGGATTTGCATTAAATAATTCAAAATGGTCAATATACCATAAGACCTAAGTAAATCAAATACAATCTTCAATGGTATCAATTATAGACATAAACAATGAAACATATAGAATAGCATTCAACACTGAAAATACGTACTAGATATCTTCAAAAACTGACACAAACTAAAACACCCCCACTTATAATAAACCCTTCCTAAAAGAAAATGAAAAATTAATTTAACACGCAAACTAAACAAAAACAAACAATTCATACAAAAAAAAAATAAAATGATTGCTCCAAAGACTTCTATCAAAGGATATGATTGAAAGCATTTCAGAGGAGAAGCTTGAGTAAATTTTCTATCAACTCGACCCTGAGAAAAAGAAACTAGACTGAAAGCTAGAGTAAAAACAAAATTAGATCACAAAAAAGAAAATTCTGGAGACTTTAACAAAACTCGTCAAAAAAAAAAAAATATATATATATATATATATATATATATATCTCAGGAAAGCTGCAAAATGGAGTAAACAAGAATTATTTTAAACTAGTTATTCGATAAACATATTCATATATATAAATATTGTTCAAAAAGTTGTAAGTCTCACCCAGAAAGAAGAGCCATTATTGAACATTTTATTGTGGCAATACACTACAACATCTTATAAAATAAGAACTAATTCCAATTTCTGTCTTAGTTTCTCAACTGATGAAGATCATTCAAAAGTCAGAGATATCCAAGAAATCTAAAATCTCAGTTATGCTTGGAACCTTTTGAACAACTCTTTTGTGTATATGTATATATATATATATATATATAAAAAGTAAAGTAAAGTCGGCAACCAGAAGTCTGCCTTTTCAATAGTTACTACACCGAGGTGTAGGGGAGGGTGCTACTCCTTTCACTGGATTTCTCCACTTTACTCTTGATACACACCATATATTGCTGAGCGTTAAGCAAGGAGGTATCAAGTACCATTTTTGAAGTCTTTGGTACAACATGACCTGGGATTGAACCCAGGTCCCCAACCATTGGCAAACACTCTACCCACTAGACCAATGAGCCAATATAAATCTTCTCAACACAGAAAATATTCATTTTTGAACAAGATATACAGTACCAATAAAAGTGGCTGTTTTGCAAGAACTAAAATAAAAAAATCATTATGTTTCCTTGTTACAATGTTACAGCTATTTCTGAGTGAAGGAATAATTATCATAATTTACCGATTTATTCAAAAGTATACCTCCATTTTGTTTGTTATAGTCAGTGTCTAAAAGCTATTTCTCAGATGAGAAATTAAAATTATTATACACTGATTTATACTAAGATGAAAATACTTGTCTGATTCAAGTAATAATATTTATTTAATTATCAAACCTAATTGCTGAACGGAAAGCATAAAGATATTACTGGCAAGAACCGATTGACTGCAGATGACAGTGTTCAGCCATTACACTTCTCTTAGCTAATAATGGAAATTTCCATCCTTCACACACCCACAAATATATATATATATATATATATATATATATATATATATATATATATATATACACAAAAGACAAAATATCTATTTTATGATTTGCTGCCAGTCACGTCCATGATGAGGAGTCAAAAAGTACTGAGACTAAAGATTTAAATTTAATATCAAAACTAAAAGCTTCAATGTTTGCCAAGCAAACTAATTTATATGTAGATGCCTACACTTTGTCTAGAAAAGTCAGTGCCAATTTAAAAGCAATTTTTACATCTTTTGAACAAGGCTTATTGAAGGGAAGCACCCACCATATTATTCAGATCTAGCTCTATGTGACTTTTTCTTGTTTTTTTATCTGGATATCATTCTCAAAGGTAGGAGATCTGATGATATTGCTGATATTAAAAGAAAACCAATGGCACAACCTGACACGAAATCAAAAAAAATGTTTTTAGAGGTTTGATTTCTTTCTTTAATAGCATATCAACCTTCATGGGTAATTCTATACGGAAGCTATCCTTGTAGATGAACAGTAGTGGCATTATTTAACCAATAGCTCTGGGTGGATAAAGGTTAATGGTTTCATATTTTTCCGAAGGGCATTAGTCCAAAAGTTAACTTACTAACATGACAGGAGTTTGAACTTGGTTATTTCAAGGCCACAGTCTAGTAATCAAGAAGAGAACAAGTTGTTATATCCCGATTGTGAATTGGTCATACAAGGCTTACTCACTCTTTCATTTTGAAACAGGAACCACAACCACAGTATTTGACCTGTTAGACAACTTGCACAGTTAAACACATTCTAATAGAATGCAGAACTTTCACTGTTATCAGAAAGCGATTTTTCAAAGTAAATAACTTAACCGATCTGTTTGAGAACGTCAAAATAGATGACATTCTGTCCTTCTTGAGAGAGACAGAGTTGTACCAAAAAATATGACAACTTAAAACTGGTTAATCTTGTGCAAACAAATGAAATCCTGCTTATAGAAAATTCTACCTACCTTAATATTAATTTTGAAATCTTTGGTTGAATATGTATGTATGTATGTATGTATAAACAGAATTTGGCGTTGAATGACCTACAAACGTTGATATGCCATAAAACCCAAACAACCAACCAACCAAGTCTAGTAATTTAACAGTTACACCACAAGGTCTCTCCCTGTTTCTGAGGTGCTCTGATCAATAAAAAAAATCCTAAAATAGATTCAACTGAGCCTTAGATTTTGGTCAATCAGTATGCATCACATGAACTGTTTCAACAAAAAAGGGAAATACAGATATTGTATATAAATATGACAAGAAAAACCAACTTAATGAAGGCTTTAAAACTATCAGAATAGAACCAGCTGTAATAACAACTGGAGACAGTTAAAAGATTTATTCCATGTTACTTTCTGTTCTATAAATTTACCAAACTGAACCGCACAATCAGGATGCAATACAAGACCAATTTTTAAAGGAGAATTTTACAGGTTAGAATTAAAAGTTTTCCTTTTCCTAGACAAGTTGCCATACCAAGGTTAAAGAACCCTGTCTGCCGTTCTGTTTACCCAGATAGAATAGTTGTGTTAGTACTTACTCTGAGGGTATTAGTACTATGTGAAATGTAAGTAATCTCTTCCATGATTTGAACTCATATCACTGTGTTCATTTTCTACAAAGTAAACCATTACACTGTGAGGGCCTGTTGTGGTAAATTAAATTTCAGTCTCGATACATTTTGATCACACTTTAAATCTGTGAAAGCAAGCATACTATAGACACTTCTAAGCTACCATAACCCAGTCTGCTGAGGCTGTAGAATCCACCAACTGTATCTTTGCAGAGAAGTAAAACTCTCCCAATGAGTGTCTTGGATATGACATTAAACAATCTGCTGGTGAATCTCCAGTAATACTGGGGTTATGAGCAATGTAAAGTACCTTTTCTTTGCCATTGCTCGCAGATTCACTCGAGCCGAGAGTGGTAGCACCTGATAGGTTCTAATCTATGGGTCAAACAGAACTGATAGACATTTAAACTGAGTGCAAACAAATGACATGCTAAATTGAATTGTTAGAAATAGAACTGTTTGATCATTTAGACTGATGTTTAAATTGTGAGTTATACATAGCAATACTCAAAACATTTAACTTTGTTGACTTATTCAAAATTGAATTGTTAGAAATAGAACTTTTTGATCATTTAACTGCGTAAACAAATGACTGATGTTTAATTGAATTATTAATTATACACAGCAATACTTGGAACAATTTAACTTCATTGCTGGTAGGTTGTTTGGTTTTATGGCATATCAACCTTTGTAAGCTATTTAACGCCAAATCTATTTTTATGCAAATAGTTCTATTTCAAACAATTCAGTTTAGTATGAGTACACAGTTTGATTGTCAAAACATTTCTATTTCAAGCTATTCACTTTATTCAAAAGTTCTAATTCAGCTAATTCAGTTTAGTATAAGTACAGAAGTTCTATATTAAACAATTCAGATTAGTGTAAGTAGAGTTTAAATGTTAAAAACAGTTCTATTTCAAGCAATTCAGTTTAGCATAAGCATGCACTTTAAATATAAGTTCAGTTTAATTGTCAAAAACATTTCTATTTCAAGCTCTTCAGTTTAGTGAAACAGTTCTAATTTAAACAATTCAGTTTAGCATAAGTATGCAGGTAGTTCTATTTAACCTATAGATAGGGCTCTATCAAATGCAACCATTTCAGGCCAGAGTGGACCTGGGAGCAATGGCAATGAATGAGTGCTCCACATCCTCCAAAGCTCCAGTATCACTGGTCCCTCAACAATAGATTGTTTAATGTCATATCCAGGACATTCATTGGGGGCATCTTACTCTCTGCCGAGGTGCAGTTAGTATATCCTCCAGCCCCAGCCGACTGGGTAACCTTTAACTTTGACATGCTATATCGAATTGTTAGAAATAGAACTGTTTATATATATATATATATATATATATATATATATATATATGAGAGTTGTGTAAAAATTTCTTATACATTAAATAAACTGTGTACTTATGCTAAACTGAATTGTTTGAAATAGAACTGTCTTTACATTTAACTCTTTGTATACAAAAATTATACTCATATGAAACTGAATTGTTTGAAATTTAATTTGGCATTAAATGACCTAAAAAGGGTTTATACACCGTAAAACAAAACACCAACCAACCAACCAACCAATCATATATAATTGCCAGATATCATACACCTAGCAGAATGCATTAAGAAGGGGTAAATTAAGTAAAATATTTGAATAATGCTGATTTACACTGACTACAGATTGGTCAAAGGGCCTAGTCTGCATCACTATTTAACCATAGTTGTAAGGGGAGAAGGACTCATGCCTTCTGCAAGAAAAACAAAATTTGCCTTTTTCAGGATTAGAATTTAATTTGTAAAGTCGATTTCCTTTTACCTCCATTTTATTTTCTCTTTTTTTTTCCCAGTCTGTTAGCTGGGCTTAGAATGTACTGACTGCCTAATCCGCAGATAGATAAGATCCCCTTCCAAAAAAGTGGAGTCCTGGGTATGACACTTCCAATGGTGAAGCGATACTTCTGGAGCTATGGGTAATGTAGAGTTCCACTTTATTGTCTTTACTCAGTTTACGCTGACTGGGAGAGGTAGTACTTGTTTGGATCCTGTCTACAGATCACATAGATCTATTTGAAAATTATTTGTGTTAGATAGGAATACTTGATACCATGTAACTGAGCATAAATTATTTTTATTCTGAATGATATCTTGAAGCTATTATTGTTAATTTAGTTTGGTTTAGTTTCTTGGTTTAATGACACATCAACCTTCCTGGGTTATAGAATACCAAAGCTACCCTTGTAGAAAAACAGTCATGGTACTAATTAAACCACAACAGGAGGTGTTTTTTAAGGATTATTATTGTTAATTACTTGCTACTAAATAACAGTTTACAAACAAATAATTATTAAACAGATATTTGGAATGATATAATTGTGAATAAGTTATTAGTATTAGATAGGAATACTTGGAATCATGTAACTGGGTACAAATTATCTATATTAGATTCTTTTTTTTCTTTTTATTTTAATGGCTTATCAATGGCTATGGGTTATTCAATGCCTAATTCATCATAGTAGAAGAACAATAGTCACACTTTTTTTTGCCGAGGTGCCCGTGGTGTAATGGTCATCGTCGTAGGAAATGCACACGGCGACATGAGTTCAAATCCTGGATGAAACTGATTGCATTTTACATAGCACTAATACCCTTGGGAAAGGTATGAATCCAATTATTCTCCCTCCAGCTATGGGTAAATAGTAGGGCAGACTGGGTTCTTCAGCCTTGGTAAGGCAACTTGTCAAGGAGAAGGAAAACTCTGAATTCAAACCTGTTAAACTCCGCTTAAAAATTGACCTTGTGTCATATCCTGCCCGAGCGGAGGGGTTGGTAAATATGATAGTCATACTTTTTGACCCATAACAAGGAATATAAGTGGGCTTATACCTTTCCTAAAGTTTGGAAGCAAAGGTAATGGCATGACCAGAGTTTGAACTCATCTTCTATAATGTTGCTGTTCGGCTTGTTAACCACTACACCACAGGCTGGTTGGGTGTTTTGTTTTATGGCGTATCAAACCTTTTCGGGTCATTTAATGCCAAATTAGTTTTCAAACAGTTCAGTTTAGTATAAGTATAATTTTTTGTTTACAAACATTTAAATGTTAAAACAGTTCAGTTCAATGTGAAAACAGTTCTATTTCAAGCAATTCAGTTTAGCATAAGTACACAGTTTAGTTCTATTTGACCTCTAGATAGGACTCAGATGCTACCAGTCCGGTCCAGAGTTGACCTGGGAGCAATGGCAATAAAGGAGTACTCCACATTTCCGAAAGTTTCAGCATTACTGACACCCCACCCTCAGATTGTTTAGTGCCATTATCAGGACACTCATTGGGGAAGTTTTACCCATCTGTAGAGATAAAGTCAGTGTATTCTACTGCCCCAGCCAACAGGACAATACATCACTGGGATTCTCTCTTTGTATTTGATAGGAATACTTGACAATATATAACTGTGCAAAAAAAAAAAAACTCTAAAGAAACAACTACACAAAAAATGTGAATATAACTGTACATTGATTGTAATTTCTAATGTTTAGGATTGAAATAACCCTTCATGGACTTACCTGCCTTTAAAATCAATCAATAAATCAGTCTTTTCGGTGGGTAAATTTTTTTTATCGTCAATAGTGATCAGTTCATATAAAGCCAAAATAAATACTTTAATGGATGACTAATGATGCCATTTATACAGGTAATGAATTTTATCAAAAAAAAAAAAATACAGGAGAATTTTGCCTTCACCTATCATAATAGAATAAACAATTTAGCTGAAAGGCAACGTAGATTTATAGAAAAACAAGAAAGATTATTTGACGACTGAAAAAGGATTCAATGAACTTTCATAAATAAATGATTTTGTCAAAAGAAATTCGCAAAACATGATTATCAACCTAATATACATGTTTACATAAGATCTGAATAAAAAAACTATATATATATATATATATATATATATATATATATATATATATATAAAGTTAACAATAAAATACCATTTATTTGTACCACTAAACTTGATACCGACTTACAATTCAGTAGCTAGTAATTGGAGCTTGCATATGCATGTGTTACTTTTAAGTAAACCCATTGAATCAATTGCCTAATGCAAAAGTATTGATCCTATTGCCAGCAGTAGAATCTATGGTAACATCATTCATTTGTAATTTTTTTTTAAAAGCTGCAGGAGGAGGGGTGTAGCATAAAAAATAAATAAATAAAGTCTGCCCCAGAAAAAGAAATAAAAATAATATAAATGAAATTACAGTAGATGGATAAGTAGAGGAATAAGTAAGATACTTTTGTAAATTCTATTTTCCTCTCTCTTGGAGAGTCACCTTGTGCTGGGGTTAGAGAGTATGGGGGTATCATCCTTCATTTCTCACTCTCTATATCTCTCTCTCTCTCTCTCTCTCTTTCTTAATTTTATTTCTTTTTTCTCTTTCTTTTTTCTTATATCTTCTTTCAAGTTCCTACACTTTCACTTACTTTCTTTTTTCCTTGTTCTTTTTTTTCTGTCTTCCTTTTTCTCTTTCAATTTTTTTTCCAGTTCCTTTTTTATTTTCCTTTTTCTCTTTCCTTTGTTCTTTTTCTCTTTGTCTTTCTTTGTCTTTGTTTTTTTTTTCCTTTTATGCATTCTCTTTCTCTTTCTCTTTCTTGGTTCCTCTCATTCTTTTTCTTTTTCTCATACTTTTTTCTTTTCACTTTCTCTTCATTTTTTCTTTTTCTCTTTTACTTTCTTTTGTCTCTGTTATTCTTTTCCCTTTCTCTTTCACTTTGCATCTTCAGATTTTTCTCTCTTTTCTCATTTTTTTCTCTTTGCTCCTTTTCACTCTTTGTTCCTTTTTCTCTTTCTCTTCCTCTTTCTCTTTGTTCCTTTTTCTCTTTCCGTTTCTCTTTATTTTCCCTTTTTCTTTTTCTTTTTCTTTTTTCTTTGCTTTTTTCTCTTTCTTTCTTCCTTTTTCTCCATATTTTTCTTTTTCATTTTTTCCTTTTCACTTTCTCTTTTGATTTCATTTTTTTCTTTCCCTTTCTTTTTCTCTCTTTCCCTTTCTTTCTCTTTACATTTTAACCAAGTTAGCTGGGGCTGTAGAATACACTGACTGCTTCTTTGGAAAGGGATAAGATCCCCGCACCACCACACCATGAGTGTCCTGGATATGACACTAAACAATCTGCTGGTGATGCTGCATTAATGTTGGAGCTTTGGGTAATGCTGTGTACCTCTTCATTGCCATCACTCCAAGGTTGACTGGCCTGGAGTGGTAGAACCTGATAAGGTCCTATCTATGGATTAAATAGAACTAAACTCTATGCTTATGTCAAACTGAATTGTTTGAAATAGAACTGTTTTTAAATGGCTGATGTTTAATTGATTTGTTAGTAATATATAGGACCATTTAACTTTCTTGATTAAACTGAATAACTTGAAATAGAAATGTTTTTGATATTTAAACTATGTACTTATGCTAAACAGAATTGTTTGAAATTGAACTGATAATATGTATAAAAATGGATTTTTCCTTGAATAACCTAAAATGGTTGATATGCCTTAAAACCAAACCAAACCAAACCAAACCAAATCTTTACATTTTCTTCTCAATTTTTCTCTCTCTTTTTTCTTTCATTTTCCTCTTTCTCGGCTTTGTTCTTACTTTTTCAATTTCTCTTTCTTTTTAGCTTCGTTTTTCTTCTTTCACTTTATTTTTTTTTTCCTTTCTTTTTTTTCTTAGTCTCTTTTTCTATTGATCTCTTTCTTTTTCTTTCTCTCAATTGCTTTGTCACTCTTTTGCATTGTCCTCTTTTTGTTGTTGTTTTTTTATCTCTCTTTCAAGACTTGACCAGTAAACACTTTGAAATGGATCTACAGTTACCATAAACAAAAAGAAACACAACTGGTGACCACTCAATAATAGCCACCATCATAAGCGACCTGAGATCTATGTGCCAGTCAAGGCAAAGCTTAATAAATGAGAAGAAAAAGAAACATAGAATTATTCTTTATTCTTTTCCAACACCTTATTTATTTCTGCTTTTTATGAAATCTACTTTTTTTACATTATTCATTGCACAAATTAGACAAAAGATTCTTTTTTCATGTGAGAATATATAAAAAATTACCAAGGATCCTTGCCAATCAGGTTAATATTTTGTGGGGACATCACCAGTGCCTGAATTGTTTTCTTCAAATTATTTCCTTTCAGTTTATTTATTTATTTATTCATTAATTTTTACCTTCTTTCTAAACTTTTCTCTCTTGTCTTTCCTAGTGATTACACACACACACACACACACGCATATATATATATATATATATATATATTTCTTTTCCTGTCTCTGCCTCACTTTAAACCAATCCAATAAATACCAGAAATATTTCTTGTATACGCCATTTCTATTAACTCATATTGTATTTGATAATAGCAACACCTACATAAAACTAAATGTTCTCTTTCAAGAAAGCTACAAAGGTAAATTAACTTCAAACCATGTTGACTTTTTTCATACTTTAATAACACAAGAACAGTAGACACTCACCAAAATATATTTATTTTCTGATGAATGGTTGGTTGGTTGGTTGGTGTTTCATAGCCTGTCAACCCTTGTTGGTTATTTAGTGCAAAATCATTATATATATATATATATATATATATATATATATATATATATATATATATATATATTATATTATATATATATTATAACAGTGTTGGTTGTCGCTAAATCACTTTGTGGGTTTGTGTCGAACCAAGTACAATATAATATGGAGAGTGCTTAATATCTAGGATAGAGCTATTATATAATAATAATAATATTATATATATATATATATATATATATATATATATATATATATATATATATATATATATATGTATATATTGATTTTCGATTCATTTCATTTTCTTAACTGCCTGATGATTGTTGTTTTGCAAAAACTCCGTGAAACCCAGGGGTCACAGTCTAAATTCCATGAACTCAGTATATAAATCTGATATATATATACATGTATATATATATATATATATATATATATATATAAGAGGAACACAAGTGATAAGTCAAATATTAATATTACTTTTATATAGTTTATTTTTTGATGGTTCTTAACTAATTTTGACCTTAGGGAATAACCAGGAGAAAAGATTTTGTGGAAAAAAAGCAAGTTTTTAAAAAATTTCTTTTTAATTTTTCAAAGAAATTTTTTAAGGAATCGATACACTATATGAAAAGCAACATAAAGGTGTATTGATCAGACAACATTTAGACTAATGTATAGGCTACACCAATAGTACACTACATGATATATGTACATATATATATATAGTGAAGTATTGAATAAGAATATATATATATATATATATATATATATATATATATATATATATATATGTATTCTTTCATATATAGAAAAAAAGCAAAAAATCACTTTCTTGATATCTTCCAATATGATACCAAGAAAGTGATTTTTTTCTTTTCACCTTCATATAAAAGATTTTTTTAGTTCCACACCAGGAGTGTTGATGTATCATTAATCCGAAATTAATTATACATCAATAGTCATTAATATTGAGCCTTCATATTAGATTCTCCTATCCCTTGGATTTCCTCCATGGATCAATTAAAAAAAATATATATGTATATGATTTGTAAGTGAATAGTTGGTTGGTAACTATTCTTAAACAACTTAGAGCTCATTGTTTGCACACAGTTAAATGGTTTTAAGTATGACTATTTAACATTAGTATTTCTGTTTATCAAGTAAATAAAGTTGGTGACTATAGTCGAGGGTGACTTGAATGCTCCCTTTTCAACTGCTATGACACCAAGGTATAGTGGAGGGAACTACTTCTTTCTCTGGTTTGCTCCACTTATCCTTGATTCGTACCTTATGATGCTAAATGTTAAGCAACTGGGCATGATGTACCATTTTTTGCATCTTTTTTATGACTCAACCTGGGATAGAATCCTGGTCTCCAAAGCCATAGGCTAACACTCTACCCACTGGCCAATGGACCAATATTCCTACCAAATACAAACAATTTTTATACTGCTGTATGATTGCAAATAACTGATAATCATCTTCCAGAAATGATGGATCAGTTCTATTCTACCTATAAATGGGAGTCTAACAGGTACTCCCAACCCCGGCCTGAGTGGATCTGGGATTAATGATAATGAAGGAGTACCCTACATTCCCAAACTCTAGGACTGAAGTATCGTGTCATATCCAGGAAACTTAATAAACTGGGAGTTCACAGAGAATGTCTGAATATCTTTCAAAGCTTACATAATGATTAACATGCAGTACCTCAGAATCTTCCTTTTCCTCTTTCTCGTTCTTCTTCTCATTCTTTTTTGTTCTCATCTTCTTTCTTTTTCCTCTTCTTTATTTTTCTCTTCCTTTTTAGTTTATCAATCTTTCTTTTTTCATTTTTTTCTTTTTTCTCTTTAACCATTTCATCCTACACTTTTTCTCTTTTGATTTTCTCTCACTTTCTTTCTTTTTTCCTTTTTTCCTCTTTCCTCCTCTTTTTTCTTTCTTTGCTCTTTCTCTTTCTTATTCTTTCTTTTTATCTCTCTCTTTGTCTCCATTGTTTCCTCTCTTCCTTGTTTCATCTCTCTTTTGTTTTTTTCCTTCTTTCACGACCTAATGAAATGGAGGGGTGGTCAGCAATAACACAAGAATAACGCTTATTAGTGCTCTAAATAAATCTTATATTCTAATCAACTTAGACTTTAAGGAGTGCCCCCTTAGAATGCCAGTATATTTTTTAAAGCTTATATAATTGGCCTAATGAGTACAGTGTTTGCCAATTCAATCCCAGGTCGAGTCAAACCAAAGACTCAAAAAAAAGTATTTGATGCCACCTTGCTAAGCACTCAGCACAATAAGATGAGGATCAAGAGTAAAGTGGAACAATCTTGGGAATGGAGTTGTGCTCTCCCCTACACTTCAGTGTAGTAACTATTGAAAAGAGAACCTTTGGGTCACCCTCAACTAAGATCATGTAGCCAACTTTACTTACTTTTACTTATGGCATACCAACCATTATTTATGTAATGTCAAATTCTCTTGATATAAATGTATAAACATATTAAATATATATATATATAAATATATATATATATATATATATATATATATATATATCAACCAATATTGGTTATTTAATGCCAAATCCTTTTTATACATATATATTAGATATATATAATTCCATTTGGTTTGATTTATGGAATATGAAGCATTGTTGTTTATTTAATATCAAATCATGTTTTGACATATACATTAGATATATGATAAGTAAACACATTTTTTAGATATACACAGTTAAAGGATCAAACAGTTCTATTTCTAACAATCTAATCTAGTATAAGTCAACAAAGTGAAATGGTTCTAAGCATTGCTATGTATCACTAACAGTTCTATTAAACATCAGTCACTTGTTTACACACAGTTAAATGATCAACCATTTCTATTTCTAACAACTCAATTCATCATAAGTCATTTATTTAAATGCCAAACCTTTCTATTTGATCCATAGATAGAACCCTAAAAGGTCTTACCACTCCAGGCCTGAGTAGACTTGGAGCGATGGCAATGAAAGGGTACTCCACATCTCCTGAATCTCCAGCAGTACTGGAGCATCACCATCAGTATATTTAGTGTCATTAACAGGACATTAATTAGGGGAGTCTTGCCTCTCTTCAGAAAGGCAGTTGGTATATTCTACAGCTCCAAATTACCTGGCTGAAAGGTTTCTGCATGCTGATATTTGGCTTTTTTTTACCTTTCATCTTAAAGTATCATAATTGTCTAATAATCTTGAATTTTAAACGTCAGCAATCAAAATACTCAAACACTCATCAATGTGCTCAAATACTGCTTTGTTTCCTTCAACTTTAAGAATTCTGTGAGCAACTTTGAGCATGAGTTTAAAATAATAATTCAAAACTGCTAGAATATTAATGTTCCTATATTCCATTTTTGTAATATAATGGCCAAGGTATTTCGTTTTATATATCTTGCCTTTCGGTTTAGTTAGGTTGAGAACCTTTCGCTTAGTGCATGGGTTAGTTAGGTGCAAACATGAGAGCAGGTGTCTATGCACGCGCAGGTAGGATGTGTCATTCACAGATGTCACAATAGAAATCCCAGATAGGGGGATGTGAATGACGTCATGCACCGGAAGCGTGGGCTGAGATTTGAGAAAAGTCAGTTAGTTGAGTTCCTGGCTTGGAAGAAGACGGTTGACATTCAGAGTCGCACGTGTTGGTGGGCAGATGGAAAAGTCAGGTGTATCTCTCTCCTTATGTCGGAAAACAATTTAACTCAAAGGTAATAAAAAGTTTCATACCTGAACTCAGAAGTCATAAGTATTTTTGGGTTTCAGGATTCCTATGTTGTATGTATATATGTTATGAATATTCTAGGTACATTTCACATATTCATGTATGGCTATGTTACATTTTAACAACTGAAATAAAAAGTACAGCTAACTGGCACAAAATGAATATAAGAGTATGTATGACTAGGTGGGAAAGATGATCCACCATAAATTGTGTCAAAGACTTTAATTGAGATTCTGGGACTATTGAGATAAAAACAAATCACAAAATCCAAGCCAGAAAACCAGATTTTCTGTTGATTAACCACAAAAGAACTTGTCTACTCATGGACTTTGCCATTCTAGCAGACCACAGAGTGAAAATAAAAGAAAGTGGTAACTGAAAAAATACCTGGACCTTGTTAGAGATAAAGAAATTATAGGACATGAATGTGACTTTGATATCAGTCATAGTTGAAGCCCTTGGAACCGTCCAAAAAATTTGGAAAAGAGCCTCAGTGAACTAAAAATCAGTGAAAGAATTGTGACCATCTAGGCCACAGCACTGCTAAAATTTCTTAGATTACTCAGAAGAGTCCTTGACAACTGAGAAGACTTTGTGTCTTTAGACTTTAGTGAAAACCCATTTTCATTCATATATTATAGTCCTTGGATTTTTGTGGGATTTTTAAAATTTTCTTCATTGTAGATCTGACAAAGAAAAAAAAATGCAGATATAGATAGATAGATATATAGGTAGACTGAATTTATTGCTTTTATTTCACTTACTTTTTATTCTTAGTATATATATATATATATATATTATTTATTTTGTTTTTCTTTTTTATATTTTGCTATATACCGTAAATCTACCGCTTTGACTTTTCTTCAGCTGAACTCAATAATAAAGCGTTTGCTCACTTGTTGGAAAAAAATTGACTGTTTCAAGAGTCAAATTGCAGTGGAAGTTCAGGAAAAAACAAGATAGAGCTAAATCAATACAATGTTTCGATGAGCTTATGGTCAATACGTGTGTGAAGTGAAAGCATTCATATCAATAAGATTATTACAAAATATTATCAGTAGTACATAGAAGCTGTATATATATATATATATATACACACACACACACACACACACACATATCCACACACAGAGGCACACACTTATATATATATATATATAGATATAGAGAAAGAGAGAGTTACCAGTCAGCTGGGGCTGTAGAATACACCTACTGCACCTCTGCAGAGGGGTGAGACCCACCTCCAATGAGTCTCCTGGATATGGCACTAAATGATCTGATGGTGATGTTCCAGTGATGCTGGAGCTTTTGGGAATGCAGAGCACCCCTTCATTGCCATTGCTCCCAGGTCCACTCTGGCCCAAAGTGGTAGCACCTGATAGGGCCCTATCTATGGGTTAAATAGAACTAACGGCCTACTTATGCTAAACTGAACTGTTTGAATTAGAACTGTTTGACTAAACTGAATTGCTTGAAATGGAACTGTTTTTGACATTGAAACTTTACTTACACCAAACTGATTTGTTTGATATAGAACTGTTTTGACTTATAATTGAGTGTAAACACAATCTGTATTTGTACTAAACTGAATTAGCTGAATTATAACTGTTTATATGAACTGAATAGCTTGAAATAGAAACGTTTTTGACAATTAAACAGTGTACTCATGCTAAATTGAATTGCTTGAAATAGAACTGACTATTTGCATAAAAATCTGTTTTGGCATTAAATAAGTTACAAAGGTTGATATGTCATAAAACCAAAAAAAAACAACCAAAACAAACTAGAGAGATAGATAGATTGATAGAGAGAGAGAGAGAGAGAGAGAGAGAGAGAGAGAGAGAGAGAGAGAGAGAGAAAGGTAGTATGAATGAAAAAATAAAAATAAAAATATTAGTAAAAAATATTTGTTCTAAATTTGTAAATCCCTAAAGGTTTCACTTTTTTGTCATAATCTGAGCACAGTTAATTTATGATTGTTTACAAGACTGATATGCAATTGAATGTTAAGGAATTGGCATCACATGTGAATGAAACTTGAACTTTAACATAATTTAATTATTCAATCTGCCGGTATTTATAAATAATTCTTAATATGGAAATAATTTTTTTTCTTCTCGAAGTGAAATAGAAAAATTAGTCAATGAAAGGTTATGAATTTTAAATGATTAATTTTTAAGCATTTTTTATATTTTTACTATTTTATAATAATTTGTTTGCACACATGGTTTCAAGTAACTAATAATAAAAATCCTCAGTGAACAATTATAGTTTCAATAACTATTCTTAATACAAACAATTTAATCACTGTTATATGGTATCAAGTATTCCTATCTAATACTAATAATCTTTAAATAGATCAATTTAACCTGCAGATGGGTCTATCACAGGTGCTATGACTTGGGGTCAAAGTGAACCTGGGACTAATAGAAATGAAGAGGTACTCCCCAGATTTTCAGTGACATACCTTGAAAACTCCTTTTGTTTGCTGTGGGGAAGAAATACACTAACATGGTACACTAAGACTTTGAGACAGCTACATGCAACACATGTTAACAAAGCTGGAATCAGTGTCAGTTAATGACTTTTAGCTATGTATCTTGGAGTGTGAACAATATCTTATATATGTGGCTTTCCGAGCAAATATTTGGAAATAGGTAAAGTTGATTATTAATTAGGTTGATACTGATATTTACACATACTGATTGGGTTTGGTTTGGTTTGGTTTGGTTTGGTTTTATGTCATATCAACCATTGTAGATTATTTAATGACTAATTATGCTTATATATATATATATATATATATATATATATATATATATATATATATATATATATATATATATGAATAGAATTATTCATATAGATAGCAATACTTGAAACCATTTAACTGTGTACAAAAAATGAGCTCAGACTTATTTAAAGATGTCATCAATAAAATGAGTTTACAAATCATATATATATATATATATATATATATATATATATATATATACATGAGTTTACAAATATATATACATATGAGTTTACAAATCATATATATATATATATATATATATATATATATATATATATATATATATATATATATATATATGAATAGAATTATTTATATAGATAGCAATACTTGAAACCATTTAACTGTGTACAAAAAATGAGCTCAGACTCATTTAAAGATGTCATCAATAAAATGAGTTTACAAATCATATATATATATATATATATATATATATATATATATATATGAGTTTACAAATATATATATATAACAAATCATATATATATATATATATATATATATATATATATATATATATATATGATTTGTAAACTCATTTTATTGATGACATCTTTAAATGAGTCTGAGCTCATTTTTTGTACACAGTTAAATGGTTTCAAGTATTGCTATCTATATGAAAAATTCTATTTACTATTAATCATTTGCTGGCACACAATTTAACTTTTGCACAAGTCAAAGTTAAATGGTTCCAACCATTTCTATGTATCATTAACAATTGAATTGAACATCTATCATTTGTTTAGTGCAGTTAAATGATTAAACAGTTCTATTTCTAACAATTCAATTTATCATAAGTTATTTATTTGTAATCAGTTTAAATGCCAAACATTTCTATTTGATCCATTAATAGAACCCTATCAGGTACTACCACTCCAGGCAAGAGTGAACCTGGGAACAATGGCCAGGAAGGGGTAGTCCATATTCTGCAAAGTTCCAGCAGTACTGGAGCTTCAACATCAGATTGTTTAGCATCATATCAACGACACTTATTGGGGGAGGGTCTTACTCCTCTACAAGGATGCAGTCAGTGAATTCTACAGCCCCCGCCGACGAGGCTGACACAGATTGACATAGATAGATAGATAGATAGATAGATATGGACATAGATAGATAGATAGATATATAGATAGATAGATATGGACATACTGAGATAGATACCATGAATATATCATTATAGATAAATGTGTATATAAAGAGATTGATACCAGCAGATTGAGATAGATAGATATGAATACACCTAGAATGACCAATAGATAGATATGAACACACTGAGATAGATAGATAGATAGATAGATAGATAGATAGATAGATAGATAGATGTGGATGTACTGAGATAAATACCATGAATATATCGAGATAGATAAATGAGTACATTGAGAAATCAAAACCAATAGATTGAGACAGATAGATATGAACACACTAAGATTGACAAATATATGAATACACATAGATAGATAGATAGATAGATAGATACAAAGAGATTGAGATAGATAGATAGATAGATAGATAGATAGATAAGGACATACTGAGATATATACATGTGAATACATCGATATAGATAAATGCGTATATAGAGAGATCAATATAGACAGATTAAGATAAGGAGATATGAACACACCGAGATAGATAGATAGATAGATAGATAGATTTGGTGTGATTTCTTTTGTTTCATGGCACATCAACGTTCATGGAATATTTAATGCCAAAACCATCTATGTTGGAGAACCGAAAAAGAACGACTTAACTCATAACTTGAATGATAAGCGGATTCATACCTCTCCCAAGGGTATCAATCTGAAAGTGAACATTATAGCACAACTGAAGTCCAAATTTGTCTTCTACCATTTCTCAGTCCAACATATTTGCCTCTATGCCATGAGGATACTCCCATAGATAGGCAGACAGATAGATATGAACAGACTGATTCAAATAATTACAAAGAAAGAAAGAAAGAAAGAAAGAAAGATAAAAAGATAAAAAGAAAGAAATATATATATATATATATATATATATATATAGAGAGAGAGAGATGAACATACTTATGTAGACAAACAGAAAAAAAGAAAGAAAGAAATAGATAGATAGATAGATAGATAGATAGATAGATATAAACAGACTAAGATAGATAGATAGATAGATAGATATAAACAGACTAAGATAGATAGATAGATAGATAGACAGATTGAGATAGATAGATAGATAGATAGATATAAACAGACTAAGATAGATAGATAGATATGAGATAGGAACAGACTGACAAATAAATTGTATACTTATGGTTTTACATTATAAACGTTTTAAAAAGCAGAAAATGTTATATGTTTCTCTAATATCTCTTATAGATGAGAGACATTCAAAATATGAACTACTGTTCTTCTAGGAGAATGGCTTTGGCATTAAATAACCTACAAAGGCCGATATGCCATTAAGCAAAGAAACTAATCTAAATATGAAAACTAAAGCTTTTAATTTTATTTTTCAAATTGCAAATTTAAAAACAAACGTATGCCTTATTCTGTCAACTGCAATAAAATCTTATGATTTTTCATACTTTTCTCATTTTTGACTCTTCAAAATCAATCAATTAGAAACAAATTGTCTGTTTGTTCAAATACTTATGAGTTGCACTGCAACTTCAGCTTTTATTGTCCTTGTGCTTCATGGAATTATGGTTGTCTGCTCATCAAACACAACCATTTTGGCTCTGCACCAGCTTTTGACACATTATACCCGCTGATGAATATTTTCCCCTCTACACAACAAACACCATCAGCACTTTCTGAATTTATTTAGAATTCATAAAATTCTAATATTTGCAAAAAAAAAAAATGTCTATTTCAAATGACATCAAATACATTATTACCTGACAGGTGTGTCTTTTCATCTTCATCAGACTTCTTTCAGCTGGTTTTCATCAACCCAACAACAACAACATTGCAGCATCCTGATCTTACACTCACATATATATGTTCTACCGAATACGATAAACGATAAATTGTATCACTGTCTATAGAAATATGAAATACCAACAATTAGATGCATTTATAAATCCAGTCGCCACAGGCAGGATGTGACACAAGCCCAATTTTAAAACAGATTAAAGCTGGTTTTAATTCAGAGTTTTCATTCTCCTAGATTGGTTGCCAAACTGAACTCAGTTTTCCCCAACAATTTACCTATAGCTGAAAAGAATTGATTCATGCCATAAGTTTTCCTTTTCACAGAACATTTGTCTAACCGCGGCTAAAGAACAGTCTGCCAATGTGGCGACTTTTAAAGTGTATGTTCACTTGATTGCTGCATACAAGCTACCTAACCTTATGATTGAACAAAATAGCGAATCAAGAGACAGAAACAGAAATAAAAGAAGAAAAAAAAATGATTAAGAGTTAAAAAAAACAAATGAATGAGGGAGTGTGAAAACAAAAATAATGATGGCAGATGATGAGATGATTTAATTCAAAGGGTAATGTTTTTTTTTGTTTTAGTTTTTTTTAAAATATTTTTTCTCTTTTTTTTGTAAATGAATTTGAAAAGCAGAAAAACAGCAATGCAGCATTTGCAATGGCTCATGGGTAAAATATCAGGAAATTAAAATCAATTGTTATCAACGAGCCAGTTGTTGCAATATCTTAAGTGATGATAATTTGAACTCAAATCCATTTGTCGATTCATTCATTCATTCGTTCTTTTAGTTGCGCTCTTTCGAAACCCATCATCTTTGTCATGTATTCCTTCCTTGATTCCTTCCACTTGTTCATTTATAACATGCTTCTTTCTTTGTTAGTTGAGGCATGGGAGGTGTTTGTTTTTTTTTTTTCATGTTGATTCTATGTTCAACATGGTTGCAGTTTGCCTGACATACATTAAAACAATTGCATGTTCATTAAGTCCCTACACTTGCCTCTCATTTACAAAAAGAGATACAATTTTATTTTATTTTCAAATTGAGATAGACAAGCATTTCCTATAAATGAGTTCCTTTGAAGACATTTTAGGCAGAGGTTTAAAAGATTCTTATCAATTTTTTTAATTTCTTAGAAGACAGAATATGTAATCAGTTTGACTCTCACTTTGTATACATACAGAACATTCTAAGTGTCAAAACATTTTTTTTTTTCTTTTAATCTTAAAATTCAAACTTTAAAAATCAATGCACAGTAATGAAATTTAATTCTTCTTTCATATTCCTTTTTGTTCAACACTGAAAACCAGACAATTAGAAACAAATTGGTTGGTTGGTTGTTTGGGTTTTATGGCATATCAACCTTTCTAGGTTATTTAATGCTAAATCCATTTTTATACAAATAGTTCTGTTTCAAATAATTCAGTTTATGATGAGTACACCGTTTAAATGTAAGTACAGTATAATTGTGAAAAACATTTTTTCAAGCTATTCCATTTATTCAAACAGTTCTAATTCAGCTAATTCAGTTTAGTATAAGTACAGGTTTTGTTTACACACAGTTAAATGTCAAAACAGTTCTATATTAAACAAATCAGTTTTGTGTAAGTACAGCTCTATTTCAAATAATTCAGTTTAGCACAAGCACACAGTTTAAATGTAAGTACGGTTTCATTGTCAAAAACTTTTCTATTTCAAGCTATTCAGTTTAGTCAAACAATCCAGTTTAGCATAAGTATGCCATTAGTTCTATTTAACCTATAGATAGGGCCCTATCAGGTGCTACCATGCCAAGCCATTGTGGATCTGGGAGTAATGGTAATTCCTCAAAGCCCCAGTATCACTAAAACCTCACCATCAGATTGTTTAGTGTCATATCCAGGGCACTTATTGGAGGGGGTTACCCCTCTGCAAAGGTGCAATCGGTGCATTCTACAGCTCCAGCCAACTAGGCAATCAAAGCAAATTGTCTCTTTGTTCAAATACTTATTAGCTACCCGGAAAATCTATAAATATATCAGTTCATGTCAATAAAATCTTTTACCGAGGTTGATTACAATGGAGTAATGACGTTTAGGGTACAAGAATGAGTTCTTTCACCTTGATATGGCAATTAGTAAAGGAGATGGAAAACTCTAAATCCAAATTAGCTGCTCTCTGCTTTAAAACGTCAATATTTTGTTACATCCTGGCTGTGGTAGAGGGGCTGGGTAAATGCATTCAAGAATGCTGTCTAGATAAATCTGTGGCAATTTTCTTTTTTAAATGATGAAGCCAGTTGTCTAAGAGTAGTATCCTTCATATTAATAGACCTACCTCCAAGTAACTTCTTGTTTCCTAAATTGAAAATTTATCTCCACAGTATGAACATAACTTATTTTTCATATATATATATATATATATATATATACATATATATGTGTGTGTGTGTGTGTGTGTGTGCGTGTGTGTGTATGTATATATTACATGGTGCCTTCAATAAGTTTCCAAACTTTTTTGTAGTGGCATTTAAAATTGACATAGACTCTTGAAAATTCATTATGTTATTGCTATACATCTTATGAGATGACAGACTAATTTTTATGATTTCAGGTTCAAATAATTTTATCCTGTTTTATCTTGATTTATAACTGAAATTTGGGGATAATTGCCTTCATTTTGTGTATAGAACTCTGTATTTTTCTGAGTTAAAAATGATTTTAGGGATGAATTTTTCTTCAAATATTAATTATATATATGTATATGTGCGTGCGTGTGCGTGTGAGTGTGTAAAATTTAAAAATAAAAATGCTACGATGTTTGTATTAATAATGATACACACACACACACACATACACACACAAACACACATGCATATGCATATATGTATGAGAGGAAATGAAATGAATCAGACAAAGTATATGTAAAACAAGATAAACAGATGCGAAGATATATATCAGGCGTAATTAAATACATAAAAAATCATCAGTTACAACAAATAGATTTCTTCGAGTCCATTTATCTTGTTTTACATATATATATGTATATATATATATATATATATATTGAACACTGTGTGAGTGTGTGGCGAACCAAATACGATATAATTTGGAGAGTGCTCAATATCTGTGATAGAGCCATTATATAATAATAATGAGTAAATATATATTTGATTTTGTATATATTTAACAGCATCAAAGCTTGTCTGCAACTGTGACACTGCATACATAATTATTCCAGAACGAGAGTCCATTTTATCCGCATGAGACGTCGATGGCAGTCTGGCACTTGATCCTCTGCAAAATCAGTCCTAATCAAGACTCCTATTTCGGGTATATGGTAAACCGGCAAATAATGTGGGGGTTAATTTGGGGCTAGACTGATCTCCAACGCTGGTAAGGGGGTATCCAATTCACTTTCACATACCCCACCAAGTCCTTCATTTTCCTCCCCCCTCAGATATAGGAAAAACGGACTTTCAGGTATAAAATATCAGCTATAGTCAAACTTCCAAAATTCACTTGTAATGTTTTAGGGAGGCAATAAGACGTTTAGCGAGAATTAATGAAAGCGATACAAAGCTGAAACAAATATGTGCAAAAGAAGATGACTCGATAGATAAATAACACAACCAAAAGATTTCAACACAAGGGTGCATTTAAAATATAACAAAATTTTAATAGGCGATGACCAAACAAATAATGATAAGATTTAAGAAACAGTTCCTTCTTCTTTTCTCTTTTCTTTGTAAAATACCGGCAATATTAAGCTAACAGGAAGTATCAAACATAAATGTCTCTCAATGATCCTTTTCTTTTTTCTCCTTTTTTTTCGTTCATTCTCTTTTCTTTTACTTGAGAAAATATCTATGTCGCTGGACTGAAGCATGTAACAAAGTTCATTCACTAATTTGCTAATGATGAAATAGAATCCTTTCCGTTTCTCTCTTTCTTTTTTTTGAATACATATAACTTCCCAATATTTAGGAAGGGTAGAAGGAAAACAGTTTAAGTTGTACTTATCTTGGACAATGTTCCGGTTCCTTTCTCTCTTTTTTAGGGCGAGTGACATTCCCAGAGTTGGCTGTAAATCGGCGTATTTCTCTGCCAACTTCTGTCCCCAAACTAAAGACTCTTTTTACAGGAGACTTTCCCCGGAGTTGGCTGTAAATTGGCGTCTTTCTCCACAAACTTCTGTCCCCAAACTGAAGATTCTTTTCCAAATTTCTCTGACGAAAAAATGGCATTTTGGCACTAAGGATCTATGGGCCAATCATTTGACTTTTTCCTTCTTCCACAATTCCATCCAGTCAGATACTCGAGTAACCTGGACTCCTTTCTTTGTCCAGCAGATTACCGGTCATGGAGTGTGGATAGCTTTGACCTTCATTCTCCTACCGTTTTAGCGGTCAGTCTTAGTGTCTGTTGATTCAAACATAGAAGGGTAGGTGAATTGACCTCCCCTTCCCTCTCTCGGTAGCATACCACGTCACAGCAACCTTCCCGGTCATATCACATCTCATACATCCAGAAGACAACCTCAAATATCATGCTGCATATGTATCTTCATACACACATATACTAAACATCACTTATACGCCCATACATAATCATCATCATCATATCGTGCTGGCAGCACGGATATCCCTGACCCTCTCTCGCCACTCCTCCCTATCGTTCATCGCCCTAGGTAGGTCTTCAGGACAACAACCTGTATCCTCACATAGCTGCTGAATGTACGTTCGTGCTGGTCGTCCTGCTTTTGCGCGGCCGTGTGTGGGGATCCATAAGAGTACATCTCTTATGAGTTCATCTCTGCTTCTCCAGCAATGTCCTGCATGTCTGGTTCGCCTAACTTGAATAGTTTTCATGATAGGGGGCAGATGGCCGTACAGTTGGTGTCTTGTGGGGTGTTGCTGCCAGGACTTGTTCAGGATTGCACGCAGCATTCTTGTGTAATTGCCATCTAGTTTCTTCTCCAGCCGTTTCGTTAGCGTCCATGTAGTGCATCCATATAGCAGTATCGATGTGACCGCTGCCTGGAAGAAACTGCGTTTCATTTTATCGATTAGGTCTGATTTCCATATAGTCGATAGCCTATTGATAGCTGTCCATGCTTTCGTTAACCTCGTTTCGATGTCCTTCTCGGTTGATTCCGAAGAAATAGATCTACGACCATACATAATAATACACAAATATAACCCCCCCCACACACACACACACTCATATGCACACATAAAGAGTTGTACACAATTCTAATGTTCTTTTGACTGTATTTTTTTATTTTTTCAATTTCTTCATTATCTTTCGTTATCTGCCTGATGATTGTCGTTTATAAAACGTCATGAAGCCTAAGGTCGCAGACAAACTTCAATGCTATTAAATATTTATAAAATCTAATGTATATTTACTTATTATTATATATATATATATATATATATATATATATATATATATATATATATATTAACTGATGCATAATTAACACTCTGTCTTTTTGGTTTCTAAAACTAGAAGTTTCATGAGAGATGAAAATACGTTCCTGCAATAGGAAGTTTTTATCTGTTTTTTTTTTTTTGTTTTTGTTTTTGATTCTACAACCTCCTGTCTGAGAATCATGATTCTTTATGAGCTAAAATGCTTATAGGGTTAATGTCAGTTACAAGCAGAAAGAGATATGTATCAATTATATGTATAACCCCATAAAAGAGAAAAAAAATACAAGAAAAAAAAAACAAAGATTTTACTCCTCCATTCATCCAGCTATCTCAGAATTTGTATAGTTTTCTTATTTGTTTCTAATTAAAACATGGAACATTCATGGGTTCAGATAGTATATATAACATATACACCATTGACTTTTCTCATGTGTAAAATCTCTTTAGAAAAAAGAGATCATTATCATTACGAAAAAGATTTGTTTTGTTTTTTTTTAACTACGATTCCTATTCTTTTTCTCTTTCATTCAATGGAATTCTTTAGGTGTATGATTGGCAAGGAGAGAATGTCATTATCATTCCAAGAGTCATTTGAACACACCAGGTGTTGTTGAAAGAATTAATAATAAACTTCACAGAACCATGTATTGAGTTTTTTTTAATGAATTTTTTTAATCTAAAGAACATATTTACACAAAAGAGGAAAGAAAGGCTGACTTAACATCTCCCTTTCGGCCTTTCTCACTCAAAAGTTCAAGCATATAAAGTTTAAGTGAAAATTGTGCAATTCAACCATGAAGAAAGTCAGTTGGTAGAGTGTTTGCCAATGGCCCAGGAGACCTGGAGTCAATCATTGGTCAAGTTATACCAAACACATAAAAAATGGTACTTGATGCCGCCTTGCTTCACACTCAGTATTATAAGGTATGAATCAAGAATAAAGTGGAGCAATCCAGGGAAAGGAGTAGTGCCCTCCTCTACACCTTGTTATAGTAGCTAATGAAAAGGGAGCCTTCAAGTTGGCCTGGACTTTGCTTATTTGACCTATGTACGGTTAATGAATTTGGTATGTTTATATTTACATATTTTGTATAGTTTCTTTAGAGTTTTTTTTATACATGGTTATATAATATTAGATATTCCTATCTTATACAAATAATTTGAAAATAGATTCCTTTGACCCATAGATTTTTTACAAAAATTGTTTGCTTAGTCGGCTGTGGCTGAAGAATATACTGACTGCATATCTGCTGAGGGGAAAGATTCCCTCTACAAGTGTCCTCGATATGACACTAAACAATCTGAAGGTAAGGTTCCAGTAATGCTGGAGCTTTGGGGAATGCAGAGTAACCATTCCTTGCCATCACTCTCAGGTTCATTCTGGCTCAGAGTGGTAGTACCTGATAGGGTGCTATCTCTGAGTCAAATAGAACTAAACTGCGTACTAATCCTAAACTGAGTAGCTTGAAATAGAACTGTTTTGACATTTAACTGTGTGTAAACGAAAACTATACTAATACTAAACTGAAATGATTGTAATATAACTATTTGACTTAACTAAATAGCTTGAAATAGAAATGTTTTGACCATTAAACTGTGTACTAATGCTTAACTAAATTGTTTGAAATGGAACTGTTTATTTGGATTTGGCAGTAAATTACCTACGAAAGGTTGATAAGCCATAAAAACCAAACAAACAAGCCAACAAACAAAACATTGTTTATCACCAAGTTATGTGTTATTTTCTTTGATTTTTTTTTTGTTTATTAAATTTATTCAATTTAATTAGTTGTATCATTCATACATTTATTAGATGTAAAATATAGAAAAACACTATTGTGTCTTAGTATGTTATTAAGTTTTAAGAGGTAAAAGAGGCTGATGGCATATCTGATTTCTGACCTAACTCACACAAGAGCTCACTTACAATATAATATTATAGTGGAAATTGTGTAAGTCAACAATGAAGTTTTTAGTTCGGTTTGGTTTTATGGCGTATCAACTATTGTAGGTTATTTTAAGCAAAATCCATTTTTATACATATAAACAGTGCTATTTCAAACAATTTGGTTTAGCATGGGTACATTTTTTGTTTACACATAGTTAAATGTCAAAACAGTTCTATTTCAAACAATTCAGTTTAACATACATACACTGTTTAATTCTGTTTTACCCATAGATCATGTGTTACCACTCTGAACCAGAGTGGACCTGGGAGCAATGGCAATAAAAAGGTACTCCATATTCCCTAAAGCTTCAGCATTACTGGAACCTCACCATCAGTGGGGGGGTTCCTCGTGGTGTAATGATTAAGGCAATGGACTGCGGAATCATAGTAAGCGAGTTTGAACTCCAGTTGCGCTATTACATTCACTTTCGGGCAAATACCCTTGGGTAAGGTATGAACCCCCTTATCCTCCCAGCTATAGGTTAAATATTACCACTACTGTTCTCCAAGGAGAATAGCTTTGGCACTAAGTAACCTACAAAGGTTGATATGCCATTAAACAAAGTAACCAAACCAAACTATCACCATCGGGTTGTTTAGTGTCATATCCAAGACACTTGTTGTGGGGAGTCTTACCTCTCTGCAAAGGTGCAGGAGGTGTGTTCTACAGCCCTACCCAACTGAGCTTCAGGCAATGGAGAAAGTCATGGCATTAAAAAAAGAATTACTTATACAAAAAAAAAATACTATCATAAAGTAAATAAGTGAAATATTATTTTTGTTCATTTGATTTATCAAATTTAATCAATTTAGTTTGTTGAACCTTATATAAATGTAAATCATTGTATATATTATTTGAATATCTACATAACTTATATAAAGCATGGGATATTCATGGGTTCAGCTATTATATATGCAATGGATTCAATAAGATTCCAGACTATTTTTGTACAGGCATTTTGAATTGTCATAGACTCTTGAAAATTCAGTATGTCATTGCTATACATCTTATGAGATGATGGACCAATTTTTATGATTTCAGGTTCAAATGAACAGCTACAGCAGCAATTGGAATACACCCTACTAAAGCCTGATTGTCACAGCTGGTGAATTTCAAAAATGCAATCTGGACGAGAGGACACTTTAGAAGAACGATATTCAATAAAAATTCTGTTTTAAACTTGGAAAAAAATTCCACAGAAACATACAGAATGCTTCAGACTGCTTTTCGACCATCTTGTATGAATCTAGCATCCGTTTTTGAGTGGCATAAGAGATTCAAGGAAGGCAGGGAGTCTGTGAGGGATGATGAGAGTTGTGGGAGGAGTAAGGAAGTCAATACACCAGAGCTGATTGGCCAAAGGGTTAGGGTTAGGGTTACTATGTTGAGGTTTTAAGGGAGTTCAGGAAGAGATTCCGTCGGAAGAGGCCAGCACTCTTCAAATCGGATCAGTAGCATTTCTACTAGGACAATACACCAGTCCACAACTCTATCCTTGTCACAGACTATTTGAGCAAGATGGGCATCAAGACAGTTCATCACCCTCCTTATAGTCAGGACATCGCTCCCTGTGACTTTTACTTATTCCCTAAGCTCAGAGGCTATTGTTATGAGACAATTGAGGAGATGAAAGAGGCTGTGAGGAAGGTCATTGACACGCTCACACAAGAGGACTTCCGTGGGGCCTTCCAGAAGTTGTTGGAATGGTACAACAAGTGCATTGCAGCTGAAGGAGAATTCTTCGAAGGGGACTAGAGTTTAATGTGTGTACAATCAATGAAAATGCCCATGCAAAAAAAGTCCAGAAACTTATTTAATGATCCTTGTATGTCATCAACTCTATTGTATGACATTTTTCTGGTGTAAAATCTCAATAAAAAGAAGAGACCATTACCATTCCAAAGAAGTGGTTTCAACTATTGATCTCATTCTTTTGCTCTTTGTCTAATTCGTTTGATGGGATTTCTGAGGTATGCAATTGACAGAGGCAGAAAAACAGTGTTGTTTGAATAAGAGATCAAATTATTCCTTTTGCTTTTTTTGATATCGTGATGTTTGAGCCAGCCAAGTAATGACATGGAGGAATTCACAACAAATAAGAGGCGGGTCACTTTTTTTGTGAGTGGAGTAAACCAACAAACAATGGTGTCAAACTCACCAAAGAAATGGATATATTTAGCTATTATTTATTACCAAACTCTGCAACATTGAAACTAACCAAATATACATATATACAGCACTCGTAGAATACATACAACATATATATATATGCATACATTTCAGGGAAGGAGTAGCGACCTCCCTTACACCTTGGTGTAGTAGCTATCGAAAAGGGAGCCTTCAGGTCACCCTCGACTATGGTCACCAACTTTACTTTTACTTATGATTGCCATTAGCTCATTCGGTAAGTGACTGGTGGACGTATTTATAAAGCATGAAACTCAGGGTCACAGACATCACCATGTCTGTTATATATATATATGTACATGTATATATATATATATTCCAGTATATATATATATATATATATATATATTCTAATATGTGTGTATATATATATATATATATATGTATTTATTTATTCCAATATGTGTATATATATATATATATATATATGCATTTTTATTTCATCACCGTGTACAAGTAGAAGAAAGAATGAACTCATGACCAACCAGAATTGGCTGACCTGCAAACAGTTACATTCCTCAGTTCTGTATAGACACTGGCTGCCGTCTTGAGGACTTACAAAGAATAATGGCTGATAGAGATGGATAGTGACTTAGTCAAAGAAATCCATTCTGTTTGCATTTCTTGCTGACACACACACACACACACACATGCATATATATATATATATATATATATATATGGTGGGGAGTCCCCATGGCAAAGGGGCTAATGTTCTGGACAGTGACATCTTGTTGAGCAAGTCTGAACCTACATCACACTGTTACATTCACTTTCATCGTGAAAGGTGTGAACTCTTATTCCACTCAGCTATGGGTTAAATAGTACTACTACTGTCCTTTTACAAGGATGGCTCTGGCATTAGATAACTCAAAAATGTCTGTATGCTATTAAACGAAGAAGCCAAACCAAACTATATACATATATATATATATATATATATATTGCTATCCACAGACAGACTCATTGTATCACAACTTTTTAGTGTGGCTAGATACACAATACACTTCAAGCTGGGATTGAAACCTGCCCAACTTTACATTAGACTTATCATTTTACTGTTCAACCATCAGTCAACCTAGCAGCTCGGGAATTATAACCCATTATGTATTAGCTTTCATTTGTTTACATTTTTATGTTACCTAATACCAGAGAGCTTAATTCAGTAGAAGAGCTTTGCATTATGTGGGTGGTAGCTGTTAATTCCTTGGCAATAGAGCTCAACCTCTGGGAGGGGAGCATGTATGGTCATCCACAGACAGACTGTTTCATTGTATCATAACTCTTCAGTGTGGCTAGACATACAGGACGCTTCAAGCTGGGATTGAAACCTGCCCAATTTTATGTTAGACTTTGTATCCTACCGCTCAGTCTTCAGGCAACTTACGTCAGCTTGGGAATTCATAACGCATTATGTATTAGCTTTTGTTTGCTTATATTTTTGCATTAACGGATACCAGAGTGCTAAATTTGTTTGAAGAGCTTTGCATTATGCAGGTGGCAGCTGTTAATTCTTTCACCAAAGTGCTCAACCCCCGTGAGGGAAATCAGGAAAAACTGGGCTCTCTAGCATTGGTTGTGCAATTAATGAAGATAGAAAATTACTCTGATTTCCAAACTCTTGTCAAAACATCGCAGGCATTTATAGTTATAAAAGTGAGGCACATTTCAGTCTTACAGGCCTTAGGAGATTCTCATTGAATAATGGTTATCATTGTAGGAAATAGACACAGTAACCCAAATTCAAATTCTTGAGTGGGCTTTTGGTATTTCACATAGCTCTAATACCCATTGGACATTATGAATCCAACTATTCTCCCTCCAGCTATGGACAAATAGTAGGGTAGACTGGGCTCTTTAATCTGGGTATGGCAACCAGTATAGGAGAGAGAAAACTCTAAATTCAATCTTGTCAATCTCTGCTTTAAAAATTGACCTGGTGTCACATCCAATATACAAAATTGTAAAAGAGAAAAGCAAGAAAAAAATCTGATATTCTCATAGCTTGGAATTCAGTCAAGCCTAATTCTGTGTTTAGATCATTGCTGACAATTCAGAGTTGAGACAGCAGAATGATTTTCATTATCTTTACCACTTCATTTCATCTGGGAGAATGAAAGAGAGAAAAAATAAATTCAAAAAGCATTGGTATGCTGTTTTATTCTTTTTATTTATTTATTCATTTATTTATTCATTTTTTTAAATTGCCATTGATCCATTTTAGCAGAGAGATGGGAAGTAATGTGGTTAAGTACAACACAATCTGCATGTACAATCAATAATATGCCATTTACAGACATGAGTCTGTTCAAAGCAATACAAGTCTATGAAAATCAAGAGATTGGAAATGTAAGCAATTTAAGCCCTAACTGAATATAGTTTTCTGCTGAACGATAATTACATTTCAGACATATAAAATATTCACATGTACATACAAAAATGTATAAAATGTGCCAATGTATATATATATATATATATATATATCCTAGTATATATACATATATATTATTGTATTAAATGTTTGTGCTTATAACCGAATAAATGGCAAAAATGGGACATTTTAGCATATACATTTATTTGATAAGGTGCCTCGAGATTTGCAAAGTGATGGAAGTCAAATTGGTTTTGAGTCAATTTGGATACCAGGATCCAAATTATGGTTACTTTTTGGTCTATCCTAGATTGGAAAGATTTTTCACATCTTACTCAAATCACTACAATTGTTTTCCTTTGCATTTCACCTTTTTTAAAACTAAACCAAGATCAAAACAAGTAAGACGTACATTAATATTGCATTCCTAAAAAGATAATAAATAAGGTGAAGGAACTGAAAAAAAAGGTAAAAAATGTTCTTTATATTTTCTTTTGGGTGGGGTGGGGGGTCCTCATGGTGTAATGGTTAAAGTGATGGACTGCGGAATCGTAGTAAGTTAATTCGTACTCCAGTCACACTATCACATTTACTTTCGTGAGGAAAGTATGAACACCCGTATCCTCCCAGCTATGGGTTAAGTAGTACCACTACTGTTCTTCAAGGAGAATAGCTTTGGCATTAAATAACCTACAAAGGTTGATATGCCATTAAACAAAGAAACCAAACCATGTTTTTTGTTCATTCATTTTCAGTTATTAAATCTTGTTCTTTGTTAAAAACAAATTGGTTGGGGATTAGGCAAATTTTTGTCTTTTGAAAACTGATAATAATTCTAAAAAAAAATTGTGTTTTAATTTCTTTATAACTACTTGAATATTTCTTTCTACACAATTATTTGGGATGCTATTCTCTCTATTCAGGCAATGCTGTGTCATTCTTTTAATATCTCTCTCTCTCTCTCTCTCTCTCTCTCTCAGTATATATACATATATATATATACACACACAGATGATCACATAGACAAGTAACTGACACCGAGCACCATTGAATCTATATCTACACTTTCCAAACTGAAATATATTTGCTCAATGACTGATGGGGAGCACTTTTTATTTATAGATATAGTGAACAATATTATTACTTTATATATATTTCAAGCCTAGAATAAGATAAAAAATAGGATATTACTTTGCATTTTCATGCTATGAATACTTTAAAGATCTTATTGACTAAAACCCTTTTAGTATTAAATTTTGATAAGAAGCATAACTATATATATATATATATATATACCACATGGATGCTGAAAGAGAGAAAGCTTAACGGCAATTGCATGAGAATGCTGCGAGCTGTATTGAACAAGTCCTGGAGGCAGCACCCCACAAATAGCAGCTGTACGGCCACCTACCACCCATCTTGAAAACCATCAAAATTAAACGAGTTAGACATGCGGAACGCTGCTAGAGAAGTAAGGGCGAGCTCATAAGTGATGTACTCCTGTGGACTCCCTCACACAGATGAGCAAGGGTAGGACAACCAGCAAGAACCAATCTACAACAGCTTTGTACTGATACAGGATGTAGCATGGAAGACTTATTGAGAGCAAACAGGTGTAATGAACAACATTTTTGGAACAGTTTTTCTTCTCAAAAACAAGGGGTTGTTCATTACAGCAGATACGTTTTTAAACATTTTAAACCTTACCATTGTTCAATATACAGTATCATCATCATCATCCTGTCGTGCTGCTTGCATGGATTTCCCTGACCACCTCTCGCCATTCCTTTCTATTGTACATTACTTCTGACAGGTCATGCAGGATAGATCCTGTGTCCGTACAGAGCTATTGTAGATAACTTCTACCTGGTCACCCCACACTTACTCATCTGTGTGAAGGAGTCCATAGGATATCATTGCTTATGAGTTTGACCTTACTTCTCTAGCAGTGTCCTTCATGACTTGTTTGTCTAACTTGGTTTTCGAGATGGGTGGTAGGTAGCTATACAGCTGTTGTTTTGTGAGATGTGTTTCCACCAGGATTTGTTAGCTTGTAGCATTCTTATGCAATTGCCTTCAAGCTTTTTCTCTATGTGCTTAGTCAGTATAGGTGTGGTGCATCCATATAGTAGTACTGACACCACTGTTGCTCAGAAAAGATCACCTAATTATGAAGATCATTCAAAGAATATGGTGAATTTTGCTGAAGAAGTTCACTAAAGGAAGCACTGTTTACAATTGCATCTTTTTCAAGTAAATCAATAATGATGGATCGTTTCATACCCAAGAAAACTATCAGCATGACCTTCTTTTCTGACTGCTGCACTCAGAATATTTTCTTTACCAAAGTGTCAGTGTATATCTACTCCATAGACTGTTTTTTCGACTTTATATATATATAAAAAGAATTTGACATTAAATAACTTACAAAGGTTGATATGCCATTAAACCAGATAAGCAGACAAAATTTACTGAATCTTTTTCTTTGTTACTTTTTACTCCTTTTCTTCTTCTTCTTCTTCTTCTTCTTCTTCTTCTTCTTCTTCTTTGTTATCAACAGCTTTCTCTCAAGTCTATTTTCTTCATTTTCATATTTCTTTCTTTTTTATTTTCTTTTTCTTGTATTTTAATTTTACCTTATTTTCTAATTACCCCATCACTTTCATTATCAATTCCTCTGTTTATTTATCTATAATTTATTTCCTTTACATTGAGCTACAAAAAAAAAAAATAACACTAACCCTATTCACTACAGAAAAAGGGTTAAATGGTTCTTTTATATTTCACATCTTTTCCTCAACTTTTTGTCCGTCATTATAATTTTTGTATTTCTTTTTTGTTCTTTCTTTCTTTACATGTTTTTTTTTATGCCATACATTAAAAAAAATACTATTGCTCTTTACCCTCGCCTTCTTAATTACTTCATCCCTTTCATTCATTATTTAATTTCTTTCCTTTCATCTTTCCTCTGAAATTAAAAAAAATTCAGTTGACTTTTTTCTTAAGATGAACTAGTCAGTGAGGAAATCATTTTGTGTATTCACTATCTATTTGCTTCTCTACACCTGTCCAACTTCCTTGGTCTCGTACCTCACCACCTCTCATTCTTTTCTGTTATTGATTTACCTCACCAAATGTTAAACTAGCTTACCTTTCTGAATATTTAATCACTAATGTCAGAAGAGATCAAAAGGAAATAAACTATCTACACTTGAACTCAATGAAAAGACATTTCTCTTGTTGTATTTGTCAAAATTTCTGAGTTCAGCCTGAAAAACAAACTTTAATTATGAGAAAAATAAACATTAGAAAAAAAGAAACAATTTTCCAAAGCAGATATATAGTCGACAGAAAAAAATGGATATATCATGAATCAAAGAAAAAATGTTCTTGTTTTGTATTCAAAAAAATATACATATTACAAATGAAAGAGATAAAAAAAGGAAAACTTATATAATATTATAATTAAAAGAACTGAAAAAATAATGGATGAATAATAAATGAAAGAAAGCAAATGGAAGAAAAAGTTTACATATTTTAAATGAAAGAATGAAAATGAAAGAAAAATGCATAATATTATAACTGAAAGAAAAATGTATATATTGTAAATGAAAGAAAGAAGAAAGAAAAATTGTATAGTATTATAAAGGAAAGAAATGAAAGAAAAGTTTATGCATAATAAATAAAAGAAGAAATGAAAGAAAAATATAAATGACAGGATTTATAACTTATAAGCAAGCACTTCTGCCAGTAATAGGCATGTAGTATCTACATACTCTGGTGTGTATAGTGTGTGTATATATATATATATATATATATACAAACACATATGGGGGTGCCCTCATGGTGTAATGCTTAAAGTGATGGACTGCGGAATTGTAGTAAGCGAGTTCGTACTCCGGTCGCCCTATTACGTTCACAGTCGGGCAAATACCCTAGGGAAAGGTATGAACCCCCTTATCCTCCCAGCTATAGGTTAAATAGTACCACTACTGTTCTAGGAGAATGGCTTTGGCATTAAATAACCAACAAAGAGTTGATATGCCATTAAACAAAGAAACCAAACCAAACCAAACCAAACAAACACACACACACACATATATATATATATATATGAATAGATTTATGTGGGCTCTATCAAAGAAAAGTAATTTTTTAAATAAAAAGGTCCACAAATGATTTCAGATTTGGTATTTAGTTGGGTTTTTTTATTATCATTATTACATATATGTAAATATTTGTGAAACACATGTTTTAGACATTCCTGTCCTCTTCTCTTCAGGTGATTGGTTTTTTTGTTATGTACATCTTTATGATAGAGGGAGGTTCATAGATTTTTTTATTCGATTCTTGTTGACTCCAGGCTTAATGTCTTATTATTGTTTATATTTTTTGAGTTATATTCAACACACAACCAACAATTCAATTACCTAAACTGGACTGGAATGTCTGAAAGGCATATCATACAAATATATACATATATGGAATAATAATAATAATAATAATAATAATAATAATAATAATAACAGCCAGATACAAACTTAGTAGATCACAGAAAAAATCTATCACTTGATGTACATTGATGACATCAAACTATTTGCAAAAAATGAAAAAGACTGGAGACTCTAATACACGCAGTTAGAATATACAGTCAGGACGTAGGAATGGAATTTGGCATAGAAAAATGTGCCATGCTTGTGATAAAAAGTGGCAAACGACATATGACTGATGGAATGCAACTACCAAATCAAGACAAGATTAGAATGCTTGCAGAAAACGAAACCTACAAATACTTGGGCATCTTGGAGGCTGACAACATCAAACAAGTGGAAAGGAAATACAAAAGTCAAAAAGAATATCTCAGGATAAATAAAAAAACTACTCGAGACAAAACTCTCTTGTCGAAACTTTATCAAAAGAATGAACACCTGGGCTGTACCCCTTGTTAAATATTCAGGACCTTTTCTGAAGTGGACCAGAGATGAACGTAAACAAATGGAACAAAGAACAAGGAAACTAATGACCATGCATAAGGCATTACATCCCAGGGATGACATTGATTATATATATCGAGAAAAGAGGGAAGAAGAGGACTTGCTAGCATTGAAGACAGCATAGATGCATCAAAACAGCGACTCAAAGACTACAGAGAAAAACACGAAGGACTGATTACAGCCATCAGAAACAATACTGATAACATAATGGACAACAAAATGACAATAACCAGGAAACAAAAATGGGAAGAAAAACAACTCTATGGATTTTTAAACGACTTATAAACAACATCTCACAAGAGAAAACCTAGACATGGCTAAGAAAAGGAAACTTGAAGAGAGAAACAGAATCTCTCCTAATAGCAGCACAAAACAACACTGTAAGAATCAATCATATTAAAACGAGAATAGATGAGACGCAACAAAATAGCAAACGTAGGCTATGTGGTGACAGAGATGAAATGATCAATCACATAATAATGCAGCAAATTAGCACAGAATGAGTATAAGACAAGACATGAATGGGTGGGCAAGGTGATCCACTGGAATATGTGCAAAATATTTTAATTTAACCATACAAACAAATAGTATATGCACAACCCAGAATCTGTCCAAGAAAATGACACACATAAAATCCTTTGGGATTTCGACATACAGATGGATCTGAGAATTAGACACATAAACTCCGATGGGATTTTGACATACAAACGGATCACCTAATCTCAGCCAGAAGATCAGACCTTATAATAATCAAGAAAAAAAAGAGAAATCACAAAATTGTTGACTTTTCTGTCCCAGCTGATTACAGAGTAAAACTGAAAGAAAGTGAAATGAAGGATAAATACCTGGACCTTGCAAGGGAATTGAAAAAACTATGGAACATGAAGGTGACAATTATACCAATCGTGATTGGTGCTTTCAGTATAGTCGCCAAAGGATTATTAAAGGGACTGGAGGACTTGGAAATTACAGGATGAGTGAAGACCATCCAAACTACAGCATTATTGAGATCAGCCAGAATCCTGAGAAGATTCCTGGATACTTGAAGAGACTTGCTGTCACTTAAACACTGAAAGACCATCAGCTAACACTGATTTGAAAAACTCTCAAGGAGTAATAGTATTACTACTAATAGTAGTAATAATAAAAAGAAATTGTAGCTATTTTCATTTCAATATATATATATATATATATATATATCATTACTAGATATTATAAAAAATTAAGACTGAAGCTTTTAATCAAAAGATTTGTACATAGATGAATTGCTCTATGTAATATACCCAATGCCACTAGGAAAAAATATTGGGAAGCCAGCCTTGATACATTTTCAAGAATATATTTTTGCCATGACATTATATGGAGCATAATTCATTTGCTTTCAGATTGGTCTCCAGGCACTCTTTCTGGGTGGTAAGAATTGTCCTTAAAACCTTGTTCTCAGATGTCACCAGCTTTGCAAGGCTGAGTTGATTGCTTGGTGTCTGATGTGCCCAATTAGGGGAATATTGACAGGGCTAAGCATTTTTTGCTCCTTCAATGCATAATTCCTAATTTGTGTAGGGTCCAAACTATAAAATGGCCTTGTGCCACATTCTGGCTTGGTGTAAGTTAGATACATAACAACATAGGATTGCGCAACTACAGCACCTTCCATATTCATCATCCGAATGAGGTCCATTTAACTTTTACTAGTTTCCTAAAATGACAATCTCAAAAATAGGATCTGAGGATGAGGGAAAAAATATGATGGTGAATCTTCATACTACATCAAAAAAGAAGTTTCAGAGGTACTTCAACCCAAGAAAAACTCACTGGAATAAATATTAAATGCCAAAGAGATTATTTTACATTCATGGCTCATTTCTGTCATGGTACTTCTGAATTCTTGAGGGTGGGCTAAAAAGTTCATATGATGACATCATATCTGCTGTTGATGACTTTTTTAACCAATGGTATCCCAGCAGTGCAATACAAAAGGAAGGTGTTCAGACTGCAAGAGTGACTTAGTTAAAAAAATAAACCCCGTTTGGCCGCATTTTGTAAAAGTATTTTGGTCAGCCTATGAACTTTTCACTTGATCTTGATTCTTCCTCTAATTTCCAGCTCCCTCACATCCTTTTCTTGGCTTTTGGAAATCATTCCAAAGGATCCAATTACAGTTGTTATAACTGTCACTTTCATGTTTTTTTTTCCACAGCTTTTTCAGCTCTCTGGCAAAGTCTAGGTATTTGTTTATGTTTTTGCTTTCTTTATTTTCTCTTTATGATCTGCTGGAGAGGTAAAATCCAATAGATGACCAGGTTTTTTCTTGTTATTTAACACGAGGTCTGGTCTTCTAACTGAGATTCATTTAAAAGTCTTAGAGAATTTTATGTATCTCATTTTCTGGGACAGGTTCTGGTTTGTACACATGCTATTTTTCAGCATGGCCAAATTTTTATGTTTTTTCATGTTTATTATTATTACTATTATTATTATTGTCATTACTATTATTATTATTATTATTACATTACAACAACTTAATCTTTTGAAAATTTATAATTAATGGAATTTTTCTATTTTTTTCTTTTCATAGGTAAGTTGGCTACAGCCACGGGTGTTGAAATCTTTAACAAATCCTGACTGTCTTACAGGTAGGGTATTTACCATTGAACCTCTCATCCACATAGATATTAGCCTTCATCTATCACAACTGACAATGGATATTGCAGCTCTTTTGCTGTATTTTCAAGTAAAGCCATTATGATTATGTAAATTATTCATGTACATACACATCTGTTTACAATACATACACATCTGCTTACAATACATACACATCTGTTTACAATACATACATATCTATTTACAATACATACACATCTATTTACAATACATACACATCTGTTTACAATACATACACATCTATTTACAATACATACACATCTGCTTACAATACATACACATCTGTTTACAATAGAAGCAAGTGAGTAGCTTGATTATGGTCAAAACCAAACGACTGGGATTAAGGCATATCTATTTGATTACTTTTTCTGTAATCTTATCTTTGGGTAGTAAAAGACAAGCCTGATCCTGTGCTATCCACCTGTGGGGCTGTATTTCCCTGTTGCCCCAAACAGGAGGGTCAGATTAATCTGACTCCTTCATGACACTGGTGGCCTTGACCAGGCAATTTTTATCCTTGCCTGCACATATACCTGAAGGGCAGCCTCATTAAACTGACCCCATGTTGCTTGTTGCACCTGAGGAGAAAGCAATTAATGATACACTATGGACTCAATGGTTGCTGATAGAACACACATGTTTTGAAATTCAAAGAGAAAATTTGCCATTCAACTACATATGCACAGATTATACTGCCCTCCATCTATCATGACTTACAATGAATATAGCAGCTCTAATAAGGGGCACCCAATGAAAAACAAATTAACAATTGTTTGCCAGCCTGGCTCGCCAGCCATTAATTATACCATGCAAGGCAGCTTATATTTACAAAGCGGAGCTCAGCTGAGGGAACCAAGACTATCACCAAATACACAAACATCAAAGGAAACAGAGGTATGCTCTTGCTCCAGGTTGGTTGGTTGGTTGTTTTGTTTTATGGCAAATCAACTCTTTTTGGGTCATTTAATGCTGAATTAAGTCATTTTAATAAAAGTTTCAAACGATTCAGTTTTGTTTACACAGTTAAAGTCAAACAGTTCTATTTCAAACAATTCAGTTTAGCATAAGTACAGTTTATCTGTTTACACACAGTTAAATAAAAAACAGCTTATTTTAAACAATTCAGTTTTGCATAATTACAGTTTAGTTATATTCGACCCATAGAGAGGACCCTATCAGGTGCTACCACTGCCATAGTGGTACTGGGAGTGATGGCAATAAAGAGATACTCCACATTCCCAAAAGCTCTAGAGCCACACAATTAGATTGTTTACTGTCATATTAAGAACACTCATTTGGTGGAGTCGTACCCCTCTGCAGAGATGCAGTCAGTGTATTCTACAGCCCCAGCTGACTGGGCCATCTTGCTCACACATTCACATTGCTGAGTTTGCAGTAAATGAAGCAGTCAACTGCAGTTTTGAATTCCTACCACATTCTCCTGACTCACCAGACTTAACTCCATCTGACTTCTTCCTGTTTCCTATACTTAACTCCCACATGTGAAGTTGCCATTTTGGAAACAATGATAAGTTTTTGGATAACGAGGATTCTACCTTCTTCCATGATAAGATTCCAATTTTTGAGCATCAAGTGGACCAAGTATACTTATGTCAACGGGGACTATATAGAAAAATAGTAAAAACCTGTCCTGTTTCTATGACTCCTTCTGGGTGAGTTTTATCATTAAGGGTTTTCGGACCATTGTCTTCATCTTTATTGTTATTTCAACAACATTTTGGCCGATATGTCTTCTGGCCTTCTTCAGGTGTTTGTCGAACTTTCAAATTCATTTTTTCCTCTTTTTTTTTGCCAGAATGCAGTCTCAGGAAGAACTATAAAAGTCAAGAAGCATAGGTTCTCTTAAGATGTTTTTTAACTATACTTACTAAAAGACTAGACATTTTACTGGTTCCTGTCTTTTTATCAAGTAACATAACAATTTACACATGATAAAATGGTTTGGTTGGTTTGGTTGGTTTGGTTTCTTTGTTTAATGGCATATCAACTCTTTTTAGGTTATTTAATGCCAAAGCCATTCTCCTAGAAGAACAGTAGTGGTACTATTCAACCCATAGCTGGGGGGATAAGGGGGTTCATACCTTTCCCAAGTGTATTTGCCCGAAAGTGAACGTAATAGCGAGACTGGAGTACGAACTCGCGTACTACGATTCCGCAGTCCATCACTTTAACCATTACACCACGAGGACAACCCCCATGATAAAATACATTCACAACTGCTTCAAGGTTCACAATTAAAACAATCTTTTTTATAGTTTTACAAATACTGAAACATGCCAGCAAGACTTAAGCTGCTCTTGACGCTGAGATGGCAAATAAAGAAAATAAAAGAAGGAATGCTATTCTATTTTTATAAACAGTCTTGAAATAGGTCAACCCTGACCTTGGCTTCTCCAACAAAACTATGTCCATCATGAACAGCTTTGTCCATGATGTTTTTGATAGGATCACTGCTGGCTCACTCCAACAAGCATTCAGACATCACCAGCATTGAAACACAGAAAACTGTTCATCTCCTGCCTGGTAAATTGACCAAATAAGCCTTTCCTGAGTGAACTAAGGCAGTCGCTAAATACATAATCACTGAATTGTTTGAGGCTTATGTACAAAGAGAAAACTCTTTTAAGATATCAGATGCCTCAAAATGGAAACTGCTTACTTCATCACTTCCATATCCATATAATAGAGTACATCTCTAATATAATAGAGTACATCTCTAATATAATAGAGTACATCTCTAATATAATAGAGTACATCTCTAATATAATAGAGTACATCTCTAATATAATAGAGTACATCTCTAATATAATAGAGTACATCTCTAATATAATAGAGTACATCTCTAATATAATAGAGTACATCTCTCATATCTATATCTTTAGATTCATTCATTACTTTTTTTTGTGATGGAATGCAGTCAATGTTGGGAAAGTAAAAGACCAAAAGCACAGGTCCTTATTCATGTTGAGAATCTGTCCTTGTAAACCAGTTGAAGAGAATTTTTGAAAAGTTAATTAAGTTAGTGTTCTAATATGGGTTTCACTTGTAATTCAAACAAAAACAAAAACAAACTATACCAATGCCAAAGCTCATTTAGTAAAAGCATTTATATTTTTTTAATTTTAAGTTGGCTTGAAATATTAATAATGGTATTTATACTTGATAATTTAGAGTAGGCTTGAAATATTAATAATGGTTTTTATACTTGATAATTTAGAGTAGGCTTGAAATATTGATAATGGTTTTTATACTTGATAATTTAGAGTAGGCTTGAAATATTGATGATGGTTTTTATACTTGATAATTTAGAGTAGGCTTGAAATATTGATAATGGTTTTTATACTTGATAATTTAGAGTAGGCTTGAAATATTAATAATGGTATTTATACTTGATAATTTAGAGTAGGCTTGAAATATTGATAATGGTTTTTATACTTGATAATTTAGAGTAGGCTTAAAATATTAATAATGGTATTTATACTTGATAATTTAGAGTAGGCTTGAAATATTAATAATGGTTTTTATACTTGATAATTTAGAGTAGGCTTGAAATATTGATAATGGTTTTTATACTTGATAATTTAGAGTAGGCTTGAAATATTGATGATGGTTTTTATACTTGATAATTTAGAGTAGGCTTGAAATATTGATAATGGTTTTTATACTTGATAATTTAGAGTAGGCTTGAAATATTAATAATGGTATTTATACTTGATAATTTAGAGTAGGCTTGAAATATTGATAATGGTTTTTATACTTGATAATTTAGAGTAGGCTTAAAATATTAATAATGGTATTTATACTTGATAATTTAGAGTAGGCTTAAAATATTAATAATGGTATTTATACTTGATAATTTAGAGTAGGCTTGAAATATTGATGATGGTTTTTATACTTGATAATTTAGAGTAGGCTTGAAATATTGATAATGGTTTTTATACTTGATAATTTAGAGTAGACTTAAAATATTAATAATGGTATTTATACTTGATAATTTAGAGTAGGCTTAAAATATTAATAATGGTATTTATACTTGATAATTTAGAGTAGGCTTAAAATATTAATAATGGTATTTATACTTGATAATTTAGAGTAGGCTTAAAATATTAATAATGGTATTTATACTTGATAATTTAGAGTAGGCTTGAAATATTGATAATGGTTTTTATACTTGATAATTTAGAGTAGGCTTGAAATATTAATAATGATATTTATACTTGATAATTTAGAGTAGGCTTAAAATATTAATAATGGTATTTATACTTGATAATTTAGAGTAGGCTTAAAATATTAATAATGGTATTTATACTTGATAATTTAGAATAGGCTTAAAATATTAATAATGGTATTTATACTTGATAATTTAGAGTAGGCTTAAAATATTAATAATGGTATTTATACTTGATAATTTAGAGTAGGCTTGAAATATTGATAATGGTTTTTATACTTGATAATTTAGAGTAGGCTTGAAATATTAATAATGATATTTATACTTGATAATTTAGAGTAGGCTTAAAATATTAATAATGGTATTTATACTTGATAATTTAGAGTAGGCTTAAAATATTAATAATGGTATTTATACTTGATAATTTAGAGTAGGCTTAAAATATTAATAATGGTATTTATACTTGATAATTTAGAGTAGGCTTAAAATATTAATAATGGTATTTATACTTGATAATTTAGAGTAGGCTTAAAATATTAATAATGGTATTTATACTTGATAATTTAGAGTAGGCTTAAAATATTAATAATGGTATTTATACTTGATAATTTAGAGTAGGCTTGAAATATTGATAATGGTTTTTATACTTGATAATTTAGAGTAGGCTTGAAATATTAATAATGATATTTATACTTGATAATTTAGAGTAGGCTTAAAATATTAATAATGGTATTTATACTTGATAATTTAGAGTAGGCTTAAAATATTAATAATGGTATTTATACTTGATAATTTAGAGTAGGCTTAAAATATTAATAATGGTATTTATACTTGATAATTTAGAGTAGGCTTAAAATATTAATAATGGTATTTATACTTGATAATTTAGAGTAGGCTTAAAATATTAATAATGGTATTTATACTTGATAATTTAGAGTAGGCTTGAAATATTGATAATGGTTTTTATACTTGATAATTTAGAGTAGGCTTGAAATATTAATAATGATATTTATACTTGATAATTTAGAGTAGGCTTAAAATATTAATAATGGTATTTATACTTGATAATTTAGAGTAGGCTTAAAATATTAATAATGGTATTTATACTTGATAATTTAGAGTAGGCTTAAAATATTAATAATGGTATTTATACTTGATAATTTAGAGTAGGCTTAAAATATTAATAATGGTATTTATACTTGATAATTTAGAGTAGGCTTAAAATATTAATAATGGTATTTATACTTGATAATTTAGAGTAGGCTTGAAATATTAATAATGGTATTTATACTTGATAATTTAGAGTAGGCTTGAAATATTAATAATGATATTTATACTTGATAATTTAGAGTAGGCTTGAAATATTGATGATGGTTTTTATACTTGATAATTTAGAGTAGGCTTGAAATATTAATAATGATATTTATACTTGATAATTTAGAGTAGGCTTGAAATATTGATGATGGTTTTTATACTTGATAATTTAGAGTAGGCTTAAAATATTAATAATGGTATTTATACTTGATAATTTAGAGTAGGCTTGAAATATTAATAATGATATTTATACTTGATAATTTAGAGTAGGCTTGAAATATTGATGATGGTTTTTATACTTGATAATTTAGAGTAGGCTTAAAATATTAATAATGGTATTTATACTTGATAATTTAGAGTAGGCTTGAAATATTAATAATGATATTTATACTTGATAATTTAGAGTAGGCTTAAAATATTAATAATGGTATTTATACTTGATAATTTAGAGTAGGCTTAAAATATTAATAATGGTATTTATACTTGATAATTTAGAGTAGGCTTAAAATATTAATAATGGTATTTATACTTGATAATTTAGAGTAGGCTTGAAACATTGATAATGGTTTTTATACTTGATAATTTAGAGTAGGCTTAAAATATTAATAATGGTATTTATACTTGATAATTTAGAGTAGGCTTGAAACATTGATAATGGTTTTTATACTTGATAATTTAGAGTAGGCTTAAAATATTAATAATGGTATTTATACTTGATAATTTAGAGTAGGCTTGAAACATTGATAATGGTTTTTATACTTGATAATTTAGAGTAGGCTTAAAATATTAATAATGGTATTTATACTTGATAATTTAGAGTAGGCTTGAAACATTGATAATGGTTTTTATACTTGATAATTTAGAGTAGGCTTAAAATATTAATAATGGTATTTATACTTGATAATTTAGAGTAGGCTTGAAACATTGATAATGGTTTTTATACTTGATAATTTAGAGTAGGCTTAAAATATTAATAATGGTATTTATACTTGATAATTTAGAGTAGGCTTGAAACATTGATAATGGTTTTTATACTTGATAATTTAGAGTAGGCTTAAAATATTAATAATGGTATTTATACTTGATAATTTAGAGTAGGCTTGAAACATTGATAATGGTTTTTATACTTGATAATTTAGAGTAGGCTTAAAATATTAATAATGGTATTTATACTTGATAATTTAGAGTAGGCTTAAAATATTAATAATGATATTTATACTTGATAATTTAGAGTAGGCTTAAAATATTAATAATGGTATTTATACTTGATAATTTAGAGTAGGCTTGAAACATTGATAATGGTTTTTATACTTGATAATTTAGAGTAGGCTTAAAATATTAATAATGGTATTTATACTTGATAATTTAGAGTAGGCTTAAAATATTAATAATGGTATTTATACTTGATAATTTAGAGTAGGCTTAAAATATTAATAATGATATTTATACTTGATAATTTAGAGTAGGCTTAAAATATTAATAATGGTATTTATACTTGATAATTTAGAGTAGGCTTAAAATATTAATAATGGTATTTATACTTGATAATTTAGAGTAGGCTTAAAATATTAATAATGGTATTTATACTTGATAATTTAGAGTAGGCTTAAAATATTAATAATGGTATTTATACTTGATAATTTAGAGTAGGCTTAAAATATTAATAATGGTATTTATACTTGATAATTTAGAGTAGGCTTAAAATATTAATAATGGTATTTATACTTGATAATTTAGAGTAGGCTTAAAATATTAATAATGGTATTTATACTTGATAATTTAGAGTAGGCTTAAAATATTAATAATGGTATTTATACTTGATAATTTAGAGTAGGCTTAAAATATTAATAATGGTATTTATACTTGATAATTTAGAGTAGGCTTAAAATATTAATAATGGTATTTATACTTGATAATTTAGAGTAGGCTTAAAATATTAATAATGGTATTTATACTTGATAATTTAGAGTAGGCTTAAAATATTAATAATGGTATTTATACTTGATAATTTAGAGTAGGCTTAAAATATTAATAATGGTATTTATACTTGATAATTTAGAGTAGGCTTAAAATATTAATAATGGTATTTATACTTGATAATTTAGAGTAGGCTTAAAATATTAATAATGGTATTTATACTTGATAATTTAGAGTAGGCTTAAAATATTAATAATGGTATTTATACTTGATAATTTAGAGTAGGCTTAAAATATTAATAATGGTATTTATACTTGATAATTTAGAGTAGGCTTAAAATATTAATAATGGTATTTATACTTGATAATTTAGAGTAGGCTTAAAATATTAATAATGGTATTTATACTTGATAATTTAGAGTAGGCTTAAAATATTAATAATGATATTTATACTTGATAATTTAGAGTAGGCTTAAAATATTAATAATGGTATTTATACTTGATAATTTAGAGTAGGCTTGAAATATTGATAATGGTTTTTATACTTGATAATTTAGAGTAGGCTTAAAATATTAATAATGGTATTTATACTTGATAATTTAGAGTAGGCTTAAAATATTAATAATGGTATTTATACTTGATAATTTAGAGTAGGCTTAAAATATTAATAATGGTATTTATACTTGATAATTTAGAGTAGGCTTAAAATATTAATAATGGTATTTATACTTGATTATTTAGAGTAGGCTTAAAATATTAATAATGATATTTATACTTGATAATTTAGAGTAGGCTTAAAATATTAATAATGGTATTTATACTTGATAATTTAGAGTAGGCTTGAAATATTGATAATGGTTTTTATACTTGATAATTTAGAGTAGGCTTAAAATATTAATAATGGTATTTATACTTGATAATTTAGAGTAGGCTTAAAATATTAATAATGGTATTTATACTTGATAATTTAGAGTAGGCTTAAAATATTAATAATGGTATTTATACTTGATAATTTAGAGTAGGCTTAAAATATTAATAATGGTATTTATACTTGATAATTTAGAGTAGGCTTAAAATATTAATAATGGTATTTATACTTGATAATTTAGAGTAGGCTTAAAATATTAATAATGATATTTATACTTGATAATTTAGAGTAGGCTTAAAATATTAATAATGGTATTTATACTTGATAATTTAGAGTAGGCTTGAAATATTGATAATGGTTTTTATACTTGATAATTTAGAGTAGGCTTAAAATATTAATAATGGTATTTATACTTGATAATTTAGAGTAGGCTTAAAATATTAATAATGGTATTTATACTTGATAATTTAGAGTAGGCTTAAAATATTAATAATGGTATTTATACTTGATAATTTAGAGTAGGCTTAAAATATTAATAATGATATTTATACTTGATAATTTAGAGTAGGCTTAAAATATTAATAATGGTATTTATACTTGATAATTTAGAGTAGGCTTAAAATATTAATAATGGTATTTATACTTGATAATTTAGAGTAGGCTTAAAATATTAATAATGGTATTTATACTTGATAATTTAGAGTAGGCTTAAAATATTAATAATGGTATTTATACTTGATAATTTAGAGTAGGCTTAAAATATTAATAATGGTATTTATACTTGATAATTTAGAGTAGGCTTAAAATATTAATAATGATATTTATACTTGATAATTTAGAGTAGGCTTAAAATATTAATAATGGTATTTATACTTGATAATTTAGAGTAGGCTTGAAATATTGATAATGGTTTTTATACTTGATAATTTAGAGTAGGCTTAAAATATTAATAATGGTATTTATACTTGATAATTTAGAGTAGGCTTAAAATATTAATAATGGTATTTATACTTGATAATTTAGAGTAGGCTTAAAATATTAATAATGGTATTTATACTTGATAATTTAGAGTAGGCTTAAAATATTAATAATGGTATTTATACTTGATAATTTAGAGTAGGCTTAAAATATTAATAATGGTATTTATACTTGATAATTTAGAGTAGGCTTAAAATATTAATAATGATATTTATACTTGATAATTTAGAGTAGGCTTAAAATATTAATAATGGTATTTATACTTGATAATTTAGAGTAGGCTTGAAATATTGATAATGGTTTTTATACTTGATAATTTAGAGTAGGCTTAAAATATTAATAATGGTATTTATACTTGATAATTTAGAGTAGGCTTAAAATATTAATAATGGTATTTATACTTGATAATTTAGAGTAGGCTTAAAATATTAATAATGGTATTTATACTTGATAATTTAGAGTAGGCTTAAAATATTAATAATGGTATTTATACTTGATAATTTAGAGTAGGCTTAAAATATTAATAATGGTATTTATACTTGATAATTTAGAGTAGGCTTAAAATATTAATAATGATATTTATACTTGATAATTTAGAGTAGGCTTAAAATATTAATAATGGTATTTATACTTGATAATTTAGAGTAGGCTTGAAATATTGATAATGGTTTTTATACTTGATAATTTAGAGTAGGCTTAAAATATTAATAATGGTATTTATACTTGATAATTTAGAGTAGGCTTAAAATATTAATAATGGTATTTATACTTGATAATTTAGAGTAGGCTTGAAATATTGATAATGGTTTTTATACTTGATAATTTAGAGTAGGCTTAAAATATTAATAATGGTATTTATACTTGATAATTTAGAGTAGGCTTAAAATATTAATAATGGTATTTATACTTGATAATTTAGAGTAGGCTTAAAATATTAATAATGGTATTTATACTTGATAATTTAGAGTAGGCTTAAAATATTAATAATGGTATTTATACTTGATAATTTAGAGTAGGCTTGAAATATTGATAATTGTTTTTATACTTGATAATTTAGAGTAGGCTTAAAATATTAATAATGGTATTTATACTTGATAATTTAGAGTAGGCTTGAAATATTGATGATGGTTTTTATACTTGATAATTTAGAGTAGGCTTAAAATATTAATAATGGTATTTATACTTGATAATTTAGAGTAGGCTTGAAACATTGATAATGGTTTTTATACTTGATAATTTAGAGTAGGCTTAAAATATTAATAATGGTATTTATACTTGATAATTTAGAGTAGGCTTGAAATATTGATAATGGTTTTTATACTTGATAATTTAGAGTAGGCTTAAAATATTAATAATGGTATTTATACTTGATAATTTAGAGTAGGCTTAAAATATTAATAATGGTATTTATACTAGATAATTTAGAGTAGGCTTAAAATATTAATAATGGTATTTATACTTGATAATTTAGAGTAGGCTTAAAATATTAATAATGATATTTATACTTGATAATTTAGAGTAGGCTTAAAATATTAATAATGGTATTTATACTTGATAATTTAGAGTAGGCTTGAAACATTGATAATGGTTTTTATACTTGATAATTTAGAGTAGGCTTAAAATATTAATAATGGTATTTATACTTGATAATTTAGAGTAGGCTTAAAATATTAATAATGATATTTATACTTGATAATTTAGAGTAGGCTTAAAATATTAATAATGGTATTTATACTTGATAATTTAGAGTAGGCTTGAAACATTGATAATGGTTTTTATACTTGATAATTTAGAGTAGGCTTAAAATATTAATAATGGTATTTATACTTGATAATTTAGAGTAGGCTTAAAATATTAATAATGGTATTTATACTTGATAATTTAGAGTAGGCTTAAAATATTAATAATGATATTTATACTTGATAATTTAGAGTAGGCTTAAAATATTAATAATGGTATTTATACTTGATAATTTAGAGTAGGCTTAAAATATTAATAATGGTATTTATACTTGATAATTTAGAGTAGGCTTAAAATATTAATAATGGTATTTATACTTGATAATTTAGAGTAGGCTTAAAATATTAATAATGATATTTATACTTGATAATTTAGAGTAGGCTTAAAATATTAATAATGGTATTTATACTTGATAATTTAGAGTAGGCTTAAAATATTAATAATGGTATTTATACTTGATAATTTAGAGTAGGCTTAAAATATTAATAATGGTATTTATACTTGATAATTTAGAGTAAGCTTAAAATATTAATAATGGTATTTATACTTGATAATTTAGAGTAGGCTTAAAATATTAATAATGGTATTTATACTTGATAATTTAGAGTAGGCTTAAAATATTAATAATGGTATTTATACTTGATAATTTAGAGTAGGCTTAAAATATTAATAATGATATTTATACTTGATAATTTAGAGTAGGCTTAAAATATTAATAATGGTATTTATACTTGATAATTTAGAGTAGGCTTGAAATATTGATAATGGTTTTTATACTTGATAATTTAGAGTAGGCTTAAAATATTAATAATGGTATTTATACTTGATAATTTAGAGTAGGCTTAAAATATTAATAATGGTATTTATACTTGATAATTTAGAGTAGGCTTAAAATATTAATAATGGTATTTATACTTGATAATTTAGAGTAGGCTTAAAATATTAATAATGGTATTTATACTTGATAATTTAGAGTAGGCTTAAAATATTAATAATGGTATTTATACTTGATAATTTAGAGTAGGCTTAAAATATTAATAATGATATTTATACTTGATAATTTAGAGTAGGCTTAAAATATTAATAATGGTATTTATACTTGATAATTTAGAGTAGGCTTGAAATATTGATAATGGTTTTTATACTTGATAATTTAGAGTAGGCTTAAAATATTAATAATGGTATTTATACTTGATAATTTAGAGTAGGCTTAAAATATTAATAATGGTATTTATACTTGATAATTTAGAGTAGGCTTAAAATATTAATAATGGTATTTATACTTGATAATTTAGAGTAGGCTTAAAATATTAATAATGGTATTTATACTTGATAATTTAGAGTAGGCTTAAAATATTAATAATGGTATTTATACTTGATAATTTAGAGTAGGCTTAAAATATTAATAATGATATTTATACTTGATAATTTAGAGTAGGCTTAAAATATTAATAATGGTATTTATACTTGATAATTTAGAGTAGGCTTGAAATATTGATAATGGTTTTTATACTTGATAATTTAGAGTAGGCTTAAAATATTAATAATGGTATTTATACTTGATAATTTAGAGTAGGCTTAAAATATTAATAATGGTATTTATACTTGATAATTTAGAGTAGGCTTAAAATATTAATAATGGTATTTATACTTGATAATTTAGAGTAGGCTTAAAATATTAATAATGGTATTTATACTTGATAATTTAGAGTAGGCTTAAAATATTAATAATGATATTTATACTTGATAATTTAGAGTAGGCTTAAAATATTAATAATGGTATTTATACTAGATAATTTAGAGTAGGCTTGAAATATTGATAATGGTTTTTATACTTGATAATTTAGAGTAGGCTTAAAATATTAATAATGGTATTTATACTTGATAATTTAGAGTAGGCTTAAAATATTAATAATGGTATTTATACTTGATAATTTAGAGTAGGCTTAAAATATTAATAATGGTATTTATACTTGATAATTTAGAGTAGGCTTAAAATATTAATAATGGTATTTATACTTGATAATTTAGAGTAGGCTTAAAATATTAATAATGGTATTTATACTTGATAATTTAGAGTAGGCTTGAAATATTGATAATGGTTTTTATACTTGATAATTTAGAGTAGGCTTAAAATATTAATAATGGTATTTATACTTGATAATTTAGAGTAGGCTTAAAATATTAATAATGGTATTTATACTTGATAATTTAGAGTAGGCTTAAAATATTAATAATGGTATTTATACTTGATAATTTAGAGTAGGCTTAAAATATTAATAATGGTATTTATACTTGATAATTTAGAGTAGGCTTAAAATATTAATAATGGTATTTATACTTGATAATTTAGAGTAGGCTTAAAATATTAATAATGATATTTATACTTGATAATTTAGAGTAGGCTTAAAATATTAATAATGGTATTTATACTTGATAATTTAGAGTAGGCTTAAAATATTAATAATGGTATTTATACTTGATAATTTAGAGTAGGCTTAAAATATTAATAATGGTATTTATACTTGATAATTTAGAGTAGGCTTAAAATATTAATAATGGTATTTATACTTGATAATTTAGAGTAGGCTTAAAATATTAATAATGGTATTTATACTTGATAATTTAGAGTAGGCTTAAAATATTAATAATGATATTTATACTTGATAATTTAGAGTAGGCTTAAAATATTAATAATGGTATTTATACCTGATAATTTAGAGTAGGCTTGAAATATTGATAATGGTTTTTAAACTTGATAATTTAGAGTAGGCTTAAAATATTAATAATGGTATTTATACTTGATAATTTAGAGTAGGCTTAAAATATTAATAATGGTATTTATACTTGATAATTTAGAGTAGGCTTAAAATATTAATAATGGTATTTATACTTGATAATTTAGAGTAGGCTTAAAATATTAATAATGGTATTTATACTTGATAATTTAGAGTAGGCTTAAAATATTAATAATGGTATTTATACTTGATAATTTAGAGTAGGCTTAAAATATTAATAATGATATTTATACTTGATAATTTAGAGTAGGCTTAAAATATTAATAATGGTATTTATACTTGATAATTTAGAGTAGGCTTGAAATATTGATAATGGTTTTTATACTTGATAATTTAGAGTAGGCTTAAAATATTAATAATGGTATTTATACTTGATAATTTAGAGTAGGCTTAAAATATTAATAATGGTATTTATACTTGATAATTTAGAGTAGGCTTAAAATATTAATAATGGTATTTATACTTGATAATTTAGAGTAGGCTTAAAATATTAATAATGGTATTTATACTTGATAATTTAGAGTAGGCTTGAAATATTGATAATGGTTTTTATACTTGATAATTTAGAGTAGGCTTAAAATATTAATAATGGTATTTATACTTGATAATTTAGAGTAGGCTTGAAATATTGATGATGGTTTTTATACTTGATAATTTAGAGTAGGCTTAAAATATTAATAATGGTATTTATACTTGATAATTTAGAGTAGGCTTGAAACATTGATAATGGTTTTTATACTTGATAATTTAGAGTAGGCTTAAAATATTAATAATGGTATTTATACTTGATAATTTAGAGTAGGCTTGAAATATTGATAATGGTTTTTATACTTGATAATTTAGAGTAGGCTTAAAATATTAATAATGGTATTTATACTTGATAATTTAGAGTAGGCTTGAAATATTGATGATGGTTTTTATACTTGATAATTTAGAGTAGGCTTAAAATATTAATAATGGTATTTATACTTGATAATTTAGAGTAGGCTTGAAACATTGATAATGGTTTTTATACTTGATAATTTAGAGTAGGCTTAAAATATTAATAATGGTATTTATACTTGATAATTTAGAGTAGGCTTGAAATATTGATAATGGTTTTTATACTTGATAATTTAGAGTAGGCTTAAAATATTAATAATGGTATTTATACTTGATAATTTAGAGTAGGCTTGAAATATTGATGATGGTTTTTATACTTGATAATTTAGAGTAGGCTTAAAATATTAATAATGGTATTTATACTTGATAATTTAGAGTAGGCTTGAAACATTGATAATGGTTTTTATACTTGATAATTTAGAGTAGGCTTAAAATATTAATAATGGTATTTATACTTGATAATTTAGAGTAGGCTTGAAATATTGATAATGGTTTTTATACTTGATAATTTAGAGTAGGCTTAAAATATTAATAATGGTATTTATACTTGATAATTTAGAGTAGGCTTGAAATATTGATGATGGTTTTTATACTTGATAATTTAGAGTAGGCTTAAAATATTAATAATGGTATTTATACTTGATAATTTAGAGTAGGCTTGAAATATTAATAATGATATTTATACTTGATAATTTAGAGTAGGCTTGAAATATTGATGATGGTTTTTATACTTGATAATTTAGAGTAGGCTTAAAATATTAATAATGGTATTTATACTTGATAATTTAGAGTAGGCTTGAAATATTGATAATGGTTTTTATACTTGATAATTTAGAGTAGGCTTAAAATATTAATAATGGTATTTATACTTGATAATTTAGAGTAGGCTTGAAATATTGATGATGGTTTTTATACTTGATAATTTAGAGTAGGCTTAAAATATTAATAATGGTATTTATACTTGATAATTTAGAGTAGGCTTGAAATATTGATGATGGTTTTTATACTTGATAATTTAGAGTAGGCTTAAAATATTAATAATGGTATTTATACTTGATAATTTAGAGTAGGCTTGAAACATTGATAATGGTTTTTATACTTGATAATTTAGAGTAGGCTTAAAATATTAATAATGGTATTTATACTTGATAATTTAGCGTAGGCTTGAAATATTAATAATGGTTTTTATACTTGATAATTTAGAGTAGGCTTAAAATATTAATAATGGTATTTATACTTGATAATTTAGAGTAGGCTTAAAATATTAATAATGGTATTTATACTTGATAATTTAGAGTAGGCTTAAAATATTAATAATGTTATTTATACTTGATAATTTAGAGTAGGCTTGAAATATTGATAATGGTATTTATACTTGATAATTTAGAGTAGGCTTGAAATATTAATAATGGTATTTATACTTGATAATTTAGAGTAGGCTTGAAATATTAATAATGGTTTTTATACTTGATAATTTAGAGTAGGCTTGAAATATTGATAATGGTTTTTATACTTGATAATTTAGAGTAGGCTTGAAATATTGATAATGGTTTTTATACTTGATAATTTAGAGTAGGCTTGAAATATTGATAATGGTTTTTATACTTGATAATTTAGAGTAGGCTTGAAATATTGATAATGGTTTTTATACTTGATAATTTAGAGTAGGCTTGAAATATTGATAATGGTTTTTATACTTGATAATTTAGAGTAGGCTTGAAATATTGATAATGGTTTTTATACTTGATAATTTAGAGTAGGCTTGAAACATTGATAATGGTTTTTATACTTGATAATTTAGAGTAGGCTTGAAATATTGATAATGGTTTTTATACTTGATAATTTAGAGTAGGCTTGAAATATTGATAATGGTTTTTATACTTGATAATTTAGAGTAGGCTTAAAATATTGATAATGGTATTTATACTTGATAATTTAGAGTAGGCTTAAAATATTAATAATGGTATTTATACTTGATAATTTAGAGTAGGCTTAAAATATTAATAATGGTATTTATACTTGATAATTTAGAGTAGGCTTGAAACATTGATAATGGTTTTTATACTTGATAATTTAGAGTAGGCTTAAAATATTAATAATGGTATTTATACTTGATAATTTAGAGTAGGCTTAAAATATTAATAATGGTATTTATACTTGATAATTTAGAGTAGGCTTGAAATATTGATAATGGTTTTTATACTTGATAATTTAGAGTAGGCTTAAAATATTAATAATGGTATTTATACTTGATAATTTAGAGTAGGCTTGAAATATTGATAATGGTTTTTATACTTGATAATTTAGAGTAGGCTTAAAATATTAATAATGGTTTTTATACTTGATAATTTAGAGTAGGCTTGAAATATTAATAATGGTTTTTATACTTGATAATTTAGAGTAGGCTTAAAATATTAATAATGATATTTATACTTGATAATTTAGAGTAGGCTTAAAATATTAATAATGGTATTTATACTTGATAATTTAGAGTAGGCTTAAAATATTAATAATGGTATTTATACTTGATAATTTAGAGTAGGCTTGAAACATTGATAATGGTTTTTATACTTGATAATTTAGAGTAGGCTTAAAATATTAATAATGGTATTTATACTTGATAATTTAGAGTAGGCTTAAAATATTAATAATGTTATTTATACTTGATAATTTAGAGTAGGCTTAAAATATTAATAATGGTATTTATACTTGATAATTTAGAGTAGGCTTGAAATATTAATAATGGTTTTTATACTTGATAATTTAGAGTAGGCTTGAAATATTAATAATGATATTTATACTTGATAATTTAGAGTAGGCTTGAAATATTAATAATGATATTTATACTTGATAATTTAGAGTAGGCTTAAAATATTAATAATGGTATTTATACTTGATAATTTAGAGTAGGCTTGAAATATTAATAATGGTTTTTATACTTGATAATTTAGAGTAGGCTTAAAATATTAATAATGGTATTTATACTTGATAATTTAGAGTAGGCTTGAAATATTAATAATGGTATTTATACTTGATAATTTTCTCATACTTTCTTTCAATCTGTTCTGATTTTCATTGAGAGTTACTCTACTTAGCTGAATATGCCTCAGGATCCAAAGAAGGGAGGAGATAATCCTGAGGGAATTATACATTCTCTAAGAGTGAGCCTTCTTGCCTTGAAAATCAACATTCAGAATCATGCAGTCATTAATTAGAAATACTCAACAATTTTAGTTGCAGGATAATTTCTAATGTCATATTTCATGTGCATTTAGCCAATCACTTACCCATGAGTAGATTGTGATGCTAAGTCAGTTTTATCAAGCAGAATACTCTTAGTTTGAAATTCAATTTTCCTTCTCATAAACAAGTTGTACTCTGGCTAAAGAATGCAGACTACTCTACTATTCAAGCCTACTGTTTACTCATAGATGGAGGGCAGTCAAGATAGATTCATGCCTTTCCCAAAGACATTACAGCAAAGATAAACACAAGCTGCTGCATCCAGAATTTGAACTCAGGTTACCAATTCTATTTTCTCTGATGTTAACCACTACACCAAGCATGCATCTAAAGTAATATTTTATAACTAGTAGTTGATTCACCAAGACTCACTGGGTGAAAAGCCTCTCTTTCTTTCTTTCAAAAAAGACAGCTTTTGGGATATTTTCATCCAGCTTGTTTTAGGTTCTGTGGTAACATAAAGAACCTTAGGATCCTCATTACATTAGTGGTATGTAAAACTTTTAAGCAATTTGGTTTTAAACTTCCAAAACTCTTACCAGTCATATTTTCATCTTAATCTTTGAGAAAACATTATCGGTGAAATGTAAACTTGAAACTGAAAAATCTATACTTGGAATTATTTCCCTTAGTCAAATCTACAAACAGACAGAAACTGGATCATTATCTGGATATTAAAAGAAATAATAGTATGGAGACCAGTATGTGTACTCTTGGGCAAAACCCAAGCAACCCCAGTTGCTAAAACTAGATTTCTGCTGTGCAGGCCTTTGTCATTTTTTTGTCATATGTAATCCAAAGATAAAGACACAGCTCAGAGATATCCTATTTACCCAACCCTTCCACTCAGGCAGGTTATGACACAAGGTTAATCTTTAAGCGGAATTTAACAGGTTTGAATTCAGAGTATTCCTTCTCCTAGAATAGTTGCCTCACCAAGGCTAAAGAACCTAGTCTGCCTTACTATTTACCCATAGCTGGAGGGAGAATAATTGGATTCATACCTTTCCCAAGGGTATTAGTGCTATGTGAAATGCAATCAGTCTCATCCAGGATTAGAACTCGCGTCGCCATGTCCATTTCCTACAATGATAACCATTTCACCACGGGCAGCTCAGAGAGATGAACTGATTTTACAGTTTAATCCTAATCTGAAATTCAGGATGAAATTAGTGGTTAGAATTCGTTTTTTTTAATCACAACTCAAACCATCATTTCAATAAAAGCCAGGAATAAAAAATATCTGGGTGAACACAAATGCAGGACACACTATTATTACTATGCTGATTTTTGGTTAGGTTTCTTTGTTTAATGGCATATCAACCTTCATGGGTTATCTAATCTTAAATCTATCCTTGTTGAACACCTAATCTTAAATCTATCCTTGTGCAACACCTTTCCCAAATGTATTAATACAAAATCCGAAGTAATGTCATAACTAGGGTTTGAACTTATTCACTTTGAGGCCACAATCCAGCACTTTAGCATTTATGCCATGGAGACACCTAGTTGCAAATTGGAATGGAAATATATTTATTCTTCAAGTTAGAATTTTCACCGGTACTGTGCTGAAAAAAAGCTGGCAATTATTTTCTGTTTTTTGCTGTGTTAAGATAATGTACATACAAAAGTGAAGCATAATAATATAGATTATTTTATTATTATTGCTAAAAGATTAGCTTTGCTATCTTCTTCGAAAACGATCGTAATGGGGAAATGATTTCCCTAAATCAATTATAAATGACCTTCATTTGCTTAAGTGCACAGCTATTCAATTAAAATCTGACTCAGACCAAGATAATCCCAAGTCCTTTCGAACAATAGTCTAATGACTGAACTTCTGCTTGTTCTCAAAGAACTCCGATTTTGCATACTATCCATTTTTGAGCTGGAGAAAAAGAAACAAGATGAGTTAAGCCTGACTCTGATGAGGATTAAATCCTTATAAATCTTTCATTAATTCCCTTTTACAGATCACAAGAATGAGTGATAAACAGGGTAATCTCTTCATCAAATGGTTTGGTATAATCCACCAAATACTAATCCTAATTTCATCCTATTTCACCATAAAATTTACTCTGGTACATATACATACATATATAAGTATGAATGTTTACCTCTTCAGAAAACTTTGTGCGAAGTCCCTGTGTCATAATGGTTCAAGTAGTGAACTGTGGTCTTGAAGTAAGTAAGTTTGAACACCACTTTTGCTATTATATTCACTTTCAAACTAATATCCTTAGGAAAGGTAGGAAGTCCGTTATCCTCACTCCTGTGATGGGTCTCACTCCTGTGATAGTGTCTCTGCTACTCTTTTACGCGTATGGCTTTGGCATTGAATCATCCATAAAGTTTGATACGCCATTAAACAAAAAATGTAAACCAAACCAAATCAGAAAATTTTGCTGGTACCATTGAATTGATTCAAGCACCTACATGTAATTAGATGTTGTATGAGGAAATAGCTTGTGATTTTCAGAAGTTTTTAAGCTTTTTAAGTGGACACAAAATTTAACCCTTTACTTCCCAATGGTGGCAATATCTATTAGGAGATGTGAGATTGGAATTCACACAGGCTATTAGAGATGCACTTATTGGAACAGCCATCATGATTGGAAATGAAATGGGGGACCCGAGTTCAAATCCAAGAAACGGTCATTTGCTTTTCACTTTGAATTAAAGCCATTAGGAAAGGCATGAACTCATCAGTTCTCTCTCTAGTTATGAATACAATTATAGGGCAGACTGGGTTCTTCAGCCTTGGTAAAGCAAGCAGTCTATAAGAAAGAAAACTGAATGCAAATTCCTCTTAAAAATCAACTCACTTTGTTGCCGTGGAGGGGTTTGGTAAATATATGCATACATGCTATCAGTACCATTATTATTACTTACTCCTTTAGAATTTTTTACATCAGTGTTAGTTGATGGTTTTTCACTGTAGTTTGAGTCACAGCAATTCTCCTCAAGTCTCCAGGACTTATCTCAGGATTCTGGTCATTCTTAGCAATGCTGTCATTTGGATAGTCTCTACCTGTCCGCCAACTTCCAAGTCCTCCAGGCCTTTTAATAATCCTTTAGTTATTGTGCTTAACGCACCAATCACAATTGGCACAATCATTATTTTCATGTTCCACAGCTTTTTCAATTCTCTAGCAAGGTCGAGGTACTTATCCTTCTTTTCATTTTCCTTAAGATTTATTCTGTGGTCCACCAGGACAGCAAAGTCAAGAATTTTGCAAATTCTCTTTTTTTCGTTGATTATTTACCGTCTGGTCTTCTGGCCGGGATTAGGTGATCCGTTTGTATGTTAAAGTTCCATAGGAGTTATGCGAGTCATTTCCTAGGACAGGTGCTAGGTTGTGCATATACCATTTGTTTGTATGGTCGAATTGAAATTTCCGGCACATTTCCCAGTGGATCACCTTGCCGACCCAGTCGTGTCTAGTCTTATACTCATTCTGTGTTAATTTGCTGCATTCACTTATTATGTGATTGATGGTTTCATCTCTGTCATTGCATAGCCTACATTTACTGTTTTGTTGCATCTTTAGTATTCTTGCTTTGATATGATTGGTTCTTATGGCAATGTCCTGTGCTGCTATTCGGAGAGATTCCATTTCTCTCTGAAGGTTTCCTTTTCTTACCCAGGTCCAGGTTTTCTGGTGTGAGATGTTGTTTATTAGACGTTTAAAGTGGCCATAGAGTTGTTTTCCCTCCCATTTTTGTTTCCTAGTTGTTGTCATTCTTTCATCTATCGTGTTGTCCGTATCATTTCTGATGGTTGTAATTAGTCCTTGTTTGTGTTTTTCTATGTAGTCTTTGAGCCATTGTAGCGATGCGTCAACGGTGTCTTCGATGCTAGCAAGTCCTCTTCCTCCCTCTTTTTTAGATACATATAGTCTGTCAACGTTGTCTCTGGGGTGTAATGCCTTATGCATGGTCATTAGTTTTCTTGTTCTTTGGTCCATTTGTTTAAGTTCCTCTCTAGTTCACTTGAGAAAGGGTCCCGAATATCTGACTAGGGGCAGAGGCCAAGTATTTATTCCTTTGATGAGGTTTATTATCAGTATTATTATTATCATTATTATTATTCTCCTTGTGAGTTTTTCACACCAGCTCTGGTAATTTTTCACTGGAGACCGTGTGTCATTTTCTAGAACAGGTGATGGGTTGTGCATATACGATTTGTTTGTATGGTCAAATTTAAATTTCTTGCACATTTCCCAGTAAATCACCTTGCCCACCCAGTCGTGTCTTGCCTTTACACCTTCTGTGCTAATTTGTTGCATTCACTTATTATGTGATTGATCGTTTCGTCTCTGTCACTGTATAGCCTACATTTACTGTTTTGTTGTGTCTTATCTATTCTCGCTTTGATTATAATCATTATTATTATTCCTTGAGAGTTTTTCACACCAGCATGAACTGACAGCCTTTCATTGGAGTTTGAGTGACAGCAAATTGCTTTAAGTCTCCAGGACTCTTCTCAGTATTCTAGCCAATCTTAATAATGGTGAAGTCTACATGGTCTCTACTTGTCCTCAGATTTCTAAATCTTTCAGTCCCTTTACCAAGCCTTTGGGGATTGTTCCGAGTGCACCAATTGAAATTAGTATCACTGTTACCTTCATGTTCCATAGTATTTTTTGTTCTCCAACAAAGTCTAGATATTTATCTCTCTTTTCACCTTTTTTTATTTCAATTCAGTGGTCCGCTTGGACAGCAAGGTCCACTATACAGCAGGTTATCATTATTATTATTTTTCTCCTTATACGCTTTTTACACCAACTCAAACTGATGTTTTTTTACCCTGGAGTCTGAGTTACAGCAAGTCTCCTCCATTTGGAAGCTCATATTAGGAGACGCCTTTTGAAAGGCGTCTCTTTTCATACAAGGCTTACTCACTCTTTCATTTTGAAACAGGAACCACAACCACAGTGTTTAACCTGCCAGACAACTTGCATGGTTAAACACATTCGTATAGAATGCAGAACTTTCGTTGTTACCAGAAAGCAATTTTTCAAAGTAAATAACTTAACCGATCTGTTTGAGAACGTCAAAATTGATGACATTTCTTCCTTCTTGAGAGAGACAGAGTTGTACCAAAAAATATGACAACTTAAAACTGGTTAATCTTGTGCAAACAAATAATATCTTGCTAATAGAAAATTCTACCTGCCTTAATATTCGTTTTGAAATCTTTGGTTGAATATGTATATATATATAGACAGAATTTGGCGTTGAATGACCTACAAAGGTTGATATGCCATAAAACCCAAACAACCAACCAACCAACCAACCAACCAACTCATATTAGTAGAAACAAAATTATGAACAAACACACATTCCTATGAATATTTCCCTATAACAGCAAAAAGCACATCATTCTAGAATATAGGTATAACTTTAGGTCATCCTATCCCTATCATCATACTAAGATATTTATTTCCCTACTTCAATACTTCTGGATGGTTTTTTATTTACATATTTTGTTCTGATGGTTATGTTTTCTTGAAATTTCATACACTTGACACTAGCTGTAGCCTTTCCTCTGTCCCTTACCCACTCCCCAGATGTTTCAATGTTTCTTCCCCATTCAGATTTGTATTTCAGTCTTTCTTATTTCTTCTCTTTGCTTTTCCTGTCTCTCCTTCTTTTGGCCCCTCCCACTTTTTTATCTATTTCCTCTTATTGCTTACTCTGTTGCTCCTTCTTTTGGCCCCCTCCCTCTTTTTTTAATCTATTTCCTCTTATTGCTTACTCTGTCACTCCTACTTTTGGCCCCCTCCCAGTTTTTATCTATTTCCTCTTATTGCTTACTCTGTGTTGCTTTCTTTTGGCCTCTCCCACTTTTTTATCTATTTCCTCTTATTGCTTACTATGTCTTGCCTTCTTTTGGCCTCTCCCACTTTTTTATCTATTTCCTCTTATTGCTTACTATGTCTTGCCTTCTTTTGGCCTCTCCCACTTTTTTATCTATTTCCTCTTATTGCTTACTATGTCTTGCCTTCTTTTGGCCCCTCCCACTTTTTTATCTATTTCCTCTTATTGCTTAATCCTTCAAAATAACCAACATTCTGAAGAAGCTTTTAATGAAATAAAGACAAAATATTAATTTGAATCCATTTTCTGTGTTTCGGTTTATCCACTTTTCCATTTATCTTTTCACAATGTTAATTGAATAAAACAGGAATATGTGTATTTACACTATCTCTCTGCCATGAGCAAGATGTGTCAGAAGGTTAGTTTTTAAACATAGTATAGCAAGTTTGAATTCAGAGTTTTCCTTCTCCAAGAGTTGTTATCCCACCAAGGTTAAAAAACCAAATCTGCCCTATTATTTGCTGAAAGTTGACGGGAGAAGATAGATTCATGTCTTTACCTTTAGCATTAGAATGAAGTGAAAAACAAACAGACTTGTCCAGGATTTGAACTTAAGAGACCAATTCCATTTCCTTTGAGAATAACTGTTTGCACTAAGCATGTCAATGAATGTTTAAGTGCAAATGTTACTCCTTGTCATCACATCTCATTTTGATTGAGAGAAAAAAAAGGAAGAAAAAGAATACACTGCAAGTCAGAGAGAAAAAGAAAGCAAATATCATCATCATCATCATCATGTCGTGCCGCCAAGAAAGAAAGAAAGAGAGTGGAGATTTATGACAATATTCATCTGATGCTTATTGGCTGCTTCAATGGGAGGAAATGAAATGAAAGGAAGGAAGTCAAAAAAGCAGGAAAAAAGAAAAGAAAGGAAGCGAAATTAGACCTGAAATTATTCCATTATTTAAGTTAAATCATTTCAAATGCATTGCTCTTATAAAAATCTCACTATGATGTTCCCTTTCTGTGGTGCTATCATTACCTATATATAAAAATAAATAGAATTTTACTTATATACAGTTGTATGCTGTTGAACATGATTGGATAAAGCAAGTTTTCATCTCCAAATTTCTATTTTCACCAAAAAAGGAACAAGAGTCTGCACACTGCACATATGGTTGATCCAAAAATAATGCTTCCTACTGTATTGGTCTAAAACATTGGAACTAGAAGTTATGACAGAAGAGGATAAATATTCCTGCCTATAATCTTAGACATTTTTGCCAAAATTTTTTTAATGAAGTTTGACAATTCAGGTGCTTAATGCCAAACTTGGGAGACTTCACAAAAACTCAAACAAAACTCTTTATTCACTCCACAAGTATAGATTGTTCTAATTCTGTTAACCATGACAGTGTACAAGTGTTAAGCTATAGTAAATATAACTTGCTTATCACCTGTAGTTGGGATTGAACCGATAACTTCCAGAGGATTTCATTCTGAAGGTCGTTTCAACCAAATGTCTTTATCGACTATGTCATGTATCTTTCCTTATTACTGATAAAAAACAAATGACAATATGAAACACATCAGAAGAAAATGTGTGCCATAGAATTTGTCCACATACAAAACATTGTACAGGGTGCGGAAGCAAAATTAGGAATATTCTAATATAATAATAAGCAACTTTATTATAAAACAAGATTAATTTTAATTTAAAAAAAACTACAAAATGAGAAGATAAACACAAAATAGTAAGTTTGCTCTATATGGCTACCATTTTTTTTTTTTTTCATTTATTGTATCAACACACCTTTAAAACAAATTCTTCTGACATTTTATTCCGTTCTTTCTCAATAGCAGTCTTAAGCGAAACAATATTTGGATGGGAAGTTGTATTTGATTTATTTTCTAAAAAGCATAATCAAGTGCATTAAGTTCTGGACATAAATCTTGTTTAATTGCTGTCCTCATAGTTTTCTTGTGGACTTTCAATTCATCAGCATGGTTTCTCATTGATGTCGTGGGGTTTTTCTTAATCACTGTAGCAAGAGCAGTTAAAAAGTCTCCTTTTCATTTTTTGTTCAATCTTTCACTCCCACTTATCCTTAATAAGCTCTTTTTCAATAAAAATTTTTTCTTTGCTTTGTATTTGGTTGACAAAGTATCTTTGATTTGGTTTCACTGTTAAGCAAATCATAGTTTCTTTGTTGTTACTTTTCTTGCTCACTCATATTGGGCAAAATTTTGATTTTAAAAAGTGCTTGAATAATAGAACTGATCATGAAAATTTGAATTCATTGTTTTTTTTCAAAAATTTGACTAATCAGACTAAAAAAAAAACATTTTAAAAATTATTCCATATTTTGTTTCCCCACTCTATACCTCATGTCTGCGATGGTTAGTTGATTGGTTTTGCTGTACTGGTGGCAAACCCCACAAGGCACCAACTATACGGCCACCTACCTCCCATCACAAAAACTATCCAAATTAGATGAACCAGACATGCAGGACACTGCTGGAGAAGCAGGGACGAGCTCATAAGTGATGTACTCCTGAGGACCCCCACATATGGCCGAGCAAAAGCAGGACGACCAGCTCGAACATACATACAGCAGCTATGTGAGGATACAGGATGTAGCCCTGAAGACCAGCCAGAGGCGATGAATGATAGGGAGAAGTGGCGAGAGAGGGTCGGGGGATATCTGTGCTCGTGGCATAACATGATGATGATGATGATGATGATATACAATACAAAAATGTATCCTTTTAAACACGTGAATACTTCATACTTGGTTACAATGCCACTCTTTTAAGATTTGGTGCATTAATGTAGATTAAAATCATTTGAAACATTACCTTAAACAGACTTATAAATAGAATGCTAATTCATATGCAGCAAAGTGGATTGCAACAAAAGGATGTCTCCAGAATCTCACGACTAGATACAGTTTAGTGTCATACACAGGACACCCTTTTTTATGAGACGGGATGGTATAACCACATATAAATGTATGCATTTACTAACCAATTTGCATGAGAAGGATGTGGCACATGGTCAATTTTTAAGTGGAGTTAAACAGGCTTAAATTCAGAGTTTTCCTTCTCCAAGATTGGTTGCCTAACAAAGTCTTAAGAACCCAGTCTGCCCCATTATTTCCCCATAGCTGGTGGGAGAATAGTTGGATTCATAACTTTCTCAAGGATTTTAAGGATGTGTGAAATGCAAATAATCTTGTCTAGGATTTGAACTCATGCCGCTGTGCCCATCTCCTATGACTATTACACAACAGCATTTACCCAACCCCTCTCTCAGGATGTGACACAATGTCAAATTTTAAATGGAGTAAAGGTGGCTTAGAATTCAGTTTTCCTTCTGTAAGACTGGTTGTATTACCAAAGCTAAAGAACCCATTGATTCCTACTATTTTCTCATAGTAGGTTGGAGGACAGATAGATTCATGCCTTTTCAAAGGGCAATGGCAAAAAATGAAATGCAAACAGCTTTGTCCAGGTTTGAACTCATGTTGCTAATTCCATCACCAATGGTAACCATTGCACTAAGTAGACTTCTGCAAGGAATTTGATTAGTATATTCGAACCTCCTTTAATTGCAGTAAATGCTTATTGAATATTGAGCAGTAATGTGACTGTCTTGTTCTGAAATTGGTGATTACTAGATAACAGCAGGTACTGAAAGCAATCTAAGACCTGTGTGACAGACTAAGTAAAACTAACCAAATAAGAAAAAAGAAAAGAAATTAAACAATGATGAGCTTGTTCATTAGTTAGATGGGTGGCCACTTGTTTAGATGTTCGGTAATGTTTTATGGTATATCAACCATTGTGGCTTATTTAATGCCTTATCAAGTTTGTACACATGATTTTTAAGTGAATAGTTTATAGGTAACATTTTTTAAAATGAAACAGAGCTAATTTGTTTGCAGACAAATAAATGGTTTCAAGAATTGCTATTGCTTGCACACAGTTAAATGGTTTCAAGTATTACAATCAAACTAATATTTCTATTTGCACACAGTTAAATGGTTTCAAGTATTGCTATGTTATAGTAACAGTTCAATCTAAAATTAATCCTTTGTTTAGATACAGTTAAATTGTTTAAGGTATAATAAATGATTAAATATTTCTATTTCACCAATAGATAGGACCCAAATGGTTACTTCCACTCCAGGTCAGAGTGGACCTGGAAGTAATGGTAAAGAAGGAGTACTCAACAAGACTAGAGCCTCATTATTAGATGGCTTAATGTCATGTCCAGAACACTAATCGGCAGGGTACATTACCCCTCAGCAGAGATGCAGATGGCATATTCTACAACCCCAGCTGAATGGGCTATGGCAACTTAGTAAGAGCAGATAATGTAAGCAACCTAAAACCTGTGTTCCAGGATAAGCAAAGCTTTGTTCATGATAATCCCCTTGTGAGCATGGCATACAGGTTTTGTTTAGAGCTAGAGAAAATGCAAGGCTTATAATGGTGGCTGTAGGGAAAAATAATGTTTGTTTTTTTTAGTTGAAAACTTGCTTTATCAAGTGATATTTATATACCATATTTACCAACCCCTCCACTCGGGCAGGATATGACACAAGGTCAATTTTTTAAGTGGAGTTTAACAGGTTTGAATTCAGAGTATTCCTTTTCCTAGACTAGTTGCCTCACCAAGGCTGAAGATCAGTCTGTCCTACTATTTACCCATAGCTGGAGGGATAATAATTGTATTCATACCTTTCCCACGGGTATTAGTGATATGTGAAATGAAATCAGTCTTGGCCAGGATTTGAACTCATGTCACCTTGTCCATTTCCTATGATGATAACCATTTCACCACGGGCCTCACCAAAACTGTGATATTTATATACCAGTTCTTAAAACTGTCGTATAGTGGCTTGTACCATGTGACTTCCAGTATCATGGAGGTATAAAAGACGTGTTTTTTAAGCACGTCAATACGGAAAAATCTCAGTCAGTAGTTAGACCAACTTCGGATATAACACCTACAGTGTGAGACTTATGATATTAGTTGGACTGTATCACTTCAGTAAATGAATAATTAACTCTATTTCACTGTGTATCTCTTCCTGACCAGGATACAACAAACACTGGTACAACAAACATTGGTACAACAAATAAGTATGAAGTGCTTACCTGTTTAAAATGTTTGTTAAGATACATTTTTACACTGTATATAATTGGAGGCAATGATTATTATACAGAATTCAGCATGAAATAACCTAACAAGTGTTAACATGTCATAAAACCAACCAACCTGTTGGAATTCTATCGTAAGGCTCAGTAGCTATGAGTCAGTGCTCACAGGCGTAAATCATGAATTACAAATTGAAGTGAAATTATTTGGACATTAGGATGTTCCAGTATTTGAAGGTGACCAAGATCATTCCCTGGACAGTGATTAGTTGCTGGCTCAGTGAGTGGACATATTAAGGTATATATACACCGGCTTGCTTCAGTCATGTTTCAGGTGTTACGGGTTCAGTATTGAGTTACCATCAATCCACCTTTTTCTCTGCAAGCTGGATGCTAGCTGGAGCCACTGAGCTGGTAACCATTGTTATTCTTGTATATTCTGCACATTAGAGCAGTGACTTCTACACCAACCAACCAACCTTGATAAATCTTTATACATATGGGAAATAATGATTTCTGGTTATGTTATGTTTTAGTTTCTAATTAAAAGATTAAAATTAGAAAAATAAAATATTTACTTTTAAATCAATATAAAAGCTTCTAAATATTCAGATTATTATCAGTTAATTCCACTATCTCAGTTTTTGTTATTCCTCATATCGTGCTGGCAGCACGGATATCCCTGACCCTCTCTCGCCACTCCTCCCTATCGTTCATCGCCCTAGGTAGGTCTTCAGGACAACAACCTGTATCCTCACATAGCTGCTGAATGTACGTTCGTGCTGGTCGTCCTGCTTTTGCGCGGCCGTGTGTGGGGATCCATAAGAGTACATCTCTTATGAGTTCATCTCTGCTTCTCCAGCAATGTCCTGCATGTCTGGTTTGCCTAACTTGAATAGTTTTCGTGATGGGGGGCAGGTGGCCGTACAGTTGGTGCCTTGTGGGGTGTTGCTGCCAGGACTTTTGTTATTGCAATATTAATTTGTTCATATTTGAGCTTTAATTTAGTCTTCATGCAAATTAAATCTTGTATGTTCTTTTTAATCCATAAACAACTGTCAGATATGATCGACTGCCACTGCCTTATACCACTTTCATTCTTCAGGTATCTGTTATACTTTCTGTGGAAATAAAAAGGAGACATTATTTTATGGCTCCATTATATATGTAAAAGCTTATGTATAGATAGGTATAAATTATGGTCATTGTGGGGCTGTCAGAGGATGAGGATAATCTTTTCTCAATCAAATTCAGCTAGTTCCTTTTTTTTATCATAATCTCTTAAGATTAACCTCTTTTTTTTTTAATCCCTAAACCACCAGCTAATTTGTGACAAACAAACAAAACCAACTTTTAAACATACAATAAACCTAATTCTTTATATTTATTAGCATTGTGCACTGCTATCTTTATATACATTAATGCTTTGCATATATGAATGCAATTAAGCTTTTTGAACCAATCTCCTACAAGAAAAATCAATAGATTTTTTAGCATAAAACTTTGATATAATTGATTCACTACCTGAGATTGTTGCTGAAAATGTCTGGAAAATGTTGAATGTAAAGACAAAAATAAAATTCACTAACTTGAAGAGTCACTCATAAAAGACAAAATTAGACACACATACATACATACATACATACAAGGGAATAGAATTTGATAGATAGATAGATATGAAGAAACTGAGATAGATAGATAGATAGATAGATAGATAGATATGAGTAGACTGAGCTAAATAAATAAATAGGTAGATAAAAATAGGAACAGATAGATAAATAGAAATGAATCGGTTGAGATAGGTAGATATACAAGAGTAGATTGAGATAAACAGATAAATAGAGAGATATTGATAGGCTTAGATAGTTAATATATGTGGCATTTTACCATCAGATTAATAGATGTTTTTACTATTAGTCAGATAATTTTTCAAGCTATTAATCTGTTAATCTTTTTTTATTAGGCTTGGGCTGAAGTACAAAGAAGAAACTTTTTCCTGGTATTTACATTTTTTGAAACCAGTTCTCCTTTTTGCTGTGAAAGTTATTCCGATCAAAGTATTTAAGGCACTTTTCACCTTTTCTTATATATATTTGGAGATTTTCTAGTTTTATCTTAAATATTCCATACATTGTTAGTGAGCATGGAAGTATTCATATAAATAGTTTGAGAAGTTAGTTTTATGTTTATAGTAACGTCTTATCCATTCCATTTCAGATGTATCTATATATACTTTTTCACTGGCTCAGTTATTTCTATCCCTTATATTGCAATATATATAGAGAGAGAGAGAGAGAAAAAGGAAGAGACAGAGATGGAGAAAAAAGAGAGATGTGTATATGGTGTAATAGTTATTGTCGTAAGAAATGGAGATGCTGATCCGAGTTCAAATCCTGAATGATACTGTTTGCATTTCAAATAGTCTAATACATTCAGTAAAAAGTATGAATCGTACTATTCTTCTTTCATTTATTGTTAAATAGTAAGCCAGACAGAGCTCTTTAGTCTTGTTATGGCAACTAATCTAGGAGAAAGAAAATGCTGAATTCAAACCGGAAAAAGCTTTGCATAAAAATTGATTGAATATCGTAACCTGCATAGGTGAAGAGTTTGGATATATATATATATATATATATGCACAGGACATTGGCATAATGGTTAGAGTGTTTGCCAATTGCCTGGGAGACCTGGGTACAGTTCCAGGTCAACTCATACCAAAGACTCTAAAAATGGTACTTGATGCCTCCTTGCTTAATACTCAGCATTATAAGGTATGGGTCAATCCTAGGAAAGGAATGGCACCGTCCCCTATACCTTGGTGGTGTAGCTATCAAAAAGGGAATCTTTGGATCACCCTCGACTACGGTCTCCAACTTTACTTTTTTTATATATATATATGGGTGGATTCTCCCATCAAGAACATTTGATGAGGGTTTAGTAACTTAATTTGCTATGTACTTTTTCATGATGAACAGGACTTACTTTTGTTATATTTTGACCTTCGATCTGGCCCAAAATGCCATTCAAGGTGATGCACTGGAAAGAAGTGACACATTCCAATGGCAGTTAGGAGAGGAAATCGCGTGGGCAGAAATTGGCTAACAAATGGGACAAGCTAAAAAATCCCATGATACTCTCATAGACTGATGCACCGGAAGAGAGTGACCTCTGAACTGCATGACAGTTATTTCCGTTTGATGACAATTAAACATGCGATTTCAAAGATCGAGTAGGCGATCGAGTGGGCGTTGAACTATTATATAACTCTGTCAAGACAGAAGTCAAGACAGTTCGAGTTGAGTTACAGTTGGAGACGGAGTTATAGACGAAATGTGGTAGGGAAAGCCACACCCGACCAAGGGGGGGTCAAAATATTGCAGTTATATTCGGTCTCCAACTCCCTCTCACATGCAAAACTTGAATAATCTTTTCGAACCCTTGCAATAAAGTGAGAGCCGAAACACTTCTGCATAGTTTGGAACGAGCAGCAGCAAGCATAGGCCTCCATGTTAATGCACACAAAACGGAATATATGTGCTATAACCAAACGGGGGACATCTCCACTCTAGAAGGAACCCCTCTTAAACTAGTAGACAAGTTCACGTACCTAGGAAGCAGCGTCGAATCAACCGAAAAGGACATCGAAACGAGGTTAACGAAAGCATGGACAGCTATCAATAGGCTATCGACTATATGGAAATCAGACCTAACCGATAAAATGAAACGCAGTTTCTTCCAGGCAGCGGTCACATCGATACTGCTATATGGATGCACTACATGGACGCTAACAAAACGGCTGGAGAAGAAACTAGATGGCAATTACACAAGAATGCTGCGTGCAATCCTGAACAAGTCCTGGCAGCAACACCCCACAAGACACCAGCTGTACAGCCACCTGCCCCCTATCACGAAAACTATTCAAGTTAGGCGAACCAGACATGCAGGACATTGCTGGAGAAGCAGAGATGAACTCATAAGAGATGTACTCTTATGGATCCCCACACATGGCCGCGCAAAAGCAGGACGACCAGCATGAACATACATTCAGCAGCTATGTGAGGATACAGGTTGTTGTCCTGAAGACCTGCCTAGGGCGATGAACGATAGGGAGGAGTGGCGAGAGAGGGTCAGGGATATCCGTGCTGCCAGCACGAGATGATGATGATGATGATGATGCTGTAGATGACAATATAAGACTTTACAGTGAGAAACAAACTCACAGTAGCAGTATTGATGTCCTTTGGCAGCAGGAAGAAGATGTTCGAGTTTTAGGCTTGGAAATAATTGATCCTAGTATTCCAAACTTTATTCCTTAAAGGTTTATTTTCATTTGAAACAATCTCTGTGTCATTCGTGTCAGCTTTCTGCTAGTTTTTACATGCTTAAATGTCAAAATTGCATCAGCTAATGTTATCTGTAAGTTTATCCAAATTCCAAAGAAAAGGATGACCAATTGGATGGGAACTGTTCTTAATTTGGCCATAGAATAGTTATTTTGAAAGTCTTATATCCTCCATCTGTATCGGGTGATCTTATCACCTCAGATGAATCTTAATTAGGAATATTTCCATGCCAGTAATATTCCTAAGGATATCAGTGTTAATGATTTTGTCATTCCACTCTATTCCTAATATTTGGTGTAAACAGTTCATGCGAAATGTATAGAGTTCATTCATTTGCACCGGCTCATTGGCCTAGTGAGTAGAGTGTTCTCCCATGATCCAAGAGACCTGTGTTTAATCCCAGGTCGCGTCACACCAAAGACTTTCAAAATGGTAATTGATACCTCCTGGCTTAACACTCAGCAATATAAGGTATGTATCAAGGGTAAAGTGGAGCAATCAAGGGAAAGGAGTAGCACCCTCCCCTACACCTCAGTGCTGTAGCTACTGAAAAGGCAGCCTTCGGGTCACCCTCGACTACTAACTTTTATTTATATATATATATATATATATGTGAAATGAATAAATGTCAACTCATGTCCTCATAACAGTCTCATTACTATTAGTTTCATCACTGCCTTGATACGAATCCGGAGCTGGGAGCATGCCTTTTCCTCAAGCGCCGGTGGGAGCTCAGCGAATACATGGCGGATGGCGGTGATCAGGCTGGCTTTGGTGTTGTAGGAGGTCATGTTGGTGATGTTCTCGATGTATGACCAAATGAAGTAGTCCAGCGGGGGAGGAGGGAGGCCAGTGAGAGAAGGGTACAAAGTCATAGCACTCCTTCTGAAGCCAACCTTGGGTCTCTTTGGACTTGTGGGCCAGGGCCGAGTCCTGCTGCCACACCCAGGGTCTGCACATCCAGGTACACTTTGGTGTTGACTTTCAAGCTGACTTCGAAGATGTGGGGTGGCCTGATGTGGCCCTCACTTGAAACCACACCAAAGACCATAACTGTAGCCATCCACAGGGTCATCTGATGCGTTGAGCTGTGCCCTCAAGCGTTGAACCATCCGGATTTGCATTTTGAGGGTGCTGGCAATGGTCCTGTTGTCATAACTTGGATCAGTAAAGAACATGAGTTGTACAGCAGCGCATCTCTAATCTTGCTCGTTGAACATTGTGTCACTTTCAGACATGATAGAAGACTCCTATCGCTCTTGGGATTTGTACACAACTGGCCAACTAGTAGATGGTCAGCAACAAAAAAAAAAAATGGTTTTCATTAAATGGAAATGGAATCATGTCATCTTTTCTAGGGCGACGATTTTATCGTTTCACCCTGTAAGATGGGATCACCATGGTATCATTTATCTTGAGTTTTTTAAACAGCAATCATACAATCAATGCAAACTTATTCTCTCAACAGCTGCAACATGTGCATGAAAAACTTTCCCTGCTCTCGTCAATAGGAAAAACATTATGCTTGTCATAAGGTCACATTCAGCAAGAATTACACAGGAAAAAATATTGGATTTTAAGTTCATTTGTTCTACCCCATCTCTACCCTATATTATATTGCATCATATTCGTTCTCAAGAATCTGCTCTGAATGACAAAACAACGAAGAAAAAAAAACAACAACAACTTGTGTTGCATCCTGCCCGAAGCAAGAGTTGGGTAAATACATACATCGGTCACCAAACAGACTCTTACTTAACAAATATTAAATGCTGAATAAAAATGTTTGCATCTTTGAAAGATGACATCATATCTGTTGTAGACTTTTTAGGACAATGAAATCCAAGCACTGCAACAAGAAGTATGCAGACCACAAGAGGGACTATGTTGAAAAATTAACCTTAGATGAGACATGTGAGACATTGTTTGGGTTTTTTGGTTTCTTTTCAAAATTATATGTAAGTTCGAGTTATGAGACTGTCTTGGGAAGATGAGTAAAACTTTATTCGTTTTAGTTTTTATCCAGCTTTAAAAGTAAGGAAGTAAAGTTTGCGACTATAATCATGGGTGATCCAAAGGCTCCCTTTTCAATAGCTACTACACTGAGGTGTCAGGGAAGGCACAACTCCTTTCCCTGGATTGCACAACTTTACCTTTTATATATACTTTATAATGCTGAGTGTTAAGCAAGTCGGCATCAAGTATCATTTTTTGAGGCTTTGATATGACTCAACCTGTGATTGAACCCTGGTCTCTTGGGCCATTGGCAAACTCTGTACCCACTTGGCCAATAGACTGGTCATTATGTGAGAACTTATCTGATTTATGAATGAAATGTCTTTATAAAGATTTGTTTATTTCACTATATATATATATATATATATACTTGAAAAATTCCTTTGCATTTGCTGAGAATTATGATAGTAAGGGGTAAGATATCTGACTAACATAAAGACAGCCAGGTTTTGATCCCAGCTTGAAGCATGTTACATGTCTAGCCACACTGAAGAGTTGTGATACAACAAAACAGCCTGTGTGTGGATGACAATATATATATATATATATATATATATATATATATATATATATATATATATGTGCAATTTAGAGGTGCTTATTCTTCGGTAATATTTTAGCACTGAAAAAAAACAACAAAGTTGTATTCCTTCAAATTAGTTTTATATTGCATATATAATAAATTATATATTCGTAGTTGGGCAGCAGTATTTCATTTAAGCATGTTTGATTATATGATTTTATTAAGATCTTTTCAAGTTTCCTGATAAGTGTCTTGGTTTCAGATTGGAATTGGTGGATATATGACAGCACATGAAAATTAATAAGCTACAACTTCAAATCCTAGAAGCACTGCATATAAAAATAAAAAAACGAAAATCAATTGAATTCATTTTGAAAATAGCGACAATGTTTTGAAATGGTTTTAGTTTATTTTTTAGATATTCCATATTTCTTGATCATATTCTATTTCTGTTGATAGTGTTCTGTTTTTTAAATTCATCAGCATCTCAGTTTTATCCAACCCTGCGTTTATGTAATATTGTTATGTTATAAAAAAGCTAACAAACTCTTTCAAAAACTCTTTAAAAAAAACAAATGATGGCCTATGAAAGGTCCAAAAGCACTCACAAGTTTGGTAAATTCATCCATCAATTCCAACCTGAAATAAAGACACTTATCAGAAAACTTAAAAGGGTCCTAATAAAATCATATATACAAAATATGTCTTTACTATTTAGTCAAACATGCTTATCTATATATATATATATATATATATATATAATTTATTACTGCTTATTATTACTTATTCTTAGTTACTTATCAGATATAAATTAATTAATCAGGTATGGATTATGGTTTAAGCCATTTAATAATCTGCTTAAAAACAAAGCCGACAGAGAGGATCATTGCAAAACATAAAAGATTAATTTTCTTTTATCTCTTCTAATAAAACCTGGAATTTTTCAATTGAAATGATTTTCCTACAACTAATTACATCATTGAAGTTATCAAATTATTGATTTAAAAGCAATTAAACATTAAGTCTCGTACGTTAAAAAGAAATGCCCAATTTTGAATCAGCATAATGAATTTATTTTTGCTTCATTGCCCTGTTTTGTCATCTGACTGCTAATACGTGCTTCAGACATCAAAATTAATTTTTAATCAAATGTCTCTCTGTATGCAGGAATGTATTTACCTCAACCCATAAAGAAACATACACTCACACACCCAAACACAAACACACAAATTTGCCCAACCTCTCTGCCTCAGAGAGGATGTGACACAAGGTCAGCTTTACTCCAGCAGAGTAAAGCTGGTTCCACTTTGGAGTTTTCCGTCTCCCAGACTGCTCAGTTTTCCTTGAATCTCTGATGCCACTCAAAAACTGATGCTCAATTCATGCAACATGGTTGAAAAGCTGTCTGAAGTATTCCAGACGTTTCTGTGGCATTTTTTCCAAGTTTAAAACAGAATTTTATTGCATATCGTTCTTCTAAAGTGTCAGATTGCATTTTTGAAATTCACCTGCTGAGACAACCAGACTTTAGTAGGGTGTATTCCAATTGCTGCTGTAACTGTTCATCTGACGCTGAAATCATAAAAATTGGTCAGTAATCTCATAAGATGTATAGCAATAACATACTGAATTTTCAAGAGTCTACAACAATTTTAAATGCCCATACGAAAAAAGTCTGGAAACTTATCATATGCACCTCGTGTATATATATATATATATATATATATATGTATGTAAGTTTGTGTGTGTGTGTGTGTGTGTGTGTGTGTGTGTGTGTGTGTGTGAATGTTAAACATTTTATATATTTATAGAGTCCTTCTGTAGTGCCCTCTCCTACACTTCACTGTTATAGCTTTTGTAAAAGCAACTTTCAGGTTGCCCTTGACTGCGTTTGCCGACTTTACTTTTATATATATATATATATACATATATATATATATATATATATATATATATATATATATATGCATGCATATGCATATGTATGAAGAAAGTAGAAAAACAGAATAATCTACATTCGATGAATTTATTTTGATGTAAAGCCAACATTAAACGTTTCGGTTTTAATTACCTTCATCAGGACTTTGATATCAGGAGAATTGTTCACAAAGCGATGGATGTTTGTCTAGATAACAGGAGCAAACGTTGGCTTTACATCAAAATAAATTCATCTAATTTGGATTATTCTGTTTTTCTACTTTCTTCATACTGTTGCATTCAGATCCATATTTACTTCCATATGCATATGTATGAATATATACACATTAAATATTGGATATATTCATAGCACCATAGAGAATATAAGTAAATGATTAAAGTACATTATACATATATATATATATATATATATATATATATATATATGCCTAATAAGCAATCCCAGTTCGAGTCATACCAAGACTCAAAAAATGGAACTTGATGCCGCCTTGCACTCAGCACTATAAGGTCAAGGAAAAAGTGGAGTAATCCAGAGAATGGAGTAGAGCCCTCCCCTACATCTCAGGGTAGTAGCTATTGAAAAGGAGCTTTCGGGTAACCCTCAACTTAGGTTGCTAACTTTACTTTATATCAGACATATATATACATATACACATGTATATATGTAAATTATCTTCATTATCATTTGATTGTTTTGCCATATGATATTAAAGTGGATTCTAAAACATTGGTGCATAGAATTTAAAGTTTCTTCCCAAAATTAATTTGAATAATTTTTCAAATGTAATTCCATTGTCTCTGTTTAAAAAAAAAGAATTTATCTAACTTCCAAACAATTAAAGAACATTAAGGATTATTTCCAATTCAGATGTTCAAGTTTTTCATTCAAGCAAAAAAATTTATCCATTCTGTTGTCTTCCCTTGTGGCATACCCGACCAGCCTGCATCAAAAATACACTGCAATTCTTTGTAGTAGCTTTTCTGGACATATTACTTAATTTCAATATATTCAAATTGACCCAGACATACTAAAAATTATTCATGTTAAGAAACAGACTTGACCGTGAAGCTGACCTCATATCTGTCATTTTCAATCCATTTTGCTGAACAACCTGGAGTTTCATCATCCATGATAAAAGCTTTCTTTTTGTCCAAATAATCACAAGGGAAGATTGACAGATTGCCCTCCTGCCAAATGGATGACTTTGTCTGCATTGGTTTTTTGCTTCGTTGCACTCAAGATGTTTTCAATGACCATTGTTCCATATTGTTCTCCGCATCAAAATCAAAATCCACCAAGTTTGATCATAATCTCTTCTAGGTTCAAACCAAACAGTTAACTTGCATATATTTTAGAGCAAATACTTAATTAGCTAAAGATGAATTTCAAAAATATTTTATTACATGATGCTGATAAAACATTTTTTAGATGTTTTCAAAATATTTTTTTAAATGTTTACAAAACATTTTTATATGCTTACAAAATATTTCTCGACAAGATGTTTACAGAATATGTTAAATATGTTTACAAAGCATTTTTAAAAATGTTTACTAAATATTTTTTTGCAAGATGTTCACAAAATATTCTTATATGCTTACAAAATAGTTCTTGATGAGATGTTTACAAAACATGTTCAGATGTTTATAGTATATTTTTAATATGTTTAAAAAGCATTTTTCTAAAATGTTTACTAAATATTTTTATTAGATGCTTACAAACATTTTCAGATGTTTCCAAAATATTTTTGTAGATGTTTAAAAATATTTTCTGAAGTTTAAGGATATTTTTCTAGATTTTTACCAAATATTTTTTTAACAAAATGTCAACAAAACAGTTTTTTTTAGATGTTTACATATATTTTTTACCCAGATGCTTAGAAAACATATTTAGACGTTGGCAAAATAATTTTTGAAATGTTTGCAAAATAATTTTTAAGTTGTTTATAAAACATTTTTAGATTTGCAAAACATTTTCTTTGATGTTCGTGAATTAATTTTTACTTGTTCTCAAAATATTTTTAAAGTTGTTTATAAAATAGTTTTAAAGTGTTTGCAAAATTTTTGTTAATGTTTACTATAGATTTTTTCACATATTTACAAAATATTTTTATGTTTACAAAATATTTCTTAACAGGGTTCTAACAAAATATTTTCAGATGTTTACAAGATATTTTCTTTTGATGGTTCCAAAATATTTTTAGATGTTAACAAAATATATGTTTGCAACAGATTTACAAAACATTTTTAGAGGTTTTGAATATATTTTTTGTTTTCACTTGGGACAGAAGAATGCACTGACTGCATCACTGCAGAGGGGTAAGACTCCCCCCAAAATGATCTGGATATGACACTAAACAACCTGATGCAGAGGTCTAGTCTTGGACCCTTGGGGAATAGGAAGTATCCTTTCATTGTCATCACTCCCAGGTCCACTCTGGCTCTGAGTAGTAGCACCTGATAGGGTCCTATTTATCAGTCAAATAGAACTGTTTGACATTTAAACTGAGTGCAAACAAATGACTTATACTAAATTGAATTGTCTGAAATAGAACTGCTTGACCATTTTCCTGCAAGTAAATAAATGATTGATGTTTAATTAAATTGTTAGTGATACACAGCAGTACTTGGAATTCATTTAACTGTGTGCAAACAAATGATTAACGTTGAATAGAATTATTAGGCCTATATGGTGATACTTGTAACAATTTCACTGTCTGCAAATAAATGATTAATATTTAATAGAATTATTTGTGTTAGATAGCAATACTTGAAACCATTTAACTGTGTAGAAACCATAACAATACTTGTGTGCAAACAAATTAGGTTAACGCATTTAAAAATGAAATTACTGACAAGCTAATCTCTTACATATCATGTATATCTTTTCCAATGTGTGCAAAGAAATGACTGATATTAAATTGTTACTGTTACATAGCAATACTTGAAACCATTTAACTGTATACAAAATAAAAGCTTAAGCTCATTTAAAAATGTTATCAACAAAATGTGTTTACAAATTCTGTATATTTAATATATATGTATAAAGAGGATTTGGTATTAAATAACATACAATGGTTGATATGCCATTAAACCAAACCAAACCAAACCAAACCAATAAAATATCTGATAATATTAATCATTTTTAAATAATTGCTTTGAGAATTTCTATGCTGTTGAGTTTAGTCATAAACAATACCAAATAATATCTGTTTATCTGTATGATGTTATACAGGAAATAATAAAATCCTGGAGTCTTTGGTTTATAAAATTAACTTTTTATAAAAAATTTGTAAGTGGGTATACTTTTACTTAGGCAAGAGATGTACTCTTATGGATCCCCACACATGGCCGCGCAAAAGCAGGACGACCAGCTCGAACGTACATTCAGCAGCTATGTGAGGATACAGGTTGTTGTCCTGAAGACCTACCTAGGGCGATGAACGATAGGGAGGAGTGGCGAGAGAGGGTCAGGGATATCCGTGCTGCCAGCACGATATGATGATGATGATGATGATATATATATATATACCAAAGACTTTAAAAATGGTATTTGATACCTCCTTGCTTAACACTCAGCAATATAAGATACGTATTGAAGGTAAAGTAGAGCAATCCAGGGAAAGGAGAAGCACCCTCTGTTACCCCTCAGTGTAGTAGCTATTAAAAAGGAAGCCTTCTGGTTGCCCTCGACTATGGTCACCAACTTTACTTTATATATATATATATATATATATATATATATATATATATACTGATATTGTAGAGCAGACTGGGCTCTCTAGTCTTGATAGGAAAACAATTCTAGGGGTGGGAAAAAGTGAAAATGCAAAGCCAGACAAATTTTCTTTTGAAGAATATGTGACATATACATGGACCATTCATTTGGTTTGGTTTAAAGGCATTTATTTAGGTTATTTAATGCCAAATCCTTTTAATACATATATTAAATATATATGATTTGTAAATGCATTTTTTTGATAACCTTAAATGAGCCAAAGAGTATTCTTTTGCCCGCAGTTGAATAGTTCCAAGTATCAGAATAATTCCATTAAATATCACCTTTTTCCTTACATATAAATAGTTTTATTTCATGCAATTGAATTTAGCATAAGTCTTTTGTTTGCACACAGTTTAAATGTCAAGCAGTTCTATTTGACCCATAGATAGGACCCCATAAGTTGTTACCACTCCAGGGCAGAGTGGAACTGGGAGTGATAGCAATGAAAGGGCACTCCATATTCCCTAAAGCTCCAGCATTTGCTACAACCTCACCATTAGATTGTTTAGTGTCATATCCAGGACACTCATTGATTTGGGGTGTCTTACTCCTCTGAAGAGATACAGTTATTGTATTTTACAGCCTCATCCAACTGGGCCAACGGATTCTGAGATCTGAGAAAATGAATTGATATGAAGGAAGAGGCAAAGAAAAAAAAAGAACAGAATAAAGGGAAAAGTTTCCATTAAAAAATCACTTGATGAAATAAATATATAAAAGAAAAATACTTAAGTAAAAAAAATTCACGAAATTGTCTGCAATATAAAACTAAAACAAAAAATATTAGAAATCTTTCAAAAAAATATCATTCAGAAAAGGTTTTGAATCATTTCATTATCTGCAGATGACATCACGGCTGCACTTCAGCAGACAAACATAATATATATGACTTGTTTTCAAATCTTTGCTCAGATTACTGTTGACATTTTGATTAAAAAATCTCATAAGACGTTGATTTTAACAAATCTGGCTTTTACTATTCTGAATAGACAATCATTCATTGCTACTTTTTTTTTGTTTTAAGGAGGGTTTTTTTTCTTTTTAGGGATGATATTTTTCTTTCTATTGTTTTTTTTTGTTTTTGTTTTTGTTTTTGTTTCTAATCATTCTCTTTTTTACTTTCTTTATTTTCTTTTCTTTTCTTTGTATTTAGCTATTTTTCAACTTCTTTTTTCTGTGTAATTTCTTTTCCTTTGCAAAAGAGCACATTATAGCAAGATTTTTATCAGAGCAATAAACCAAGAATTCTCTAACTTAGAAAATAAAACACACTCCAATCTAATTTGCAACAGAATCATAATTTTGTGTCGTCTTTTTTCATGAAGAACATCAGTTTTTCTCATCAAAGGTTTTAATATAATGAAGTTAACATAAGAAATGCAAATTGTAATCATTCAAAACAGTTTATGATGATTGACTTAGCGGTTAGAGTGTTCACCAATGGCCCAGGAGACTGGGTTCAATCCTAGGTTGAATCATACCAAAGACTAAAAATAGTACTTGATCCCTCCTTGCTTAACACTCAGCATTATAAGTTAATGATAAAAGGTAAAGTGGAGCAATCCAGGGAATGGAGTAGCACCCCACTACACCATTGTGTGGTAGCTATTGAAAAGTTAGCCTTCAGATCACTTTCGCCAACTTACTTACTACTTATGATAGCGAACCAAACATATTCACCAGTCATCTAGTATAATGCTCAAATTTATATTATATATATACAAATCTTGGTAACTGCAACCCCATAAAAAATAGTTTCTGAAGTAATTATTTTATTAAATTAACATACTAAAAATGCTCTACCATGATATTTACTAAGCTTTACATAATCTAACATACACAAGTCAATTTCCTTATATATCTGCTTTTTCTAAGTGTGTGTGTGTGTGGGGGGTCCAATGGTGTTGTGGCTAAAGTTCTGGTTTGTGACATCATTGTAAGTGAGTTTGAATTCAATCTACACTATTACAAACATTTTCAGACTAATACTCTTGGGAAAGGTATAAACCTCCTTATCCCCTCAGCAATAGGGTAAATTGTATCACAGCTGTTCTTTTAAAAGGAAGGCTTTGGCATTAAATAATCAATAAAAGTTGATATGCCAAAAAGCAGAGAAACCAAACCAAAACCATCTTTCTAAATAGTCACAGGTTGGTTGGTTGGTTGGATTTTATGGCATATCAACCTTTGTAGGCTATTTAAAGCCAGATCCATTTTTATGCAAAAAGTCGGCTCTATTTCAAATAAATCAGTTTAGTATGAGTACAAAGGTTAATTGTCAAAACAGTTCTAATACAACTACTTCAGTTTAGTATAAGTACAGATTTTGTTTACACACAGTTGAATGTCAAAACAGTTCCATATTAAACAATTCAATTTAGTGTAAGTACAGTTTCAATGTCAAAAGCAGTTCCATTTCAAACAATTCAGTTTAGCAGAAGAACACAGTTTAAATGTAAATACAGTTTAGTTGTCAAAAACATTTCCATTTCAAGCTATTCAGTTTAGTCAAACAGTTCTAATTCAAACAATTCAGTTTAACATAAGTATACTGTTAGTTCTATTTAAGTTATAGTTAGGACCTTTTTCAGGTGCTACCATTCCGGGCCAGAGTGCACATGGAAGCAATGGCAATGAAGGGGTTCTCCACATTCCCCAAAGCTCCAGCATCACTGGAACCTCACCATCAGATTGTTTAGTGTCATATCTTGGTGACTCATTGTGTGTGTGTGTGGTGGTGGGGGGTCTTAAGCCTCTGCAGAGATGCAGTCAGTATATTCTACAGCCCATCCAACTGGGCAAAAGTAGTCACAGGTCAAAATAACGAAGATGCTCATTTTTGCTTTTACTTTGGAGATGTTTTGGTTTGGTTTTGTGGCATATCAGCCATCATTGGTTATTTAATACTAAATCCTCTTTATACATATACATTAAATATATATGATTTGGTTATTAGTTGTCTAATAATTGAACTACGTCCTTTATTGAATCCACGGGGGTCGCCTGTTCTGATTCCATTAGCCATAACCGGGTACAAGTGTTAAGTATTCTTGTATTGTTACTCGCCTGCAGTCAGGATTGAACCTGCAACCTCCAGATGATTGTCTCCTTAGAAGCTTAGGGAACCAACACCTATAACTGTACCCAGTTATGGTGGATTCAATAAAGAACGTACTTCGAAGTTCTGAGAAAGTTCCTGAGTTTGACAAACACCAGAAGAAGTCCAGAGGACATATCGGCCGAAACATTGTGGAAATAACAATAACGATGAAGATGATAGTCTGAAAACCCTTAATGAAAAAATATATGATTTGGTTTGGTTCGATTTTATGGCATCCAACTTTCCACAAATTTTGATCACATTTATATTAAATATGTAGTATTTGGTTTGGCTGGGTTTTATGGCATATCAACTATTGTAAATTATTCAATACCAAATCCTGTTTATACATATATATTAAATATGATTTGTATACACATTTTATTGATAACATCTTTAAATGAGCCCAACTTCATTTTTTTGCACACAATTTCATGGTTTCATATATTTCTATCAAATATGAATAATTTTATTTACAATTAATTATTTGTTAGCACACAGTTAAATAGTTCCAAGTATTGGTATGTATCTGATCTATAGATAGGACTCTTTCAGATGTTACCAATCTAAGCCAGAGTGGACCTGGGAGTCATGGCAATGTAGAGGTACGCTGCATTCCCAAAGCTCCAGTATTACTGGAGCCTCATCATGAGACTGTTTAGTGTCATATCCCGGACACTTGTTGGTGGTGGGGGTCTTACCCATCCGCAGGGATGCCGTCAGTGTATTTTGTAGTCTCACCCAACTGGGCTGTGACTTTGGTGAGAATGCCAAAACAACTCCTTTTAGTGTTTCTTGACTATAAGTTGTAAAAATGTTCCAACTTAAAAGAAAAAGCTATTAATACTCCAATTTATAAATTAATGATCCGACTGGTCAACAAAGTTAACTTTTTTCTGCTAACTCAAGTTTAATAGTTGTTTCAGGATAATTTGGGGTCACTGATTTCAGAAAATGGCATTCATTTTTTTCTTAGTACATCAAGTTTTTGTTCCTGATCTTTTTTAAAGTTTTTGACATACTCATAAAAGATCAATCATATTAATTATCTTATACGAAATGTCTGAATGTTGGAATTTTAAATAGCATCAGTTTTAGCTCAGAAATCTAAATATATTTCAGAATAACAATTAAATATATTCATTGAGTTGCATAGGCAATATAATAGAAAAATTTGGCTAGAATGTGTAAGAGTTGTGTTAATGCCGATTAAGGAACAATACAGACTTACCAGACTCACTACATTTTTATTTTTACTTTTCTAAAATAACACATTAAATAAACATAATGAATCAACTCAATAAAAATATTTTAATTGTTCAAATTCATTTGGCTATATTTGTGGAAGTTTTATAGTGCCAAGCCAAACAATCAAGATTTGTGATTTTGCAAACTTGGTTTATGTTATGAGTATACCACAGAGTAAAACCTTGATGCAATAGGCAAAAACTGTTGCTATTTTTAAAATTAATAACCTCCAATGAGTTTAAAACCATCTCACTTGTCTGTGTTTTTATCTTTTAACTTTTTTTGGTAGGTTGGTTGGTTGGTTGCTTGCTTTTTTTGTTTTACAGCATATCAACCCTTTTTGGGTCATTTAAAGCAGACTTAAATTTCAAACCATTCAGTTTCGTATAAGTATAGTTTCTGTTTACAAACAGTTAAATGTGAAAACAGGTCAATTTTAAACAATTCAGTTTAGCATAATTACACAATTTAGTTCTGTTTAAAAACAGTTCTATTTCAAACAGTTCAGTTTAGCAGAAGTATGCAGTTTCAATGTCAAAAACAGTTCTATTTGAAGCAATTCAGTTCAGTATAAGTACACAGTTTAGTACTATTTGACTCATAGATAGGTGCTACCATTTCGGGCGAGAGTGGATCTGGGGGAAATGGCAATAAAGTGGTACTCCACATTCCCCAAAGCTCCAGCATTACTAGAACCTCACCATCAGATTATTTAGTGTCATATCAGGACACTCATTAAGGTGGTCTTACCTATCCGCAGAAAAGCAGTCAGTGCATTCAACAGCCCCAGCTAACCAGGCAAACTTTTTTTAGTATCTTTTTATGTAGTTCTTTTTTTCTTTTTCAACCTAGAAAGTGGACTTAGATAGCCAATTTCAAATTCTAATTGGGGGCTGTTAACGTAATGCAAATACCCTTAGGAAATGTATAAATCCAACTATTTTCTCTCCAGCTGTGGGTAAATAGAAATTTAATTTAATTTTCAAGCAAATTTATTTGACCTACAAATGTAACCCTTATAGACACTAACACTCTGGGTCAGAGTGGACCTGGGAGTAATGGCAATCATATGGGTTTTACCCATTTCCCGGAATTCCAGAACTGGAATCTCACCACCACATTCAGGTTTGTGGCATACCTAAGTCACTTTTTTCGTAGGTGGATTTATCATATTTACCAACCCCTCCATTTGGGCAGGATATGACACAAGGTCAATTTTTAAGTGGAGTTTAACAGGTTTTGAATTCAGAGTTTTCCTTCTCCTAGACTAGTTGCCTCACCAAAGCTGAAGAACCTAGTCTGTCGTACTATTTACCCATAGCTGGAGGGAGAATAATTGGATTCATACCTTTCCCTAGGGTATTAGTGCTATGTGAAATGCAATCAATCTCTTCCAAGATTTGAACTCGTGTTGCCATGTCCATTTCCTACGACGATAACCATTACATTACGGGCACCTCCCTTTATAGGTGGGTTTATACCAGCAGAAAATGTAGATGGCATATTCTGAGTTGATCAGATCTAATTTACGATAATTCTTCCTTTCATTATAATGTTCCCTCTCCCTTTCACTCACTCTCTCTCTCTTTCAGTTGATCTCTGTCTCTCTCTCTCTGTCTGTCTGTCTGTCTCTCTCTCTCTCTCTCTATATATATATATATATATATATTAAGAACAGAGTTGTGGGATTCCCTAAATGATATGTGAAATGCAGCACTGTGTGATGTAGCATTTCCTGGCCACTGGGCTGGGACACATTTCGGCTGGCTGTGTTCACAGGTACATGAATCAAGTTGGGTGTGTCTTGGTTCTGGTGGCAGTGGGTCGAGGCCATCTGACAGGGATTCGGGGAAGCTGGTATTTGTGTCACACGCGCTGAGACGGGCGTTCCTCAAGCCTCAAGGGGCTGTCCTCCCAGGCTTTAACCCTCTTCGGAGAGGCTAGGTTTATTGCCTGGCACCCGAGGCACTTTGGGGAATGCCAGACATGTCTGGGATATGATCCTGTGCCCAGACTCACCTCTCTCTCTCTCTCTCTCTCTCTCTCTCTCTCTCTCTCCGGCCCAAGGCTGCAGAATACACCGACTGCATCTCTGCAATGAGTGTCCTGGATATGATACTAAAGTTTTCAATAATAATGGAGCTTTGAAGAATGCGAAATACCCCTGTATTGCCATCACTCCCTGGTCCACTCTGACCTGGAGTGGTAGCACCTGAAAGGGTCCTATCTATGGCTCAAATAGAACCAAACTGTGTACTTATGCTGAACTGAATTGCTTTAAATAGGACTGTTTAGGCTTTTAAACGGCATACTTATGCTAAACTGAATTGTCTGAAATAAATAGAACTAAACTGTCCACTTATGCAACACTGAGTAGTTTGAAATTTAATTCAGCATTAAATGACCTGAAAAGGGTTGATGTGCCGTAAAACAAACCAACAAACCAACAAACCATCTCTCTCTCTCTCTCTCTCTCTCTCTCTCTCTCTCTCTCTCTCTCTCTCTCTCTCTCTCTCTCTCACTCACTCTCATATATATATATATAGTTAAGCTAGCTTTTTCATGAGACAGTTTTTTACCACCAAAGAATTACTCACTTAGTTTTACTGCAGTATTTCGGAGTAGTATATTTTAAGACGATGAATACAAAATCAAAAGAAACACAGACTGAGAATTACTTAAAATATGATTGTTGTGATAAAGAGCCTATTGAAAAATGATAATTAGTTCCTTGTTTTTTATTCTTATATTAAATGATTTTTTTCCCCATTGTTTTTGTTGCTCTTTGTCATTCAGTATCATAGGAAGCAATAAAGTCACAAATAGCTTTAATAATTGGCCTTCAATACAACTGAATAATAAAGTAATTATCATCAGTTTCCACTTAGCTCTTACAAATGAATTGAACAATACAAGAACACATTAAATGTAATTACCAAAAAGACCATTCTCATCTGCTATTCCCTTTGTGAAAAGTGCCGATGCTTAAATGAAAAGATTTGGGGCATAACCTCAATACTTCATTTGGAAGATGATTGCGTTGCGAACACCAGAAATACTGCCAGTTTAATATGATCACCCTTATCGTCTCAACAGAACAACCTTGATGTAGGGAGACAAATAATTTTCTCACTTGGAAAGTAGCCAGTGGACTGTCACATATGACAATACCAGAATCTGATGCACGACTACTTTTGCCTCTGATCTGAGAACAGTGAATATATGGTCCTTGGCCATTAAACTTTAAAGCCAGCATGAACTTTAAAGCCAGCTATGAACATTTTATTTGCTATTGTAACGTAATGGCCAAGGGATTTCAGTTCATGCCTTTGAGTTTAGTTAGACTGAGAACCTTTCGGCTCAGCACATGGGTTAGTTGGGTGCAAACCTTGATGTGGATGGTAACGCGCATGCGGGACAGTCGTGCCACTCAGAGATGTCACAATAGCCCGAAGATGACGGAACGGGGTTACAGGGTGCTGGTGACATCATGCACCGGAAGGGTGCGGAGGTTTGTGGGAGATTTGAAGAAAGTTAGAGAGTTGAGACTAGACGTCAAATGAGGAGGATCGACTTTTGGAGCTCGCAGATGCGAGGCGAACTTGCGCCCTATGGGGGCCGCTCGAGATGGGGACCAAATGAATAAGACGGCATAGCGAGATTGTGTCTCTCCTCCTTATGTCGAAACCTTTAACTCAAAGTTAATAAAAAGGTTTCGTACCTGAGCAAGAAGTCGTTACGTGTTTTCGATTTTCGAGATTCCTATGTTCTTTATATGTTCTATCGTTATGGAACACTATCAATTTCAAGTAAGACTTTTTCCGTTTTTGTATCCCTCCCACATACTGCTTGTTCATCGGTCAATCCGTGCATGTTTTATCTATTGGTACATGTCTGTCTATTCTTGCCATACGGCTAGTATGTATAGTATGCATATTGTTATATAATTAAGGAATGATTTTTTTTTATATTAATCATTTTTTGTTATTTATATTTTATCATTCTGTTTGGTTGGGCTTTGAACTATTCGGGTTAAGAGTTCAGGTGCAGTTTACGCTCGCACGCAAAGGATATGACAATGGTGATTGTCATAATAAACCCCCAGACAGGAAATGGGGCTGAAGTGTGGATGACGTCATGCCCGGAAGAGATGGTCCTGAAAATTTGAGGATTTTGAAAAAGAGTCATTTGAAAATTGAGATTGGACCAAGAGTTGATTTTCTACCATTGAGGCATAGAGTTGGATTTGGACCATTGAAGATGTAGTTGAAATTTTCGGATCTCTACCGACAGAGATCTTAAAAATCACAAGATGCACCGCGCGTTTGTGGGGTCAGCATAGTATGGTCAGCATAGTAAGAATTGAGTCTCAGTCATTTTTCGTTAAGTATATTTTATCATTCGGTTTGGTTGGGTTTTGAACTATTCGGCTTAGTGCAAGTGCAGGTGCACACATTGAGTACAGTTCACGCTCGCGCGCAGAAGATATGACATTCACAAATGTAATAATAAAGCAGTGAGTTGAGATTTGACTCTGGGCTCGACCAGTCCAGCTGGTGGGGGGGTGACTGAGTGCGATGTAGTAACAGTCAGCATAGTAAAAATCGTGTCTCTCTCTCCTCGTGTCGAAAAACTAAAAGTCAAGAAGTAGATAAACGTTTCGTTTCTGAACAATGGAGAGTCGTCAGTGTTTCGTATTTCCGCTGCATCAGCATATTTTCATATTTACCCAACCCCTCCGCTCGGGCCCCGCATATTTTACATGTCCTCGTGTTACTATGGGCCGCAGTCAGAAGTTAATAAACCGTTTGTACCTGAAACAACAGAGTCCACTTGCATTTGTATTTGGTTGTGTTTGCATATGTATACGTGTGGTATACAACTATATATTAAATGTTGCTGTATGTGTAAATGACATTATCTTGTCTGCACCTCTGTTTATTTAGCTTAACTGTGTCATGGATATACTAATGCTAATACTGGGGTTTGGTTTAGAGGAGATTAAAAAACTATCCTCCCAGTACTGAGAATAAAGGGGGAAAGGCACCAACTATATGGCCACCTGCTTCCCATCACGAAAACTATACAAGTTAGACGAACCAGACACGCAGGACACTGCTGGAGAAGCAAGGACGAACTCATCAGTGATGTACTCCTATGGACCCCCGCATATGGCCGAGCAAAAGCAGGACGACCAGCTCGAACATACATACAGCAGCTATGTGAGGATACGGGATGTAGCCCTGAAGACCTGCCAGAAGCGATGAATGATAGGGATAAGTGGCGAGAGAGAGAGTCAGGGATATCTGTGCTAGCGTCACGACATGATGATGATGATGATGATGATGGTAATTACAAGTTAGGATTAGAAAAGGATGATGCTTAATTAAACTTTGTCAGATTTATCAGCACAGTCCCAGTGCATTGCCTAGGAAAAAATGCCTTTTTGAGGTTTATTGATTGAAAATGTTCGGTAATTTTCTGCATAGCTGTTCCACATTTAGCAGATTTGCTAAGCAAAAATAAATGAAGGTAAAATTCTTAGATCCTAAGAGATTGATATGATAGCAGTCTTTCAGCTGACTCTGCTATTCAAAATCTAAGATTGTTATGTTTTCAAAATAGATAGAAAGAGAAAGGATCACAATGCTTCTTTTGAGATTGGTTCAAATGAATAGGCAAGAAATCTTTGTGGATAATGCATTGACTGTAAACATAGTCTTGTCAAAAAAAAGATGCATCAGAAAACAGAATATAATGATTCGAGTCATGTCACCTTTGCTCTTTATTTAGGTGTCTCAGGCATTAAGCAATAACTTTTACCTTTATCATATTTACCAACCCCTCCGCTCGGGCAGGATATGACACAAGGTCAATTTTTAAGCGGTGTTTAACAGGTTTGAATTCAGAGTTTTCCTTCTCCTAGACTAGTTGCTTCACTAAGGCTGAAGAACCTCGTCTGTCCTACTGTTTACCCATAGCTGGAGGGAGAATAATTGGAATCATACCTTTCCCAAGGGTGCGATGTGAAATGCAATCAGTCTCGTCCAAGATTTGAACTCGTATCGCCGTGTCCATTTTCTGCGACAATAACCATTACACCGCGGGCACCTTTTACCTTTATCCTCTTTTGGGGAAGTCCCCATGGCGTTATGTCTGAAGTGCTGAACTGCGGCCTCTAAGTAACCAAGTTCAAACTCTACTTACACAATACGTTCACGTTTGGACTGATATCCTTAAGAATAGTATGAATCCCCTTACACCCAACTATAGTTTAAATAATGCTACTACTGCTCTTCAATAAGGATATATTAATCGTTAAATACCTTATAGAGGTTGATATGCCATTAAACAAAGAAACTGACCGTATCCTTTTTAGACAATGGAAGTTGGTGCTATAGAGGGATGGCTCTCTCAAACTGAATAGTCCATTTACAGCAAAAAAAAAATGCCGATAATTTCTTATCAAATCTTACCAACTTTCCTCTTTTTAACATGTCTCAAGTGTTGAGAAATAAACATAAACCTTGCCTCTAGAACTGAACTTCTGATACTGGACATAGTCAATTTTCACCCTTCAGCCAAAAAAAAAAAAAAAAAAAACTATTTCAGTGTCAGTCACACTCAAGTTTTTTTTTATTAGAAAATTCTGTTGATCCTTAGTTAAACTAGAAATAGAATTTCCTTGGGTACAATTCGTGATTGCTATTTTGTGGTTTACGATACTGAAAATCAAATGACATTTAGTGTTTAGAATTGGTTTTCTATAACACTATAAATTATTTGACAACACAAATGAATAACGAAACTTCTTTTGAAAACAAAACAACGAAAGATTTATTATAGTAGCAGGTGTAAAAGAGTAAGAGTGAGAAAAAGTCCCTTTTGGTGTCGCCGGTTAGTGTGTTTGTCCTTGAGTTTGTAGGAAGTATGTGTGTGTGTGACTGACCGCAAAGCTGGTAACGGCGTGTCCTTCTGTGAAGGCGAGAGAGGTCTGTCATGGCCGATAGCTAGGTGCTATCTCTGACCATGTATGTGTGTCACTGTAGCGGGTTGCTCGCGTGACTAACTACAAGGCTAGTTCTTCCGTTGTGTGAAGTTAGTAGCCACGTTCCTTCTGTGAAGGCGAGAGAGGTCCGTCATGGTCGATAGCTAGGTGCTATCTGGTGTTTTTCGACTGACTACCAAAAGGACTAGAAAAAATAGTTCTTGAGAGGAAGTAGGAATCAATGCGCTCTGCCTGTCGATTGGTCGGTTATAGCCGAATCGCTTGGCGGGGGCATTGATTCGCGAAAGGAAATAGATCTGTGGCTACTGCAGACAATAGGTATCTTTAGTACTGCATTGGAAAAGCATAGACTGGTATTGACAGATCAATAAACATATGGACTACACAGACCTTTAATATTACTATTTATTTGCACTTTCCAAATAGATATGAAGAATATAAATATGTAGATATAGAAAACCTTTGAAAATCTCTTAGTCGAAAAGAAAATTCCATATTTGTTTGAATTTATTCTGTTTACTAAAAGATAGGTGCATAAGGCACAAAGCCAGATAAGGAAGAAATTGGGTGAGAAACTTCCCTAACAGTAATCTACTAAGTGGAAAGGCTGTTTCAACCATGGAAACTGGTATTGGAAAATAAATAAAACGAGAAAACCAATTTGGTGGAGTGTTTATATATTTATTATCACTTACGCTTTGCCGGTAAGAGCTTCATCAATTAATGATTGTGAAAAGTTTAAGAAAAGTGTTCAGAAATTGTCTGTGGGGTTGTTATAATAACATGATTAGAAAATGCTAATTGGTATGAAACTTTAACTGTAAGAGACCGAAAAAAGTTTTCCATTGTGTTCATAGCTATTATTAAAGTTATGAATTAAAAAATTTGAAAATATTTCTATTGCAGATTGCTTGCTTGATTTTAACGGTATCTTGTAGCGAACAGGGTATCTCTAAACTAGAATTACTTCTATATTAAACAGGGTTAGAAATATAATCACTGCTAACAGTTCTCCTATAGGACTTTACACTCCTATAATTTAATTTGGGCGGTATGCCACCTGTTCCCTCAAAGATGGCGGACGCTCACATATTCAGTCTCGGGAAACCATTGGCCAGGAGAACCACGTGACCTGCTTAGAACTACGTCCACGCGTAAATTTTCGTCCTGCGTTTGGAGCCTCTTACAAGACGCGTATTTTCTATAAATACGTCGTCTTCAAACACCCTTTCTCTCTTCTACACAAATTCTTCGCAGCGGCAACGCACTCCCTCCAGTGTGAATCAACAGGAGTGAAAAGCAACAACATGGATGGGCCTCGCAGACATTCATATGCATTGACTATGAGACTTTTTCCAGTCTCAGAGAAACTGCCTGTTTCTAATCATAAAAAGAAGGAAATTTTAGATATGTAATCCTTTTGTAGCTTAATTGTGTTAGACACACACACTCACACATATACACGCACTATTACTTTGTTAGTAGAATTAGCAATATTTTTTTATGTATCAGTGTAAGTTTTATTGTTGTAGAATATAAATTTGTTTTTGTTCGTCGCCTTGTTTTAAATGTTTGTTTTTTTTGTATGCGCCGTTTTACAACCTTTATTTGTTTCATATCTTTTACTCATTTGTTGTATATCCTTCACTCATTGACTTCCTTCATTTACTACTTTTTTCCATGTGCCTATATCATGCCTATTCTACCTTTTTTTCTAAACACTCTATACAAACTACAAACACAAAATGTGGGGAACTTAAATACTAAATACATTTTACCACTACACTCCTAATACACTAAAATAAGTATCTATAAAAGTAGAAATAAAACGTTAATAGAATAATACAAATTGGCTTTTGACAGACATGCAAAACAACAAATTAAACACATAAAAAAGGACAAACAACAATAAAAGAATTTGTAGGTCTATATACTGTAATATCCTAACGAACAAAAGGGAAATAACCTCTGATGCCACAGGGGTTACGGCCCCTACCACATCCGGGGGGTGTCCTCGTGGTGTAATGGTTAAAGCGATGAACTGCGGAATCGTAGTACGCGAGTTCGTACTCCAGTCGCGCTATTACGTTCACTTTCGGGCAAATACCCTTGGGAAAGGTATGAACCCCCTTATTCTCCCTCCAGCTATGGGTAAATAGTAGGACGGACTAGGTTCTTCAGCCTTGGTGAGGCAACTAGTCTAGGAGAAGGAAAACTCTGAATTCAAACCTGTTAAACTCCGCTTAAAAATTGACCTTGTGTCATATCCTGCCCGAGCGGAGGGGTTGGTAAATAGTACCACATCCGGGGGATTTGGTCAATAAAGGAATGTACCAGGCATAGCAGCAGATGTTCGTTCTCGCTCTGTCTTTAATCACCATCCATCCTATCGATTCATCTTGGTAATAGTCCATACCTAGCAAGTATCCATTACCTCAGATATAAAGACTTTACATATACATATATGAGTTTTATGTGACACTATGGATTATGAATAGTACGTTTACAATGAAATATTTTACGGACAGAAGTAAATGGTTTTCCTTTTTTCTTTTTTTTTTTTTGTAAGAAATTTTATATATAAAAAAGTTTTAAAGCGTTTCCATCTTGTAAATATTATTACTCACAAAGTCATGTAAAGGGTTAATAATCTTGTGGATTTATATTCTAATCTTTCAAGGTTATTTTCCGTCAAAGGCCCTTCGTTCTTTGTTTTATCGTTCCTTCCCAAATTTACTTATCCGGAGTCCTAAGTTCAACTAACTTTTCTTTTTAGGAAAGGGTAATATCAAAGCCAGAAACTGGAAGTGACAAGGGGTGATAAATCAAATTTCTTCCAGACAATTTGTCTAGCACTAAGGGTGTTCTTTGGACTTAATGGTGTTAAAAATTAGTGGCTTTTTTTTAATAAATAAAAGCAAGCCTCTTTGTTCAAACATTATTATTATTATCAGAGCTTTTTACATCAGCGATAGCCGATAGTTTTTCACTGGAGTCTGAGTGACAGCAAGTCTCCTCAAGTCTCTAGGACTCTTCTTAGTATTCTGGCCGTTCTCAACAATGCTGTCGTTTGGATGGTCTCCACTCGTCCGCCAACTTCCAAGTCCTCTAGTCCCTTTAGTAATCCTTTAGTTACTGTTCCAAACGCACCAATTACATTTGGTATAATTGTCACCTGCATGTTCCACAGTTTTTTCAATTCCCTAGCAAGGTCGAGGTATTTATCCTTCTTTTCACATTCTTTCAGTTTTATTCTGTTGTCAGCCGGGACAGCAAAGTCGACTATTTTGCAGGTTCTCTTTTTTATTGTTGATTATTATTAAGTCTGGTCTTCTGGCCGGGTTACGTGAACCGTTTGTATGTTAAAGTCCCATAGGAGTTTATGCGTGGCATTTTCTCGGACAGGTGCTGGGTTGTGCATATACCATTTGTTAGTATGGTCGAATTTAAATTTCTTACGCATTTCTTTCGCCTTGCCGACCCAGTCGTGTCTCGCTTTATAGTCCCGCTGTGCTAATTTGCTGCATTCGCTTATTATATGATTGATGGTTTCATCTCTGTCACCACATAGCCTGCATTTGCTATTTTGTTGAGTCTTATCTATTCTCACTTTATTATTATCATTATTATTATTATCCTTCTTCTTCTTCTTCTTCTTCAATATGTATCTATATATATATATATTTTAAATTTGAATTTGGGATTCCAACATATTTAGTTCTCATTTATACCTAAATGTTAAAGAATTTCGTACATTGTTTAAACTTACATATTTTCTGTAGTTTATTTTGAGGTTTTTGCACATAATATAATGATATTAATTATTCCCAAATCACACAGTATTTGAAAACATCTCTATAGAACCCTGACAGTTATTACCAGTCGATGTCAGAGAGGACCTGTGAATAATGCCAATAGAGTGGTACCCCCTAAACTTTTCATAGCTCCTGAACTGGAACCTCAACACTTGAGACAGTATTGTGTTATAACCATAAAATATCTTTTGGGGGGATCGGGTGTACTTACCCTACTGCAAGGGATACAATCTGCGTATTAAGAGTTAGATATCATTGTGTATGAAATAAACTATTGTTAGTAATAAGTTGAAATAGAATAGTCTATATAGTGGTATAGAAAAAATAGAAATCTAATAAAAAAATTGATAAGAGAATTCAAAATTAGAATAAAGTAAGTAAAACGATATAAATAAAGCTAAAGAATATGAATTTACATTTTTCCTATCATGCAAAGGATTTTTGTCACCTGCGCTGTGAATTAAGAGCTATGCACTTCCTTTTTTTTTCTTTTTTTTTTTTTCAGCTCTTTTTTTTAAAAATCTGCTTCGCTCGTGGAAGTGTTGCATATTGACCCTTAACAGAGCCGGATGTTCCAGCTGAGTAAACAAAGTGATTGCAGGATGCAGTGATTGCAGGATTCACCTGTGTAGGCATGCGGAAGCAACTCACGTGAATCAGAGCCGGCAGAACACTGCATAGCCAGTACCCTATATACACAGGTACCCTAGAGTAGCGGTCAATCTCGGAGAGCAGCCGCCGGGCACCGCCCAGTTGGGGTGCGGCAGCTTACAGTTGTCTTCAATCTCAGTCTTAAGTCGTCAGTTGTCAGACTGCAATCTTGAGTCTTGGAGTCCCAGATTGGCCGCAGAGATTTAAGTGCCCCACTGGCGAAGACCGGTTGAGAACGTCTCGTGAAAGTAGAAAAGACCTACGGCCCTGAATTCGAGTATGGCACCGCGTGGTTAAAAAGAAAGGGTCAATATAGCAGTTCGCCTTCGTATCCATTTGTCTCCATCTGTCTCTCTCTATCACACACCAGTTTTAATTCTTTCGGGGAATATAGTTGTAAGAGTTATATTTTTAAAAAGAAAGTGATATGATTCCTTCATCATGTTATACAACGAAAGGACACTTCTCAAATTTAACATCAGTCATTTGTTTACACACAGTTTGTTCTATTTGACCCATAGATAGGTCCCTATCAGGTGCTACTACTCCGGGCCAGAATGGACCTAGGAGCGATGACAATGAAGAGGTACTTCAGGTTTCCCAAAGCTCCATCATTATAGTAACCTCACAATCAGATTGTTTTGTGTCATAATCAGGACACTCATTGAAGGGAGTGTCTGTAGGGAACGAATAAATAAATTTAAAAAAATTTAATTGAATTTAAAAAAAAGGAAAACTTAAATTTGCAGAAACTCCCAGAGGTCCCTTACGGGAAAAAGGGATGACGCATGCGTAAAGAAAAAGGCAACCTCTTGACAAAGAGGAACAGGCTTTCTTTCTTTTTCATGCGGTGACCAGCGATTTAACAACATCGTTGCAGACGGGTGTCTGGGCGCCACGCCATCCGTCTTTGGACTAGGCGTTGGTTAGTCCCTTTCACTCAGTAGCAGCTCTCTCTCGGTCAGCATTATGCTGAAATATAAAAGACCTTCAAATGAACTACAAACTAACCCTTACCGGACTTTGACAAACTTCCA